>CM029497.1:7860561-9060561 GCA_017140595.1 Eucalyptus curtisii
GGTACGAGAGAGAGATTTTGAGAGCAAAATGGGTGAAAGGTTAATTTTTTAGAGTAAAATTTCGAGAAAGGTGAGAGAGAGATTTTTCAAAAAAAAAAAAAAGAAAAAAAAGGGAGAAGAAAAGGCCCTTGAAACCCTAGCCGGCGACCCTTCATCTTCCTAGGGGGTCCTCGTCCGTGCCGGCGCCGCGCCCTTACCGGCCACTTCGCCGGTGTCGCCTCTGCCAGCCACCGCGTCCGCCAGCCTCCGCGAGCTGCACCGCCATGCTGTTGTGTCTCCAAGCAAAAATCCCCTGCTGCCAGGTTGTTCTCTGCAACCTTCGCCTGAAGCCCACACCGCGTCGAGCCTCGCCGTTCCGACGTCGCTTCTGTCGACCGCTATGACGCCTGCGCCCGAAGTTCCTTGCTTCGATGACCCAAATCTGCTTCGAAGCTCGTACCGCCACAGCCGATCCAGATCCCGGCGCCCCTGCTCGTGGCTCTCGACGGTAGCCAATCAAGATCTAGACGCCGGAGCTCTTTGCCACAGCCTCCCGAGTCCATCACCTGCGACGATCTGACCCCCGAGTCATCGACCACCAAAGCTCCGTCTCTCGCCGAGACCACAAGCTGCTAGGTCCTCCTCTGCTCCAATTCGACGCCGACCCCGCTGCTCCAGATCTGCCCACTGCAGCAATCGACGTCACCGCGCCCGTCGCCGATTCGTCCCGCCGCGCTCCGCCCTGCTCCAGCCGAGACCCGATGCTGGTAGATCTGGGTCGAGCTCGCCTCTACTCGTGACCTAGTGCAGACGCCCAGATCTGCCCCGCTGGAATTCGCCGCCCTTGCTCCACCCGCGAAGTTGTCGCCGCTGCTGAGCCGAGATCCGGACGCTGTGCTCGTGCCTAGCCCCATCGCCGTAGCTCGCCGACGCCGCAACGCCCTTTGCCGCTTGGCCAACGCGCGACGCCTCGCTCGCAAAGCATGGCCCCTCACCGTGACTACACCGGTCCGACGCCCTTGCCGGGCCCTCGCGGTGTCTTCCCCTCGCCGGAGCCCCGAACGGCGGCCAAGATTTCCTTTTTTCTTTTAAAAAAAATTAAATTAGGTATTTTTGCTTTACTTTATTAGGCAAGTTTAGGTTTTTCTTTATTTATTATTATTATTATCTCTTTATATGTTTTTTTTTTTGGTTGAAAAACTTATCTATGCATAATGGGAAATCTCAATGTGTCACCTAATTCGCAACCATGCCAGGGTTTTTTTTTTTTTTTCATCTATAAGGCTTTAGATGAAATAATTAATCAAGTGGGAATAAAATTGATATTTTTATCTTTAAGACTTAAGATCAATTTATCGATTTTACTAGCGAAATATTATCCCCTGATTGTTAATTTTCAAAAAATAAAAAAAAAATCAAAAATCAAAAATCAAAAATCAAATCAATTAATTTAGGTTGCTAGTTTTTTTTTTTTTTTTAAAACTTGAATTGCATGTTTAATTATTTGGCGATTGTTAATTTCGAAATTAAAAAAAAAAAGTACATTCATTTAGGATGCAAGTTTTATTATTATTTGAATTGCATGTTAAATTTTAATTTTGGAAAAAAGGAAAAGCCACAAAAAAAAATCATCATGCATATGTCTTGTAGAATTAGGGGCATATGTTGTATGTCATGGCATATTAGGGTAAAATTGCACTTAGTTTAATTTTAGATAATATTTTTCTTAATTTATTATAAGTTTAGGTATTTTCTTAAATAAATTGCATTTTAGGATTATTTGGGTTAAGATAATATTTTAGTTTAAATTAGGATTTAGCTCAACTAAGTTCCTAATACAAATTGAATAAGATCTTAATCTAATTAGATAATTCTCACATTTTTTTAATTTCGAATTTCATAAAAAATACAAAAAAATGTCTTAGAATAAATTAGTTTCAATCTCTAGGATAGATTACATTCTTTTAAGGAAAAAGAAATAAGAAAATGTCATGTACATGTCATTAGGATTAGATTCATGAAATGCATGCCATTTAGTGATTGTTTCTTTGGGTCAATTTAATTAGAAATTGCATGTCATTAGAATTAGGTTATTTAGTTAATTTTGAATTGCATATTGCACGATTTTTATTAATCAAGTGAAAACAAAAAAAGAAATTGCGTGTTAATTAGAAATCATATTTAGGGTTGTTGATGTTGATTCTAATTTAACATTGCAGATGCTTTCGTTGCTTCGAGGTAAATTTTTACAATTTATTCATTGTTTTTCTGGGTCTTAAATTGGTGGTTTGCGCACCTGCATGATCGCCTCACATGTTAGGAAAATAGATTTAAAATCAATTTAAGCTGCCTGCAAAAAAAACATTTTTGAAAATAAAAGAATGGTATCGAAAGGGCATTAGAAAAATCTAGTGTAACCAAGTCCCCGTACCCATAGTCTTTGGTTCGTAGGAGTAAAGTAAACCTCCCGTTACTTTACTTGGGTTTCTAATCGACCCACTAAAAGTAGATTAGTGGCGACTCCTAATTGAAAATCATTTGCATGTTAAGAACTTGAATCTAAGTCGTGAATTGGTATGGGCTTGGGAGAGCCCGAGTTAAGTCTAGGCTTAACAATCCATTAGCCAAACCCTAGGTGGTTCACACCCGAAAAATTGGTCGCGACATAGAGGAATTTTTTATATTGTGGAAGGCCTCCTTTTGTCGTTTTTTTAGTGCGGTGTGTTGTCATTTTGCTTGGTGTTAGGTTTTTTTGAGACTTTCCATTTCTTCATTGTCCTCCTCCTTCGGTGTTTTCTGCAATGTCCAAGACTAGAATCTTCTCTCTCACTTCCCAACTTGTTCTTTTGACTTTACGAAATGGATATGCAATGGGGGCCCATTCTCTCTCCCCCTTCTTTGCTATATCCCCTACACGGTTGAACATGCTCTCTCTTTAATATTAGTGGGGAATCTATGTAGACCTCAACAAGTCTTAAAATTGCTTCTTCTAGACGTCTTGCGGACCTCTGCATCCTTGGATGTAAAACACCTAGAAGGTATTTCCTCCCCTTGGGGAAGACAAAGATTCAATGGGGGAATATGGGACTAAGACGTGCAAGTACCAGCACGTTAAAATTAAGAACATAGACTTGTCAGTACGACAATGGTATATCCGTTGGATAGGAGGGGCGGCCCTCGTTCGGAGTGTTCAAGACTCTTGCTTTATGGTGAGGAACCCTAGAAACATCTAAGGATCCATGGAGTACCCCTGTTTCTAGAGTTCTAGAGGAATTTCTTATAATGTGGAAGACCTCATTTTGTCGTTTTTCAGTGCGGTGTGTTATCATTTTGCTTGGTGTTGGTCGTTTTTGAAACTTTCCCTTTCTTCATTGTTTTCCTCCTTTGGCATTTTCTGCAATGTGAAAGACCATAATCGTTTATGGGCTCGTTTGGTTTGGCTTTGCACAAATGACTTTGGGAAAATGCAAATACCTTTGAGGTCAAAGGGTTTTTGGAATGCTACACTGTTTGGTAGATTGTAATCTCAAATAGTATTGGAAAATAGTTTTAGCATAAATACTATTTGGTAAAAGCCACATTTGTGAAGGGCTTTTGCTATTTTATTATTTTATTATTATTTTCTACCGATGTAGGTTGGCCGTTGGACGATTAAATCTGCATTTGGACTGCCGGATCTTGTCACCGGAAGGTCATATCTCGCCTTTGGATGGCCATATCCGGTAGCTTGAGGTCACGACCCAGGCGATGCCACCTAGGTCATGCGAACCCAGGCAACGCCGCTTTGGGGCGCGACCTCAAGTGACGCTGCTGCCTAAGGTCGTAAAGGCCAAATTTGGCCGCTAGACGGCTAGATGTAGTCTCCAGATCATCAAATTTGGCGGCCTAAGGTCTCGACCTCAGGCGACGCCGCTTAGGTCTAGCAAACCCAAGCAACGCCGCCTAGGGGCATGACCTTAAGTGATGTCGCCATCTAAGGTCGTAGAGGTCATATTTGGCCGTTCGAATCACCAGATCTAGGGGTCTGAGGTTGCAACCTCAAATGATGCCGCATAGGTCGCGTGAACCCAAGCGACGCCGCTTAGGGGCCTGACCTCAAGTGACGACGTTGTTTGAGGTCGAGGAGGCCAAATCTGGCTTCCAGACTGCTAGATCTAGCCTCCGGACAACTAGATCTGGTGGCCTGAGGTTGTGACTTGAGGCAGCATCGCCTGATTCATGCTAGCTAGGTGATGCTACTTGAGGTCGTGCGGACCCAAGCGACGCCGCCTAAGTCGTGGGTCATGCCACCCTAGGCGGTGGTCCCCAAGGACGCGTGACCCCCAGGCGGTAGTGGCGGTCATTGGAAAAGCCCGAATCTCAAGCGGTAAATTGGGGATGACAAAGATGAATAGTGACGTGGATGAACAGTGGACTTACATTTCCAAAATGCCGAAAGCTCAAAGTAGGTTTAGACTTACATTAGGCTTTTAGCATTCTTAATGTTAATATTTGGCCATTGAGCTTTCAAAAATGTTTGTCAAATGCCTAGTATTTTCCTCATAGAGCTTTGGGGAGAAAGCTAAACCTAACGGGACATATCCCACTTCCTGACTTTTTCCTTTGACTTTACATAACGCGCGTGCGATGGGGGCCCCTTCTCTCTCTCCCCTCCTTTCTATTCGCCCCCTGTTGAGCGTACTCTTTCTTTTATATTAGTGGGGAATCTATGGGATGAATGAGGGTATCAACATCTGCCTGGCGGAAATGCATATAATCCAATAGAGATCGTGCGTCCTTTTTGTTTTATTATTATTATTATTATTTATCTCTTTGTATATGTGATTTCCTTTTTGTGTTCTCTTTCTTTCCTTTCCTATTTTCCTTTGTTGATCTCCTTGCGCATCCCACGATCATCCGCGTTGGGTTCTTTTCTCTTTTTTTTTTTTTTTTCTATGTACATTTTCCCAAATAACTAAGCATATACAAATATATTGGAGATTGTGTTTATCGCTCTCTATTTACTGTGTGCCCAAATTTTTTTATGAAATTGCTTCTCAACTTCAAGAGCACTCATGGGCATAGCGCATATAATTTCAGCCATCACAGAGAAATTTCGGGCTTGATCCAATTCTACATGAGCTAAAACCAATTAAGCTTAGAACACCTCCCCTCCTTCGCTTAAGTCCTTTAGCTCCCGTCTAATGCAATTGTATAGGTTTAATTGAAATGCTCCTAATCTTTATATGTAATTTAATTACTTTTTCTGTTTAAGAGTTAGGGTCGATTTCTAATTTTTCTATGCAATGAATAACTAAATAGGTCGCAAAAATTTAGATGTCAAAACTACTCCAAGGGGCGAGCCTACAACAAATAATCTACTAATAATCAGAGAATTAGAGTAACACTCGTTCACACAATTTAGAATATACCTAAACTCAAAATGTTTAAGAATAAATCATTTAGGCTTTATTTTATTTTTTTTGCGAAAAATGAATGATTTTGAAAACATTTTCCTAGAAAAGATTATTTTAATCGCTTAGAGAAATAAATGAACGAAAAATGTTTTAATCATCGACAGAAATATTTTAACATAAATAATTATTGATAATGAAAATATTTTCTACTGGCTAATTATTTTAAATGATATAGGAGATCATATTTTAAAAAATGTTATTCAAATCACTTCTTTTTCACGAAATAAATGAAATCTTTGTTGGATGTAAAATTCTTTCTATAAATCACCAGGTGTTTAATCCCAAAGAAAAAGCTTTACGTACTATATTAAAAAGCTTTAATTGGATCCAAAATAAATCGTCATTTTATAGATTGAAAACTATTACCCAATCATTTCTCTATTAAAACATTTCTTTGTGGCTCTTTCAACCTAGGAAACCCACATATTTTTATTTTCTCTTTCACGGCTGCGGCCAGCTATCACAAAATAAAAGCAAATCTATGCTTGTATATTCTTTCCCCTAAATATTCCCTAGGCCCACAAGTTAAAAATACGTGGAGAGAATTTATGTGGCCCCCTCCTTTTTGTATGTCAACAAGAAGTACCTAGGTGAGTTTAATATGCCACGTGAGATATACAATTTAGAATATACCTAAACTAAAAATGTTTAAGAATAAATCATTTAGGCTTTTTTTTTTTTTTGCGAAAAATGAATGATTTTGAAAACATTTTCCTAGAAAAGATTATTTTAATCGCTTAGAGAAATAAATGAACGAAAAATGTTTTAATCATCGACGGAAATATTTTAACATAAATAATTATTGATAATGAAAATATTTTCTACTGGCTAATTGTTTTAAATGATACAAGAAATCATATTTTAAAAAATGTTATTCAAATTACTTCTTTTTCACGAAATAAATGAAATCTTTGTTGGATGTAAAATTCTTTCTATAAATCACCAGGTGTTTAATCTCAAAGACAAAGCTTTAGGTACTATATTAAAAAGCTTTAATTGGATCCAAAATAAATCATCATTTTATAGATTAAAAACTATTACCCAATCATTTCTCTATTAAAACATTTCTTTGTGGCTCTTTCAACCTAGGAAACCCACATATTTTTCTTTTCTCTTTCACGGCTACGGCCAGCTATCACAAAATAAAAGCAAATCTATGCTTGTATATTCTTTCCTCTAAATATTCCCTAGGCCCACAAGTTAAAAATACGTGGAGAGAATTTATGTGGCCCCCTCCTTTTTGTACGTCAACAAGAAGTACCAAGGTGAGTTTAATATGCCACGTGAGATATACAAAAAATCACCAAGCGATCAACATGTGTCGATTCGGGCCCACACGAAAGATTATTCGAAATGGCAGACCCTCTCTCTCCTCTCTCTCTCCGGTTAAAATTGCTTCGTTACGAAAACAGAAAAAAAAATCGTGCCCGGTACCTCTCCATTCACGCTCGGGTTTTCTCTCACTCTTCGCGACCTCTGCTTTGCTCTCATTCTCTTTCCTCCGCGAAGGCACCTCTCTACTCATGAATCACCACGGCGCCACCGCCACCTCTGCCGATCACCTCCGCCGTCGCCTATCAAAGCCCCATTGGCGGCTTCGATTGGTCCTCTACACTCCATTGTTTGGCAAACCACGCCTATGTTGTCGCCTCCTGAAGCCTCATTGGCGGGTTTGATTCGTCCTCTTTGTCCAAAGAGCTCGGGTTAGGGTTTTCTAAAGATTTACTTTGGATTCTGCTTAGTAGAGTTTAATGTGATGTTAGTGACTGTGATAGGTTCCCGCCCTCACTTCCTAAAGCCCCGACTACTCCGTTGCCTCTTAAAGCCCCATTGGCGGCTTCGATTCGTCCTCTTGTTGTGGTGGAACTCTGTGGTCATCTTGAAGTTTTGCTTTTTCCTAGGATACTAGCAAGAAATCTCCAATGGAGTTGATCAATGAAGCCCCTCCCATTAAAGTCGAAGGTAGGATAGTTGCTTGTGAAGGAGGTTAGCCATGGACGGTGCCTTTCCCATTTATTCTTAGTCATATGCTGTGAAGTCAATTAATCTAAATCCATGATTTTTTTGTCCTCCCTTACAGACAGCAATCCTGCGCTGGGGCACCTAACTGAGTTTATTTGCCTTGAGCTGGATGAGCCCGCTGTTTGTCTGTAACTATTGTAGCCTGCGTTACATTCAGGAGCATCATCATTAGCAACCCTTTCTTTTCTTGTTTTTTGATAGCCAAAACAACATCCCTGCATGGATGTCCGGTATTTGTCTTTAGATGGTGCGACATATGCCCTTTTAGGGGCAAACTAGTGCATTTGCATTGACAATAAGGGTTAACTTCACAGGGATCAACCTTGAAATTGCATTTGTGAACGGAATTGTCTTGCTATTTTCTTATTAAATCAGCAATGTTCAGATACAAAAGGACCACCTCCATCATGAATCTTTTACATTTCAAATGTAACCAGAAATCCAGGGGGACAAAAGAAATGAAGATAGATGCAATAACAATGACCCCAAATAAACGAATGCCAACACTAGCTCACTACTAGTTACTAAAATCCATATCAAAATTCAGTTAGTTACAAGGGGAAAAAGAAATAGTAATATCGCAGCCCCTAAGACTATATTTGGTTGTCTGGATTTCTAACCAAGATAAAACTAGATATGATAAAGTATAAAATCTAATGACTTTATGATATCATATTCACTGTTTGGCGATTGTATTAATAAAGTCGGATAAATTCACATTATATCATGTGCGTTAATTGAAATAAATGGTAAATTAGCATAAATAAACCAAAAATTTTACAAACAGAGGTGGTAAAAATCTCTCATGACACTCTTCCATATTTTATTTTCATTTACTTATTTTATTTTATTTTCCTCTCTTTTTAATTAATTTCTTTTTTTTTTATTTCTTTCTTCCCCTTTCATCATTCTCTAGTAAAATTCTATTAAATAGTAAAATGTACTAATATACCTAAAATATGTAGTGAGTGTAAACATATATTTATATTTATATATGGTTTAATTCCATAAAAAAGCATCAACTTTAGGTCGATGGACAAATCTGGCCAAAACCTTTTTTTATCTAATGAAAAAGCACAAACTTTAGGTCGAAAGACAAATCTAGCCCGAACTTTCTTTTGTCTTGTAAAAAAACACAAGCTTTAGGTTAAGTGACAATTCTGGCCCCAATTTTTTTTTTTTGTCTCATAAAAAATCACAAACTTTCACTTATATCCAAAATCTAACCCCTACCATTAACTTTCTATTTGAAGTTAAACTTATTTCAGGAGAAAAGGTTCTAGCCGTGAGGTTGGTGGATCTCATCCATGGTTTCTCTTAATGGGCGGTGATCTGACTTCATATTACGACAAAACGATAAAGTCTAGCTAGAGAAATTCAATCTTGAGATTTTTTTACTTGCTAGTGAAGTATAGGAGATGACACGGTTTCACCGTTATTCTTTTGTGGCTCAAACAATAAGACAATGGATGGTGTTAGCCAGCAAGTGCGGGACAATCAATGAATTTAAGTTAAGGGGGCCGATTTAAAATTGAAGTGAAAGTTGGTGATTTTTTTTTCAAAATGAAAAAAAAAAAAAAAATTAATTTAATTGTCACTCGACCTAAAGTTGGTGCTTTTTTACGTGACAAAAAAAAGTTTGGGCCAGATTTGTCACTCGACCTAAAGTTTGTGCTTTTTTACGAGACAAAAAAAGTTTGGGCCAGATTTGTCCATCGACCTAAAGTTGGTGCTTTTTATTGGAATTAATCCATATATATATATTGAATTTGTATTATAAAATATAATTAAATTTGAATATATAAATATAAATAAGATCAAATTAATATAACTAAATTGTTATTTTGAATTTATTATATTAGAATTCAAATATTATTTATATTGAAATATAATTTTAATTTTGTTAATTTAAGAAGTTTGTTGTTCGAGAAAAATAACTTTCTTATTATCAAATTTTAGAAATTCTATCAACTTTTATCCCACTTCACTCATGGGATATTTATCTGGTATCCCTCGTATATCTTATTTTATTCTGTCTTGAATAGTCACCAAATGTAGGATTAGATAAATTTTATCCCGACTGCTAAATGCAGCCTAAAAGAATTGCAAAAAGTAGGGCTCCTCATAAGGACGGCGCCGACCTGGAACAAATTCTCAAACCATCTAGATTTTCTCGACGCACCTTGAGAAGTTTAAACCGTTCCTCCTCCCCTGGTAGAAGGAATTCAAGGACTTTATCAATCCGGTCTGCTACAGCTAAATCGAGATCGCGGGGACGGGTGGTGGCAAGAACAAGAACAATGTCCTTGGACTGATCGCCTGTCCGAAGTAGCATTGTATTGAGTGCACTTCTTTGTGCTTCATGCATGTAAGTTTTATTCCTCCTGCAATTATAATTTTAAGATCATCACTTAAGTTTGCATCATCCACAGTGACGCGGCAAATAAATGTCGATTCTTGGCATAAGCGAATACTTCAAGATGCAAAAGTAACAGGGACTGGCAGTGCCCAAGTTTGCAGAACATGTCAGTCAGTGTCCTGAGTTCTTTGGATGTAGAGGATGAATTGGTGCCGCCAATGGGCCTTTCGGAGGCGACGACGGCCCGACGGGCATGGTTTGCCGGATAAAGAGAGTAGAGCGGAGTCATTTCCCGGGACAGATAGAGAGAGAACGGCAGAGGACGAATCGAAGTTGCCAATGGGGCTTCGATAGGCAACGGCGGGGCTTGGGGAGGGACGGTGGAGGTGACGGCGGTGGTTCACAAGTAGTGAGGTGCCTTCGCGGAAGAAAGAGAGAGAGCAGAGCTGAGGTCGCGAAGAGTGAGGTGAAAATCCGAGCATGAATGGAGAGGTACCAAGCGCGATTTTTTTTTCAGTCTCCATATTGGAGCGAATTTAACAGAGAGATATAATCTGTCATAAATTTTTAATAATCTTCTGTGTGGGCTTAGATAAACACGTGTATATCGTTCGGTGGTTTCTTATATGTCCCATATATTAAACTCGCCTAACATTAAAAATCCAAGAAGTCAACCCGCCCACAAATAAGCTTCTCTAACAAAAAAGAAAAGAGAATAAACTCTCAGCGCCCAAGATTCCATATTTGTGCATGATTACTAAACCACACCAGATTTTTCTAATAAAATCGAATCCTCGGAAAGGTCGGATTTCATCCACGACTTAAAATCGATACATAATTTAACATATATCTTATAGCTTCTTTCTTGTACTTCTGATTTTCTTAATGGACCAAAGACCGATTCAACTTTGACTTTCAAGAGCAATTGGTCCGCAATTGGAGACTGCTGCGGCCAGATAATGCCTAACCAATTCCAAAGTGAAAATGAGTGCTAAATCACGGTCATTCCTTTCGATTAATAACCATGCACGTTCATCCTTCGTTCGCAACTCGCATTTACTCGGAAAACCCTCTATTTAAACTCAACTGATTTCCTCATGAACCCAACACAAAGCATAGTGCGCGAACCAAGCATGGTCCTCATGGAAAGCGAAGTGAAGTTTTCGAGTTGTAGGGGCGTATCATTCGAGATTAAGCCCCGTGCAGATCCATTTGCCATTACTACACCTGAAAGAGCTCCCGAGATGACCAACTACGAAAGCAAGAGATTTTGGCTTCCGTGGTCTCATGGAAGCTCGTCTATGGTCGCTCCGTCGTCACTGATTCAGCCATCCACGAGCAAAGATAGTAGCCGCTATTGCGACCTTGATCTTGATGATGATTATGACGAACAAAGCGATATTGTTTTGGAAACACTCGAGAGAGGCAGTTACGTGGAGCCTGAAAAACACCCAGAGCGAAAGCAAGCCGGAGCGGACGCAGAGGCGTCGAGGCTGTCAAGGCTGTCGGTCATACTCCTCGACCAAGGGCTGTTCACAGTGTACAAGCGGCTATTCATCATTTGCTTGACCCTAAACGTCGTTGCACTCATCCTCGCGGTGACTGGTCACTTCCCTTATGCGAGGAACCGGGCCGCCCTCTTCTCCATCACCAACATTTTTGCCCTTACCCTGTGCCGGAGCGAGGCCTTCTTGCGTGTCGCCTTCTGGCTCGCCGTGGAGCTACTCGGCCACTCGTGGGTCCCGCTCTTCGTCAAGACAGCCACGACCTCCCTCCTGCAGAGCCTCGGTGGGATCCACAGCGGGTGTGGCTTCTCGTCGCTTGCGTGGCTGGTCTACGCCCTAGTCCTAACCCTAAAGGACCGGGACAACACGTCGCCTGAGATCATCGGGGTCGCGTTGGCGATCCTTGCGCTCATCGCCCTCTCTTCACTGGCGGCGTTCCCGCTTGTGCGCCACCTGCACCACAACGTGTTCGAGCGGACACACCGCTTCGCGGGGTGGTCTGCCCTCGGCCTTCTCTGGGGTTTCGTCATCCTCACCGTCGCGTACGACCCAAGGACGAAGAGTTACAAGAGCGACGAGCTTGGGTCGAGGTTGGTGAGGCGACAAGAGTTTTGGTTCACAGTGGGGATTACGGTTTTGATAATAATACCGTGGGTGACGGTGAGGAGAGTGCCCGTCAAGGTGTCTTCTCCTTCAGGGCATGCCTCCATAATCAAGTTCCAAGGGGGAGTCAAAGCAGGTATATATTTATTTGAATTTTATTCGACTGAAGACATTCGGAATGTTTTTCCCCCTTTCGAATAGACCCTGGGCTGTATGGTGTTTTGATTTTAAACTTCAAGATATCAAATCGTAAATCTTAGTTTGGTAAGTCAACCGTACGTATTTTTGTCAATTATGAGTCCTCTATTTAATTAAAAAAATAGGGATTACCAGGGTAAGTTAATATAAATGAAATGCTAGAGTTTCTTAACATGCTACTTTTTTCTTCCTTCTCTTATTATCATTTAGATTTTTAAAGAATCCATCTTCTCTCCATATTTTTCTAACAAGATGAGAATATTCATCGTTAGCCCAAATAATGAATGTTATATATATAAATTACTTATGAGGATCGCAACATATGAATTGAAAAACTTGCTACATCATAAAATGCTCTGACCAAGTTTTACAATATTTCATGTTTCCTATCAAATTAAGAATTTGGTATCCTCATGTCAAGTTCAAGCCGAGTTTGATACTTCATAAAAATGCCAAAACTTGGCCTTACACGATTTTTAATTTCTATGGTAACTCGAATCTATCTATAGTTTTCTTAGATTGGCAGTTTACATTGGAATTCCTTTTTGACCACAAGTTTATATTTGGAGTTTGAATGTGCTATACATATAAGCGTACTTTTCATCTGCAGGCATATTGGGTCGGATCAGCCCGTCCCCGCTATCTGAGTGGCATGCCTTCGGCATCATCTCTGATGGCAAGGATGAGCACATGATGCTCGCCGGAGCCGTCGGTGACTTTACGAACTCCATCGTCACTGACCCACCAACCCACCTTTGGGTCCGCCAAGTCCACTTTGTGGGCTTACCCTACCTTGCCAACATGTACGACCGGGTCCTGCTGGTTGCCACTGGCTCCGGCATTTGCGTCTTCCTATCATTCCTCCTCCAACCGTGCAAAGCGAGCATTTGCTTGTTGTGGGTGGCCAAGAATGTGGAGCAAAACTTCGGCAAGGAGATCAAGGAGATGGTGAGCTGCCACCCAAGCGACAGGGTGATTGTGCATGACACAGCAGTGAACGGGCGGCCAAACGTGGCGGAGATGAGCGTGGGCATGGTGAAGAAGTGGGGCGCTGAAGTGGTGATCGTCACGAGCAACCCCAAGGGAAGTAGGGACGTGGTGAACGCGTGCAAGAGCAAGGGTATTGCCGCTTTTGGTCCCATTTGGGATTCTTGAGTAGATTAAACATACATATTGTACGTCTCGTTTGCGTCCTTCACTAATTATTTTTCTTCTTTCTCAAGTGACGTTTTGAGTCTCATTTATGTCTGTCATATAAATAGTGGGATGGCATTATAAATAAATGGTGGTACCATAAAGAAGGAAACGCTTCGATTTGGTTGTACTTTTTCCCTTGATTAATTTTATGGTTATGTACATTGAGACTTGCTATATATGTTCAACAGCTTACGGGAAATGCAAGTGATATTTGCATATGACATTGGCTTGGACATGATCATGAATATTATCTTTTACCGTTAAGATATTATTACGCGTTGACCTTTTAAGACTTACATGAAGAGTTTATGGGAGCTAGTTAGTGGTTTGATGCTTTACAGTTTGCGTTATCTCTGGGAAGTAATCTTCTCGTTTCACCAACGAGACGTGGCATTGGCGTGTTCTTTTTTTTTTTTTTTTTTTTTTTAAACAAAAAAAATCTGCTACTAACCTATTAAGCCAATATGGAGTTCAACTGTATAACTATACCCGGTCTTAAAAAAGGAAAAAATAATGAAAAGGTCCTTTACTCAAAACCCCTTTTATGAAATCCCTTCTCTCTCCCTTTACACCTAAAAGCCCACCCTAATTATAGGAAAAAAAAAAAGGCACTTTCACACCTGGAGAGTAAAGTTTCCCTTTTTTAGGGTTACTCTCGGGGACAAATCAAGTGGAAACGGGGCAAGAACCGTAACTCGGAGAATCAGAAGATGTGGGAACGAAGCAAGGAGTCGGGGGTTCGAACCCTCCTTGCCTACAACCGGCCCCAAAGGGAAGGATCTCTGCGTAATGGAGTGGAAAATTTATATTGGTAGATTTATTGATTTGTGTACACTTTTTATAATATCCGCATATAGATTCATCATTGTGATTTGTTGCTATTATGATTACCTAATCGTCGAAAGTTGTAGATACTTACGGCGCGCATGACAACCATTATGTTCCAGAATCTATTTCTAGAAGAGTTTCTAAGTTAAAAAAACCATTTGATAACGACACAAAATTTCAACTCCAAAAATAGAAATTTGTTTGATAACAACACAAAATTTTTTCCTTTCGGACGGCGGCAACCGGCGATCGGTGGATGACGGCGATGGGCGGCGTCTGGCTGTGGCGGCGGCCGGCGACCGGCGGCGGCGGTGGCGTCCGGTGACCGGACGGCGGCGTCCGGGCGACCGACGGCGGCGTCCGCGACTCCGGTCCGGCGTCCGGCGTCCGGCGCGGAGGCGGGCGGCCGGCGACCGTGGCGGGGGGCGGCGGCCGGCAACCGGCGGCGGCCGGCATCCGACGGATGATGTTCGGCGGTGACGAACGACGAGAAATTTTTTTATTTCTCATTTCTATTCCAGAAATAGAGAAGTAGAAAATTTTTACTTCGATTTTTATTCCAAACCTATTTCGGAACCAAAATCTATTTCAGAAATAGAAAAGTGAAATAAGTTTACCAAACGGATTTCTATTCCAGAAACAGGTCTGGAATAGAAAAATTATTTCTGGAACAGAAACAAAGGTTTGTCATGCACCCCCTTAATGCCTAATTGCATTTCCTTATCTAATCTTTTGTTAACAGTTAAAATATATGTCTCGAATTTGAGCTCGCAAACAAAAATTGACCCGAAATGAATTATTATATTTATAATGATGGTCGAAATGGAGCAAAGAGGAATATATGAACTTATCAAAGTCCGAATATGCATTGGATGATTTGGCACTAAAATAGGAAAGTCCAACATTCACTTGGACTTGTACTTTGACTGGGATGAACATGAATTAGACAAAGTAGGAAATAATAGGGGCGATTAATTCCCAGTCAGTCGGATTCCTACCCCAAAACTAGGAACCGGATTGAGAGGATTAGTTCCTCATTTTCGAAACCAAGGATCGGACTGACGAAGGGTGGAACCGAGGACCGATCCGGTTCGATTCCCGAGCAGTCCCGTGGAACCAATCACTTAGGTTTAAAAAATTTAAACTAATCTTGAAAGAGTATTATACCCACTTCCATTAAGCTTCTCACTTGATTTTTGCCGAGAAGCCAAAAAACAATAGCTTAGAGAGGATGTCTGGCTTGCTTTTTATATAGGCAATCTCTCAAAGGCTCTTTAAGTAGTTGTTCAATGTAGGACTCTTGGAGGCTTAGAGAGGACTATTGCGTGAGGGGCATTTGGGGGGGGGGGGGGGATGTGGAGCATCGACTGTGCAGCAGAGACGAAGAAGCCATGGGTCTCTATAAATAGCGATGGACGAACCTCCATCTGTGCCTCTCACGGTGATTGTCCGCTGTTGAATTTCCAACGCCATTGGGAAGTGCTTTGGAATGGCTTTGGACAAATTTTTAACTTTTTAAGATTAGAAAGTCGGTCTGGTTCGGGTAGTCAGTTCTATCATTACAACTGGCAACCGGACCAATTTTTCAAGCAACTAATAGAGCTGGCAACCGGACCAATTTTTTTAAACAATTAATTGAACCTTTCATATATGTATGAAACATTCATATTCTGATTTTGAATGAGAGGAGATATAGTATGAAATGAACTTATGATAGCCTCGTATGATAGTCTACAAAATAGATGAAAAAAGTCTCCCTTTGTTTGCTTGCGTCGAGTGGGGGATTTTGAAACTTCTTTTTTTATTGAGGGATTCTGAAACTTCTTTTTTTATTGGACTTGCATCTTGAATCCCGTTTTCTTGAGAGGTGTTAAGCAACTAATTGAACCTTTCATATATGTATGAAGCATTCACATTTTGATTTTGAATGAGAGGAGACACAGTGTGAAATGAACGTATGATAGCCAACAAAATAGATGAAAAAAGTCTCCCTTTGTTTGTGCAAAATAGATGAAAAAAGTCTCACTTTGTTTGCGTCAAACTTCTTTTTTTATTGGACTTGCATCTTAAATCCCGTTTTCTTAAATAAGAATGAGAGGTGTTAAGCAACTAATTGAACCTTTCATATATGTATGAAGCATTCATATTTTGATTTTGAACGAGAGGAGACACAATATGAAATGAACGTATGATACCCTACAAAATAAATGAAAAAAGTCTCATTTTCTTTGCATCGAGTGGGGGATTCTGAAACTTTTTTTTTATTGGACTTGCATCTTGAATCCCGTTTTCTTAAATAAGAATGAGAGGTGTTAAGCTTTTTATCATCCTGGCGTCGAGCTATTTTGCTATTTTTCGGTAGGACCTCCCCTACAGTATCGTCACCGCAATAGAGTTTAACCACCAAGTTCAAGATGGAATGGTGTGGTTTCTCTACGCCTTGGACACTAGAATATCGAACCATGAACAAAGAAAGGTATGAGAGAAAAACATATTGACTAGTGATTGGGAGGCCCCAATTCTTGACTGGAGGGGACACCAAAGGCCTCTGCCCTTCCATCCCTTGGATAGATAGAGAGGGAGGACAAAGCTTTTGGTTTTTTCATGTCCAGTAACCATGTGTGGTATTTGAAACGTCTTCCTAGTTATATCGCAAATATTTTAGATAAACCTCTTAAAGAAATTCTTCGATTTCTTCCGGAAGCAGATGATTCTTGTTGGTCCCATTTTCAAGGAATTGGGAACCGAACCGATGTGTGCGAGAACCAAATCAAATCAATCGATTCTGTCTAGTCCGGACGATTCTTGATTTCGGTGGTTCGGTTTTGCTCACCCCTAAGAAATAATCCTACTGGAAGTCGGCAAAAGAAATAGAAGGGGCTCACTTTTATTTCTTTTATATTTATTATGCGTGCAGGGGATGTCTTTCCTATTCATTGAAGCGCTGCGAGTGCTTGTGATGCGTGGTTGACATGCAAAACTTCTTCGCAAGAGTTGGTGACTTCTCGTGAAGCTTGAAGCGCCATTTTTCTTGTGAGCGCCGTGGGCGCACAATTTGTGCATGATGTCCATAGTTGCTGGGTGCTTTAAGCTTCTTGGTGAATTATATTTAAGTAGTATTAATGTTCAAGCTAATTAAATCTTGTGAGTATAAGATTTGTTTAATTCTTTCGTGAGACTGAGAGATTTTTTCGCGAGAAATTATGAGGCTAAACACTACATGAGATGTTGGATATAATTGGGGTTGGGAAACAATAAGAGTATTTAAGTGACTCGAGTGTGGTTGTAATCTCCATGTATCGTTTGATTTATAATGGAATTCGACACTGCTCTCTCAGTAAACGTAGGTCATTATGACCGAACAATGTAAATCCAGTATCCAATTATTTTTTTGTTATGTCTATTTTATTGTTCGATCGCTCTCTTTCTATAACATTAACAATGGATGTCCAAGTTCATCAAAGATGGAGATGCATATGAATAAATTTGGGTTTTCTAAGTTTTAATGAAAGGCCAACGCTTTCAATCTGAAAACTAGGCATGATTACCTTTTATCCGGTCTATTACGGCAAAATATGAGAAAACAACGAACATAATAAATTTGAACTGGACGAATAGGGTTATGCCCACGTACGTATGTGGTACTCCGGAAATGTGCAAGTAACCCTTCGATAGAAGCAACTGTCTGAATGCATTTTTATTATCGGTTGACTCAGAAAACCTCAATCTATTTTGTACTGCTACTTATCTAACTATGCTAGACATCTGGTGAAGTTTATTTATTTATTTATTTACTTATATATCTGTCTCTGAAAATTTGGGTAAATTTAATCGGAAAAAAAAAATAATTTGACTTCGTCTTGTAAGAGGCAGATGCCTTCTTCCTTTGGTTGTTGGGAAAAAGAAACCAGATGCATCATTATACATTTTGCAAATAGTTTGAATAGTCCTAAGTCTCCAAATGGATTATAATATAATGTATTTAACATGTGATAGCTGGGGGAAGTAGAGACTGACCCGGCAAACCTTTGAAGTACATGCGACGGCCTAACTGCTCTTATCATGATAGAAAGAGACATTAGGAATCTAAAAAATGTTTAATTTACACACGTCTTTAATTTGTTTGACTCCTAATTTTGGGACTAAAAAGATGTTATGACCTTTACAGAGGTGAGTCACCAAAAGAAAGTTGATGAATTACTAAGTGGGACCCAAAATTCCTTTCATGAGGCAATCACTCGCGTTTAGTGTATTCTCGCTCAAATCTTACCAATTGTAGCTCGGTTTCTTAATTTAAATCATTTAAAAATGTAATTTAATTTATTTAGGTGTCGCCACTAATCTATTATAAGTTGATTAAAAATACAAATAAATGTGGGGAACATTTTACTTCTACAAACCAAAGATTTCATGAATGTGGAGACTTAATTAAGTTATATTAATCTAAAACCCTTTCGGTACCTTTTCTCTTTATTCAAAAATGTTTTGCAAGTAGTCTTTGTCAATTTTAATCCTTAACCACTAACATGTAAGGGGTAATCACAACAGATGCATAAATCAAAATAAAATTTGTTTCCAGATATATAAATATATAAATAAAATTTGTTAACCCTTTTGAGAAGGAGGATAGCCAATGAATATTCTCGGCGAAGCACACTTATCAAATTTGGCCTTGACATCGACAGTGCACCCACCAAAACATAGACGTTCAAAACTACATAAATGGTGGCCATAGAAGGGCGTTTTATTGGCTCGAAAACGAAATGCAATGGTAACATCGAGTAAATGGCAATGTTTTCGTTCGATAACCCCTTTTGTCGGGATGTGTCGGTGCATGAGTGGCGATGAATTCAACCAAGAGAGCTGAAAAATTCCTCAGTTTTGGGACACAAGAGTCGGGAAAAAGTCAAACAGAAAAGTTAGGGACTCTGTGATTTTGCTAGTAGACAAATAGGTTGAACCTAAAAGAAGATGACAAAAAAAAACCTAAATTATTATATTTTTACCACTTCAGTCTTAAAAATTTCAATTATACTAATTATGTTCTAAACCTTGTGACGATTTACTAATATAATCCATCGGGTCAATTTGGATAAGAAATTACTGATATAGACATCAATCATCTTACATGACAAGATCAACATTAATGCAGATAAAATTTACAAGAATTTTTCTATTTTTCAATTCTAGGCTGGTAGAGGCAAGGTCATTGTGTCTACAGTTGGGGAAAAGAAGAAAAGAAGGAAAGAAAATAGAAAAGAAAAAACAACAACAAAAAAAGCATTAAATATTCAAAAGAATTAAAAAATACAAATTTATCCACATAAGTGTTAATCGTGTCATATAGGATGATCGGTATTTGTACAGTGATTTCCAGCCAAAATTAGTTAAATGAATAACATTGACAAATTATCAAAAGATTTAAGACTTAATGCACAATTAAGAGATAATGATACGAATGGTCCATAAACTTTGGCTTAATATGCAATTTGGTTTGTGAACTTTTGCTTTACTCAATATAATCCCTAGACTTTTGGTATATGTTTGATATAGTTCCCGAATTATATGAAAATATTCATTATTGTCATTCCATTTAATCAAATATCGAGGACAACATTTAACATTTTTGTATAGTCCATAGATTAAACTAAACTTATTCTAAAAGTTAAGAGATCACATTGAACAAATCAAAATTTCACGGATACATTATATATTGGGCCAAAGTTCATGGACTACATTAAACAAATCAAAAGATCATAGACCATATTTTACATTGGGCTAAAGTTAATGGACCATTCGTGTTATTTTTCCCCACAATTAAAAAGTTTAGGATTGAATTAATACAAATACAATAGATTCATGACTTTTTATTAATATTTTTTCTCAAAAAAACGAATATGGAAGACATGGTCCAAAACGCAAGCCAGGATTCTTGCAACTTGACAATTCAATGTGCAAAGCACAGGCTAGGCGCAATTTGCATTTCACTTTCTTAATTTGTGATTCAATCTATATGCATAGTGTTTTACTTCTAAAAGTTACTGCAGATAACTTTTCGAATATCGAGAGGAATTGCTTCTTGAGATGATATAATTGGATTTTGTTCTTTTTTATAGGGTAAAAGCCACCAAAAACCTTCGACTATGCCTCTTGCGACATATTTATCCTTAATTTTTTTCCATAACATTAAAAATTCCAAATTTGTACCTGCGTTATACATTTACCATCACAATTCTATCAAAGAGAACCATGAAAAATGTGCCTACATGGATGCTAGAAAGTAAACAGTTTCGACATAGCACCCACATGGCTTAAATGAAATAAATACAATGTTATTTTGGCTGAAAAAAATCTAATGAAACCTTGATATAAGGTAAATGAGTTACATAGATAAAAATTTGGGATTTTTTATGTCACAAAAAAAAAATTAAAATAAATATGTCAAAGTGGACATAGTTTAGGATTTTTGACGTGAAAACAACTTATAGCAAATTTGCCATAATGGGTAATAATTTAGGATTTTTTGTGGCATTCCTTTTGTTTTGTTTTTTTTTTTTTTTTTTTTTTGTCTTTTTTGTTTTGGTTATTCAATATGGACTTACCTCCATTCGAATTCATGTGAGGATCCCAACGGCTTGTGAGGTTTTTGGATAGTAAGGTCAACTTAAAATCCGTTAGATATATTTTCGTGGTAATTTCATTTGTGAAAAAGAGGTGTTGGAACTTTTACAAAGTACTGGTAAACACCTCCAAATTGCAGTAACTCCACAACTTCGAAGCAACAACTTCTAGCAGCTTTTAAGAAGCTATCGCATCCAACTTTAAGATGCTATAGCTTGTACACATGTATTTAAATATAAAAATCATGATACTTTATGGCATAATAATAACTTAGCACCCCCATAGTTAAAAACATGAATTCTTTAGCCATGACTATACCAAACGGGCTCTAAGATTGATAGTAGTATACAATTTTCAACATAAGATATCACTTGTGATTGATGAGTATTACATATTTATGTCCTTTTTTTTTTCTTTAAGTAGAAATATAACTTGTTTATCCTTATATATGTGATAATTTTACCTGGACCCGGATCAAGGACCAAGTGCAATTACAAATTGAATTTCGTAGAATTCACTTAGGACTTACAAGAGAGATTGACCTGTTTCATCTTGTATTGTGTTGAAGGCAAGTACTTGCTCTTATGTGGAGACCAATGCAACACTGATATAGAACAACATGCAAATGCCTTTATGGAAACATTGGAGCGTCATAAGAGCGAGCGATCCCACAAATCAAAGTGGAGTGCGTGATCTTCGAGATTACAAATGTGTTACAATATTTATTGCCTGATTTTTGAGATTACAAATAAGTTACAATATTTGATTCACATGTTTCCCTTAATTTGTTATTAGATTTCATATTTTCTAGTTGTGTTTTGATAACTTTCCCATCTATCAATATCTTTTCCTTTATTTTGTTATTAGATTTAAGTTATTTTGTTATTTTCTAGATGGCGACCCCCTTATAAAAAGACGCCTAAGATATTGTAATCTGCACTTCTTTATTCAAAATAAACACTATCTTTTGAAATCATTTCCAAGCATTACTTCATCTGCGTCATTTGGTATCAGAGTAGGTTTCTCCTGTGACGATGGCTAATAACGTTAATGACAATCTCCCCGTAGTTGAAGGCCATAGAAATGAGCCTATTACACGGGATGAGTTCAACCAATTTGCGGAGCAAACCGAACGGAGGTTTCAAGAATTACTTGTCGCCATCCGGCGTTTGTCTACCAACCCCATACTTTAGAGACGACAAGCCTATGTCGAGGACTCTGAAGGAGAAGAAGAGTTCCTGGATCGGCCTGTTCGTGGAGGCCACCGGAACAGGGGATATCAACGAGACCGCGAGCAATATCAACTTAAGGTTGACCTTCCGATCTTAAATGGCAATTTGAATATTGAAGACTTTTTGGATTGGCTTTGGGAAGTTGAGAAATTCTTCAATGCCATGGAGATTGAAGAGGATCGCCAAGTAAAATTGGTGGCAAACAAATTGAAGGGCGGCGCCTCAGCGTGGTGGGAGCAAACACAACTGACCCGACGTCGACAAGGAAAAGCTCCCATCCAAACATGGAATCGGATGAATGAAATGTTGAAGGTTCAGTTCCTTCCAACCGGTTATGAACAATTATTATTTCAACAATTTCAAAATTATAAGCAGCTAAGCCGATCAGTCCAAGCTTACATAGAGGAATTTCTCTGACTTTCCGCCCATAACAACCTGGCTGAGTCGGAAGCACAACAGACTGCCAGGTACATTAATGGTTTGCGACTTAATATTCAAGACCCTATTTCACTGCATCGTTTATTCTCCGTTGAGGATGCTCAAGAGATGGCCCGAAAGGTCGAGATGCAATTAGAGAGAACTAGCCCCATTAATCGGGCTAACAATTAATTTGCTCGAGGATCATCTGAAAAGGGGAGACAACTAGTTGTTCCAAAATCCTCCAACCAACAAACCAACACTACGAACCGAACTCTGGGAAGTATTACTGAGGTGCTCAAGGAACCAGTCCTTGCAAACAACCATAATGCCAATTAGAATTCTCAGAACCCGTACACTAAGCCACTACCAATCAAATGCTACAAGTGTAACGAACTAGGACATCGTTTGAGTGATTGTCCATGGTGGAAGATGGCCAATATTGTCGAGCGATGATTACATATACGAAGATGATTGGATTGATGAGGAAGAAGTGGAAGATGAAGAGGGAAAATATGTCAACTGCGTTGTTAGGCGACCGTTGCTTGCTTCGCAAAGAGAAGACACGCAGCGGAATAGTTTTTTTCGTGCCCGTTGTACTGTCAACGGCAAAGTTTGCGATATCATCATCGACAGTGGAAGTTGTAAGAACATGGTGTCCAAGGCTTTGGTGGACCATCTACAACTAAAGATGGAGTTACATCCCTCCCCTTATACAATCGGGTGGATTTGTAAATGGGCTGAACTCAAGGTGACACAGGTATGTCATTTACCTATTTCAATTGGAAAGTCCTATAAGGACACCATAATTTGCGATGTAGTGGAGATGGATGCATGCCATGTCCTACTGGAACGACCATGGCAATATGACGTTGATATCACTCACAGGGCTCGAGAGAACACCTATTATTTTGTGTGGAAAAAAACGAAGATTATTTTGAAGCCGATGAATAACACTCCCCAGGCCCCAAAGAAGCAAAGTGCAGGGATTATGATAAACGTTCGTAAACGTGAGGGTGACGAAGTGATGGTCTACCTCCGCAAGGAACGCTTTCCTGTTGGTACATAGAACAAGCTGAAACATAAGAAAGTTGGTCCCTGTCGAATTGTGAAGAAAATCAATGACAATGCCTATATTGTTGATCTTCCTAGTGACCTCAACATCTCCCCGACATTCAATGTAATGGACCTATTTGAGTATTATCCTCCAGATACTCCTCTTTATCCTAACCATAACTCAGGGTCGAGTTCTTCTAAAGTGGAGGAGACTGATGTAGAACAACATGCAAATGCATTTATGGAAACATTGGAGCTTCATAAGAGCGGGTGATCCCACAAATCAAAGAGGAGTGCGTGATCTTCGAGATTACAAATGTGTTACAATATTTATTACGTGATTTTCGAGATTACAAATGGGTTACAATATTTGATTCACGTGTTTCCCTTAATTTGTTATTAGATTTCATATTTTCTAGTTGTGTTTTGATAACTTTCCCTTCTATCAATATCTTTTCCTTAAAACAATAAGGACAAAAAGTGCTCTCGGGTTACTGTTCACTGTGCTCTCTTCTTGGGCGATTGTTCACTGTTCCTCCTGCTGCTCATGCAGCTGAGTTCGGACTCGCTGACTGGCGGTTGAAGCTGGTTCTTGGTAGGAAGTGGCGCCTCCTACCCCTCTCTAAAACCCACCGAAGCTACTCCTGGTACTTCCCTCCTTATTGACTTGCATGGCTCTTCTAGGCTAGGGTTCTTCCCCCTGGGTTGCTGTTGCTTCCTCTTTGATTGGGATGGATCAGGAGTCGGATAGGACCCGTGTTGTGGACGAAGGGACTAGTTCCCGTGGTCTATCTCCTATTACTGGTGAAGGAGCCCCTTTGACGGCTTTACCATTGAATAATCAGAACCTTGGTACTGTTCCTTCTGGTATGGAGGAGCTGCGAGACCCCCGCACGTCTGCTGGTGCACGACCCGTCCTTAGGGGAAGGTCCCAATCAATGAAGCCTAAGGGCAGAGATGTTGCGAAGAATCCTTCGGGCAAGACTTGGGTGGCTGTTGCCAAAACAGGAGCCAAGGGCTACGACCTTGTTTATACGCCCCCGACCCTGGTTAACAACAAACCCCGCATTGAGATAATCGACCGAGACTTGGAAGCTGCAAACCCAAAGATGCATGAATGCTTAATGGGTTACTTCCTTGGTCGCCGGATGTCATTTAAGGTGGTTGAGGAAGCAATGAAGAAGGCCTGGCGCCCGAATTTGGTGGATGTCATGTCGAATGGAAAAGGTTTATTTATGTTCCACTTACCGGACAGAGAGTTTCGCAGGAATTTACTTGAAGGTGGGCAGATTCGAGTTGCCAATGTTCCTCTTGTTCTCCAGCAATGGACCCCGGGTCTTGAGCTGCGAAAGGAAACCCACCTTTCGGTGCCTGTGTGGGTCAGGCTTTCAAACATACCCTTCTCTTGCTGGTCTGCCCAATTCATTGGGAAGATTGCTAGTTCCCTCGGGAAACCGTTGTATGTTGACCAACGTACTGAGCAGGCGAAGAGCTTGTCTTTTGCGCGGTTTGTATTGAAATCACAGCTAATCAACCTGATTGTGAAGTTATTGAGACAGTACACAATGGTAACATGTGTGAGATAGGTGTGGAGTTTGAATGGAAGCCCATTGCCTGTGCGAGTTGTGGAATCTTTGGCCATAAATGTGCTGCTAAAAACAGGTCTGCTGGACCTTCTGATGTTCATGCTGCTGAATCTCGTCCCACGGTAGAGACTGTGCCTCAAAACCAGGCGGATGGGGGAGTCATTGCTAGGCAAGCTAGGCTGGTTCCTTCCCCTGTTGCTGCCCCATCTGAAGTGCATTCGGAGCCTCGTGACTTGCCTCGGGAGAATCCTTCCCAGGCTGTTGAACCTGCTACCTTACAACTTAATTCAATTAAGGTAAGTGACCGAGGAACAACCTCGAACCCTGCTTTTGATGGTTCCTCAGTTCACCCTATTGTTTTGGAGGTAGCGCTCCAAGCCGCTCCTTCTTCTCCATCTCAACCTGCTTCTATACCGAGTGATTCTGTGTGGCAGCAAATTAAAGGTAAGAAGAAGAAGCAGAATGCTCTGGCCCCGGCGTCCTCTTTTGAACTCACCTCTCCCTTTGTAGGAGGGCAGTTTCTTAAGTTGAAGGAAGTTGGGCCTACTGAGAATGTGCCTGTACAGAAGCCTCCCAAAGGTCCTTCGAAGCCCTCAGTAAAGGGCAGTTCTATGTTTTCAACCCATGATGCTGATGATTCGTTACCAACTCCTGTCATGCCCCTTGAGAACCCGGATGATGAAATCACTGATTTTGCTTCGTCTAGCGTTGAGGATGGGATCCCAAGCAAGCCTCCCTCCCCTAAAGCTCGTTCAGGATCTACTGGGATTGGGATACAAGACCAACTTCTCCAGCTGCGTCCTGACTCACCTGGACCGGCGCTACCAGTGGTCCCGAGGGCGACTAAAGCGAGTCGCAAGTCCTCCAAGCGGAGGTAGTTCTCCTTTCCTCGGTTCATGTTTTTTGGATTTTGGAATATCTGAGGGATGATGATCCCTATTAGAAGGGCTGAGATTAGAAAGTTTGTTGCTTCTAATAATCTTAGCCTTGTTGGCCTTTTTGAGACTAAAGTCCTTGAGCCGCTATTTGATTCTATTTCATCTACCCTCTTGAGAGGCTGCAGCTGGCTCGCAAATTATGATCATTCTCCGCGTGGCAGAATTTGGATTGGATGAAACCCGGATTCTGTTAATTTTGAGTTGATTTCTCTGAATGACCAAGCCATCCATGGGCGTCTGAAGGGGATTTCTTCTAACTTTATGTGTTGCAACTCTGCTGTCTATGGGGAGCACACTTTTGTGCGTCGTAGGCCTCTGTGGTCTGACCTTCTTCTTTGTGATGACTTAATTCAAGATACTACTTGGCTCGTTGCGGGTGATTTCAATGCAATTAAGGATCCTACAGATCGCTTCGGGAGCTCTAATTCTTGGATTCCTTGCTTCGATGACTTTAGATTCTGCCTTGATCAAACGGAACTTGAGGACCTTAGGTACACGGGTCTTCGATTTACCTGGTCCACTTCTTTGGGTTCAGACAGGAAAATGCGGAAAATCGACCGGGTGCTGGTCAACACTAAATGGAGGATGGATTTCTCCTTTTCGGAGGCAGCTTTTCTTAATCCCGGAATTTTAGACCACACCCCTATGGTAGTTAGGGTTGTTGATCCAATTACAAGAAGGAAGCCATTTAAATATTTTGATTTCTGGGTTGATCACCCTGACTTCCGTGATACAGTTCGTCAAGCGTGGGACAGCCATGTTTGGGGGATGCCCATGTATAAGCTTGTTTCTAAGTTGAAGATCCTAAAGGGCCACCTGGGCCGCCTTAAAGCCCTCAACCTTGAAGCCTTTTCGGACATCTCGTTGAGGATGCTGGAAGCAAGGGAGGCCTTGCGTTCTACCCAGCTTCTTCTTCACTCGGACCCCAATAATATCACTCTTGCTGAATTGGAGAAAGGCCAGCATCGGACTTTTGTAGATCTTCGAGGCCAAGAAGAATCCTTCTATAAGCAGAAATCTAGAGTTGGATGGTTGAAAGAAGGTGATCGAAACACGAAATTCTTCCATAACTTTGTCAAAGCCAGACATCTAAACAACCGGATTCTCTTTGTCAAAGACATTTCAGGTTCGGTTGTTTCGGACCCAACTTGGTGCCGCAAGTTTTCGTATCTTTTTTCTCGGATCTCCTTACTCCGTATTCGGGTTTGACGAAGCCTGCGTTGCATGAATTAACATCACTTATTCGAAAGCCTCTTTCGGATGACCAGGTATGTTTGCTTGCTTCACCGGTCTCGGATTCTGAGATCAAGAATACTTTGTTTTCGCTTGCTAAGGGCAAAGCCCCTGGCCCTGATGGGTTCACAGTCGAATTCTTCAAAAATAACTGGGACATAGTAGGGTCCTCAGTCCTTGAAGCTGTTAAAGACTTCTTCTACTCGAGTTGCCTCCTTAAGGAAGTGAATGCAACTATTTTGGTTCTTGTTCCCAAAGTGCCCAATGCCTATGAGGTTAATGATTTTAGACCAATTGCTAGCTGCAACACTGTCTATAAGATTATCACTAAAATTCTGGCCAACTGAATTGCGGCGGTCCTTCAGGATCTTGTCAGCCCATCCCAAAATGCTTTTGTCAAGTGAAGGAGGATTAGAGATAATATTTTGCTTGCTCAAGAACTGTTTGCCGGATTCCACCTTGACCCATATCTTCCAAAATGTGCGGTCAAAGTAGATTTTCGCAAGGCTTATGACACAGTTGATTGGGATTTCTTGGAACTTACTCTTAAAGATTTCCGTTTTCCTCAGTGGATTATCCGGTTGATTATGGTCTGTGTGCGTACGCCCAAGTTCTCGATCTCTATTAATGGAGAGCTTCACGGATTCTTTCCTGGAGGTAGAGGACTTTGGCAGGGAGACCCGATGTCACCATATCTCTTTACCTTAGTTATGGAAATCTTCTCTAGGATTTTGAACCTAAAGACTTCTGTCAAGGAGTTCAAGTTTTATTGGAGGTGCAAAGCTCCTAAGCTTTCTCATCTGTTTTTTGCTGATGATGTTTTCCTTGTTTGCCAAGCGGATTGGAATTCGGCAGTAATTCTCAAGAGAAGCTTGGACATTTTTTCCTCGTGGAGTGGACTGATTCCCAACAAGAGTAAATCCGATATCTTCTTGTCCGGTGGGACGCCTTCGATGCGGAATAGTATCCTTTTAGCGTTTGGTTTTCGAGAAGGCAAACTTCCGGTTTGTTAGTTAGGGGTGCCGATCATCTCATCAAGGTTGGGGAAGGCAGATTGCCTTCAGTTGATTGACCGTATTACGGCTAGAGTTCATTCTTGGACTCATAGATTTTTATCGTTTGTCGGGAGGCTCCAGCTTATAAGGTCAGTTCTCCACTCGATTCAAGCCTTTTGGGTTAGTGTGTTTACTTTGCCGTCCTCGGTCATTTTAGGTATTGAAAGCATTTTTCACCGGTTTCTATGGAAGGGCTCCTCCCTCACTAAGAGGGGGGGCTAAAGTTTCTTGGTTGGATGTTTGTGTGCCTAAGGATGAAGGAGGATTGGGTATACGGTCTGTGAAGGATTGCAACAAAGCCCCTATGCTTAAATATATTTGGATCCTCTTTACAGACAAAGAATCTTTGTGGTGTAGGTGGATCCATTCGAATTTCTTAAAGAAACATAATTTTTGGGTTGCCCCTCAACCGTCTGTTTGCTCTTGGGGCTGGAAGAAAATCCTTCAACTTCGTAGTGGTTTTAGGTAGTCGTTTGGCTGGGAAGTTGGGAATGGGCAGTCAACTTCATTATGGTTCGACAATTGGATGCCTTGTGGCCCTCTCTATTCACTGGTCCCTGACTCTTTCTTGAATGACCCAGACCTTCCTGTGCATGCGGTTGTGGCGACTCTCTACTCTTATGCAACTAGTTCCACCAGATCACGGCTGGAGGAATGGGGCCTCTCATTTCCGACCCTCTCTTCGGCCTATGACTGGTTTGTTTGGCGCGAAGACCCTTCAGGATCGTTCTCTGTGGCCTCTGCTTGGAACTCCATCAGAGTCAGGAAGATTCGAGTCCCGTGGGCTCATTTTGTCTGGGATGGGGCCTTGGCTCCTCGTTTTCAATTTTTGTTGTGGCTCATCATCAAGAACCGACTGCCAACACAAGTGCGTCTTCTTGCTTTTGGCAGGATTGATCACTCGGTCTGTATTTTCTGCAAGTCCTAGCCGGACTCAATTGACCACCTTTTCTTCGAATGCAATACCTCGGCTACTCTAGTATACTTCTGGGCTTCTAGATGCAATTTGCCATGGAGAAATGGTACCTGGGTGGACAACCTTTACCGAGCTATGAAGTTCCTTGCGGGTAAGGATTTCTTTCATAGCATCGCTCGATTTTCCTTTGGAGCTTTGTGTTATCCAATCTGGAAGAAAAGGAATGACATGATATTTCGAGGAGATACCTTAGCTGTTTCTGCCCTCAAGAACCACCTGTTTAAGGTGGTCAAAGATAAGGCCATTACATATAAGAATGTCCCTGACACTCCAAGGAATCGTCGTCTTCAGAGAGGATGGGGCTTCGACCCGTCTGTCTTCGCTAATCCTCCGGTGTTTTGAGCCGTCGTGAGCTTCATTTTCTGTGCCTCCTTTTCAGCGGTCTTTTACAAGCGTGCGTGGAGGTTTGGTTGGAGTTGTTGTGTCTGTTGTTGCTTTGTGGTTTTGCTTTCTTGTACTGCCTTCTGGCTTGTGTGCGGCTCCCTTCCACTCTTCCTGTTTTTATGCAACTAGAGTGTAAGTTTTGGCACCGTTTGTACATTTGTCCAAAGCTCAGTAATATATTATTACCGTTACCAAAAAAAAATATATATATATATATATATATCTTTTCCTTTATTTTGTTATTAGATTTAAGTTATTTTGTTATTTTCTAGATGGCGACCTCCTTATAAAAAGGCGCCTAAGATATTGTAATTCGCACTTCTTTATTCAAAATAAACACTATCTTTTGGAATCCTTTCCAAGCATTACTTCCTCTGCGTCAAACACACTACAATTATTTGAAGCGAAATTTCATAAATTCAAAATGAAGCATACAACACATTGATATGTCACCATAACTCAGCACAAAATATTGTGATACGTCGAAAAATGGGTTTACGACGAACGTGGCATATTGTCATAATCAAGTGTATTAAGTTAGTCCTTTTTGGGCAGGCAAAAATTTTGTACATAAAAAGCCCCGGCCAGCCTACACTTGGCCCAAGCCCGGCCCAAGCCCGGCCGAGCCCAGAACCTCAAGTTTAATCGCAGAACTTTGTGAACCACTACGTGGCAGATTTTTTTTTTTTACTACGTGGCAGATTCAAACCTACCGAAAGTTTGTTTTTTCATATGAAATATATGCAATAATGCACTTCAGACTAAAGGAAATCTCTACAAAAGAAAAATGGCACCTGACCTGATTTGTCCGTTTGATCAAAACCCCTAAGAACCCCCGAGCACCTCCTCATCCTGTGTGACTCATAGCAACAAATATGGTCAGACCCTCCGTTTAATGTGGACAGTTCCCCGACAAAGATAACCAGAATTGACAAATGGATCCTGAAGAACTTAACTTCCCGAGCTGAACCGTCCTCGAGAGCTCTCCTTGCTGGCACGCCGTAATTGATTTGGAAGGAAAGAAACGGATGGGTATTCCGTCACAGCAAGCCAAAACCCAGCGAAATGGTCGAGGAAGCAAGTAATTCGCTAAGGCTCTACGCAAGATGGAGTGCCAGCAAAGATAAAACAGCAGAACAGGCTAGTCCATCCTCCGATGGCTGGATTCCGCCGCCCACAAGCACTTGGAAATTAGATGTGGATGGATCTTGGTACAGCGAGTCACGTAAAGGGCTCCTGGTTGGTGGTTTTACCAAAAAAATTCATTCTTCGTCGGCCCAAGTAGCGGAAACCCTGGCGGTGAGGATGGGATTGCCGTTCGTGGAGGAGGCAGGGAAGCTAAGCACGACTGGAGCTGATCTGTGCACAACAACTAGAAGTGATCAAAGCGTGCTGACTGAAATCTGAAAAAAAAAAAAAAAAAAAAAAAAAAAAAAAAAAAATTTATGGTTTGAAAAGGAAAATTTTCTCTCTCCTCCCTCGTATTGGTACCACCAAAACCATTGCCAACTCGCTCACCAGCAGCCTCACTCCCTATGACCAAAACATTGGTGGCGTCAACATCGTCCTCAATGTTCCCATTTCCACTTTCAATTCCATTATCAATCGCTTCCTCCGCTTCGAGGCGCGACAAGCCACTGCAATCGCCTACGCTAAGCTCTCACGTCCATCCTACACTTCTCATCCATTTTGCCATTTAACGACGAGAACTCCACGGATGCCTCGCGGTGCACGTCAACTCGACCGTCATTCTCACTCATGTGCGATCTCTAAAAACATGGAGGCAACTAAAAGAATGAAGGTATTTGATTCTTGATTTTAGAGTACAATTATTGAAATGATTTCCATTATATGAAGATATGACAAATGTGACATTTTGTAAGAAAACAATACAACAATGAAAAATAATAAATGAATAGATCATTTTATTGCAAGAGTTATCAATCCCTTGATTCTAGTTTCTCCAAGAATTAACTTGTGACTTTGATGATATCCGTAAATTCTTCTTCCTTGATTGATAAATTAATGCCGTTACTCCCCCTCAAATTGTGAATAGGAGAATCCCAAATTATCAATTTGCGACATGACTTTGCAAACACATTTCTAGACAATGGTTTCATAAAGAGATCAGCAATTTGATACACAGATGGAACATATTTAGTTGCAAGTGTTCCAAGAGACATTTGTCTTGTATGTAGTGATAATCTAATTTGATAAGTTTAGTTCATGCATGCACTAGTTTAATTGACATATAAATTGCACTGATGTTATGACAAAATAATATTGGTGGATTGGAAAGATGAATACCCAATCTCTTAGAAGGAATGATATCCATGAAATCTCTACGGCTATCAAAGCCATAGCACGACACTTTGCCTTGATACTAGATCGAGCAACCATTCATTACTTCTTAGCATTCCATGATATATAGTTGCTACCTAAGAAAGTACAAAATCTAGTAGTTGACCATCGAGTCAAGCGGTAACCTGCCCAATTTGCATAAAAAAAAGGAGTACAAGTCCAAAGTTGACTTGTACAAGATTTGGATGCCTCAATTTGTTATGCCGTTGTAACGTAAAATGTACTTCACAATTTGAAAATGACTCACAGTAGGTTGATGCATTAATTGGCAAACAAAACTGAGTGGATATGAAATATTCGACCATGTAATCGTGTGATATTAAAGAGCTTCATTGATACTTCAATAAAGTGTAGGATCCGAAAATAGTCTTGCTTATGTTAGAACCTTTCCCATTTTCCTGTCCTTTATCACAAAATCAGTGATAGAGACCTCAAAATTTGGAGGATAGTCAGTATAAATTGGTTCACTAATATAATTTTTTTTTTCATCTAAGGAACAAGTAGAACATTTCTTAAGTCAATGCTATTTTGGCCCAAATTGATCTGAGCATCACCAATATGGGAAATTTTAGGTGAATCGCCACTTTCAACCATAACACTATATTACCCAATATATGGTCGTACGTTAAAAAGGTTACCTTCATCTCCATTCACGTGACTTGAAGCTCCAATATTAGTGAACCATTTTGAATCCTGACTATTTCTAACAATAAGTGCAGCAAATGCCCTTTGGCACATCTAATGGGCGTAAAGATTGATTAAATCAATTAAAGCAATCTAAAATGATATGTCCCTACTTGGTAGATGTTTGACAAGAAACGACTTTGTTTGTTCCTTTCACAAGCTTATTGATCTTGCTTTGATTGAATTGTGGCTTGTGAGTTTGTGAATACATAAAATTAGCCCGAGAATTTTTTATTCTTGGACCATCGTGAGTAAACCCTCTTCCATGCAAAGAAAAATAATTGTTGTTCGAATTGTTGTCTATTCTTATTGCTCTTAAAGTTACTTCTATAACCAAAGAAAGTCGTCTCATGTTGAATCACAAGGGAACTTTTTATTTGTGAGCCAACTCCCCAAGCTTTGCAATTGTGAAATCATGTCAAAGAAGGTTGTGAATGAATCATATGATCACCTAAGCAATGCAAAACAAAGAGAACTTTCTTTTTGTCCTCAAGGGGACATCCAATAGCATACTACTCATTAAAATGTTTTTGAAAAACACCAAAATACTTGTGAAGAGATGAAACATTATCTCTATGATATTTTTGGAGTTGTAGAAAAATTGAAACTTCACGTTCCTTAGCTAACTTGACAAAAATATTTTGTAAAGCAAACCACACCTCAGCAGATGTCTTTAAGTATATTACTTGAGCAAGAACTTCTTCAAATAGCGTCGCAATGACCCATCCCAGCAAAAGGCGATCTAACCTGCTCCATTGTAAAAACTTGGTTACTTCCTCTAAGACTCTAGCTTCTTTTACAAAATTAGAGAAGATGGCTATTGTTAGGCTCGGCATCTGGTACTCGCCATCAATGAATCCTACCAAATCTTGACTTTCAATTAGTGAAAGTATATGGGCTTAGCATCTAGTACTCGCCATCAATGACATGGATACTTAGGATTGGTGGATGCCATGGTCAAGGATCGATTTTTTTCGAAGATATGCTCTGATGCCATAAAAGAACAAAGGTCTTTGATTCTTGATCTCAACGTACAATTGTTGAAATGATTTCTATCATATAAAGATATTACAAATGTTACACTTTGTAAGGAAACAATACAACAATAGAAAATAATAAATGAAGATATCATTATATTAAACAAGTTGTCAATTCCTTAATTATAGGATATCCAAGAATCAGCTTGTGATTTTTATTGATATCTTAATATTCTTCCTCCTTGATTGATAAATCAGTGCCTTTTAGCAACAACTCAAACCAAGTATGCAATTCACTAATTTTACACGTAGTCGGCGAATTCTAACGGCAGCAAGAGATCAAGTTTCACGCAACGAACTTCAAATGAGAAGCGAAAGGAAAGGCGTGAGATCGGGTGAACTTATAGATTGGAGGCTGGTTCACGTCGGTGCGACTCACCAGATAAAAGCAAGATACGCCGGATAGAAGTGCAATCCGCCGGAAATCTCAAATTTTTGGTCCGCCATTAAAGTAGGTCAAGCAACATAATTTCCATGGACTTGCATTTTTAGATAGATTAATGATCAAGTGGCGACGTGGGGAGAAAATACTGAGAAGGCCATAATAATTAAGTTGTCGTTGCAAGGTTCACGAATCCCAAAGCTAATGTACAACATTCATAATGGGAAGTATTCCAAGTTTGTTTTTTCATTATAATCTTCTTAGAGTATCCCTCAAATATTAAATTCTCAAGTATCAAGCAACATTTTAATTTTGAAAGTATTCGCGATACACAATACAAGTGAAACAATGTATTTTGTTTCATTGATAAATATAACGGGAAAAGTCATTCATAAAATCTTTATCGTGCTTCTTGCATAAAAAAAAAATCTTTATTATGGGGAAAATATTTGACCTCCATACACAGTAGACATTGTATTTGAAAATTTAAACCCTAGTCGTCGAAATAATTAGGTTTTACCTATGGGAGGATGAAACAAGTTTTGTACTGTTCAATGATTGTGATTAACTACATATGCATGAACAACTAAGTTTGCTTTCATTTACAATGGCTGAATTCTACCGTCTTATGAAGGAAGGAGAACCTCCTACTTTTAAGAGATCACAATTTTCCTTTTCTTTCTCAAAATATCATCAAATGGTTTTCTCACAAATAATCTATGAATGGACAAATGGGTAAACTAACTATTTTGTTTTATCTCTCAGGTGCTTCAATTTTAAAATTTAATTTTTTTTTTCATCTTATAAACAATCTCGTGCTAAAAGAAATTAAATCTTGAAAAAAGTTTCTCAAAAAATTTTCTCATCTCATAAATAAGTAATTTTTTTTTCATATTATAACAATACTTTCTTTTCATTAACTTTTATTTAGAAATTTCTTAATAAAGTGATTTGGTAAAACATTTTGATTACATAGTTTTTGCATACGCGTAGCGGAGGGCATTTAATATCCTTAACTTACATACTAAAATCAGACTGATTGGAGTTAACATCAAATTTCGTGTGTGGATGCACATTTTTTAACCTAGAAAAATATCCTAAAATCCAAAACTATTTTCGTCTCTTTCAAGGAATATTATGATTAGTCCTACTGGTTTGAAAGGGACATTCTGTTGATTCGACATTGGATGAGTTCCGGCAACAATAAATGGATAATGGACTATTTCGCCATGACTAACATAAGTTGGGAAATTGTCCAACGTATCTAATAGAAAAGTATGACCTAGTTAATAAGGCACTATAGTCTAATATGACCCCGCAACTTCCGTCGGTGTTCATCTCTTTTTTATTCAAGTGGGGCCCAACCATTAAATTCTTTAAGACTAAATGACGACATATATAATTTCATATTGTGTGCATTTGTTTTAAAAAATGTTGGAAATTCACAAGATTCAATCGCCTTCTTAGGTTTTGCAGTATACACCTAGAGACCGATCCAGAAGTGACAAAGGTAAAAGCTCTATCTCGACCGACATCTATTTTGCGTCTCCAATAGGTTTTGGCTTCTCTTTTCATTAGCTGTCAATGCCATTCTCTTGAGACAATCTGAAATTGGTGCAATTCTACTGTCGACTTTGGATACAACATGCGTTGAATTGAACATCAGAATCGAGCTAGCTTTTATTCATATTTTCCACGCTAGATCTTTCTACATTGGAATTTTTAAGGTCTTCATTAAAGTCAATTTAGAGATGGGAAAAAACCGATTTCGTCCTCTTAATTACTTTGAATTTTGGAAAATTCATTCCTTTATCGACGTCTTTTCTGGTTGAAAATATTTCTAAACAAAGATAAAAAGGAAAAGGAAAATACATTTTAAACCTTAGGTGCAACTACTTTACTCACTGCACGATTATTAAACAATTGAAGTTTCATTTTGACCGCTGTAGGTGAAGATAAAGGCTTTAGGGCGTGGGAAGAAACTGCCCAATTATAAATATGAGACATGGTATAAACTATTAATTAATTACCAATGCATTTAAAGTTAGCGTGTTGTATACGCCTAGGATAAAATTTGCAAAGCAAATGAACTCCAGTCACCCAGTGTGATGACTTGTTTGACGAGCACATGAGGTGATTGCCGAAGTGTTAGGATTCACATGAGATGCGGCTTTGTTATAAAAGTGAATAAACGAGAAATTATTTTTATCATCAGTAAAAATATTCAAGCATACGTTGTTTTTGATATCGAGATCATTTTCCCTTAACTAATTGTTTAGAGATACGGAACGATTGAAATGTGTTTCATTGATCATTTAATTTTCACAAGACGAACTGAACCAAAGAATTTTATTATTTTAAAGTGGCGTGCTTTCAACCCTTAAATCAGATTGTAACTACATGTGAACCAAAGGGAAGGGTGTTCAGATATGGTTCCTATCTTTGGTTCGGGATTTCCTTTGGGATAGGGCAACTTGCTTGATTAGATATGCTTGTGGGATTAAGTTTCTGATCATAAGAAAAAGCAGCTTTCCATTCCTGGGCAAAATTAAGGTTATGAGATTATGTCACTAGAAAGTTTTAGGGTTTCTTGTTCTCGAAAAACTTTGGAAACACTTCTCTTGCTTCTCACATGATCTTGAGTGATTTTTTAATACTGCGCAAAAAGGATCTCATGTAACCGACATATGAAATAGTTGCTCTGTGATTGGAGCTCTGGATATTAAAGACACACTTCTCTCTATCTCTATAATACAATAATTCTTCTCATGTATAGGATGCATAAAAATTGCTAAATCACGCAAGTTAATATGATTTCGTTCTTTGCTTGTGGTTGTGTACTTTCGCACTTTCTTATAACAATGAGAGATTAGAGATGCAGTGGATGATGTACAGGCATATTTAGTGATGTTTTAATGGCGAGCAACTTAATGGCGTATCCGTACCGGAGTGCATCTTTGCTAGTCCATACAAAATAAATTCTCCAACTACTCAAGGCGCTAATAAATTTGAATTGGAATGTATGAATTAGGTGAAAGTATAGCATCCTCGAAAGATACACCACCAAAAAAGAGTAATTTTATATCCTATCTAATGTATTCCTTCTACAATTAGAATAATTCAGTACTATTATCAATTTTTATGCGTAGATACACAGTTTTTTATCCCCCTTCTACAATTAGAATAATTTGATGCTATTATCAATTTTTATGCATAGATACACAGTTTTCTATCCCCACAAATGAACCAAACCCTAAATCCTAAAACTATTTTCTTCTCTTTTGCGTGTTTTTTTATGATAAGTCCTCCGGATTTGAGGTGAGGCTATATTATAATGAATAATGGACCGTTTCACCATTGACCGAATGAGTCTAGAAAGTATTCTGCAATATATATTTAAGAATATGTCCTATTTAATAAGGCACTATATACTGATCGTGACACATCATTAGTATTCGCGCGCGTTTGCTTTGGACGAATGCAGGAAATTCACAAGTTTCAATCATCTTTGACCTCGTCAGCTTTTGCGTCTCCAGTAGCTTTTGGATTGTACTGGTGACATGGAGACTGATCCAGTTTCAGAAGCGACAAAGCGAAAAACACTTTTTGTTTTGACAGAGTTTTTTTTTTTTTTTGTTCGCCCTATTTTGTTTTCCAATTTTGTGGCCGCCCGTTCCATGAACTCGTCAAATGCCATTCTCTTGAGGAAGATTCGAAGTAGATTAAATTTGTCCTTTATCAGTGGAAAATGACGCCAGTACCATAATCTTTTAAAAAATTACGTTTACTCAAATTTTATAATTCTTAAAAATGATTACTCGAGTATAATAACTTACAATAAAATACTCATCACAAGTGTCGTAAATTTTAATGTTACATTAAATTTTTTGACGTTTGGATGTTCAATTAAAAAGTTGTAACACCGAAGTAGCCAATGTGTCTTTTTCCTTTAATCTTTTATAGCTTCTCAAATTCTACCATCAACTTTGGACTCAACATATGTTGGACTGGGCGGCAAAATCAAACGAGCTTTTATCCTCTCTTTTTTTCGCATGGGGTTTTTTATATTCAACTTCCGAAAATTTATTTTCTTCATCAAAGTCGTTTTAGAGATGAGAAAAACCAATGTGCTCCTCTTTTTTTTTTTTTTTGGTCGAAAGTTAATTGTTTGGATTTTGAAAAGTTCTCTTTCCTCATCGAAGTCTTGCCACCCATTCTGGTTCAAAACATAGAAATTTTTTGATTCAAACTTGCGGGCCGGCTGCTTCATAACTCATAAATTAGTCACATGTATGCCAAATTCACTTTATTTGTGGCTAATATTTCGTCTTGCAGGGAATGAGATCTACCATTTGTCAATATATAGACAAAATATTGTCTATTTCAACTCAATGGAAGCACCTTTCAAGTGCGTTGACGTAATTTAATATTCAAACCCTAATGTTAATCATGTTTGCTAAAGCGGACGATCTTTCGAAATCTACCTAGCTGCATAATGGAGACAAAATTGTGAGAGTTAGTATGGGATGAGCTCGAGCAGAGAAAATCACGAGCGAGTAGGGCATGATGTCTCTATATGGGATTAAAGTAGAAGACCCTCTAATTGGTGTGCAGTTCAAGTACGATCCCAGCGACAACCGATGTGGCCCTGAGGACATGGTTTGAAGAAGGAGCATAGTTGTCGCAAAGGCAATTTAGCCAGGTGGCTCCTCCCGAGGATTCTTGGATGGTGAAGGAGACAAGAACCACCTAAACTACACCCTTAACAAGGGAGTGTTAATGTGTAAGATATATAAATTAAGGTGGTCTCATAAAAGACACATTTTAGTAACAATTTGCTTTTGTATTGAAACTCCAATTTTAAGTGTGTAACTGAAAGCACTGCTAGAATAGTAATCTCTTGAGAAAACGACTATTTGTATTCAAAAAGACAAAACTATCATTTTAGTATAAGACGGGTTAATTAAAATCAAAATTAAGATACCTGATTTGTTCTCTGATGAATATGTTCCATTGGATAACATTGATGAAAAGGTGTCTTCCAATTAATTTCTCGTTGAGCTTCTGTAAACTTGGAACCCAGCTAGATCCTCTAATTTTTTCCTTGGCCAACAACATACTTCACCAGCCCTGAAATCAACGCCGAGCTATCCAAACTCCGACTGGGGAAAATTGTAGCGTGATGAAAGCCATTGTGTCTGCTCTCACCCTCTTTCTCTCTTCTTTCCATCATTTTCTTCAACCTTCAGCCATAGGGGCCGTTTGAGCTAGTTGTACCCTCCCCTCCCCTCCCTTTTTGTTGATTGTGTTTGCATTTTATTGTTCTTTTTTCCCCCTTCTCTCCCAATTTAGATTTGTGAGCTATCTTCTTCCGGTTTAGTTCTCGACTTGAAAGTTTGAACTCTCCCAATCTAGTTTTAGATCTTGGTGCTATTCTCTCCCGATTTTGATCTTACAGTTGCTTTGTCCGTGTACAAATTCTCTATCTCCAACTTCAGTAATGATCAGAGAAGCTTCGGTGTCTTGTTGAATCACAAAGATTTGCTCCTCCACATGTTAGATCTGTATTTGGTCAACCTATTTTGGTTATCTCTGTACGATGATACTGTAGAGGAAGCCAAACTAGGCGTGCATCCCCAACTAGCAACGTCATAGTTATTATAGAAGAAATTTCTTGCATGTACTCATTACTAACAAAAACACAAAATCTAGTGATCGGCTACCAATTATTTTGCTTGACAAATCTGTTCTTTTGAAATGATTGTGTGCGTCACTCCTTGTTCTTTGGATTTGACTCTGCCTTTCAGTATTCCTGCTCTATTTCGATTTGTTTTGTCATGAAAACTACATATTTGGATATCATTTTAAGTAACGAATACAATGTTCTTTAAAAAAAAAAAAAAAAAAAAATCCTTTCATCTCTATTGCTCAATGGTCACAATACAATCACTTAAGGGGCCTCTGAACACAAATCCTTCCCTAACAAAATACTCAAGGACAGATTATTCAAACACGTTGAAGTCTATCCCAACGTAAGACTAGCAATATTTCTCCAAATGGAATTGGGTACGATCTAATACTTTGTCAAGCTCAACATTTGGATTTTTATTTTTTTTTAAAAGAAAAATGCCTAGCTGACCGTCCTCTATCAAATGACGGAGTTACAGTCAGCATTAAGACCGCTCATTTTGTGAGGAAACCGGTTTCCACTCACCCAGTCTTGTTTTTTTTTGTTTTTTTATGTTTTTTATTGCAAGCATAAATTCAGAAATAAAATCCTAAAAGAGCCCACACAATCAATTTTCATGAATATGAAAAAAAAAATTAGAAACTAAAATATAAATATTCCAAATAGAAAATATTATCGCATACTAAAAAGAAATTGTTAACGTCATTATATAGATCTATTAAATTTAAAAGATAAAAAAAAATACTTGAGACTAAGATTGATTTTGTAATGTTTTAGACCGACAAAAGTACAATAGAAGTGCTAAAACTTAGTATAAGGAGACACTTAAGTGCCAAAAGTTACGAAAGGTACACATAAGTGCTACTTTTTTTCAAAAAAAAATTGAGACATCTGAGTGCCAAGTCTAGTGAAGGCTCCCATAAATTCTACGCGGCATTTTTTTAATAATATAGCTCGTCGGAGAGTTGAGTCGATAAAGAAGAGCCAAAACAACATTGTTTTGCCTCTTATTTGAATTTTAATATAAATATTAATTTAATTTAATTTAAATCCTAAAAAAAAAAAGTTACAAAAGGCTTTGGGCGAGGGCTATGCAAGTTGTCGCTGATGCCTCACCATCGTCGTCGGGAAGGGTCGGTGATAGTGGGGAGAGGGTTGGCTAGGGGCGCCAAGCCCTAGCCAAGGGCCAATGACCCTGGCCGACCAATGGTGAGAGCCTACAAGCCTTCACCCAGATTTAGGGCGAGGGTCACTTCCCTCCCCTAGATCCGGTGAGGGCAACCCTCACACCAGATCTAAGCAAGGGTTGTTGGTCCTAGCCCAACCAAGCTAAGGGTCGCCAGCCCTTAGCCGAGGCCTAACGACCCCAGCTAACCCTCCCTCCACAGTCGCCGAGAATGGTCAGCAACGGTGGGAAGGCAACAATGGGGGCTTGCACAACCTTCGCCTAATGCCTTCTGCAACTTCTTTTTCTTCGTTTTTTTCTAAATAATTAGTTGTAAATTTAATTTAATTTAAAATTCAAATCTGAGGCAAAACAAAGTCGTTTTTGGCTTATATAGCCACGTGAGCATGCAAAACAACATCGTTTTCGACTTATGTAGCCACATCATTATGCAAAACGACATCATTTTGTGATTGTCTCGCTAGAAAAACGTCACATCAGTATTTTGGCCGGATTTTCTCTTCATTGGCATTTAGCTTATTCATTTTGCTTCGATTTTGGTGCTTAAGGGTCCGTTTGGTAACGTCTCTATTCCAAGAAATAATTTCTTTTTAGAAATAGTCTTTTTCTATTTTTATTCCTTTGAACAATTTTTGAGTAAACGCATTTGGTAATTACACATAATTTCTATTCTCGGAATAGAAAAAGAATAAGAATGTGTTTAGCATGATTCATAAATTTTTTTGTAACATAGTATTTCTTTTAATTTTTTAATAATTTTTTTAAGAACTATTTTTCTTTTTTTCTTTTCTTCACCATCTGTTGCTAGCAGTCGACTGCCGCCCATTGCCAATGGTTGGTCGAGGGCGGCGGCGGTTGGTCGACGGTGGTTGGTCAGCAGCGGAGGCGGTTGGTCATTGGCCAGCGACAACGAGCAGCGATCGACTAGCAGTAGTCAATTGGTGATAGCAGGTGGCGGCGAGCAACGGTCAATCTGCAACAGCGGGCAATTGCGAGCGGCAAGGAAAAAGAAGAAAAGAAAAATAGAATTATTACTAGAAGTTATTCCCGTAAACAAGAAGCTATTTTTTTTTTCTACTTCTTGTCTTTTTTATTCCTAGAAATAGAAATATTAATTGATGTTACCAAATGGATTTTTATTCTTTTTCTATTCAGAGGGACAAAAGAGCATAAAAACAAAGGAATATAAACATTGCCAAACAGACCCTAAGTGTACATTTCCTAACTTTTGGCACTTAAATGTCTCCACATGCCAAGTTTTAACAATCCAGGTATCTGCCTCTCCTTTTAGGCCTAACACATCTTCGTATACTAGATTTGGATCAATGGGGTAATTTTTATTCTCTATTAATTCATTATTCTTATTTTGTTCTTTATGTGTAATTGATATCACTGGTCTTAATTTTGGACCATCGGAGAGTCCTTTTAAAGTAATTTGATTTTGGCAAAAGGACTAAGAAGCCAATCATGATTTTGGTATTAATTGCAAAGTCAAAGTCTCAAGTGTTTTTTTATCTTTTAAATTTAATAGATTTATATAATGACATTAACGATTTCTTTTTCATAGGTGGTTTTTTTGGTCATATTTATGAAAATTGATTGTGTGAACCCTCTTAAAATTTTATCTCTCAATTTAAGCTTGCAATAGAATAACATAAGAAATAATAATAATAATTGGGTGAGATGAAACCAGTTTCATCACAAAATGAGCTATCATTAGTTGACCGTCACTCCGTCACCAGATGGAGGACGGTCAATTAAGCCGCACTCCTTTTTTTATGGACTGAAAATTCCAGAAAAGCTCATGGATAAATTATTGATCCAATTGGGCACGCGAGCAAGGCCACTTGACACGGTCCCTAGCATATACGTTCGTGCCTACTTCCTAATGATCCAACCTACTTATAAATGACGCACGATGACCGTTATCGCAGTAATTTGAACTTCTTTCGAGCTCTGACTTTCAAGAGCAACAACGCCTGCGGTTGGAGGCGATCGTTCGGCCAAATAAAGCTTGACCGATTCAAATTGAAAGTGATTGCTACTCTCAATAAATAACCGTGCACGCTCATCCTTCGTTGGCATAATTCGCAATTTGCATCTTCTCATGCACCACCCCTCCGTACAAATTCTAGCCATTTCCTCACAAACGAGCCGCAAAGCGTAGTGCACAAACCAAGCATTAGTCCTCATGGAAAGCCAAGTGAGGTTTTCGAGTTGCCGAGGCGTGGCGTTTGAGATCAAGCCTCGTGCAGATCCATTTGCCATCGCCACCCCTCGGATAGCTCCCGAGATGCCCAACCACGGAAGCAAAAGGTCTTGGCTTCCATGGGGCTCGTCTAGGATAGCTACGTCGTCGCTGATCCAGCGATCGACGAGCAAAGTAAGTAGTCACTTTTGCGACCTTGACCTCCAAGACGATAACGACGAACAAAATGATGTCCTTTTGGAAACGCTCGAGGAAGGCACTTTCATCGAGCCTGAAAAACATGCGGAGAGAAAGCGAGCCGAAACGGCCTCAAAGATCAACCCGCCTCCCTCGAAGCCCGTCCGAGGCCATGAGTCGTCGAGGCTGTCGGTCATACTCCTCGACCAAGGGCTGTTCACGGTGTACAAGCGGTTATTCGTCGTTTGCTTGACCCTAAATGTTGTTGCCCTGGTCATTGCAGCGACTGGACACTGCCCTTATGCGAGGAACCGAGCCGCCCTCTTCTCCATCGCCAACATCTTCGCGCTCACCCTGTGCCGGAGCGAGGCCGTCTTGCGCGTCGCCTTCTGGGTGGCTGTGAAGCTACTCGGCCACTCGTGGGTCCCGCTCTTCGCCAAGACCGCCATGACCTCTCTCCTTCAGAGCCTCGGGGGGATCCACAGCGGGTGCGGCGTCTCGTCCCTTGTGTGGCTGGTCTACGCTCTAGTCCTAACCCTCAAGGACCGGGACAACACGTCACCCGAGATCATTGGGGTCGCGTCGGCGATCCTCGCTCTCATCGCCCTGTCTTCACTTGCGGCGTTCCCGCTCGTGCGCCACCTACACCACAACGTGTTCGAGCGGACACACCGCTTCGCAGGTTGGTCGGCCCTTGGCCTTCTCTGGGGGTTCGTCATCCTCACCATCGCCTACGACCCAAGGACGAAGAGTTACAAGAGGGACGAGTTGGGGTCGAGGTTGGTGAGGCAACAAGAGTTTTGGTTCACGGTGGGGATTACGGTTTTGATCATAATACCGTGGGTGACGGTGAGGAGAGTGCCCGTCAAGGTGTCTTCTCCTTCGGGCCATGCCTCCATAATCAAGTTCCAAGGGGGAGTCAAAGCAGGTATATATTGATTCGAATTTTATCCAACTGCAAACATTCTCGATGTTATTTTTTTTCCTGTTGAATGGACCTTAGGCTATGTAATCTTTGATTTTAGACGTCAAGGTTTCAAATTGTAAATTTTCGTTACATAAGTCAATCGTACATATTTTTCAATAATAAATATCTTATCTAGTGAAGAAAATGAGGATTTTTGGGGTAAGTTAATGTAAATGAAATGGCAGAGTTTCTTAACATAATACATTTTTTATCCTCCTTTACATCAATAAGATTTTCAAAGAATCCATCTTCTCTTAATAATTTTCTAGCAAATAGGATATTCACTGTTGGCCCACATAATGAAAATTTCATATGTAGTTTATTTACAAAGATCTCAACGCACTAAGTGAAATATTGCTCCATTATAATATGCTCTAATCAAGTTTTTACGATATATGAAACTAATGTTTCATGCTGAATTCAAGTTGAGGTTGAAACTTCATATAATTGCCAAAACTTGGGCTTGCACCAATTCTAATATCTCCGGTAACTCAAATCTGTCTGTAGTTTTCTTAGATTGGGAATTCATATTTGGATTTCTTTTTTTTGACCAGAAGTTTATATTTGGACTTCGAATGTGCGTACTTTTCCAACTACAGGCATCTTGGGTCGGATCAGCCCATCCCCGCTATCCGAGTGGCATGCCTTTGGCATCATCTCCGACGGCAAGGATGAGCACATGATGCTTGCCGGAGCTGTTGGCGACTTCACGAAGTCCCTCGTCGCCAACCCGCCAGCCCACCTCTGGGTCCGCCAGGTTCACTTTGCTGGCTTACCCTACCTTGTCAACATGTACGACCGGGTCCTGCTGGTTGCCACCGGCTCTGGCATTTGCGTCTTCCTATCATTCCTGCTCCAACCGTGCAAAGCAAGCGTTTGTGTGCTATGGGTGGCCAAGAACGTGGAGCAAAACTTTGGCAAGGAGATCAAGGAGATGGTTAGCCATCACCCGAGAGACAAGGTTATCGTGCATGACACAGCGGTGCTTGGGCGGCCAAACGTGGCGGAGATGAGTGTGGACACGGCGAAGAAGTGGGGCGCTGAGGTGGTGATCGTGACGAGCAACCCTGAGGGAAGCAGGGACGTGGTGAACGCATGCAAGAACAAAGGGATCGCCGCTTTTGGTCCCATTTGGGATTCTTGAGTAGATTAATCATACATATCGTACGTCTAAGTTGTGTCCTCCACATATTATCTACGCTTGGATTGCATTGTAAACTAATGGTGGAATTGAAAAGAAGCACCCACCTTGGTTTGCTGGTATGCTTTTCCTTGATAGATTCAAGGTTCTATAAATTAAGACTTGCTATGTATGTTTAAGAACTTACGTGAAATGCAAGTGATAATTGCATATCACATTTGCTCGTTACCTTTATCGTTAGAGATATTATTAAGTGTTAACCTGTAATACTAGGGGTTTGATGAGTTACTCGTTTGCATTGTTTCTCTAAGGTAATGTTCTCTATTTCGCCAACGAGACATAACATAAATGATAGACACATTCATCTGCTGCTTAACCATTAAGCAATCCTATGGAGCTGAACTGTTTAACTATACAGTCATGATACTTAACCCTTGACTATGCTGGTAGATTCATTGACTTGTATGCATTTTAGACAATAACGGCATACTAAAATTCATCGTTGTGATTTGCTGCTATTATAATTGCCTAATCGTCCACTGTCATAGATGCTTAATGCCAAATTGGGTTGGCCTGACGGCTGCCAATTTCAATGAGAATACTAGGCACAATTAATTTTCATCATGTACAATACGGAAAAATATGAGAAAATATCGATTTGATATAGACAAATAGGGAGTAAATTTGAAAGCATCATGCTTCGTTACTCCGGAAATGTGCAAGTAACCCTTCAATTGACGCGACTGTCCGAATGCATTTTTATGATCATTTGGCTCAAAAAAAAAAAAAAAAAAAAACTCTATTTTATGCTGTTACTTATCTAAACTATTCTAGACATCGCGAAGTTTATTCATCACTTTATGCCTTTTGTATATTTATTGCTAAAAACTTGGGGAAGTTTAATTGCAATCAGATATGGGTTGACTTCGTCTTGCGGTAACTGCTGTCAGGCAGATGCCGTCTTCCTTTGGTTGCTGGAAAAAAGAAACCAGATTATTTACTTTAAAAATAATTTGGATGGTTCTTAGTCTCCAAATGGAATAGAATCTAATGGATTTAACATGCGACTATCTGGGGAAAAATTGGGGCTGTCCAGACAAATCTTTGGAGTAAATCGGCTGCCAACTGCTCGTCATCATGATGGAAAGAGACATTGGGAATCAAATGATGTTTAAAGTACACATTGTTTGACTCCTAAGATCGGTACTAGCAAGGCCAAATGGATATCTAATCGGTATCACGACGTCATCGAGCCATGTGTACCAGATCTAACAGCTTGGAGGGACTATAACCGAAATTCTCTGAATAGAATATATATTAATTCTCTTTCTCCAAAAACATTTCGTAAAAATACGCCATCACCATTATTTCTATTTAGATATGTCATGAAGCCTTACCATATTTCTAATTTCCTTAGGTTCACAAACATTTATTAATATCATCATACTAAATTGTAGCACTTCAATTTTCAATCCAAACCCTAAGGATTGAAAGAACAAGACAAAAAAAAGAAAAAAAACAAAGTAGAAGGCTCCACAGACAAAACATTCCGTTTAGCTTCCTCGTTGTAGAAAGGTTGTATTGTAAATAGTTAAATTAAGGTCGGAGTGGAGGAGATGTGAAGCCACCGTAGATCAACCTTTTGGCGATGTGATGATAGGCAGACTCGGTCAGGTGAATCCCATCCCAATTGGCGAAAGCCGATGGATCTCTGCAAGCAGTCGAGCCGGTATGGCCGCACCTGGCTGAATTATTGAAGTTGTATGGACCGCCTCCCCCACAGCAAGCCCTTAGTGTCCCTCCATAAAAGCCTGTGCAGATGCACTCATTTATGCATGAACAAATTAATCGCATGGTCTTCAATAATTGTAAAGTGTATCTTCATTTTTATCACGACAAGACTTTCGAACAAATTATGTAAGTCTATATGTGTTCATGTCAACGACATCAACCAAATTGTCATGATGTTATCATGCCATTTGGGGTATTTCATGAAATAAAAGAACTACTGGGTTTTTTCTTACCCAAAAGAGTACGGGAGTTTCAAATTAATTTTTTTTTTATCTATTTTAGATTTGGCTTTTAATTTAGGACCCAAAAGACACGGTACTCAGTTAAGGAGTTCCCATGTACTCAAATACAGCTAATGAGGAATGTTCCGAGAATTATTTTTTATGCATAATACGAGGAAAAATAGTGGATTTTTTTGGTAAAATATATATATAGGATAATGTAAACTCTTGCGACACTCTTTAACAAATCACCATAAAAATGGAGCGAGAAAGCAAGTTGGTTGGTAAGCTGCCACCCACTTCTTAGCATATTAACAATGTAATTCTGGCACTTCATTAATATACATTGCCAAATAACTATATGTGAAGAGATCTACCACCTAACTCTACATGAGAGATATTGATTAAGGACAAGAAACTTCCCAAGGCAACAAGTTGGATGAAGGAATAAAGTTCAACCGGTTTTGGAGCATCTTAACAAGCAAAAAGAGCAGTAATTGCCAGTCATCAAATGCCTGACCAGGATAATTGCTGATATCATGTCGAACTATGACAACCACCTTCGATCGACATTTTCATGTCTGGGGTGAGATTTGTGGAGAAAAACCAACCTAAGAAAGGAAAGACTTTACGTTTTATTTGATGGAATTGAATTGCAATTTGTTGCAATTTGAGAAATGAGGGTCATTATACTCATACTACTTGAGATCTCTATGTATCACTCTCATCAATATTCTCTTTTTCCCTCTCACTTCCTTTTGTGCCAAACATTGGTTCCAATGTCGTACGTTATTATTCATATTTCCTTACGAGGAAAAAAAAAAGAAACGCCGGAACAACATTCAAGCTCAAACTTTCACCTAAAATTCCATGAAGAGTCCATATTCGTTATAGCATAAATTATAAACATATATTACTAAGCCATGTGCAAAGTAGTAATTTTAATTGGCTGAAAGCACAATCTTGGAAGAATTTTAGTTAATTTTCCAAAAAAAGTAAAATATCACCTTTATTCATTTATTAAAGAATTCCTAATTTTTTAGCACATGTTTGCCGTTTGTCTTCGTCAAAGTGAAAGACGAGAGTGACTTTCTCCTTATAAAGTTACATATTTTGCTTAAAGTTCATATAAGTAAAGGTACGGAAAGAACTACACCGATTTGGGGTGAGCCAGTTCTGGCTTAGCCCAAATTTCCTTTGCTTCTACTTTTAAAGAATTAAAATTGATTAGTTGTTATATATCCGACCTCAAAAATAATTTTTTATGAGAATTCGACCACTTTTGAACTCAACCCATGTTGACACATTAATTCTCGGTCATTTATTTATGATATTATTTAAAGTCCTAAGAGCATAAATAATGTATTCTACATTATTTATATGTTCATATCATTATATCTTTTTTATTTTTTATTTTTAAAAATTAGTCCGCATTTGTTTGAGCAATTTCGGGTCTAAACATTAAATCCAAAGGCCCGAACCAACCCAAAGGAAAAAAAAACATAGGGCAAGCCTGAAAAGTCCGGCCAATCTGGTTTGGCCTTTCGGACACTTGATTTCCCTAGATTGTAAGATACTGATATTTAACAGGAAAAAAAAAAAAAGACAAAAAAAAACCTCAAATTATGTCCATTCTAACACATTGACCATGAACTTTTTTTGACATAGAAAACATCAAGCTATGTTCATTGTGACACTTTTACACTAATTTTTTTTTCACATAAAAATCCCTTAACTTAAACCTACATAACACACTTATCTTTCATTAAGGTTTTGTCAGAAGATTTTTCAATCAAAACAACGTTGTTTTTATTTATGTTAATGCCGCTTACTTTTAAGAGTCAATATAGGTAGAATTTTAATCATGCTCATTGACAAAACATTGACGGTTGATAAATGTGTCACATAGGTAGACAATTGAGATTTTTGGTGTCACAAAAAAAAAAGTGTAGGATAAATATGTAACTATAGGCATAGTTTGGAGTTTTTGGCGGCTTTTGCCTATTCAATATTAGGAGACAGTCTAGTGGATATCATGTTATATCACTTGGACCCGCACTCCATCACTAAATCATGCTTTAAGGTTTGGCTTCATTATACAGGTCCATCATACTTGTCATTCCAATCTTAATTGTTCTTTGTGATTAAGCTCAATGTTAACTCTAGAGGTAAAGGGAGAAAATTGAGGAGTAAAAGAGAAAAAAATTGGCTTTCATTTGATGTACAGACGACGTAAAAGTCATCTATAATTATATAACTCACTTGTTATTCAAGAGTAGTTAAATATCTACATTTAAGAATGGTGATGAATGTGATATGTGGAAAGTAAAGGTCATACATGTACGGTTCATTACAAGTTATTAGTTCAAGCAAAAGATATGTGTTGACAATGAAATCTGAAAGGGAAAAGGCTAGGTGAAAAGAAGGCTCACCGTAGTGTTTGGGAGTGTGATAGATAGGCAAGGCGGCACCATAATAATCAGCGTACATGATTCTTGCATGAGGGTATTGTTCTCTCAAATTTTGCAATTCTTGCTTGAGGTAGTTATTGTGATACTTGGCGAAAACATTATAAGCCTTGAGACATCCGGTTCTCGGATCGTAGGCCGATTTGTAAGGGCTGTGAAATAAAGTCAAATAAACTGCGGAGCAGCCTACCGGCAAGTTTCCCGGCACCACCAGATTCACAGCCCCTTCTTCTATCAGCATCTGTCATTGCGAGAATCGAACCTTAAGCTCATGCGTGAGAAGTGCTTTTCAACACCACATGCTCATAGATGATACGTGATTCAGAGTGATCCTCAATTCAGATTGCTTTCGTGTTAGATACATGTGAAAAAAATAAAGTAAGTTTGTGGGACATACACCGACGGCACGAGTGATTGCTCCAACCACTAGCGGTACCAAAGCATGGAGCTGTTTAATGCTTGCACCGACAAAGGAGGGATAGTTGTAGTCATTTCCACCTATCTCCCCCACCAGAAACAGGGACCTGTTGAAGTACTCATCACATTCTGCATTTCAAAAATAGATTTATCCATCAAAGATTTATCAAGGAGGCGAGATAAAGGAACATATTCACGTGCAATTTGATAAAATATGGCACTTCTTTAACAAAAGTCACAGAAGGGGGCGATGGCCAGCGCCAGCTCGTCCTTTGGTCCGTCATTGATTCATATCTCTATCACTAACCTACAAAACGAACCCTACACACGTCCACTTTTTACTTTTCATAGCTATTTCCCCAAAAATGTGTCAGAAGATACATATTGCATGCCTTAATTTACGTTTCTTTTTATATAAAGACACCATTGGTCCGTGATATGTTAGGTCCCATAACCTTTTCTATCCGATTTGGTCCCCTAATGATAGTCCTTCTGATCGTGTCGGTTCTTGATATCAAAATATATGTAGAATTGCTGGAGTGGACCGCCAGCCAGGCATTTACTGGACCAAAAGTGATGATGTGGAACAAAATAATAAAAATATAGAAAGAAATTTGAGATCGATCATATGAATTGCTGGAGTGGACCGCCACCCAGGCATTTACTGGACCAAGGTAGAATTTTACCTTTTTTGGTGGTGCAGAGAGACGACTTCAAATTCTTGAACCAGCGAAGCTGAACACTCAACGAGTCATTGGTCCACATCAGTGGCCCAATCTTCTTAGCATAGAAGAATGACGAGTCGAGTGCTGTGGCACCAGCAACTGCGAAGTTCACTCCCGTACGGACGTGTGGGCCTTTGGCTACTGCCAGGTATGGTGGAAGATGAGGCAGTCCAAATGCTTCAGCTGCATTCTCGTATTTTCACATTCATCATGAGATTGAAAATACTTCAATAGTAGCACAGAAAATGAAAATTCCTGCTAGAAAACCTGGAGTTGGACGGTATTCGTTTATCGCATTAAAAGTAGGAATGATAGCTATACAAAACTGTCTAAAACAGCGATTACATAAGCCGGATGATCTCTGGACATAATGCTGAAACTATGTTCATATGAGATAGCATTGTAGTAACGTGCTGTTGAATTATCAGGTCAATCGTTTTTCCGAGAAACTTGAGTTACTAAGAAATGGAACAAAAATGCATTTTTAGCAGAGGACATAATATGAGTGAAATGCATTTATAGCAAAGGATATAATATCAGTGATCGAAAGATGTAGAGAAGTAATTAAAGAGAGAGCACGGAATACCTATGAAATCGACAATGAGGCGTCCATCCGAACATCGACCGGTCGCGTGGCGGAAAAAAGTCTCACCGTAAGGGAGCTTCCCGATGACCGGAAATGTGAGTGCCCCGGAATGGAGGTAGTTTCCGGTGTCACTCAGAGAGTCGCCGAAGTTGAAGATCGCCTCGTAGGGACTGGGGCTTGACAAAATGGGATCCGAAGAGAGGCAGAATAGCAAGAAGAAGACTAGTATCTTCATGACTTTCATGTCGAGCAATTCTAGAGAATTCTGCTTAGGGTTGACCTTGAGCCCTTTTGTCATCTCATGGAGCAACCTCGCCAACCCAATTTAGGGATTGGAGTTTGGGCAGGTGAAGCATCAATTGCTCATCTTGCGGTTTCAACGAGAAATGACGCCTTTCATTAAATGGCGCGGCGAGACACCTAGGGTCTCTTATTATTACACAGATGACGAGGACAAATTTTCAGATACTCATATATTATATTTACGGCAGCTGGGGTCTTCCCCCAAGTGCATGAATTGTCTTTATTATTTTCGTCGTCATTACAACAATTTTCAGCGTGTTTGGTAGTTAGCTTGAATGAACGAGAACGGCGTCCCCAAAAGCGCCTCCTTCTATGTCACTCTCTTAATTTTTGCCTCGGAAGTCCATGTGTGTTTTGCCGGTTGTGCAGAAGTATGGCCATGCACACCGAGTGCGATGCTCATGTGAATCCGGCGACATCCGGTTGAACGGTGGCCAACATTACCACCACAGGTATATGAATTAAAAAACAACGAGTTGTATATGTAGACTAAAATTGGATGATTTGGGGATAATTGCATCTTATGAACATTTTCCGATTTTGCAATGACTTTCCTTGACTTTGTTCTTTGGGTCCAATCGAGTCCACCAATTGAATTTGTGCACTTTGATCCTCTAAGTTTCATGTGGCGCAATCAAAACCTTTAACTTTCTTGATTCATGCAATCATGTGCTTTGTTTTGCCGCTGTAACTAATATTGTCAAATCATGATTTATGTTCTTCTTGTTTTTTCTGTGTTAATATATCATTTTTTTTTTTTTTTTGGTCTCATACATAATGCTGTGTCGTTAGAGTGGTTGACCGAAGGATGTAATTGAACTAGTTGAGAAAGTTAGATGTTGCATAGAATAATATTAGAGGATCAATTGGTATAAGTATAAAAAGTTAGAAGTCATGATTGAATAAAATGAAAGTCAAGAGATCAAATCGCTCATCCATCAAAACTCAATAGATTATATATGTACTTAACCTATAACAATAATAATGAAAAGTGTTAAAAAAAAGTCTTAAATCATATTGTATTTGTGCCAATTTAGAAATAAATCTTTTATTCGTATCAATTTAGTTCTAAACCTTTTGATTTGACACCAATTCAGTCTTAAACATTTTAATGGTGCTAATTTAGTTCTAAACCTTTTGAATTTGTGCCAATTTAGTCCTAAACACTTTGATTTGATATCAATTTAGTCTTTTCGATCGGTTTTGGCTGGATTTTGCTGACATGGACTTTGGTTTACTTACATGATACCATCAGCGCTAATGTGAATAATTTTTAATAATATTTTAATAATTCTTCGATTTTTTTATTAATTTTCGATTTATTTATGATTTTTTTTTTTTTTTCTCTCTCATTACTTTCTACTTCCTCTAGTCAATGGCTAGCTTGTAGGTGACGGCTAGCCCTTGCCTAGGCCAGGGCAGTCTCATTGGGCATCGCCTGGGCGAATGCGACCCCCACGAGGTCACCCTAGCCTAGGTGAGGGCCTGCCTCATTGGATTTGGCTTGTGTGAAGTCGACCCTAGCCTAGGTGAGGGCAGCTCGCTCACCGGGCATCACCTTCACAAGGGCGACGCCTGGCAAGGCTGCCTTGGCCTGGGCGAGGCCAAACTCGCCAAAGTTCGCAAGGGAAGCCTTTGTCGAGGTCGCCCTCACCCAAGAAAGGGTTGGCCTCACCCAAGCCAAATTGGGTGAGGCTAGCCATCACCTGTCGACCGGCCACCACCTAAAGGAAGAAGAAGGGAAGAGAGAGAGAGAGAGAGAAAGAAAGAAAAAAATAAATAAAAATAATAAAAATAAAAAATCAATGTCTAACCGGTGGTGCCACGCAAGTCGGTGAAGTCCACATTAGCAAAATCTTGCCAAAATTAGCTGGAATGACTGAATTGGCATAAAGTTAAAAAGTTTAAGACCAAATTGGCACAATTAAGTGTTTTTAACTGAATTGGCACCAAGTCAAAAAGTTTATGGCTAAACTGATACCATTAAAGGTTTAGGACTTGTCGTGATCTAATATCGAGTGAACCACTTAGGGTTTGACTGATGGATTACTAAGTCTAAACTTAGCTCGAGCTCTCCCAAGTTCATACCAATTCGTGAGTTAGGTTCAAGTTATTTAATATACAAATGATTTTTAACTAGGAATCGCCGCTAATCTATTTCTTGGTGGGTCGATTAGAAACCCAAATAAAGTAACATGAGAATTACTTTAATGCCATTTTGGTACTTTTTCTCTTTTATTTAAAAAAAAAAAATGTTTTGCAGGCAACTTGCATTTTAATTTACGTCCTAACATGTGAGATGATCAAACGGGTGCACAACCATTATTTAGCACTCAATAATTAAAGCATTAAATAAATTGCGAAGAAATGAGAGAATTACTCATCTTGAAGCAATGAAAACATCTATAGCGTTAGTTAGAAAATCACATTAATAACCTAGATATGATATCTAATCAGCATGCAATTTTACTCAAAACAAAAAAAATTTAAGGTTTTCTCTTATTTAAGTGAAACTTAGTTTACGTGGAATGGAATGCAATGATACACCAAAATGCCTAACTAAAATGAAATGTAACATGCAAACTATTATGCAAACAATATGACACGTCATTAATTATTTAACATAATCTAATGACATGAAAATATTAAATACAACTATCCTAATAACACACTTAGATAATCCTAAACATGCAATGACTAGATGACGTGGAATGGATGGCCTAATTCTAGGTGGCACATGCATGATATTTTTTATGTTTTCTTTTTCTTTTTTATAAAATTCGAAATTAAAAAATACCCAATAATTGAACATGCAATTTGAATTAATGAACGAAAATTTAACATCCTAAATTATTATTTTTGGTGTTTTTTATTTCAAAAATTCGGAATAAATAAAATGCCTAATCTAAATATGTAAACCATCCTAAAACAAGTAGTATGCTAACGATCCAAATGAAAAAAAAAATATTTTTTTTTGGGTTTTCTTTTATGGGAGAAAAAATAATTCAAACAAAGGCATCAAGAACAACAGAGCAACAAATTAGCAAGATATCATCCATGTCCGTTTAATTTTAGAAATAAATTAACAAATCATATCTCGGGCATATTTGTAAATCAAATTAGATAAGATTTTTACCTAATTCGAATATTGGCTTCCAAATTCAGATCTTCGGACAGCTACTTGCAAGTCGACGTGGCGGTGCTTGGTGAGGCTCACGGTGAGGTGGCTCGATGGTGCTCAACTGGCTGAAGAATATGCGGCCATGAATTAAAGACGCCAAACAATTAAACTAAACTTGCAACAATGAGAGTGTGGATAGTTGGTCAAAAGAAATCTGCAAGGTGACAAAATTGGGCACCACAAACTGTTGACAGTGCGACCGTGACCGATATAGTTGCTGTGGAGGAGCTCTGGTGTGATTCGGATCCGAGTGGGGGTGCTCGACTCGTCAGGGGCTCTGCTGGAGATCACCTGGAACTGCTACAAGTAGCGTGTTGCAGACAATGATCGAGCACCACGAGCTGAAGTTGAGAAAAAGCGCCAATAATGAATGTGGTCGCGGCTATTAATACTCGCTGGACAGGAAGCAGCGGCAAGGGGAACTTGTGCAAGACGGGGCAACGTTGGGCAGCGGATTGCAAAGCAGATCGGCTGCCTCGGTGAAGCTTGGAGACAGCAAGGACGTCGGCCTCGACTTGTTGCCTCACTGGTGTCACGGCGACGGCTGGAAGACGGAGGCAAACGGCGTTGTTGATGATCGAGCAGCAAGCTCATTGAAGGAGGAGGAGCTCGGTACGGGCAACTGCCGGTGAAGGGAGTCAACAACATCGCAAGGCGGAGCTCGCCGGAAGAAGGGAGGCGGCGACGAGTTGCAGGTAAGGGTGATCGGTTCCCAATCCGGTCTAGTTCTACTTAGGAACCAGGAACTAGACCGGGAGGATTGGTTCCAATTTTTTGGAACCAAAAACAAAACCGGACAGTCCTAACCAAACGGGCTCCAGTCTGATCCAATGAAATGGCCACTTAGCAAAAAATAAAAAAACTAGAGTTGGTGCAGTCCGTCGGTCTTGTCTGGTCCGATTCTTGCGGAATCGGGAACGGAACTGAAAATCACCGGTTCCATTTTTATGCAATCAGGAATTGGACTAAACCGGCCGGTCCAATCCAGTCCGAACGATTTTCGATATGGGCAGTCCGATATGCTCACCCTAGTTGCAAGTGACTATCGCGACTTACCCCTCGGGGAAGGGAATATAAGTTTAGGGGTATTGCCTAAAGACAAGTTCACGACCCGTGATTAGGCACGGGTTCTCCCAAACCCATACCTCACGCGACGTTAGGGTCTTTATAAGAATTTTGTAGTAAGGAGTCGTCACTAGCCTATTGGGGTCGGCTAGAAACCAAATGAGGTATGGGAGTATACCTCACTTCCTACACAATCAGAAAATCTAGGCTCGGGGACTTGATTATATTAATTAACTAATTAGTGTCATTTCGGTACCTAATTTTGTTCATTTTAAAAAATATTTTTGTCAGGCAACTTAGATTGATTTTAGGCATATCTGTTAACATGTGAGGTGATCATGTAGGTGTACAGTCATCGACATAATAATCGACAATCAAAGAAAGCATTAAATACACATCATGGGATAGCAAAAATTTAGCATTAAGGAAGAGGTAAATATTAATCTTAACTATACTAAAGAGAAGCCAAAATCAACATATCAATATTGTGCGTTCAAAGGCATTTGTCCCTCAGGACAATTGAAACCCTAAGGTAAGGCCCTAAAGGCTTAATCAAACTTAAACATAATTCCAAATTGAAAGGTTTCTTATTTTTAGGTGAAAATTACTCCAAAGATTAATTTCAACCTTTTTGAGGAAATTTATTTTTTTTAGAATTTTTTTATTCTTCTATTTTTTTTAAAAAAAAAGGAATTTTGAATTTTCCAAAAAAAAAATGGATGTTTGCAAATTTTTTATTTTTTAGTTTTTTAAATTTTTTAATTAATTTTTTTAAAAGGTCGAATTTTTTTAATGTTTTCTGAGTTTTTGAATTTTCGGAAAATTTTTTGAATTTTTATTACTTTTTGGAAATTTTTTATTTTATGAAAATTTTTGAATTTTTGAATTTTTTAATATATTTTTAATATTTAATATTATTATATTAGGGAAAATGGGTTCGGACCGAATAAACCCGATCCGACCTACTAGCCCGATCCAACGGCCCGAACTTACCCTAGAAAAGATAAAACCTATTTTAAAAAACCTTTTTTGCTTTTTTTATAATATTAATAATATTTTTTAATTATTTTTTTGTCTTTTCTTTTGCACTTCCCCTTCGACGCCTCCTCTGCACACCGGAAGCCACCATTTCCTTTCCTTTTCTCTTTTTTTTTTTTTTTTTTTTTACTTTTTGCTGCACTTTTATTTCTCTTGCTTTTTCTTTTGTTTTTTTATTTGTCCCTTCCCTGTGCCCATCTTATTCCCCGACGATCTTCCTCAACAAGCTCCCGCCCTCACCGAAGCTCCTGCGTTTCTAGAGAAACCTCGTCCAAATCTCAAGCCGTCGCCGAGCTACTACCCTTCAACGGTCGTACACCCCGACCACCACTTGCCGGCCGACCACCCCGTCGATTTCCTTTTGTCATCGGACGGCCATTGTCGGCCACAAAGCATGAAACACAAAACAATGTAAACTTTGACGGGGGCGGTGGCAGCGAAAGGACCGAACGATCAACGCCTGGGGAATGCTAATCACAAAAACGACATCTCAACGGAACAAATCAACCTGTGGACATTCAGTTTCGGCCAAAAAGGGCAAAAGCAAAACTAGATCTCGGCGAAGCATTTCATCGAGCGAGTGGCGTGCGACATCGAGCGAAGGGTTTCCGACTCAACTAGGACTCGAAACGGGGCCGGTATTCTCAGTAAACATCCAACAACACCCAGCGACTTAGCTAAAGACCTACGGGGGCCGGAGTTCGTGTGAGCCGAATAGCCACGAACCCCAGCCCGGCGTACCCAAGAGGGGCAGCAAACAAAGGCAAAGACGGAAGCTTACTAGTTCGGGCTTGAGGACTTCTACCAGGAGGGATCGTTGGACGGAGCTCGCGTGTGGCCAAGTGGTCAGCCGAGGCTCCCTCTCGCTCTTCGTTCAGTCTCGGCTTTTACTGTCTCGACTCCTCTCCTCTCTCGCGGCTCCCTCTCACTCGCTCAAAACTCTCCCGAGCTCCCCTTTTTGAGGGCATCGGCCAGTGCGCATGGCTTCTGCCATCACCAGCTCGCTGGTCGGTCTAGCCCCGACCCACGGATCGTGCTGCCCTCTGCCGCTCGCCATCCATTCCCTCTCTCTGACCTGTACTCTTCTCTTTTGCAGAGCGTGACCGGCATGAAATGAAGCTGGATTGGCCCAAGCAAAAAGACATACAGAGGAGAGGAGAAAAGAGAAGGACCGGACCAAGCCCGGTCCTCTCTCTCTCTTTTTTAATATTCGATTTTTTAAAAATAATAATTCATTTTATTTTATTTTATTTTATTTTATTTCACATTTTTAGACTTAATAATTAGTGATGGTTATGTAAATGCTCCCAATGTCTATGCATAATGGATTTTAATGAAAGTTATTTATTTTACTCTTTACTTTTTTTTTCTCTTTTCTTTTTTTTAACAACTAATTCCTAATTTTGTATGCAATTGAGTCATAAATAAAATTGTAAAATTTAGGTGTCAGCAGTGGCGATGGGGGCAAGTGTGGCAGCTCTCGGAGCAGTGGCGGCGATGGGAACTCAGTCGAAGATGACCGAAGAAGACTTCCCCTCCTTTCTTTTCTATTTTTTCTACCTCTCTCTCTCTCTCTTCTCGTCTTTTCCCTTGCGTGTGTGAGACTAACAAGAAAAAACCACTACTTTATTTCCTTCCCAAGCGTGAGCTCGAAGTCTCTCATGATAATGCAATCTTTCTTATCTTGAAACAAAAAAATATATCACTCCATATATAATCCATGCCACCCGACTATGCCTTAACACACCTTCCTTTTATTTCTCTATCTTTATTTTTTTTATATTGCATGAATATACAAAACATCAATCGTCATATCATTTTTTATTCCTTTTCATTGGCCAATTTTCCTCATTTGCTCTTGAAAAAATATTGTAAGAATAATATAAACCGTTTTCTAAAATATACTCATCTTCTAACTCGTCATTCCTCATAAGTTAATTTTTAGCTATCAAAGAATAACGGGTTTGGGCCAATTTCCTCTCTTCGTGGGCTTTGTCCAACTCGCCAAATAAAGCTTACAACTATCAATTCAAATATGTCTGTCATCGGTATAATGCGAATGCAATAATAAAAATGTAAACTAAATAATAAATGCTCCTAAAATTACATGCTATGCAACTTAATTATTAAATTTTTGTTTAGAGGTTAAAATTAATCCATAATTTTCTATGTAATAAATAAATGATTGAGTTGCCAAAATTTAGATGTAAACAAAATTAAATTGTCACCAATGAAACATATTCAAGACTTTTTTGACACTTTTTCCAAATAATAAAATGTAACAAAATTGAAAATTATAGCAAACAAGAAGAATCTTTGTGAAATCCCAAGTCAAGCTCCCAAGTCATGTTGATTATGAGATATTTTTATCTAGTTAGTGTAATTTTGCATGCATGTCTTTAAAGTTGATACCATGAAAAAACCCAAATTAATTCATATATAGCAAATTTATCTTAAATTAATTTTTTGACCACAAAAAATACTATAGTGATGTATTTATGACAAATTTACCCTTAATTAGTTTTCGTTAAATTTTCTTAAAATAACCAAAATGTCCCTTTTAGATAAAGTTACCCCTAAAATCTATGCCTAACATCTCTTCCCTCTCTCTGCCCGCCCACTCTTCCTCTGCCAGTAGATCGCCCAACCCACCCCACTTCCTCCCCTCCAATGCCGCTCTTAAGCTCGGATTTTGCCATTCGAGTAAGCTAAAGAACTAGAGAGAGAGAGAGAGAGAGAGAGAGAGAGAGAGAGAGAGAGAGAGAGAGAGGTGATGTGGTATTGACGGTTGGGATAGGCGATTGGGCTTGCTCGGATGGAGGCTAGTGGCGGCCATAGGGATGAGGACGGCGGAGGAGGTCCATATCCAGTGGAAGAGAACTATAATGAGAAAGACGAAAAATGGGGAGAAAAGCTTTTGATTTGACTTCAAGAATTATTTCTAAAATTTTGATTCCATCGTTATTCACCACGCATCACATGAATGATTATTCAGAAGCTAAAGAATTAAAATCTAGAAACAAGAAGGTAAAACAATAAATGTGAATCCGCCAAACACTTCGACCGTTTATGAATCTATGACCACGAGCATAAGTTCGTCTTCGGCAACAGGATCAAAGCTAACGCATTGTCCCTCTGGGACTTCGAGGCAATGAGACGTGGAGAAGTGAAGGGGCCGTGGAGCAAACCCTTGGATATCACCTGATACACCGCCTCGATCGAGTGAATTCCGTCCCATTTCACGAGAGCCGATGGATCTGTACGCAGAGTCGAGCCATTGGAACCACACATGGCCGAGAGGTCAAAATGATACGGTCCGCCACCTCCACAACAAGCTGCTTGTGTACCTCCATTAAATCCTGCAAACAAGAGGAGGATTGATCTCCATAGTCACCCTTATAACTTCACAAAAGTACTGCAAACTTTCGAATAATTTCGATGTGACTTAGTGAATTATCTTATATGCCTAATTCACTGTCGATTATGAGACTAGGATGAAAGAAAACACACCATAATGATTTGGTGTGCAGAAGAAACGAATGGCAGCTCCATAGTAATCGGCATACATAATCCTTGCATGGCGATATTTCTGTCTCAAAATCTGCAGCTTTCGCTTGACATAACTGTTGTGGTACTTGGAGTACTCATTATAAGCTTTGAGATAGCCAATTCTTGGATCAGAGTCAGATTCATTAGAGCTGTGAAACAAAGCCAAGTACACCGTCCAGCAACCGATCGGGAAATTCCCCGGCACCACTAAATCCACTGTCCCTTCTTCGATGAGCATCTAAAGCAATTACAAGCCATGAAAATGATTCATTTGAGGTGACCACATCGAAGATTTTATTGGAACGAATGTTGAATAAATCATATTGTGCGTATGTCAATTGTTAAGAGAGAGAGAGAGATAAGTAAATAAATATAAAAATGAAAATGCAAAAGGCATACACTAGTGGCATTAGTGATGGCTCCAACAACAAGGGGCACCATGGAACGGAGCTGCTCAACGCTTGCACCTACGGTGAAAAGAAAGTTGTAGTCATTTCCACCAATCTCCCCCACAAGAAACAAAGACTTCTTGAAATATGGATCACAATCTGCTCAAAAGAAAGAATTAAAACAAAAATTAAATGGATAAAAGATGGGTTGGTAACCATATAAAAGATCGTTGTGATAAGATATATTTTGTGATAAGATAGATTTAAATATTAATCACCCTGTTAAAATATTTTTTTTCTTTTTTTTTTTTTTTTTAATGATCCAAGAGGATGGATGAAAAGCCACATCTATAAGAAGGTTTGTAAAACAAACTGCAAGGGCCATGAACTGATTGAGTTCATGCCTTTGGCCTGAACAAGTAGTCCTGATTAGAGCAAGTTGAATGTAGTTAATAGGATCTAAATAGACGATCTTTGGTTGCTTAGCTGGAAATCCGTAATGTTCCAACTAATCATGCCAACTTTAAAGTCACCCTATGAAAGATTTAGGAGCTACATATCCATGATATCAACCAAATCACCTAGATGAATAATCATACATTGTTTAGATAAGATTGATGGTACAAAATGGAAGTACACACAAATTATCACTATAAAATATCAGTCCTCAATCGGAGCATACAAAAATGAGTTCATGTTTTAACTAGTTGGGTAGTACAAAGAGATGATTTGAGTCCCTTGAACCAGCTGAGCTGGACGTTTAAGGTATGATTCGTCCATAACAACGATCCAAGGTCTTGTGCATAAAAAAATGTCGGATCAAGTGCCGTGGCGCCGGCAACTGCAAAATTCACTCCACTACGAACATGATGCAAGCCCTTGCCCAGTTCAAGATATGGCTTCAGATGGGGTAACCCAAATGCTTCCGCTGCATTTTGATATCGTATTGCATGCACACCATTTAAACATCTCAACTGATAGTTAAAGATTTCAACTGCACGCAGAGCATGATACAAACACCGCAGGTATAAATAGTTTTTCCTTGAGCATTGTTTTCTCTTGCTAGAGATCCCAATATTTATACCAAAATTAGTGTCCTTTTGCATCAAATCCTTGTTCTTTTCCCTAAAAGCAGATTCATTTACAAAAGCAGATAAAGAGTCTGAGAGGACTATATACCTATGAAATCGATCATGAGACGTCCATCTGAAAAACGACCAGTGGGATGCCCAGAGAAGGTTTTGCCATAAGGAAGCTTAGCCACAGCCAAAAATGCGACCGCCCCGGTACTAAGGAAGTTCCCGCCGTCGCTTACAGAGTCGCCGAAATTGAAAATCGACTTGTACCTACGCGGGAGGGCCACGTTGGTCTTCAAAGACAGACAACAATGCAGAAGTATCGAGATTATTATATTATATTTCACGGGAATCTTGAGTATTTTCGAGAGAAGAAGTCTTGGAGATGCTAAGAGAGTTGGTAGACAATTTATGTGCTCTCTTGCTAATATCAATTTTGTGAAAAGATGGGGTTTGGAGGTGAGGTTGAATTGCTGAAGGCGGTGTAATCAGGAGTCACTGTGCCCTTTGCTTATACATTGAGTGTCAGATGGAAGCTCGACATATAAACATGGTGACATGAGAATGTCGTCTTGTGGATGTCTGGGTCTTCCTTGGCGACTCATGTTGTTGATTTTTGATGATCATACAATGATGGCTTGATGTCCCAGAACGACCACCCGTTGAAAACGTGTTAAATGATTAAGAGCCTCATCTGTATTTTTCCATATCGCTACCGAACTGAACGCGACAATATTTGAGTTAGCTCTTTCTATGAAAACGATGAAGTCTCAAACATTCTATTACTTTCCAAACTATTTTGTATAGAGGAGGTGATTTAGACTATTTTTGTTGGTATCTAATCCAGTTAGGATGTATCATTACATAGGTCAAAATAAATGGTTAAGACGATATGATGTGAAATAACAGGTCAGATAGAATAGATTAATAGGAAATTATTGTTAGCTGCTGAAATAATTGATAATATTGAAGTACACTAAGCAAAATGTCACATGGTGTTGAACAGATCGATCTAACTATGACTTGTTTTCTTGCGTATTATGCATCGATAATCAAACGCAAAATTATTCTTTTTCTGGCTATGGTCCAAACTGGTTTTGGTTATTGGCTCCCACTTGGACATTAATTATATCCCTCGGCCTCATTTTTATCGTAATTTGGGTGGCGCCACAAAATTCCAAAACCCCATTCTTGGAAGTTTCTAAAAATTAGCTCAGGTTTAAATCCCACGGGCTTTACATATTCAGTTATATAAAGGTAGTGTCAAAAGCATAATTTGACATTTAAACTTAAATATCAATGCTATTTTTTTTTTTAAATGAGACATTTAAATATCATATTCGGCGAACTCCACCGGAAATCCTACGTGATAATTTTTTATTAATTTTGCTCACTTACATGGCTCACCAAAAGCTAACTCAGCAAAGAAACAAAAAAACGACGTCATTTTGGCACAATTCGAATTTTAATATAAAAATTAATTAAACTTAATTTAAAACTAAATTTGTTTATTTTTTATTTTTAAAAAAAAGGAGGAGGACGAGGAGAATGAGGAGGAAAATGAACAGTATTTGATAGTTAAGGGCTTAGCCCTCGCCCCCCCCCCCCCGCCGTCATCAAAAAGGTGGAGGGAGGGTTGGCCGGGGTCACCAAGCCCCTAGCCAAGGGCCGAGTGACCCTAGCCGATCGGCGGCAAAGGCTTGTGAGCCCTCGCCTAGATCTAGGGCAAGGGTCGCTGCCCTCCCCCAAATCTGACGAGGGTGCCGATCCTCGCCCAGCAAGGCCAAGGGCCATCATTGGTTAGGGTGACCCCCCAGCAAGCGGCGGCCCTTCACTCGGCCAAGCAAGGGTCGACGACCCTCGTCGAATCTAGGAGAGGGCCGCAACCCTCGCCTCATATTTGGAAGAGGGCTCGTAGGCCCTCACCACTGGCTGAGTGGAGTCACCGGTCCTTAGTGAGGGCTTGACAACCTCGGCCGACCCTCCCCCCACCTTCCCGGCAACAATGACGAAGGCTTAGCCCTCAGCCATCGACTGCTGTTCATCTTCCTCCTTCCTTTTTTTTCAAAAGAAAATTTGGTTTTAAATTTAATTTAATTAGTTTTTATATTGATTATTTACCCATATCAACAGCAAAACAACGTCATTTTAGCACTTGTCCAGCCTCATCAACGTATAAAATGACGTCGTTTTACACTTGGTTCGTCGAAAAATTACCACGTTGGCATTTTGATCCGATTTTCTCGCTATTGGCATTTAACTAATCCATTTTACTCCGATTTTGGTATTTAAATGTCACTTTCCTAACTTTTTGACACTTAAGTATCTTTCGTGCAATCAAGTTTTGGCACTCAGATGTCTTGGACACTTAAGTGTCCCTCATGATGAGTTAACTACCAATATCTATTAGATCTCCACCCCACGTTGCCACATCGTAAAACCTACCTTCATTCATAATCTAATCCACCAAATCGAAACACGATGGCAGTCTTTACCAAAATCTGCAATTATGTGCCAGATTTCCTTTGATTTGATCATATTCATTGAGACACGAAATATATAATGGTGGCCACTGATTGAACACGAGTAAGGATGCTCCTTGGTTAAATGCACAACTAGGAAAAGACAAATTATCCTGGGGATCGCACCAAAAAAAAAAAAAAAAAAAAAAAAAAAGAACCAAGCCCAAGCCCAAGCCCATAAATATAATCAATTGGACTAATACTCTAATCCAAAACGAGTTAAGAGACAGATGTATAAAGTGAGTATTCAATGCCTTGTATCAACTCTCCCATGGACGTCTCTTATCCCTAACGCTAATATGTGCACCTAAACAAATTAGTATCATAAGAGATATATGGTTAATTAAATACTTTTAAAACATTTTGATTAATATGTGCTATCCAAAATCGTTCATATTAATATGTCAACCCTTCAAAAACATAAATTCAATAAGTAAATTCATCTCTTGATTTGAGAGGATCGGATCATAAAACCAGTTGTTGAGAAAAGTTTGATAGTTAATTAGTTGTGTGGCTCGCAATATCAACAATAATTTGCAAGATTTTGATTCCATCGGTATTCATGACTCATCACATGAATGATAATCCAACAGAAAAGTTTACAGGATGGAAATCTGAAACAAGAACACATAGGTAGAACAACAAGATGTCAATCCACCGAACACAGTGACTCTTTATGACTCGGTGACCATGAGCATACATTCATCTTTGACATTAGAATCGATGCTTTATGCATCATCCCCTTCGGACTTCTAGGCAACGAGACGTGGAGAAGTGAAGGGACCGTCGAGTAAGCCCTTGGCCATGTGCCGATACGCCGCCTCGGTCAAGTGAACTCCGTCCCAAAGTATGGAGGCTGATGGATCTTTACACACGCTTGACGTGGAACCACACATCATCCTGACGTTGAAATTAAATGGTCCACCAGCTCCACAGCAAGCTACATGTGTTGATTTAGAGAAACCTGAAAACGAGAGGACATCGATCTCACCACTCTTAATCCTTATAAGTTCATAAAGACGCCACAAGTAGGATAAATCTTCAATCTATATACATAGTTGAAGGTTCTATATGCCTATTCACCGTTGATCGTGAAAGTAAGAAGAAAGTAAACTCACCATACTGTGTTGGTGATTCAAAGAGACGCATGGTATCTCCATAATAATCCGCATAGATAATCCTTGCATGTCTATATTTTTGTCTCAAAACCTGCAACTCTCGTTGGAGATAATCGTTGTGATACTTGGCGAATTCATTATAACGATTGAGACAACCAGTTGTCGTATTAGCGTCGTTCTTGAGAAAGGGCGGAGCTGTCGTTATGTACGATGTCAAGCAACCAATTGGCAGATTCCCTGGCACTACTAACTCCACCGCCCCGTGTTCGATGAGCATCTAAAACAATCACATGCCATGAAAAACTTATTGGAGTGCTAAAAAAAGGTTAACCACGCAAGATCTTATTGGACAAATAGTATTGTGCTTTGTTCCTTGCAAGAAAAAGAAAAGGGCCATACGCTGGTGACATTGGCGATGGCTCCAACAACATTTGGCACAATGGGACGGAGCTGCTCAAAGGTTGCACCCAGGGCGAAAGCAAGATTGTAGTCGTTTCCACCAATTTCCCCCACTAGAAATAAAGACTTCTTGAAATATGTATCGCAATCTACAAAAGAAAAGAACGAAAATAAAAATCAAATCATCAAATGACTCAAGTAATCGATTTAAAAATCCTAATAATGATATATTCCAATATTGAAGTCACTCAACGAAAGACTTCTTTTAATTTCCTTCGATATTGCAAGAGCACAAAAATAGAAACCTGTCTATCTAGAGACCTATTAAATACTCTTCAATCCCCATAAATCAATAGACTAGGCCTAAGCAAGTGTGCCTCAGTTTCTAAGTTGCAAGTCTAAACATCCCAATCTATTGCACCAAACCTGTAGTGGTCATCCCATGAAAGATTTATGAGCTACAAAGATGTGATATCTACCAAATCACCTCAGTAAATAACCATATCTTCAGTGAATACGATCGATCACAGAAAAGAGTAATTGCTATACATGTTAGTCCTCAATCGGAGCCTACAAAAATAGGGTTTATATTATTTACCTTGCTGGGTTGTGCAAAGAGAAGATTTAAGTTTCTTGAACCAGTCGAGCTGAACATTTAAGGAATGATTCGTCATTGTCATTGCTGGAATGCCTCGAGCTGCAAAGAATGTCGGATCAAGCGCTGTGGCACCAGCAACTGCAAAGTTAACTCCGCTACGACATCAACTGAGCCGTTGACTAACTCAAGATATGGCTTCAGATAGGGTAACCCAACTGCTTCCGCTGCATTTTCATATATGTAACGCATATACACCAGTTAAACATCTAAAATTAACACCCCCATTGATGATAAAGACTGCTAAAGATTGTCATTAACTCCGCTTTAAACAAGTTCTTTTTCCTGTCGTTTCAAAAGAAAAATATGTACCGTCGTCAGTGAAATATCAACACCAAACGTAGAAAAATAGCCCTGTCTTTGAGCTTGGATATATACTGCTGATGATCCAAATATTCTCAGCAAAAGATGCGGCCTTCTGATTTAAATGCCGGTTCTCTTCCCTAACACGAGCATGCATTTACAAAAAGCAAAGAAGAGTCAGGAGAACATACCAATGAAATCAATTGTAAGACGTCCATCTGAAAAACGACCGGTTGGATGCCCAAAGAAGGTCTTGCCATAAGGAGATATCGGCAGGATTGCATGATCCCCTGCAGATCGGAGGTAGTTCCCAGTGTCGCTTAGAGAGTCGCCGAAGTTGAAAATCGACTCATACTTATGCAGGATCGTTGAGTTGGCCTTCAAAGCAAGGCAACATTGCAAAAGGATCAAGATTATTGCTGTATATTTCATGGCAACTCTTGAGTATTTTCGAGAGATAAAGTCTTGATGATGCTAAGAGAGTTGGGCAACAATTTTATATCCTCTCTTTGCTAATTTTCAGTTGGTGAAATTTGGGGTCTTCAAGGTGAGCTTAAATAGCTGAAATTGGTTCAATCGGTTCATTAAACCCTTTGCTTTAAATAAAAGGGTGAGATGGATGGGCAACCGACAGTAAGGGGGCATGAGAACGTTGTTTTTCATCATCGAGTCGTTTTGTCGTTACCTCTTACTTGTCATTCCTATTGGGGCGATTAAGGTCGTTGATTCTAGAACTTCTTTTTGGTTCCCGTTCGACTGTGGGACGGCGTACGGAGCGACGTGGAAGATAGTATGGTTAGTTTTTGAGGTTGTGGAAAATGTCGTTTTCCTCGTTTTGAACCTCCAATAATTTTCTAGAAACTAATCGTCGAAACTCACGGAAAGAACATCATCTGCTGCAAGGGTTTGTTAGCAGGTGCCACGCTTTGTGGGCTTCAAGGACTTAGCAATGCCACGTCAAAGACTTCTCTCCTATTTAGTCAAGATTTATGAGAAAAGTCGATAATAATTTTCCCTTTCGCAAATTTAATTTTGCAACAGATTAGCAAAATGATTAATCATATTCGAAATTTAATGAACATTTCTAATGACACTGACAATTTTCTTTTTAGTAAGAGATTATATTTTTCTGCCTTCGTTTTCCTGTGTGCGTTATTTAATTTCCTCCGAATTATTTATTTTCGCAAATTATTTTTTCAGCTGCATAATTCCTGTACCCCATTATGAGGAATCTTCCAAAGATGAGCCCAAGTTGGAACCCATGAGGTTTATATTATGCAGTCGAATCCATATTGACGCAATAACTTAAATCAGAATCAAGAGTCAATTTTCTATATATAGTAAACCCCACCCATATTGCTACGTCGTAAAACCTGCCTTCATTCATAGTCTCTTCCACCAAATCGTGAGGTAATGATATTTTTTCCTTAAAATCTGTAATTATGCGCGAAATTTTCCATAATTCAATCACATTCATAAATCGGTGGCCACTAATTGACCACAAGTGGTGATTCTACCAATTAGGAAAATTCGTGAAAAGAGTCCAAAACTTATTACAATTTTGTCAATTTAGTTATAAACATTCTAATTTTACCAATTAAGTACTAAATATGTTCATGTTTTGTCAATTGAGTCTTTCCAATCAATTTGGCCAAAAGTCGTTGACATAGACACCGAAGTTTTACGTGACATAATCGGCACTTACATGAAAAATTTTTTTAAAAAAATTATTTATTTTATTTTATTTTTCCTTTATTTCTTTCCTTCTCTTTTCCCTCTTTTCTTTTTAAGCCAACTTCACCATGGCCCCGCGGCTGGTGAGGGCATTGCTATCTCGTTTGTGGCTGGTGAGGCTGGCCTCGCTCAAACCATCACGACCACGAGTGAGGCCCCTTACCTAAATCAAATCAAGGCCATGGCGAGGCTAGCCTCGCTTGCAGCCCACAAGGGCATAGCGAGCTAACCACTATAAAAAAAAAAGAAAATAATAAATAAATCAATAAAAAAATATTAAAATATTATTAAAAAATGTTAACATCAAAGCCAGCAATGCCATGAAGGATGGCAGACATTTGTGTTCGCAATTTCTTGCCGAATAGACTCAAATAGCAAAACGTGAAAAGTTTTGGAACTGAATTGGTAAATGTAAAATAGGTTTAAAACTTTTTGGACAATTTCCTCCCTTCCCCCACCCTAGGGCTCTGTCTCTCTCTATCTCTCTGTGGATAATGCCATCAAGAAGATCCTTCAGGTCTATCAAAGGTTCAATTTTGTGAGAAATTTGAGTATTTTGAAATTCCAATGAGTAGACTCTATTAACATCAAAATTAGGATTTGAATGCATAGGTTTCAAAAACTATGAGGACTTGATCACTGGCACAAAACATTTGACTTTCTAATGTAATTTCTCTTTTTAGATTCACTTGAAAACTTTATTTGTTGGTATTTCTGGTTTGTGAGATAAGATGAAGAAATTTAAAAAAAAAAAAAAAATTGTTGTCAACTTGTGTTTCCAATAAGAGTAAGTTCTTGTTGATTCCCACTTTGGTTGGAATAACCATTCAAAAAGTCCAAAATCAATTGCACTTTAACCAATTCAATTTTAAATATTTCAATTATTTTAATTGAGTTATAAATATTTTCACATTTTGTCAATTGATTCAATCCGGCCAATTACGTATGGAAATTGCTAAGATGGATGTTGATCGATTTACGTGACATAGTTGATACTGACATGGACATTTTTTGAATAATTTTTTGATAATTTTTTGGGTTTTTATTTTTTATTTTCCTTTCTTTTGTTTTTTTTTTACAAAGGACCAATGACCCTCACTCAGCATTAAGCAATGGCATCGAGGCCCTTGACAAAAACAGGCAAGGGACCACCTCGCCTCACCTAGGCTAGCCTTGCTAGTGGCCAACCATCACATGAGACTAGCCATTGGCAAAAAGCAAAGAAAAAACAAAATAATGAAAAAAGGAAAAAAATTAAAAATTAAAAAATTATCCACATTAGCATCAATATACCATATAAGATAACTGACGCTAACTAGATCACATGTTAGCTTTTTTTCCAATCAAAATCAATTGGATGGACTTCATTGGCAAAGATGAAAAGGTGTGGGACACAATTGGTACAACTAAAAAGTTTAGAACTGAATTAGTTAAAGTACAATAAATTTGAAAATTTTTTGATAATTTTCTCCTCTTTTTAACAATTGTGTTGTTCTACCTCTATATCCCTCAAAAATCAAGATAAACTTCTTCTTAATGCTACCAATATGGAATGGTGAATGATTACTGACCTTATCCCACGAAACATCTTCTTTTGCCACTTCATGTTTATGGAATTCATGGAAGTGTGAATTGCAAAACGTTGAAAATTCCATTCAGTACATGAAATGACATGCCTTTTCCATCAATCATATTGTATGTAGCTCCATCAATGTTGACACTTGCTAAGCTGTAGTGGATACCTGATCCCTCGTCTAGTCTCCTCCATTCATTCATCCCTATGTTAGGACTGGCCACTCTGTTCTACCTGAATTTGTACCCCTCAGCCTCCTTATTTTTCATATTTTCAAACCCTTATACAATTTCAAGATGTGATTAAAAGCAAGGAAGCAAAAAACTTCAATTTAATTGTCGAAAACAGATTCCTAATAAAAATGGATACTTGAATTATTGAGTAACATGAAAATATAAATACAGAAACGTGCCCGGAATACTTGTAACTATTGACACCTAAATTTTAACGACTTATTTAATCATTTATTAATTGCATAGAAAATTAGAGATTAAATTTTAAACCCTAGCAAAAATAATTTCCATTAAATTGCATGACATATAGACATTAGGAGTATTTGCATTGGTAGTAATAGAGCCTTTTCATTAAAAGAAGAAAAAGAGAAAATTAATTAACATAACCATTACTTAAAAAAAAAAAAAAAAAGGAGAAAAAACGAGACTGGGCTAGGGCCAAGCCGGCCCAGCCTTCTTTCCTTTATTCTTTCTTCTCCTTTTCTTCTCCCGGCTCCTTGCTTGGCCCTCTTCTCTTCTAGGCCCAGCCCATACGCCTCTTCTTCTTCCCCACTTTATGCCGCTCGCGCCTTCCGCAAAAAGGAGAGCAACGGAGGTACAAAGACAGGGGAGTAGCAGGTCGCAGCGTGATCCCAGGGTCGGGGATTAGGCCGGCCGCAACGGGCTGGCGTTAGCAGAAACCATGCGCACCTATCGCTGGCCAAGCTTAAAAGGAGGAAAGCAAAAGGTTTTGGGGGGTCTTCGACGAGAGAGAGAGGGAGGGGTCCGGCCGCTCGGGAGAGCTTTGAGCGAGTGAGAGGGAGAGAACTAGAGAGTGAGGGAGCTCGAGAAGGTGGTCGACCATCGCTAGAGTTCGTTCGTCAGCCACCATCCGCGGTTGCGCTCTCCCCCACCGGTGGAACCAGGTAGCTCAATCCCGGCACGTCTGCCCTGTTTTTGCGAGGCGCCGGGCCGGAGCTCATGGTTGACCAGTTCGCACGAGTTTCGATCTCGGTCCTCGCTCGAAATTCCATTGTGCCCTTGTTTGTTCCTCAGATAGCATATGCGACGTGCTTGTTGTAATGCCTTACACAAGTGTTTGTTTGTGTTGGGTGTTATGGCCGAGACTTATTATTTTTGTTCATACTCAAGTTAAATGCTGACGAACTTGTCCCCGGAACAAGAACTTGTCCCCGGAACAGTGCTTGTGTGTCGCGTGTTGATCTTGGCCCGAACCCAAGTCCCGAACGAGTCTATGTTTTCCCCTCTAGTTGTGCGTCTTATATGTTTGATGAAATATCTTAAAGAAAACCAAAGAGCAGTTCATGTTTTAACACAAGATCCAACTCATTTTTGCCCCCATGCCTACTGAATCCTGCTTGCTTTGCTCGTATTCATGGTGTTTTAGTATGGTTTGTGCCAAATATTCGTGTGTATCCAAGTCGACGAGGTTTTCGTCGCACCGGAAAATGGGTTAGTGGTCGCCGGAATGGGTGGCCGATGGTGGTCGGCGTCGTTCGGACCGAACGACCGGCGCTGGAGCGTGGCTTGGCAGCCCCCTAAACGCCAGTGAGGGCTCGCCGTGGGGGTGGCGCTGGTTCGGTTGAAGAAGATTTGGTTTTGGTGAGGACAGCTTCGGGGGAAGAAAAAAGCTGAAGGAAGAAGATGGTGCAGTAGAAAAGACAAAATAGGGAAAAGGACAAAAAGAGAAAAAGAAAGAAAAATAGAAAAATCATTAAAAAAAACTAAAATAATTAAAAACTTTTTTTTTTCTTTTTAACCCCACTAAGTTGAATCTAGGTTTGGATCGGGTCAATGGGTCGGACTGGATAAACCCAGTCCGAACCCTTTTTCTATATTAAATATCAAATATATATTATAAAATTTCAAAATTCAAAAGTTTTCAAAAAAATAGAAAAAAATGAAAATACAAAAAACTTTCTGAAAATTAAAGAACTTTCAGAAAATATTGAAAATTTGAATTCTTTTATAAAAATTAATTAACAAAAGAAAAATTAGAAAACTCAAAAAATTTCAAAAATGTCAGAAAATTCTAAATTTCATTTGAAAGAATTTAAAATCAAACTTTCTGAGCTATTTTCTTAAAAAAGGAAGCTTCTTAACTCTAAAGTTATGCTAAAAAATTGAGTAAGCACTTAGGGCTCTACCTTAAGGTTTTAATTGTCCTCAAAGGCAATTACCCTTGTTTGCATGTTTTTGCTATTTGTGGTCCATTTAGTCTAGTTAGAATTGACCTTTATCTATTTCTTTTAGTGTTAGGTCTTTATTTTTGTGCAATCTATTTAATCCATTCTTTGGTAGCCAATTATTATGTTAATAATTGTACACCCGCATGATCACCTCACATGTTAATTGATATATATAAAATCAATCTAGAGTGCTTGAAAAAAGAAATCTCTCTTAAAATGAATAAGATTGGGTACCGAAATGACACTAATTGATTAATTAGTATAATCAAATCTCTAATCCTAGATTTTCTAATTGTGTAGGAAATGAGGTACACTTATATGCCTCACTTGGTTTCTAGCTAGCCTCAATAGGCTAGTGGCGGCTCATTATTTCAAAATTCTTATGAATACCCCAATATCGTGTGAGGTATGAGTTTTGGAGAATCCATGCCTAATTATGAGCTGTAGGCCGGCATTTTAGGCAATACCCCTAACCCTATTTCCTCTCCCGAGGGGTAGGTTGCAACAGTAACACTAATCGAAAGGCACATCGCCAAGACGGACGTACCTTGTTTTCCACGAATTAAATATTATCGTAGTCTCGAGAGGGATTGATTCTTCAATCATTGATTGAAGCCTTAGATTTCTTTTTGTTTGAGAGAGAATCTTTCAAAGATGAAAACTTACAGAACGTGGGTATTATTGTTTCTTTTTAACTTTGTTTTTTTATATAGCAATTTATTTTACATAAAAATAACTACCCTTTCTCATTAGCTCTTTTTGAGTTATGGGCCGGGTTCAGCCCAACATAGGCTACCCAACTTCTTTTATTTAAAAACCTCATCATCTCGTGGTGGGTTGAACATAACTCTTTTTTTTTTTTTTTTGCAACGTTCATACTAGTAAATAATCCATGTAACCAACATATTTCGAGAGCTTGTTGTCATATATCTATTATGAATATATAGCAACTCAAAATGGGCATAATATTTTTGAGTAGATATAGTATGCAGTATCCTAAATCGATTGATCACATTCATATCTCCCTTGATCTCTTTTTATTTATGATATATTATATTCATAATTATGATTATCCCAAACTAATAATAATTGGTCGACTAATGAATACAAAACTATAATGTAATATTCTAAACTTGATCTTTCTCATTCCTTGAAAAAACTTTCAATTTCAGTTCAACTCGCTTTTCTAGAAATGTCCCATTAAATTAAATAAATTCATGATCATTAGCAGCATTCTAAAATAGTAAACATTTAATAGAGATTTTAGAACAAGTAATAATTATGAGAACATTTAGTTGAGGAACTATTTTTCTCAAAAGTCTCATACAACATAAAAGTTGAGATTAAAATTATTGTCACTCTTATCGATTATCTCATGCATTCACAATATGAAATACATATTACAGTATTAACTCTTTCGCATGGAGCATATGTTTTCACTTTCAATACCGTATAAATGATAATTTAGATATACACAATGTCTAACTTGAGTTTATGTATCTCTTCTTTCAAAGAATCTATCAGAACTCACATCCGACATTAAAGATAGATAAAGTAAAATGCATGGGTTATTTTACTTTCAGATATAGTAAATATTATGTTATCATATTAACACTCAGTTAAGACGACATCTTTATTTCAAACTTGAGCTCTTAATTATCACCCAAATAATAGGCTAAAAAATTGTCTCGTATTTATTTATCACACGGTCAATAGAGGTGATTACCCATGTGAGTAGGCTAATATCTTGTATATCAGATGTACTTTCTCATATAATGCATTAATCATTAAGATGCATAAATGTCAAATAAAACTCATAGGCATTAATAACGAAAGACAATTTCATTAAATGTGAACACATAGGGAAATTACTATATCAAGTACATAAGCCTTTACGGATCTTAAAGTATTTACATGACTATAGAAAAATTCTTTAAATATTGGTTTCGTTATCATTCTGTACGTAGATATATATACTACAAGTTCACATCTTTTCGTGCAACCATATGTTTGACAAAATTATACTTGGTATCCATGTGTTTGATCTTGTCATGATATTTCGGATCTTTAGTGCATGCTATTGTTCATTGGCTATTATAGTTAACCAGCAATGAGTTTGCAATATTCTTAGTAAACAAATAAATGATCCAAAAATCACTTAAACTAAACACCCTCTTGTACTACTGCTGATAACCATGAACTCTACTTCCATCGTGGACAAAACTATACGTGTTTGCTTCTTACTACTCCAAGATAAATCTAAAGATAGATTTCATTGTGTCTAAATTTCCTCCCAAATCAGCATCTGAATAGTCTTCAAGCCACAAATCCTTTCATTAATAACTTAGTGAATAATCAATAGTTTTCTTCAAATATCTCAATATTCTTTTGACGGTTGTCCAATGTGCTTAACTATTATTGGATTGGTACTTATTTATCATTCAAACTACAAAACATATGTCAAGTCTTGTATACATCATAGCGTGCATTAAGTTTCCAATAGCACTAACATAAGGAACACATTGCATTTGTTCCTTCTCTTGTGGAGTTTCTGGACACGGTTTATGGCTCAATATTTCACCTTTTGCAATTGAAATATCTATGAGTTTGTATTCTTGCATATGAAATCATTCAAGAACCTTATTTATATATGTTGCTTGCAAAGGAGATAATGATCTTTTCGAACGAGCTCTTGAAATCTCAATTCCAAGAATATATACAACCTTACCTATGTCTTTCATCTCAAAGTTGGAAGATAATCAACTTTTAACAGTATTAACAAACTCCATATTATTTTCGGCAATTAGTATGTCATTAATATATAATGATATGATCACAAATTGATCTTTCTATCTATTAATATATACATAATGATCATCATCAGTCATTGTAAAATTATATGCCATTATAACATTAAGAAAATTTGTCAAAAAAATTCATAAACATTTTCATTTTGTCAATTGAGTACTAAACATGTGCCAATTGAGTCTATCCAGTCAATTTACCGAAATTCATTGACATAATGCCAATCGTCTTACATAGCACGATCGATACTGATATTGACAATTTTTCAAAACTTTGTATTAATTTTTTCAAAAAAAAACTTTTTTTTCTTTTTCCTTTCTTTCTTTTATTCTCTTTTCCTTATTTGCTAGCCCCACCATGGCTCTATGCCCGATGAGGGTTTCATTGCCTCATTTGTAGGCTGCCATGCTGGCCTCACCCAAACCATCATGATCGTGGGTGAGGCTACCTTACCAAGATCTAATCAAGGCCATAGTAAGGCTAGCCTTGTTCATGACGACGATGGCCTCACCCATGGCCAACGAGGGCACGGCGACCCTGGCTGGCCATAATAAAAAAGAAAAGAAAAGAATAAATAAATAAATAAATGTTATTAAAAAAATATTAAAAAAAGTCTGCGTCAATGCCGATCATGTCATGAAAGACGGCTGATGTCCGCATTAGAGATTTCTAACCAAATGGACTTAATTAACAAAACATAAAAAGGTTTAGAACTGACTTGATAAAGATGAATAGGGCTTAGGATTTTTTGGACAATTTCGTCTATCCCTAGGGCCTTTTGTCTCTCTATCTCTTTGTGGATCAATGCCATCGCAAAGATCCTTCAGGTCTATCAAAGATTCAATTTAGTAAGAAATTCAAGTCTTTTGAAATTTTGGTGAATAGTCTCTGTTAACATTGAAATTAGGACTTAAATGGATTGGCTTCAAAAACTTTGAAGGTTTGATCACTAGAAATACTCATAATTTGATTGCACTTTGCACAAAACATTTGACTTTCTAATGTAAATTTTCTTTTTAATTTCACTTGAATAGCTTTATTTGTTGGTATTTCTAATTTATGAGATAAGATGAAGAAATTCAAAATCATGTTGTTGACAAGTGGCTCTGATAAGAGTAGGTTCTTGTCGATTTCCTCTTTATTTGAAAAAATTGTTCAAAAAGTCTAAAACTTATTACACTTTGACCAATTCAATTTTAAACATTTCAATTATGTCAATTGAGTCATAAACATTTTCACGTTTTGCAAATTGAGTCTATCAAACCAATTTTGTACAAAATTTATTGAGATGGATGCTGACCATTTTACGAGAGACGACCGGTGCTAGCATAGATTTTTTTTTTTAATAATATTTTAATACATTTTTCTATAAAATTTTGGTTTTTTACTCTTTCTTTTCTTTTATGTTCTTTACTATTTTTTGATAGAGGGCCGATAACCCTCACTCAGCATTAGGCGATGGAGTCATGGCCCTTGCCCAACACAAGTGAGGGACTACATCACCTCGCCTAGGCTAGCCTTACTAGTGGCCAACTATCACATAAGACTAACAACTAACAAAAAGAAAAGAAAAAATAGAATGAGGAAAAAAATTAAAAATCTAAAAGTTGTCCACGTTAACATCAATACACCACATATGATGACTGACACTCACTAGACTATCATGTTAGGGTTTTTCGGTCAAAATTAATCGAATGAACTTAATTGGCAAAACATGAAAAGATGTGAGACTCAATTCGCACAACTAAAAAATTTAAGATTGAATTGGCCAAAGTGCAATGTAGTTTGATATTTTTGAACAATTTTCCCTATTTTCTACTATTGTGCTGTTCTACCTCTGAATCCCTCAAAAAGCAAGATAAGCTTCTTCTCAATGCTGCCGATATGGAATGGTGGATGATTACTGAACTTATCCCGCGAAACCTCTTCTTTTGCCACTTCATGTATATGAAACTCATGGTCGTGTGACTTGCAAAACTTTGAAAGTTCCATTTGGTACATGAAATGACACTGCTTTTCCTTTGGTCATATTGTAGGTAGCTCCATCAATGTTGACACTTGCTAAACTAAAGTAGATACCTGGTCCCTCATCAAGTCTCCTCCGTTCATCCATCCCTATGTTAGGACTGGCCACTCTGTTCTACTTGAATTTGTATCCTTCAACCTCCTCTCCTTCTACATTTTCAAACCCTTATACAATTTCAACATGAGACTAAAGCCATGGTAGCAAAAGACTTCGATCAAATCAACATCGAACTGGAAAATCCGAACTTGCCCGCCATCTCTGTTATGCTTGGATTAGAAAGGAATATATAGTCCAAAGCACATATGCACGAGATTTGGTTAATAAATTCAGATACCCAACGTTTTAGCTCACAATCTCATCTAGTTAGATATTGCGGTAACTGCTCGAGTTTAATAGTCCAAACTGTTAAGAGTAATATGCAAGGTACTGGTGCTGTCAAAAACAGAGGAAGTGTAATGCGTGCTGTCGAGAACAGAGGAAGGAAAGAAGGCAACAACAAAGATTGTAACACGTGTAGCATGTTTATATTGAGGAATTAGTATTCGGTTTTAAGCTTGTAAAGTCAAACTTTCTGTTTTGCTTTACGTTAGCTAGTTTTTTCATTTAGTTGATCAGTTTTATTAGTTTTCAGTTGATATAAAACTCGGTCTCGAAGAGAGTAAATGTAGGGGATTGAGTTCTTCGATGAACAGAAGCCTCTCACTAAATAAAGTTCATCGACTCTGTTTCTCTTCTATCTCTCTCTCCCTGTTCATAAAAATTCTTCATGGTATCAGAGCCATGACACATTCCACTCTTCGAATCAAATTGGGCATGGGTTTTTCACCCCTTCCCAATTTGCGGGGGGATGTTAAGAGTAATATGCAAGGTACTGGTGCTGTCAAAAACAGAGGAAGTGTAATGGGTGCTGTTGAGAACAGAGGAAGGAAAGAGGCAACAACAAAGATTGTAGCACGTGTAAAGGCAACAACAAAGATTGTAACACGTGTAAAGGCAACAACAAAGATTGTAACACGTGTAGCATGTTTATATTGAGGAATTAGTATTCGGTTTTAAGCTTGTAAAGTCAAACTTTCTGTTTTGCTTTCTGTTAGCTAGTTTTTTCATTTAGTTGATAAGTTTTATTAGTTTTCAGTTGATATAAAACTGATCTGAAGAGAGTAAATGTGGGGGATTGAGTTCTTCGATGAACAGATGCTCGGAAGGAAGGTTAAAGGGCTCTACCGAGTGGATCCTCATATTACAGAGGTCTTTTTTACTCAAAGACACAAGATCTGTTGGGGAAGATGTGTGGCATCAACGATTAGCTCACACCAACCTGAATACTTTGAAGTATATGAAGAATCAGCAGTTAATTCATTACAATACGAAACTACATTCTATATGTAGGAATTGTCAAGTAGCTAAGAATGCTGCTTTACCCTTTCCATTGTCAGACTCTACAGCTTCTATGCCTTAGAACAGATTCATAGTGACATCTGGGGGCCTACTCCAGTTAATTCCTTTCAAAACTTCAAGTACTATGTCATTTTTGTCGACAACTTCTCTCGGTTTAGTTGGATCTATCCAATGAAACTGAAATCAGATTTCTATAATGTCTTTCTCACGTTCCAGAGACTAGTAGAAAATCAGTTTGATTGTAAAATCAAGATCTTCCAATGTGATGGTGGAGGAGAATTCATCAGTCACAAATTTAAGTCTCATTTACAGAGTTGTGGTATTCAACAACGTGTGTCCTGTCCTTACACACCAGAACAGAATGGAATACCTGAGAGAAAACATCGTCACATTGTTGAACTTGGCCTAGCTATGCTTTATCATGCAAAACTTCCATTGAAATTTTGGGTTGATGCATTTATAATAGCCAATTACATTGTTAATATTCTTCTTACCCCAAAGTTACAAATGCGGTTGCCTTACAAAGAACCGTATCGGCAAAAAGCCGAGTTATGACCATCTCAGAATTTTTGGATGTGCGTGTTATCCCCTGTCTCCGATCCTATGCACAAGCACAAGTTTGATCCACGATCTCTTACCTGTGTGTTTCTGGGATACAGTGATCGCCATAAGGGATATCGATGTCTTATCCCCACCACTGGTCATATATACATTAGTCGTCATGTTATATTTGATGAAAGCTTCTTTCCTTTTACTTAGAAATTGGCAACAAGGTATCCTCATTATACAAATCTGTATCGACTATGGACAGAGGAAGTGAAATTCTTGGATTCTCCAAGTATAGATCGAATAGCATCTCCCTCACATCAACATACGGGTTATTTACAAGATCTTGGAATCATCACTACGAGAACCGAAGTTTCTACTATTCCAAGCATCTTCAACTTCCTCCTCTTTACATCGCAAACCGTCGTTATGCGAACAGGCACGTTTCTCTTCACACAACTGAGCCAGCATATGAACTAGTTATTGATCAAGTTTCTTCCAATTCTCAAAGTATCTCACAAGGTACACTCTCTACTCATCCTATGAAAACCAGATCCAAATCTGGCATTTAAAAGATCAATCCTCGATATGCCTGCCTTGCTGAATATAAGGTGCCTTCTGAACCACGATCACTTAAATCTGCTCTAGCAAATCCAGGATGGCATAAAGCCATGCAAGATGAAATGGATGCTTTGAATGAAAACCAGACTTGGCTATTAGTTCCTCGAACCAATCAAATGAATGTTATAGGCTGTAAGTGGGTGTTTAAGACAAAACTTGCACCAGATGGGAGTCTTGATAGATTGAAGGCTCGGTTAGTAGCTAAGGGGTTTCATCAGGAAGAAAGAGTGGATTTTACAGAAACCTTTAGCCCTGTTGTCAAACATACCACTATTCGTATTGTACTTTCTGTGGCAATGATGAAGAATTGGCCAATACATCAACTTTATGTTAAAAATGCATTTCTGCATGGAACATTGAATGAAACAGTATACATGGAGCAACCTCCTGGCTTTATAAATCCACAAAAATCCCAATTTGTCTGTCTTCTTAAAAAGTCCCTTTATGGTCTTCGTCAAGCACCGCGTGCTTGGTTTGACAAGTTCAGCAATTTCTTGCTTGAAGCTGGTTTTTTCTGTAGTACAACTGATCCATCTCTTTTTATACTACGTGATGGACAAGAGACTCGTGCTTCGCTACTTTATGTTGATGATATTGTCTTGACTCGGCAGCTCGATAAGTTGCTCAATACCCGATTCATTCCCTTAGTCTTCAATTCCATATGAAAGACCTTGGCCATCTTCATTATTTTCTAGGAATTGAAGCTAAGCGCACATCTACTGAGTTGTTTTTATGTCAAACAAAATATGCTCTTGATTTACTTACACGAGCACACATGACCGATCGCAAACCCATCTCCACTCCTCGTCCCTAAGACCAGTCATCTTGAAAACTGATGATGCTCTTCTATCCAATCCTATTGAATACAGAAGTTTAGTCGGTGGACTGCAATATCTGACCATCACTCGTCCTGATCTTGCCTTTGCAACAAATCTGTTATGTCAGAAGATGCAACAGCCTACTATTGGAGATTTTCATAAGTTGAAAAGGGTGCTTCGTTATGTGAAAGGAATAGTTCATCTTGGCATCTTTATTCGTTCTCGCAGCTCTATGAGTTTATATGGCTTCTCCGATGCAGATTGGGCTGGTTGTGTTGAAACTAGACGATCCACCACTGCTTTTTGTACATATCTTGGTTCTAATATCATTTCATGGGCAGCGAAGAAACAACCTACCGTCTCCCGCTCTTCCACTGAAGCAGAATACGGTGGCACTTGCTTTCGCTACAGCCTGATCTCACTTGGATTAGTTTTGTTCTACGTGATATTGGTATACCTCTGACTTCTCCAACTCTGTTATTTTGTGATAATCAATCTGCTATTTCACTTACAGCCAATCCTATTCTCCATGCTCGCACTAAACACATTGAAGTCGATTTTCACTTTGTTCGTGAGAAAGTTTCTTCCGGTTCTCTGCGTGTTCAATATGTTCCGAGCATTCATCAACTTGCTGACATTTTTACTAAAGCCTTATCACGGCTGACACATTCCACTCTTCGAATCAAATTGGGCATGGGTTTTTCACCCCTTCCCAATTTGCGGGGGGATGTTAAGAGTAATATGCAAGGTACTGGTGTTGTCAAAAATAGAGGAAGTGTAATGCGTGTTGTCGAGAACAGAGGAAGGAAAGAAGGCAACAACAAAGATTGTAGCACGTGTAAAGGCAACAACAAAGATTGTAACACGTGTAGCATGTTTATATTGAGGAATTAGTATTCGGTTTTAAGCTTGTAAAGTCAAACTTTCTGTTTTGCTTTCTGTTAGCTAGTTTTTTCATTTAGGTGATCAGTTTTATTAGTTTTCAGTTGATATAAAACTAATCTGAAGAGAGTAAATGTAGGGGATTGAGTTCTTCGATGAACAGAAGCCTCTCACTGAATAAAGTTCATCGACTCTGTTTCTCTTCTATCTCTCTCTCCCTGTTCATAAAAATTCTTCACAAACTATGAAATCTTGGTGTAAATTGATGGTGTTAGAGAAAATAGTGTCTTGAAGTTGAAGCATTCATGTTAAATGCCTACTGCTATGATTTGTTGGGACAAATTGCTATTTCAATCCTAAATGATTATATGAAATACATAGTAGTCCTAAACATTTTAATTAATCCAATATAATCTTAAACTTTTGCATGAAATTTCAATGTAATCATTCCGCCAATTCTAAATTAATATTGCTGACATGGGGTCCAATCATCGACGGTCATATCAATCGTCCCACGTGGCACGGCACAACCAGTGATCTAATGTAGACAACTTTACTCTAAAAAACATGTTTTGCTTGATTTTATAATTTTTCTATTCTTTTTTTCCTTTTCTTTCCCTCTAATTATTGTTCATTTTGAATTTGTAATGTACAGCTTCTTCTCTGATGAGTCAACCTCCCCATAGGCCACCGTCCGCCATTGGAACAGCTCAAATTTTGGTCAAGCCTCATATTTCCAGCGGCCTCAGATGTCCATCGCTACTTCTGTAAATTTGCACTCATTTCTACAGCCTTGACGTGGCTAGAGCTCAGCTCGATGATCGTCACGCCATCGGCGTCACGCCTTCTCGTAGCTGCTGCTATGAGCTCGCCAAGCCACCTGATCACCTCTTGCTCCTCCCCTGTGTTAACAGTTGAAGGGGGTGGGGCTTGGATGTCGCGACTACTAGCAGCATTGCCCTGTTGTGGCTCAAGATCGAGTGAGGCCAAGACTGAAGCCAGATTTGGTCATGCTCCATCTTCTCATGAATGGGAAAGAAAATAAAAAGAGATGGGAAGAGGGGAAATAGGAAAAGAAAAAGGAGAGGAGAGGAAAAAAAATAAAATGTATGTCAAAAGATTCACGCAGACTAGCTATGCCATAGAAGACGATTTGCGATAACTAAATCACCACATTTTCAGGCATAAATTGACCTAGAGGATTATATTGAAATTTGATACAAAGATTTGAGATTACATTGGATCAATTGAATATATATGATTGAAATAGAAATATGTTCTTTCTTTTTAATAACCACGTTGAAGTATACACTGTGCAGGCGGCGCAGTGACAAGGCAATAAATGCCTTCGTTGAAATGCGGGTGTTGAGGGTTTTGATCCCAAGAGTTCATGACTTTACGAAAGGTTAAATATCATGCGAAAGGAAACTAAAATTATGAAGTGGATTGCGCGTGAGAGCGGCACTTTGAATGCTGGGTGGCAGGTGATAAGTGCAACTAGCAGTCAAGCAGAGCTCTCAATTGCTAAAAATCTGAACTAGTCATTTACAATGTAATCTGGAAAAATCAGCTGTTGATATGTTGCCGCTTATCATGATGTCGCACGGCCAATTATGGCACGCGCTGTGTATGATAGCTTGGTTCAGTGATAGCTTGCCATGTGCTGTGAAGACATGAGCCTATGGAAGGATGATGCTACGCGGCATAACAAGGACATGGACTGACACCAAATCAACCAAAAAGAATTTTGGAGTCAGTTAAGCCATTCCTAAGGACCTAATCAATCAAAACTCTGTAAAATATCAAGAATAAAAATAGCACAAATATCATAATTTTCATACAATACTCATTTAAGTGTCATATTAGTATAAAATCATTCACTTGAATATTTTTCCGGCAATTCATCTTATGTGACCTTTTAACTTAAGTTTACACTCGGACATGTCTTTTTAAAAAGAAAGTGAAGTCTCAACATGAAAATTCTTCAACCAACATGACAAGAGTAATAAAAACGCGATGCTTCATTTACAAAAATGAGGACTTCTCTCAGAATGTTTCTCTAATTGCTCTCATTAAACAAAACGTCTTTCTCCCTATATGCTTTCTCTCCGAAACTCGTAGACTCCTCAGAAATACAAGAAAATATCGGTAATGAGCCCTCGGGTGGGGAGGAAGAGGAGGAGTGGGGTTCTTGATTTGGGACATTCTTGTTCTCCTTCTCGTTGTCCCTCTTGATCTTGATCTGGGTCTTTCTCTGACCTCGTTCTCGCTTTCTCCTTCGTCATGGTGCCTCTGGAGAGAGTTTTCATGGCGGCTTGGAGATTTGGACAGATTGATGGCTTCACCGAGAAGGAGAGAGCGTACGAGCGTCAAAGGAGAGAACTATTGCCACCCAATCTACTCCTTTTTGCAAATTTGATAAGGTAATCTGCCCCAATTTGTCTAAATTTGATTAGGGTTCTCCAATTAGATCTCTAAATGACGAGGTTTTCCTTTCCACTTGCTGACTTCATCTTGCTGGTGAGCCACGTCGAATGCTATATAATAAATCTAAATCACGTTGGATTTTCCGTCAAGACAAATTGCTGATGACACTCAAGTGAATGAAAAAAAAAGAAGTTATGATACTTGAGTACACGAGATAAGAAATTTATAACACTTTTAATGTTCTTATACTTAGACATGGTCAAGCTACTTCCTACCAAAAATTATTAGCTCCAAGAAGCATACATCTACAAGTCTCAAATAAGTAGGACATGAATTAATATACTTATTCCATGTAATATAAATGGTTAATATCACGAAAAATCTCAGATTGATACATCCGTGACAAATTTACCTTCATTTAATTTTTTGATAACCAAAAACTCCAAAGTAGTACATCAATGACAAATTACCTAAATTAAGTTTTTGACTATCAAAAATTCTAAATTGATATATTTTTGACAAATTTACCTTATATTAATTTCATTAGATTTGATTAATTCCACAAAAAATCACAATTCAATACATATGTGACAAACAGAGGGTAAACACACAAAACTAGTATACCGTTAAATGTCACATGTCATTCAACTCAGTAATTTAATGGTGAAATTTAACAGAAATTAATTAATTGTAAATTTGTCAGAGACATATAGTTTGTGGTTTTTCGTAATATTAACTGCAATATAAAATGACTAAGTTATGCATACTGCATTATACATGATCAGATATTCCTCGCAAACCCAGCAATAAGCACTCCATGAGAGTCATGACAGATCACGGCGATCGAAGCCTCCGAGGAGCTGTTAACCCACAATCCGTCAACATTCATCTTCAGAAGCCCTTTTCCCGGCGGCATCCGCCCCATCGTTAAGTTGCAACTCTTCGTTGTTAAACTCGTGGGTGCTAGGGACTGCAACGAGAAACTCTTGCGCAGGGCGACGACGTCGTTCAAGATTGAACAGAATTAAAGGGATGGAAAGAAAAGTTAAGAGAGACGAAAGTCAATATGAAGCTAGCTGAAACCCTAGCTCTGCCAGAAGCGCATTTGTTTTTTGATGGAAGAAAAAAACTGTTCTGCATCGACACGGATACGCGAAACGACACGACACGACACGACACGCCGACACGTTATTTTTCAGAAAAAGAGAATTCCAACACGTTGAAACACATTGTATATTAAACGAATATTTCTATAATACATGATAAATTATTATATTCAAATTAATTTATTCAAATTCATAAATAAATAACTAATAAAAAATCCTATAATAAATCTATACTAATAACATTAATAAATTTATTCATAAAAAATTAGAAATGCATTTTTTTTATTTTAACAAAAGTTATCTATGAAATAAATAATTAACGAAAGATTAAAGTCAAAATAAATTTATATTTTTCTAGGGTGATCAAAAATTTGTCATTATTTAACATTTAGTATTTTTATTTTTCGAAATAACTTTTTAACCCACCTATTTATTTATTTTTTAGCCTTATCATTTAATAATAAAGTTATTTAACATTTCGATATTTTTTTTGAGTTTAAATGGGTCCCACCCATTTATTTCACCATCAGCTTTCTTCCCCAGCCCCACCCACCCCTGCACCTTCTCCCTTCCCAAAATTGAATTCACGCTGCACGAGGGTTTCGTTTCTTCCCCAGTAGCCGTCGCCTCCTCTCCTCTCCTTCCTCTTCTTCCTAAAAAATGAAACAACCCAAAAACCCTAGCAAACCCGTCGTCTCCTCTCATCATAAACGCTCGCCGCTGCCTCGCCTCCGTTCCCCCCTTTGCCGTCGTAGCCTCGCGTCCAGCCCTCCATCGCGGCGTTGCGGTTCTCCATCTCGGCGTTGCAGTCGGCGGTCGCAGCCTACTCAATGGTCTTGGTCTTTGCTCTTCCTCTACCTTCCTCGCCGTCGCTCGCGGCGTCGCCTCCGCTCCTCACCCTTGCCTCCGCTCTCCATCACCTTCTTCCCTTCGCACCTGCATATCCACCCACAAACCTCCGGACACGCGCGTCGGAAAGGGTTGATGAGTTTTCGACACGTGTTAAGCATGTGTCCGATCGTATCCGTGTTGGGATATTGACACGACATGGAGGCTCTCCGAACGTGTCCGTGCTTCACAGGTGGGAAGTGATCTGCTGGAGAGTCAGTGACCCACAGAAGGTTCCGCAAAGCGAGAACTTATCAACTGTTGACTCTGTATCAGGCCTACTCCAAAGCCCATGGACTACTCGTCTCTTAATTGATGAATGTAGGGGCCTATTGGCCCATCTCAAAGGAGTTATTGTGGAATTTTGCCCAAGAAGAGCTAATTACTATACCAATTGGATTGCCAAAGCTCATAGAATAATGTTCCTTTCTATTTATTAGCCCTCTAAATCCACAACTCCTTTGGAATTTATTATGTTTAGATGCTAAACGATGTTGCTCTTCTAGTCCACTACCTAATGAGAATGTTTCGCTTTTGACTAAAAAGAAATTATACATGATCGAATTTCCACTCGGATCATGACATCTTTAAATATTATCCAGTCACAAATGAGGTGTAGTTCTCCCTAACCGTAACATTTTACCTAATATTCTGTTGCCCGTCTGCAATCTGGTCTTACTTTTCTCAAGGATTAAGGATGATATCCACACTTTTGTCCGTAAAATCATGCATTGTAATTCAGATTCGGCAGTGAAGGAGGAAGCTTCTATAGTGCATTTTGTCGTAATGTTTATACAACGTGCTGCAGCATCTGGAAAACTAAAAACTTTCTTGAGAGCTGTCAGCTCATGATCCAACGATTACAAATCTGGACTACCAGGTCTGCCGATTTTAGGAAACTGCGCGCACGTATGACGAATTAGCTTCAGTGTTAGTTCGTGCGGCATCAAAATCAAATGCTGTGAAAAGAAACTCCCATGTAATCACAATGGTCGGTAATATTGAAGGAACAGAGGAGAGATGGGGAGTCCTCCGATATTCTTAAGAGGGTGTTCTAGTAGCTTTATCGTACAATTCACTCTTGTTAAAAATCTACATCATACAGAAAACTCTCGTGTACATCGGCGTTCATCTTATTCACAAGTGATCCTCTTTCCCCCTCTCTCCCTCTCTCAAATCAATGCAGGACTTAGAACACGGAGAGATTACTGAGGATTAGGAGGACGGCTGTTCGCGGCAGAAACACGCGACCCCCACTCTAGCAGCTCTTTGCTTGTGTCGTCCTTGTGTACGATCACCTCAATGAAGCACAGGCAATCCTTATGCGGCCCTGCTGCTGTCGCAATTGCATCTATCAGCTCTTCCTCTGTGCGAACCTGCTTTCGCAACACGAGTCAATAAAAAGTTTTGAAACAGTCGCAGACCCAACATTCCATCAAATTGCTTTTCATACCCAAAAATAAGCAAAGGAAGAAAAAATGGAGGGAAACTACGAGAGGGAAATAGGAAAGGGTTAACTGGGCTGCCATATATCCTTCTCGTTGTTATTATTTAGAATGAAAACATCGAGGGCTGAAGCTAACCTTTGCTGTCCAGCATTTGCCTTCACCATTGTGAATGGCATCCACGAGACCAGTGTAGTTCCAGTTCTTAATCACGTTGTAAGGGCCGTCGTGAATCTCCACTTCAATTGTGTAACCCCCGTTGTTGATCAGGAAGATTATAGTCTTCTGTCCGCATCGAATCATCGTTGATACATCCTGAGCTGTGACCTGAGTAAAGGGAAAAATAAATCGCTTAGGTCCCTCCAAAGTAAAAAATGCCCGACAGAAATTAGAAAAAGAGGTCGTGTAATCTTCCAGATGATTTGTGAAATTAATGTCATCACTTTGTTTAACAAGAAAATATACCGATTCAAAAAAGAAAATTCACTTTGTGAGTTGTTACTAGTCAGCTTCCTCATCAATTACTCAGGTTGAAGATAGATTTCCATTCGGAAGAGGCAAGTGCAATCTACATAATCTTCACAAAAAGCTTCTTCGACAATTTAGCTATAAGACATCACCAAATTGTCATTCGGTTTGCATAGTTATTCAAAGTTCACTTTTCGGCTGTTCAAGAATGTCACGCATTACTTGGTTGATGTTTCTGCAGAAGTTTAAAATTTTTGTATCATTCTTCATGGATATTTGTAACTGACCTGGAAACTGCCATCACCAATGCAAGCTATCACACGCTTATCGGTGGCAGCTTGAGCATATCCTAGAGTGGCACCAACCGACCAACCTATGGATCCATATTGCATCTGGAATTCATACCTAAATCAAGTATGTATAAGAATTTAAGTTAGATGAACCTCGACACAACCATCCACATACAAAAAGAGGCAATTTGGAAGACTGGAAAAGAAAATGTTGAAATTCGCGCTTGTAGTACCCGCAATTCTCAGGCAACCGCAGTTTCTGACAGTTAAACCAAGAGTCTCCAGTTTCAGCGATAACTGCAGTGTCCCCACTGAGCATATCCTGTTTGACGAGTCAGAAAATGAATCATCAGAGTTGACACCTTTTGCATTTACAGAAATGAATGTTTAGTGCTCACCTAGAACAATAAGCTATGAAGACACATGAATAATCTATTTATTGAGACTAGATAGATATAGGCTCAGTGAGTACTATCCATTTCCGAGGAAGCAACAGTATGAATCCCTCAAGAATATGCATGGCAAAGGCATGTCTGGACTTAGTATCAGCACTTACCGTTTACCAAATGTACTTAAAGCTGTTTAATTTACTGCTAGCACCTAGAGTTGATTAAGCTTTTTCACGTGCAAGTAGCTTTCTTCAAAAAATTTAAAGTCCAATCAATATACCAGCGTGCACCTTACCTGAATGTGCTTAAACAGAACATTGACTCTAAGGGGCTCATTTTTCTCACACTTGAGAGGCATGCCCGGAGGTACAAATATCCTGCGGTAATTCTCCAAAGCAGTTGTGTTTCTCTTCAGCCTCTTGGCCAATGCGCTTAGAAAATCTGCCATGAAAACCCACCCAATAGAAGGACCATTCCCTACAGTCACGCGATTGGGCTGCACTATGATCGCTTTCTCCTTCTTAATCAGCAAGGAATAGCCCACAGAGCTGTAATCGTTAAAGATGGGGCCCACAAAAATGTAGGCATCGGCTGACTCTACAATCTCCCCGGCAAAGCTTGTACTCACAGCACCCCAATAGGTTCCGATGAAGTGGGGATGATGCTCTTGCACCAGCCCCTTGCCCGAAGGCATAATGGCGACTGGATACCCAGAGGCGTCCACAAGCTCCATGAAGGCCTTTTGAGCCTTGGCCACCCTGAGCTTTGGCCCACCCACAATGACTGGTTTGACAGCTTTGTTGAGAAAATCTGCAGTTGCTTCGACTGCTGCTTCCAGGCCCATTGGATTGCTTATCCTGCATCAACAAGTGGATACTATATGAAACAAGAACATAAGAGACGGAAAAATTATTCTTAGCATGAAATCTAGTTTCTAGTAGTTGTGTAAGGAGAAAGATATCTGGAAAAGTAAGTTTAAACCAGCTCGAGTCATTGAACAGAAAGCCAGCATCAACAGCTCAAGTAAAAATTGCTCCGAGACACACAAGGTTTGCAACAGCCTACAGCCAAAGACAGTCAACTATCACATGAATTTGGATATTTGAAATTTACATGGCCTGACAAGTTCATCCAACGCAGAGTTATCAACTTGAAGGTCAATTTCTGGCATATTCATGCATATTCTTTATTTTGTGATGGAACAAGTGAAAACAGATACGTTTGAAATTTTGCTTGGTCAAGTACGTGCAGGATGATGAAAAAAGGCAGCATTCGCTTCTGACTTCAAAATTTACAAATGAAAACAAGCTCCAGTGCTTCCTGAAGACAATCTTTCCAGGTTGGACGAACAAAAAGACCAGCGAATACCAAATATGACCAGAATTCAACTTTATATTTTAGTGAAACTTGGTTCTTTAAGACAATCAAGGTATAAGTGATGTTCTCAGTTCTTATAATTCTTTCTCTTCTCTGTTTTCCCTCCTTTTGAGCACTAAAGAGTCAGTCCTTAAATGAACAGCTAAATGATTATATTACTTCTTATGACGTTACATGTCGTGTCCAATCCACGGGACATCGTCTGTAACTTATAAAAGCTAGATATATTGTTACTATATTCAAAGACAAAACACAAAGCAGAGAGGCATTCCACAGTTCTTGGCAACCCAATCAGCATCCAATGACATATGAGCTCCATCATCTAAACTTTGGAAAACCGATTACTCATAAAGACAGAAGACACTTACTTCGGTGCAAGAGAGAACGGAACTGGATCTCTGGTAAAAGTAGGGTGACGAATCCCAGACAAATTACAGCCTATACTAATATAAGCCGGCTTGCTTTCCTTCAAAGCTGTCGAGATTGCAGTATCAATCAGCTCGTGCGCATCATCCAAGTTATTCACCACTGCCTGCCACATCATAGCACAATCTTTCTCTTCACAGCCAATCAAAAATGACAAGAAAATCAAGTATAGATTTCTTAGACAAATTTTAAACAGGACTAACGTGGTTCAGGGGAAGTTTTAGCCCTGTTCTACAAAAATTACCATGTTTTGCAGTTGCACGACCAGAGAACCTGATTCGACAACCTAATTTAACACTCAAACACGGACTAAGTAGTCTCTCTGAAACCGACTAGGCATAAATTCGAAGTTATCAAATGATGATCAAACTTAAGAAAGAACCATTCACATAAGTATAAATCTTAACGCTAAGAAAAACACCCATAAATCATCTAATTACCTGTGTGCAGGTGATTGATTGGAAACACCTGAGCTCCTGGGTAAAATCAGGCAGCCCGATGGTGTGATGCAAGATCCTGTTAGTCCCATAATCATTAGAGTTAGGCCCACCCACGATGCAGATCACAGGCAAGTTCTCACTGTAAGCCCCTGCAATGGCATTGAGCACACTGAGACCCCCGACCGTGAACGTCACCACGCACGCGCCTACGCCTCTCGCCCGCGCATACCCATCGGCCGCGTAGCCGGCGTTCAGCTCGTTGCAGCAGCCGATCAGGTTCAGCCCCGGCTCGGCTATCAGGTGATCCAAGAGGGTCAGGTTGAAGTCCCCAGGGACCGAGAACACGTCCCTCACGCCGATCTCCACGAGCCGCCGGGCCAGGTGGGTGCCCAGAGTGCCACTGCCCGGAGCCGAGATGGGCTGCGCCGCCGAGCTGACGTTATTAGCAGTATCCATGAATACCAAGAATTATCAGCTGCGCTGAACTTCAAGTACAGAAACAGATTTCGACGGTAACGATGTGATGGTTTTGATGGGTTTGAAGGTTCTTGTCTTCTTGATGATCTTATAGGCGAATTGAGCAAAAGGGCGCGTGCAAAGATGCAATCTCCAGGAAACAGTGGGCTAGTTCGTGAACCCGGTAATGGAAAAGCGAGAGAACAGGGGAAGTAAAGGTGATTGGTTGGAAGTGTGATCAAGTTGTCATTAGATGGTGGGTTTTAGCTGCTACTTGGTTTTGATTTTTGCGAAGGGGATGTCTCTGTTTTACGGTCCCCAAGGAGAAGGGAATCTTGTGGACTCTAGCGGGATTAGAAAACTGGAATGGCGGACACACCTCGCATGCCGAGCGGAAGACAAGTCGCCGAAGATACTGTAGAGTAATTGATAGTTTCGGGAGATCTAAGGCCGCCGCTTGAGAAACCGAAGCTGGTATGTGGTTTCGTTGATTACAACGTTTGGGTTAGCGTACGGCGACTTCTGCTTTCGTGGGCAGAGAAAAGTTTGGGCATCCCTCTCACAAATATCCCCCAAAAGAACCTCCAAACTAAACTCATTGACATATGTCGTCTCAAATCTTTTCCGATTTTTTTTTTTACAAAAAAAAAAAAAATCCCAACTGAAAAGGTCATCTCACTTATATCTTGTCGTCAAGACTCAAAAATATTACCTTGCTTTAATATTACCTTGCTTTTTCGTTAAAAGAAGACTTGGTTTTCGTTCTTAACTGTTTTGCCCTTATTTTCGCTATTTTTATAATGTATCATTTATCCAAAGATCCAATGTAATAATCGTTCCGTCAAAAAATAAAAAATTTGACAATTGTAACAAATAATGATATTACTAGTCTTATCGCATCGAATTATCATTCATCCTGGTAACATAATCTCTATAAATATCAATGAAATCAAAGTTGTGTTTGGGTGAAGATTGCAGTATAGACTGTTGACAATTAATAGATAATATACTATAGGATTAGTATTTATTAGAAGGGTTAATACCACAAAAATCTTAAATTAATACACTTATAACAAATTTAATATAAACTAATTTTTTTAATTATAAAAAATCCTAAACTAGTAAATTTATGACAAATTTACCTTCCATCGATTTCCATTAAATTTTACCATTGAATTACTGAGTTGGAAGATACATAGTAGTTGACAGGTGTATTAATTTAGAGTTTTACCATTCGTTTGTCGCATGTGTACCAATTTGTGATTTTTCGTAACATTAATCTAATTTAATAAAAACTAGTGGAGGGTAAATTTATCACGAAACATACTAGTTTGAAGTTTTTTGTAATCAAAAAATTAGTTTGAGATTAATTATCATGGATATAACAGTATGAGGTTTTTTTGTGGTAAAAAAATTAGTTTAGTGTAAATTAATTTGTCATAAATTTCTTGGTTTGAAGTTTTTTCGTAATATTAACCCTTTTAAAATTGTGTTTAATGGAAGGAACTAGGGAAGAGAAAATATCACAAATAGTCCCCGAACTTTCATCTAAAGTTCAATTTCATCCATGATCTTTCAATTTGCTCAATTTGGTCCCCGAACTTTCATCTAATGTTCAATTTCATCATTGGGCTTTTGATTTGCTCAATTTGGTCCCTGAATTTTCATATAATGTTCAATTTCATCACTGAGCTTTCGATTTGCTCAATTTGGTTCTTGAACTTTCATCTAATGTTCCATCTAGTCCCTAACTATTTGAAAATTGACCAATTTCTTTTTTTTTAATACCAAACTGTTTTTTAAAATAAAAAATACCAAATTGGGTTTTTTTTTTTGCGAAAAAATACCACATTTATGCAAAGTAATAAAGGTCAATATTTCTTTCCTTTCTCCATATTGGAAACAAATGGAAAAAGGGACAAGTAATATTAAACAAAGGTAAATCTTGCATTTTGATTTCTTTTTTGTATATGCAAATTACTTGAATAATGTACAAAAGCCCATCAATCGATTTTTTTTTATAGACTTCACCAAAAAGGGAAAACTCGATTGATGGGCTTTTGTACATTATTCAAGTAATTTGCATATACAAAAAAGAAATCAAAATGCAAGATTCACCTTTGTTTATTATTAATGTCCCTTTTTCCATTTGTTTTTAATATGGAGAAAGGAAAGAAATATTGACCTTTATTACTTTGCATAAATGTGGTATTTTTTCAACCAAAAAAAAAAAAAAAAAAAACCTAGTTTGGTATTTTTATTTATTTATAAAAAAAACAGTTTGGTATTAAAAAAAGGGAAACTGATCAATTTTCAAATAGTTAGGGACTAGATGGAACATTAGATGAAAGTTCATAGACCAAATTGAGTAAATCGAAAGCTTAGGGATGAAATTGAATATTAGATGAAAGTTCAGGGACCAAATTGAGCAAATCGAAAGCTTAGGGATGAAATTGAACATTAGATGAAAGTTCATGGACCATTTGTGACATTTTCCCATTGAGGAAAGATAATTGAGTAGAAAAAAAAATTTAAGAATTCCGAGAAAATAACAAGAAAGAATGTTTGTGAAAAGTTTATAAAATTGAAATATAGTGTAGATATATGAATACCATGTATGCAAGGAAAAACGAACTTATAAATTTAGAACGGATTATGCTACTAGAACTGTTGAAAAACAATCCCCGTAATGAAAATGATGGGACTTTTCAATTGCTTTCCAAAGCAATGTTGAATAATCGCACAAGATAATTCAATTAATTACATACATGATTAGTCCGAACTACTTTAAAACCCCACAAGGATTGGTTTAAGCACTTCTATCATCATGTGTTTAAGTATAATAAGTTCATAAGACTCTTTACTAGGAATCGTAGAATTAACAGTGTGTAATGGTTACATCAATTCCTATTTAAATTTTACTATTTCAATAATGGATCCAAATGTAACGAGAACATCGGCCCACTTTCAGTTCTTCTATTAAAAACTTGAGTACGACCTTTAGGGCTTCAGGACAAAAAAGTCCGATGAAGTGTGAGAAAGATTACAAGACCAATTGCAAGGAAGGGTCTTGAGTCTATGGGCTTGGACAATCTAATCTACTATCCTAGAATCTCTAAGGCGGTGATTACTTAGATACTTGGAATTGGGCCGGTAGAGCCTTGCATTTGGTGATAAGAACTAGTACGGCCCACGCTGGCTTATCTAAGAATCAACATGATTATAGGGTCATAAATGCTAAGACTAATAATATATATGAACTATTATAAGTTTATGTCAACCACAATTGATCCAAGAAACACATATGTTGGGTACTGATGAAGGAGAAACCATTTCTCTACGTGCAAGTACTACAAAACCAAACGTAGTAATACCAAAGATAGTCAGATAGAATTAGATTCAACTCTTAGAAAAAACAGAATTTTCAATCATAAAAGGTTCAAACACCTATAAAAATCAAAGAGTTGAAAAGATTAATGGATATGAAAATGGAAACATAGAATTTAAGTTCAATAAGAGTGGTTGTTGAAAATTACTGAATTTAAGTTCTCAAACCTATTGTATGGATGTCATTCAGTTCTAAACATTCCAATTTCGTCAATTGAATCCTATAATTTGAGTGAAATATCAATATAGTCCTTATGGCATAAATTTACTGAAAATTCTAACGTAGCAGTGTGTTATGTAGAATGATTGATAATGATTGGACTATCCCATCAGTGATTTCTAAAGAAAATTGACTGGAAAGATTACGTTAAAATATTTTGCAAATGTTTAGAATTAAATTAACAAAATTGTAAAGTTTAGGATTGAATTGATATCTATACAATATATTTATGAATAATTTCATAAGTTTTGATATCGGTTAAATATCACATAGAGGAGGGTGAATAGGTAATTTCAAGAAACACGGTGTAAGTTAATATAAGTGTAACCAAGTAAAGTAGTAAGTTAATATAATGCAAATTGGTTATACCAAGCAACACGGTGTAGTTCGTGTCTATCAAGTAGTAAATGAATAATGAGCAAAATGATAGAGAAAGATACGCTCAAAACTTACAATGGCTTGACTTGGTATAAAGCTAGGTCCACTCTCCCACACTAGCCCTATTGTCTAGATTTCACTATAAATCTTTTTGAAATTATAGTAAAAGTAGAATGTGCCACTTATACCCAAGTATTTCTCCTCAAAGTTAGTGCTACTTATACTCGAGCTAATATACCTCACTATCTCACACTTAAGCATAAACTATAACACTACCAATACTTCTTGAAAGATTACAAATTTAATGCTTTCATATGACAACATAAGAATGTAAAAAATTTCTCTATAATTGGAATTCACACCCTTGATCAATGTTCTCTCGGTGTTCGGTTGGTCTCATTTTATCCTCTTCAACATCCAATCTTGTCGTTGAACAAACTTTAAGAGGATCAATTTCCAATCATCCCATTAGACAATCGTTAATGAAGATCAAAATAACCATTGAAGTGTATCAATCAGAGTTTCATGAATTTGATTAATCAAACAATCAGATCTTGGATTTTAGAAATAAAGTAACTCGCCTATGGATATTGCGTTTGGGATGATTGTCAATCAATTAAGATATCTCATGTTCTTAAATATTTCACATAGATAATCTTTAAGATTGATGGTCAAGTAAGATATTCTAAAATAGAATCCATATCAAATCATTTTTCTTCAAGGGATGAAATAAAATGTCTCAAAATAATAATCTTGAAGATCGTGACAAAGTTAGATATTATAGATGCTCTGCTTACATCAAGCTTCCTAGTTATCTAATAATATTAGACTTTCGCTAGTCTTCTACTTATATTGGACCACTTCTCATCAGTTATTTCGAGTACAACGGTGATGTAAATCTTGTGAGCTATTCATCTTGGTACCTCCAAGTCCCTATGAACTTAACCATTCTTATAGACTTGTTTACATAGGTACTTCCAATTATTCATAATCTTTTCACTCATTATCTCGAAGTTCCTTTTTTACATGACAATTAGCGGATACATACACAACTTTGTGCATATATCAAAGTCTCAATAAATCATGAATAGTTTTGTCAATTTCAAAATATATTAGCAGATTATCTCAACAAGTTTCCCTGATTATTTGCTAGTAAAAGTAGAATACCTCCAAGGCCAAGCTTGCCAACATTTTCAAACTTCCAAATAAATGTTTTAGCACTTTTTCTTTTCTAAAAATAGACCACAAAAATGTAAAAGAAGATTTCTTTTCTAAGAAGAATAACATGAAAAAATAACATGAAAACAAAGTGGTTCGCACAAACTTATACTCCTCGAGAAATAAAAGTTTCCAAGAACAATGGCATGCAGTAAAGAAAAAGAAAGTAAATATCGAGAAAAAAAAAGTTATTGGTTCCTACATAGGGTTAAACAAAGAAATATAAATAACATTGTACATTAATTTACATATGATATTCCGGTCGATGTTAAATCTCAAAGGGATCCATCCATCCTCCTTTAATTATATTAAAATAAGGAGAAAACACTAAAACATCACCATAGATAAAGGTAAAGAAAGATGAATCAATGTATGAACAATAGAAGGATAGGAATCAAATGAGGAAATTAGATGGAGAAACTGGAATTGTTTTCTTTCTTTCTTTTGTTGTTAAATAAAAATTTGTAGATGATGGAAATTGAAGGTCACTGTGTGATTCAAAACAAACCCCAAAAGACTTAAGAACGTTGAATAATTGTATCAATGGGTTAATATTAGAGACTGTGATATTGATGGAATTTTGAAAGCATATGTTAAAAAGAATGGCCATGTATGTTTTTGCACTAAAGAAAATGTATAATAGGGACAAGGCATCATATGTGTAGTTGATTTCGTTTGGTAATCTCTCTCATTGTTTGGTTGTTGATTGACAGACAATAATCATATGCTTGAGTAATGAAAAAGAAAACATAAGCTGTTGCAACCTGATATATAACGTTGATATTCATTAACAAATGCTATTTCCCCCTGATTTTTCACTATATACAACGAGGCAGTGCTCGACTTGCTGTGTGCGGGTGTCTTTACGAAGGATGTTATCGCCATGCGTCCAGGCCAGGGTCGTGAAATCTCGTCGCAAGGCCCCCAACCGTCGATGTGGGAGTGACTCTACTTTCTCGCCAACAATGGCAAAGGCAGCAGGGGCCAACGAAAGGAGCTCTAGCTTTGCTTAGAACCACCGTCACCCATTCATGCTCTAGCGAACTTCTCCCAAAGCTAAGTCCATCTCGTGCTCCGGCAGCAAAAGACACCGACGGAGGTGCATCGGAGGAGCTTTGTTCAAGCAATTGAGGGGTTGAAAATGATGTGCAATAAGAGGAGATTTCCGCATGGAAAAGAAGGAAAGAAAATGTAAATGAAACACAAATAGAAAATCAAAAAACTAAAGTGACGTTGTTTTAATCACATCGCATTGCCAGCCAGTCGTATTACATAAGACGCCGACGATGATTGGACGACAATATCACGGACTTCTAGAGAACATAAGTGAGAATGACTACACTGAAAAATCATGAGAAAATTTGTGATTATATTGGCAAAATTGAAAATTTTAACACTATATTTATGTGTAGTTTATCTTGTGTGGTGAGGGCCCTTTTTTGTGCATTATGAGTTTTTTTTTTTCCACATTTATTTGTTATTTCCTATCTTAGAAAGACGCAATGCGCGCCAACACAGTACATGTTAGCCCAATCGTCGTACCGGGTCCTTTTTCGAAGTTCTATAGGACAAAAGAATTTCGAAGAAGTTTCATCTAATTCCATCTCGTCCAGCGCATGATAGACCCAATGATGCTGCCCAGCTCGTCCACAGAAGGAGAGGGCGTAGAAAGAAACTGGGCTCATATGGGCGGGCTCAGCAAGTTCCTAAGCTTTGGTCATCATTTGAGTAAGACAGAGAAGATGAAGGTCAACCCAATTGGAAAATTTTAATGCAGGGAGCCCTCAACTGACGTCCCCATTAGTGCTCAGTCACCTTACTTAATATGTTCACAAGAAAAATGTCAGATGTACTAAGAAACCGTTGCATTGCATGAAAGTAGATGTTATAATTGGGAGGAACACGAGGACACGATTACAACCATGACCAAACTTCTGTCCTGCAGCTATGCATTCTCTGTGTCGCGACCTTTTTTTCGGCGCCCAATCGGGGGCGAGCGCCTAAAGGAGGCTAATGGCTCGACTGAATTTATTTCAGCCCGAACTCTCCCAAGTCCACCAATTCACAACTTTAATGGTTCAAGTTTTTAACCTGTAAATTAATTTTTAAAACGGAGTCGCCACTAATTGATTTGAGGTGGGTCGATTAGAAACCCAAGCAAAGTATCGGGAGAAATACTTGCTCTGCGCAACTAGAGAAATTAGGATCGAGGACTTTATTACACTAGTTAATCACTAATGCCCTTTCGGTACATAATCTTGTTTAAATCCTAAGGCTACGTTTGGTCATCCGGATTTCTAATCGGGATATGACTGGATCGGATAGGATATGAAATCCTGGGATTTTTTTATATCCCGTCCATTGTTTGGTGAATCGATATTAAAGTCGGATATGTATATAAACCGCATAACATTATAAATGAACCTAAATGTTCATAAATTGAGATGGTGAAAATCTCTCGTAACACTATTTCTTAATTTATTTTTATTTTTATTTGATTATCCTATCCTAAGAAATTAGGATCGTAGGACTTGATAAACATAGTTAATCACTAATTTTTCGGTACCTAATCTTGTTTAAACCCTAAAAGGCTTTTTGGATGTTTGAGGGATTTTCCATGCATTTTGGGGAGGAAAAACATTTTTGAGTCTTTTTCTTATTTTTTTTGACATAAAAGGGATTTTTGATTTTTGGGTATTTTTAGAAAATACAAGTCTTTTTGGCATTTTATGAAAAATTTTGGCATTTTATGAATTTTTTGGCTTTTTCATGAATTTTGACTTTTTTTTGGATTTTTGGCATTTTTTTTTTGGAAAATATAAGTCTTTTTTTGGCTTTTTCTGATTTTTGACTTTTTTGGATTTTTTGCATTTTTTGGAAAATATGAAATATTTTTTGATTTTTTTATTTTTATTTTTGGAAAAATAAAATATTTTTTTAATTTTCGGAAAATAAAGTATTTTTGATTTTTCTTGATTTTTTGGAAAAATAAAACATTTTTTACTATTTTTTGATATTTTTTGAAAATAAATCATTTTTTGATTTTTTGATTTTTTTGAAAATAAATTATTTATTTTTTATTTCTTTATTAAAATATTATTTAAAATAAAAAGAAAAGCCGACCCGGGTCGGGTCCGCGGGTTGGGTCCGACCGGGCCGGCGACCGAATGCGGGACGGGCCCGCTATGCGGACCCGACTCGGATTTTTTTTCGTTTTTTTTTTTTTTTTTTACTTTATTGAAACGGAGTCGTGGCCGAGCGTTGGGAGACGCCCGGCCGGCCCGATGACCCCGACCCGACAACCCGCTCCCCCTGCGAAACCCTACCCGACCCGGCTCCGGCCGCGACCCAACTCCCGCCGCCCCGAAATCGCGAAATCCCTACCCGGTTCCCCGACCGGATTCGACCCAACGACCCGGGGCCGCGACCCGGAAAAATCGGGAACCCTAGGGTTTCGATCGCGACGCCGAGGGGGGAGAGGGTTGAGGCGCAGCGCGCGACGACAGCGGCGACGGCAACGAAGGCTGGACTACAGAGAGGGAAATGGCGACGACGACGATGACAGCGACAGCACGCTACCTAGCAACGGCGCGACGAGGGCGGCGACGGCGGCGATACCCACGCGAACCCCCTTTCCCCTTCGGCTCTCTCTCTCTCTCTCTCTCTCTCTCTCTCTCTACTTCCTCCTCCGGTGAGGCTCGGATCCGCGGCCGCGAGTCCTCGGACCCCCTGAAGTCTCTCAGTGGGGTGCCCGGGGCCTGCGACTTCGAATCGTCCCCCTCTCTCTCTACCCTCTCCTCCGGCGAGCTTCGGATCCTTGGCCATTCGACCTCGGACCTCCCCTAAAGTCTCTCAGTGGGTTGTCAGAGGTTTGCGAGCCCTAGATCCGACTCTCCCTCTCTCTCTACCCTCTCCTCCGGCGAGCTTCGGATCCTTGGCCGTTCGACCTCGGACCTCCCCTGAAGTCTCTCAGTGGGTTTTCAGAGGTTTGCAAGCCCTAGATCCGACTCTCCTTCTCTCGATCTGTCTATCTTCGTCTGCTGGGATCGACGGCCTATTTATAGGCCGAGGGGCGGCCGGTCGACGGAGTTCGACCGTCGGTAGCTGCGGCCTTTACCGGCCGAACCGGCGTCCCATCCGACGCCAGCTACCCCCCGCACGTCCCCATCCGACGCTAGCTGCCCTCTTGCTCCACGTGCGCTACTGTTCCTCCCTTCTGCTCCGGCGTCGCGCGCGTCCTTCCTCCGGCGCGTGCTGCTTATCTGCTCGGGGAAGAAGACAACAGAGGAAGAAGACAAGTAGGGAGGGCCGGGCCAAGGAAGAAAATGGGCCTGAGGGCCCGTGCATAAGGAAAAAGGGGCTGGCGCAAGGCCCAGTCCCAATGGGCTGCTGCTTTTGCTTTTCTTTTTGTTTTTGTTTGTTTTTGTTATTATTTTTTTGTTTTTATTATTTATTACCCGAAAAAGGCAAAATGGATAATTAAAAAAAAACCTAATTAATTAAAAAAAAACGAAATTTAGGCGTCAACACTCTGTGATCCCTAAGGTCCCGTTTTTCTATTTTCGTGATCAAGAATGACTACAGAAGATCTCGGAGCAGATTGTTGCCGGATGAATTGGACTTTGATGGAGCTGAAGATACTGCGGTTAACATGATGTGTCTCCTATGGATCAAACTACTTCATGCACACGAACAAAAAGAGAGAGACTCGTCATCCAAACTTTTACTTTTCCATTTTGTGGGACAACTTATGAAAAACCTCAAATTTTTGTGCTTCAGCTCATACATCTTCCTTGCCCTAATACCCTGAATACCCTCCAACTTTATCGCTTGTCCCCATTCTACATTTTATTTCATAAAAAACTTCCAACTTAAGGTCCTATCCCAATTCCGCTTTAAACTTTTTTTGTCTTATAAAAATCCCCGAACTTTAGGTCCACTTCCAATTCTACCCTAAACTTTTTTTGTCTCATAAAAGATCCTCAATTTTAGGGCCGGGTCAATTTTACTTTAATTTTTTTTTCTTGTCTCATGAAAGATCACTAACTTTTTTTTTAGTCCCAAATTTGCTCTTTATTAACCCTCCATCAAAATTGCCATTAGTGAATTTGTGCTACTCTATCCCTTGTACTTGGGAATGTTCCATCTCTCGTAATCGAAGAGCTCGTGCTCGTGACACTTGAATAGTTTGTGCTTCGGAGTTTTGGATCTTACGATTGTTAACGAGAAATTTTGGATAGAGGGTTAATGGGGACAAATTTGCGAATCAAGTGATAGTGTGTGGTTTTTTGTGACTATAGAAATTTTAGAGTAAAATTGAGACTGGATGGTAAAATTCGGATAAGAACTAAAGTTGAGGGGTTTCATGGGACAAAAAAAAATTAGGATAGATTTAGGACAGAACCTAAAGTTGAGGGATTTTTAAGGGACAAAAACTATTTATGGTAAAATTGTTAAAGTTAGAAGCTTTTTATGAAACAAATGGTAAAATTGGGACAAAAGTTAAAATTAGAGGTATTTTTGGGATAGCAGGCCCATCTTCCTTCTAATTCTTGTTCCACTTTCTTCCTAGGACAGGAGTTCCCTCACAGGTGGATTCGCTGCAGGCCCATGAACGATGACCCATAAATGTACTCAACGTTACAATGTCAAAGTAGGTCAAAAATGGCAGTGAGGTAATTGTTCTTATCCTCCAGGGCAAATGTTTGTGCTAGGGAAGAAGAAGGTCCCTTTCCTGGAGGGTAACGTAAACGCAGAGAGAGTCGATTAAAAATATGTGGTGCAGCCATTGGCCCATTCTCAGTCTCACCGAGCCTTCAACATTCAAACCCTCCCTCCCTCTCTCTCTCTGGGTCTCTACTGCTAGTAGTAATTGCCAGCCCTCTGGCGTGCAATTAATAACGAGGTGCGAGGCTTTCATTGATGCCAAGCTAAAAAGGGGTTGCTTTTCACAATCGTCACGTCAGTGTTCGAGGGCTTTGATTCAGCCGGTTGCGTCCCTCATCGTCTCATGCATCAGAATTAAATGCGAGGATCGCGTTGCAGGATCCGATTGGGATCGATTCTGCAGGCTTCTCAGCTTTGCTGCTTCGTGAAGTAAATTGTAGTAACTCCTCGTCTGAGAGCCGACCCAGTCCACTTCCGGCAGCAAAGGAGGAAGAAGGAAGGGAAGATGAGACCCAAGATTTACATCTTCGGCGACTCCATCACCGAAGAGTCCTTCGGTGACGGTGGTTGGGGCGCTTCGCTCGCCCACCATTTCTCTCGGACGGTAACAGTTTCGCTGCCTGGTTTTTTCGTCCTTTTCGAGGAGAAAGATAAATGATTCTGGGTTGTCTTTTAAACGTATGAATTTAATCGGTGACGAAAATACTGAGTTTTGTCTCGCTTGTCTTGGAAAAACGTTTCTTTCGAGTGTCGTGGTCTCGTATTTGATTGTGATATATACTGATCAGACACCCTTTTAAGTGGTTAGATAGATTAACCCTATGTTGAATGTGGATCACTTAGGTGGATGTGGTGCTGAGAGGGTACAGTGGCTACAACACGAGGTGGGCTCTGAAGGTGTTGGACAAGGCTTTCCCGGCGGCAGGCGGTGGCGGCGACGACGCGCCGCTCGCAATCACCGTCTTCTTCGGCGCGAACGACGCTTGCCTCCCAGATCGGTGCTCCGCCTTCCAACACGTGCCCCTCCATGAATACAGGCATAATCTCCATTCCATCATCTCCATTTTCAAGGTACGTAACCATCTTTGTTAATCCTTTTTGTCCTCTATAGTTGTCGATGCACGCACGCACCCACGTGGCCTTCTTATTCTTGATAAGGTTAATTAAGTGGCATCAGTCGCATACGTAGAGACGACGGTGGGATGAAGGGAATGATGCAGGTAGGGACAAGAGAAGCTACTGTTTGGAGGGACTGACTTCAATATTAAGATGTAAAATAGAACTTATATTATAAGACTGACGTATGAATTTATAATTTTAAGGCTACTATTCCTAGAGTAAGGCGCACATGTGGACAACATTCTCGTTGGCAATTTTGAATTTCCTAAAAACATACTGTAAGACAAACATTATTTTTTTAACTCTGTTGTGCGACTTCTTTCTAAAACTCAAAGTGGGTTTAAAGTCCAAATATCCTCCATGCATCTGGTGTGTTTGAATGAAGGGACGACGGACTAGCCATGTTCGGGACAATAAAAGAACCGAGGTTATAAAATTTTTATGAGTCCACATATATTCTCTTCGCTATAGGAATTATTGACGACAAAATGGTAAACTTGAAACCGACTAATAAGAATATCATTCTTGTCACTCATCTTAAGTTTAGTAGAGAATGAAAAGTGGTGGGCTCAACCTAATTTCTATCGTTTTCCTCTTCCCCTTTCCTTGACTTCCATTTTACGTAATGATCCCACTACAAAGTGGAAGTGGAATGCCTGACCTTTTCACCCTCTTTCTTCTTTCTGAAATCTCCACCCAGAAATTTACCCCCCCTCAAAAAGAAAAAGAGCACAAAAAATGTCCACTTAAAAACTAGAGTGGGCATAACTGGGGGAGGTGTTTTTTATCTGTTGCTCTCGCATGCGGCTCATGTGGGTTGGGCTGACGTAGATCGGAAGTACCCATAAAGCATCTTTGTCAATCCATCCCTTAGTTTTAGTTGTTGGTCTAGGAAAAGAAAGGAGTGAGCGGGTTAAGATCACGGATCGAAAAATTTGTTTAATGCATGGATCGAGTGAATGGATCTCGAGATCATTTCAAAGTTAAATTTTCGATAAACATGACGTGACGAGCCTAATGAGATCTATCCAGTACAAATGATTCAATGTTTACGAACGCGTGCAATGATTTTTTCTAATTTATATATAAAAAAAAAGGGATGGTGCCAAAAAGACTACGTGGGTGCGTGAGGCCCAGTTGTCGCTATTGATGTTTCCCACACACCCTCTGCTTCTATGAAAATGGGGCTCGATTCATCTTTGGTGGTGACATCGAGCTTGAGTGCGAGAGCAAGCGCCTGTCATTCTCATTGCCCTCCTTTTTGACAAAAGGTTGAGAGATTGCATCGCATCGCATCACAATTAGTGTAGTTGGATGGTCCAGCCTATCGTGAGATTTTTTTTCTTAATTAAAAAAGGATTGCATGCTTAGGATCATGAGCGTGGTTCCTTTTGTTGGTCTAATTATTTGACTCGTTCCATGGGCTCGGTGTTGAAGAGCTTTATGATGTCAATGGACCCACGACTTTGGTGTTCTCACTAATGGCTCATAGTGGCGTAGGGATAGCGAAAAATCCCCGCTCATGGGGAGGCGTGGGGGCAAGGCGGGGCAAAACCGCTGCCCCCCCCCCCCCCCCACGAGTCGTGGGGCGGGAATAGATTTCCCGGCGGTCCTGCCCGCTCCTGCTGCTCGGCATTGTGCACATTTTCTAGCTCTTGTTTTTTGGCTACGTGTCCTTCATAATGAGCAATATTGTCATTACTAAGTTTCATTCACCATATACCTCTCCGACCTAATCTAGAATTTAACAGAAATATTTACTCACGGCATCTCTTAATATCTCTCGCTCTTTTGAAGTTATATCTTGCTCCTCGCCTTGCCCCCACGTCAAAAGATCATCCCGCAAGGGGTGTATGCCAGGCTACTCTTTTGAGGTGCATGGGCGTGACGGACCCTATTGCCATCGTTGGTATAGTTTTTGGAATTGAGAAACCATGAAATCGTCTGTCCCTCGATGGCTGGTGGTCATGGCCATGAAGTAATTTTACACGCTCTTGAGTCTAACCGTATCAGTTTCGTCTTGCTGATGTTCTTATCTTGTATTTGGTTGATTCTGACCACCACTTTTCTCACAAAGGGCAATAAAACTTCTCTTGGCGGTCTGATTTGAGTCAGTGTTTCTGGGTTCTCACTTTACTTTGCGGCTTCCTAGCAATTATTATTTCAGTGCTTTCATATCAAGAACCATTTGGACTTTAAGGGCCATTCAGTCCTTTCCAATTAGGTTGATCTTACATATTTGAAGTCACTGTCCCGATAGATTAATAGGATCTATGCTTATTGATTGGTGATTTCTTTAGAATTGAAAAACATCGTTTACTTTTTTTTTTTATAAGACATTCCTTATTGGCTAATCAAGCTTCTTATGCCACGTGATCTAAATGTGCACTCCATAAAATTTAAATAGCAGGTGATGTTGGATTGTAGTCTTGGAGGACATTGATTAGTATTTGTTTTCCATTGACAAAGTAATGAAGCATGGGACTGAATGATGTCTTGTGATATATCTTATCACTCTTATGTGGTTACTTAAGCAAGGAACTGTGAATTGCATTATCAGCATGATTAAAGCTGCAAAATATGCATATACAAATACATAAAAATATATATTTATGGGCTTCTTAGGTGAATAAGTTTTTTAGAGGTTGTTGATCTGTAAACCCTAATCCCTATATGCTTAATCTAAAGATGACCTCGGATGAATCATGTATTCATGGTCATAACTTGCTCCTTGGCTATTGTGCTTTCCCCGTTAATCTATTGCGTGAATAGGCTTCTGTGGTTGCAGAAGTATCAAACTGAATTCGAAGCTTCCTACACCATAAATATTTTCTTAAATGAAGATGTGTGAACCAAGTTTGTTAGTCTCTAAAGGACGTAATCAAGTAGAAAACCTGATCCTAATTTTTGTTTCGTTTTTATTAGTTGTAAATCTAATAAGCTAAGCATCCAGTAATTGCACTCGTGATCTTATCCTATGTTTCATGATCTCTCTTGTTTACCGATCTTCAGAAGCGATGGCCCGAGACTCAGATTCTTCTCATCTCTCCCCCTCCGATTGATGAAGATGCTCGCCTCAAGTATGTATTCTTTTGCATCCAAAGTTTCAATGCTTCTCAGACACTTACTAATATAGTGTATTTGTATTGTTTTTCCCCCTTTACTGGTGTTGCATGGTGACAATTTTCTGTGTGCTGAATTTTGAATTTTGTGATTTGACTTATCCAGAAGTAGCTTACCATGGAGAGAGCCTGTGATTGGAATTTGATGTGATGCAGATTTCCTTACGTTGAGAATACGATGGGCATGCCTGAGAGGACTAATGAAGCTGCCGGTGCATATGCTAAAGCTTGTGTTTCCGTCGCAGCAGAATGTGGGATTCCAGTTATCGACCTCTGGACCAAAATGCAACAGTACCCAGGTTGGAAAAAGGCCTGTCTAAGGTACTATACTAGTCTCCACAACACATTTATCTCAGTCAAAAAGTTAGGATGAGAGTTTGCGCATTTGGCCACATTGCAGCGAGATTCTGGTTGTTGAAAATCCTACATGCTGAGAGTAGAAAGTGTTAATTGCTCTTATCCTGTGATTTCTTTCCATTCTTCGAAAGTATGAAGAGATTGCATATGCATTGAAAAAGATATTACAGACATAATTGACAAGCACTTCTCCAGAGCGAGCAGATTATTCTTAATTGAAAAGAGAGGGTGTCCATGTAAATCTAAATCAATTTTTGGATGTTAATTTGCAAATTTTCTCGTTCTAGTTACCAGATTGTGGGCTTCCGGAATCAAGAATTTCACTTATATCTAATAAAACATACCATCGACAGGAAAATCTGTTGCCACAAAAGATGTTGGATAGGTGAAAATGTGCAATATGTTGAGTTTGAAGTGATTACTCGATATATTGTCATTGATCTGATATATGCCTGAGATTAAATAATATTTAGCACCCGTCTTTTTAAATAACTGTTAGTTTATATTTTTACATACATCTTGCAAACCAAAAATGCAGTGATGGTCTACATCTAGCGCAGACTGGGAACAAGATCGTGTTTGAGGAAGTGATCATGAAGCTGAAGGATGTGGGCTTGAGCTTGGAAAGCTTGCCAGTTGATCTCCCCTTGATTGGTGATATTGATCCAAGCAATCCCCTCAAATCTTTTGAAAACTGAAAGACTTTTGTTATAGCTTGGGTCAATTTGCTCATCTGTATTAGGTTTTAGATAATACTATACACTACCTTCATGACCTTCATGGTCTAGTCTTTTGTAGAAGACAGTTATTTTGGTCAACTGTGATGCCTATTTTCCGAATGTTTAGGACATAAGTACTCGTGCATCAATAAATGTGGATTATTGTACTTCTGTACCTCGCATGTTGACTGACATCATCAAAGGATACACATGTACATTGGATGGGATCCGTAGCCACATTTGGTAAATCCAAATCCCCAATCTTGCTCACTAAATGTTGATACTTGTCCACTCCATTAGTTGCTCGTCCACATTTGATCCAAAGCTAAACACTAGACCATTCAACCCTTCTATCTCTCCCTCCCAGCTCTCCCTCCCTCTATCAGTGTTTATCATCTACCTCGACTACCATGACTCTTGATTGTTCTCTCTCTCTCTCTCTCGATGAAGTCTCGATATTGCATACAACATCTTCTTTGAGGTTTTTCATCATTATCGAGATCTAGCTAAGACCTCGAGGGTGATACTGACACAGAATTTGGAGGAGGCACCTTCTCTGGAGCTCCTTTGCATTGGCAAGCCTCGTTCACAGTGACAAGACAGAGCTAATGTGTGGCGACAAGCTTCATCATGGCCAACTAGCTTGAGGCTAGCGCATGATCCGCAAGTTTAAGTGTGCGCGACAACAAAGTTCCATCATGACCAACTACGTAAGCTTATGCTGAGATTTAATTGTTTTCCAACAAATTGACCTACTCCTTCATCAATGAACACAGAAGGAGGCGTGTAAGTTTTCTATCCGTCAAGATAAACAGGCTCATTTTGGGAGAACTACTTAAGAATTAGTAAAGTGCCGTAGAAGCAACTATTTTTATGATTGCCTGAGCAAGACACCCTTATTCTTGATTGGAAAACAACGACAGTCGAGACTCATCAACAGTGCACAAGAAAATCACAGAACTTCAATGGAAAAGTTGTCCCGTTTTCTTCCTCATGGGCTTCCTTTCACAGCCGGAACTCTCATACGGAAGTTGTAATGGATACTTACGTATTGTCACTTGTTTTGTTCTAGATCGTAATACATAATAAAACAACTCCTAATCTCGACCTCCAAAAAATGAAGCCAAGAATCTGTCTGAGGGAGAAAAAATCAAAGTGTAGAAGGATGCAAACACCAAGAGCGCGAGCAACTATTAAAACAAGATATGAAGCTGTGGTGAAACAACTGTTTCTTCCAAATGCTGAAATTTGAATTAAAATAAACTGAAAAGTTATTCATGTGATTATTCCCCATACGTTACATTTGCACCGTAATTTGCTCTTGCCTAGTCATGTTGAGGGTCGGATCCTCCAGGTGCAGTCCTATCCGTGTGTCTTGTTGGAAGTACAGAGTGATGTTGAGGGTTGGGTCCTCCAGGTGCAGTCCTATCTGTGTGTGTCAAGACCCTTCTCTCACTCGGCTCCACGTTGCCAAACCCTAATCTGCGAAATAAGGAGCGGCTATCAACCCTCTTCTCCAAGGCCTTTCCATCGAGAGACGACGTTATTCCTTCCAGACTACTCACATGCACCAAGAAAATGAGTAGGATCAAAGCAGAAACTCGCATTGTTGCTGGTAACTAGCAAAACACTATGGTAACGAAGTAAGAGCTATGAAGAGAAGCGGATGAATAATTCACGTAAATTGCCATTAAATATAGTGAGCATGTGTGAGAATATCCTTAGGCTATATTTGGTGATTCAAATTGGGATATAATATGATAAAGAGATATATGCAATCCTCTAAATGTTCTCTAGATCGTAGAAATATCATATCATATCATATCATATAGTATCGTAACTTATAATGGGATTTGAAATCTTTGAAATCTGCATCCTAAGATAGAATTGAAAATCTTTTAAAATTTTTCTCGTTTGAAAATCTTTGAAAATCACATCTTGACTGGCTACTCTTGAACGTGAAGACTGTCTCTGGGAAATCGACCTTGGGAGCGTGACGACTTTCAATAGACACGGACTCATGGAGTTATGGTATGACCTCGTGAACAGTGGGAGGCACTTTTGAATTATTGGTATATATTGGATTGTAATGCTCTGGTCTTGTGCCGTAATTGTGAAACAAATTCAGAGAGAAATTGGAGTAGGGGATCAAAGTTCCAGATGAAAGCTACATTAGGTTTAAAGCATCAATTTCCATAGATTGAAGACGAGACTTCAAAATGATTGCTGATACATTCGACAACATATTAGTTGAAGAAGTTGATTTTATAGCTCGATTTCCAAACTCTAGTTGGTTTCCTTACAACCATCTTGAATTTGATAATAGATGCTAGCTGATATATGATGTGTTGTGTACTTGATTTGATATGTTGCCATTTAGCTTGATATTTTCGGCGATTTACCAAATCTCACAAATGCTTAAAATATGGCATGTATCTTGCATATATGTTTTTACCTTCTATACGAAGGATCACTATTGCTTGTCTTCCTTGTTCTAGTGAAATATAGAATCCCTCCATTATATATCTTTCGTAGCTAACTCAATCTTTCTATTTGCTCTAACTCGCTTGAGAAAGGATTCAGACAAGAACTTCCATGGAGTATACACCAAGGAGGGGTGTTTTTTCTTTCTTCTTTTTTATTTTTGGAAAAAAGCCATAAAAAACCCTAAATTATATTTACTGTGACACATTTACCCTTGAATTTTTTTGTGACATTATAAACTCCAAACTTATACCCTCACATTTACTCCAAACTTATTTCTAAGACACGAAAAACCTCAAACTTATACTCGTGTAATACATTTATCTCAAATTATTTACCCAAACCTATACTCATGTGACACATTTACCATAAATTTTGAGGTAAACGAATATAAGTTTAGGATATTTGGTGTCACAATTTTTTTGGGTAAATGTATCACATCGGTATAAGTTTATGGTTTTTTGTGTCACAAAAAAGTTTGGGATAAAAATGTCACAGTGAGCATAATTAGGGCTTTTGGTGGCTTTTTCCTTCCTTTTTTTTTTTGGGCGAGGCAAGATTGAAATTTATCTCTCACAAAAATTAATTACGACTCAAAAAATTTATTTTCCATTTTAACTTCTTGTGAGGATTAGTCAGGTGAGGCTATGGTTGTTTAAGTAAGCTGGATTTTATATGAAAAAATATATCTCCACAACGACGCTGGAAACATTTTAGGCTATATTTAGCTTTTAAAAAAAAAAAAAAACAGAGATTATTTGCAAGGGAAACATATTCTCTCAACTTTGTTCCAATATCTAATTCCTTTTTATCATCATATTCGCCTAAAATATTCTTATTGCATACCTCAAGTGCGCAATCTCAATCTTGGCGTTCTCCTCCGCTTAGAGACATCACAAGTGTTATTCTCATATTATGTTGATAATCCTTTGATTTTCCATAAGTTTATAGCATTAATTCATTCTAACTGAAAAGTAAAGCATGAAAAGCAAAAAGAAAAAAAGAGTAAAGAATTTATATGGCTTCATCTTTGGGAGAAAGTACCAAAAAAGTTTTGAACTTATGACATTAGTACCAATTCAGTACTCAAATTTTTAATTAGACCAATTTGGTCATAAACTTTTTCACATGGGTACCATTTGAGTCCGTTTGGCCAATTTAGTTTGCATAGATGTTGACCATCCTACGTGATATGGCCGGTGCTGACGATGGACATAAAAAGAAAACATTAATTATTTTTTTCAAAATTTTAATTAATTTTTTTCCCTTTTCTTTTCCCTTGGCTAGTTGCTTGTCCTCGACCATGGCTGATAAGGGCCGGCAAGGGCGTTGCGGCCCTAGCTGAATCTATAAGGGTAGCCCTAGCCTGTGGCTAGTCATCGGGCCTCACCTGTGGCCAATCTATAACCATAGCCAAGTATCAGAATACTGGCCACAGGTCAAAGAAAAAGAAAAAGAAAAAAAAAGGAAAATTTAATAAAAAATTTAAAAAATATTTGAAAATTTAAAAAATGTCTACATTAATGTTGTCTGTAACACATATGACATCTTACGTCCATGTCAGCAATATCTGGCCTAAGCTGGGTGGATGAATTGAATTGGTACCTATATGAAAAGATTTAAAACTAAATTATTTCAATTGAAATGTTTATAATAGAATTGGTACTTATGTAATAGATTTAAAACTTTTCTTTTGTTACTTTTCCCCTTTATATTCTTTTAGTCAGGAATCAAAGCATTGATCTTCTCCCTTTAGTTATGCAATTAAATTGAACACAATTTGTGGTTAATCACTATTGTAAATATGGCTTTATATTCCCTACCATATATAGAAATGTAGCGTTGGCTCAACATGCTCACTGCTGCAATGCTTTGCTTTGCTTATGCAAGAATTATCTAGAACATGACTAAAATGTCCACGTCAAACCGCACACAGTTTTACCGACCAAATCATAGTAAACACTTGGTCACAAAGGATGCTCTTCTCCCATTTTTCTTTTCTTTGTTTTATTAGCAAACCTTTTATGAGTGACTGGTGATACTCTTACTTTAACTATATATATATACATATATATAATTATCTCAGAAACGTTACCAAACACCGAATAGGCTAATTTGTATCTTATCCATGTAAGCGGTAATGTAATTCCTAATGCAAAAAAATTAAAGAACCTTAAATTTTCATGACTTGTTCACGACAAGAGGGATGAAGAAATACCTTTATCCATAATTATAATTTTGAAAAAATGATTATAGAAATAGAAGAAATGAATAAATCCGATTTCTTCTTCATGCTATACAAGCCTACTGGGCTAGTGTATTTGTTTTACCTATAGTTGTGGTGGACCAGATAGAGAAAATCCTTAGACAATTCCTATGGAAAGGTCCGGACCTGGGCAGGGGTGGTGCTAAGGTAGCTTGGGATGAAGTTTGCCTTCCAAAGGTTGAAGGAGGACTAGGTATCAAGAGGCTTCGAGATTACAATAAAGTCGCCATGCTGAAGCATATTTGGCTCTTGTTCTCTGAAAAGGAAGCGCTGTGGTGTAGGTGGGTCCATTCCACTTTCTTAAAGAACAAGAACTTTTGGGTTGCTAGGAAGCCAACCTTTGGCTCCTGGGCCTAGAAGAGCTTGTTGAACCTAAGGAGTGATTTCCAGATGGCCTTCTACAGGAAAATTGGCGATGGCCAAACAACCTCTCTTTGGTTTGATAATTGGCACCCTAGGGGGCCCTTGAACCTGCTCTTCTCAGATTCACTTATCTACATCTCAGGGCTCTCTAGGCAGGCCCATGTTGCTGACCTCTTCTCAGATGTTGGCTAAGCTCTCAAGATGGTGCTTGAATCATGGGGTCATCCTCTCCCGATCTTGTCGGGTGACTCGGATTGTTACTGCTGGCGAGAAAGCTCTTCGGGCTGGTTCACGGTGGCAACGACGTGGAACTCCATCAGGAAGAAGAGAATGCGGGTCCATTGGCACTCCTTCGTGTGGGACAACGCCATAGTGCCTCGCTATTAGCTTAATCTTTGGCTCATTGCCAAGTGCAGACTTCCAACCCAGGCTCTCCTTCTGTCCTATGGTATAATTGGAAGTGTTGCCTGTGCGTTTTGCAAGAGTATGCCTGACTCTGTTGATCACCTATTTTTTGAATGATGAGTCACGGCTGGCGTTGCTTTCTTTTGAGCTTCCAGATGCAATTTGCCTTGGCGCAACAGAACTTGGAGGGAGAACCTCCATTGGACCGCCACCTATTTGATGGGTAAAGATTTTTACAAGTGCATTGGCCGTTTTTCCTTTGGCACGCTTTGTCATATCATTTGGAAAAACATGAATAGCATCATTTTTAGAAACCAGCCCCTGACGGTCCTGGCTATGAAGAACCACCTCTTCAAAGTGGTCCGAGACAAGGCTATCACCTTCAGGAATGTCGAAGATAATTTCAGAAACAAAAGGTTGCAGAGAAGTTGGGGCCTAGACCCGATTATTTTCACTGGGGACCCGTAGGTAGTTCGTTCCGACGGTGACCTCTTCCTCGCTCGTGGCGTGTTTGGTAGCCGATTGACCATGCCATGCTTCTTTTTGGTCTTGGTGTTGTAGTGGGTGTGCCGCGATTTGCGGCTTTTACATCTCGTCACCCTTCCACTCCTTTGTTCCTGCATTTGGAGTGTAAGTTTCTGGTGACGAGATCTTTTGTACATTTAGCCTTTCCTCAATATATTTCTTACCTTTTACCAAAAAAATAAATATATAAATCCGATGTCTCTACCTTAACTCACTATATTCTTTAGGTATTTTATCTAATGGATAATAGAACATAACCTTTCGTTAGCTTAGTCCTTTGTATTTACCCATATACATACATCCAAAAGCCATGTCTGTATCAACCATCATACGCTTATAGCGTTATGTGGAAAGGCAGATAAAGAATAATATTTCTTTGAGTTTTGGATTCTCCTAATGATAACAGACAAAATCGCTGTATTGACAAGCTAGTTGCAAATGATGAGTGGCTAGCAAATCGGCATGACATTAACATAGTAGGTTACGGGCGATGCAGCATCTGTTGTCCGCCTTTTGTTTTGGCGATCATATCATCTAAAACAATAGCCTTTTATATATAAGAATTACATAATGGAAATTAGGTAATATAGTTGGCTTATTGAAAAAAAAAAAAAGAACCAAGTCTAACTGTATTCGAGCCATGGAATTCTAGGGAAATTGTTCAAAAAGGTCTTAAACCTATTGTACGGAGTCCAATTTAGTTCTGAACCTTTTGACGATTTGTTAATTTAGTTCAAACTCTTTCAATTGTGCCAATATAATTATAAACCTTTTGAAAATTTGTCAATTTAATCTTAAACATTTTAATGATTTGCCAATATAGTCACTCCAACCAAATATTCACTAATTGGTTTATGCTAAATTGGTAAATATTCAAAAGATTTAGGACTAAACTAGTACAATTGAAAGTTTTAGGACTGAATTGGCCTTTATATAATAAGTTTAGGACTTTTTTTTTTTTTTTTACAATTATCCCGAGAATTCATTTTACATGTGAATACGCCTTTTTTAACTTGATTGAAAAAGTGCGTCAAAGCATGACATTTACCATCTCTAGTTTGTTATAGATTGCACAAGTCTAGTTGTAAGACAATCCCGAATTTCTCCACTATATAAAATGAAATCATCTGGTTATTTACATATGTAAGTCTTAAAAATCTTGCGGGATCGTCGCTAATCTTACTAAATGGAGGACTATATTAATATTGTACGATAGACATTCTTTCTCACCAATAAACGTGTAAATAGGTAATGAAAAATGCTGCTTTTACTCATATTAGTGTTCATAATTGATGTATTAAGTGATGGGTCAAACTGCTCTCGATTGTCGAATATAATCCATTTACAAATTGACACATCACTTAGTAAATCAACTTCGTAGAATTGGCAAGTGCCGTAGAAGCACCTATTTTTATTTCCCCGAGCAAGACAAAGCTGTCTTGTCGAACAGAGGATGTAGTTTGGATCATCCGACTTAGAATCACATGACTGCATCACAGATTGCTTCAAAGGAAATTTGCGAATGACAGCGAATAGTTCCTCTTCAAAATCCGTAGAATTCTGAAACGAAAGCAATAAATTATGAAGAGAAAGCAGATAGAACAATGACGATCCCAACAGCGATGGACAGTTATCAATAGAGCACAAGAAAATTGCAGAATTGCCGTGGAAAAGTAGTCCTATTTACTTTCACATCAATTTCTTTTTGACAACTAACAGTGTTATTGAAAAAATTGCACCCAATAGTCACGTATCGTGACTCACATTCCATTCCAGATCTTAATGCTGAAAACTCTTCTTTATTTCGGGCAATTGAAAAGTGAAGCTCAAGAACCATGTTTGAACGACAAAAAATCCACGGGAGGAAGGATACAATAACCAAGAGAGTGAGCAACTCTTAAAATAAGATAAGAAGCTATGTGGTTAATTAAGCATGTTGGATAATTGTTTCTGCCAAATGCGGGAATTATAACAACAACAAACCGAAAAGCTATTGATATGGCTTTCTACCATATTGCCAACATGTTACTTTTGCACTGCCATTTGCCTTGTCAGTATCAACTTCAGTAAACAGATCATTCACTCAGACAATATCGACATGCAACTAAGTATATCGTGGCACCCGTAAGTAGATCCAAGTCATTGAGTTACAGCTCTCAGCAGCTTCATCAAGACATGCCATGAGAGCAGCAGTGGATCCTCTATTTTCATCCGTGTACCCATATGGCATCTCAAAATCTTGACTGGATCCATGTGATGCAATTTATTTTAAATTTGTGATTCAGCACATTAACAGCTGAGGTTGTTGAGACATCAGTGAGGACATATGGGGAAGATGATCTTCATCCCGTTCTAAAAAAATGCCGGAGGTATGTAGTGATGTTGAGGGTCGGGTCCTTCTGGTGCAACCCTAGCTGTGTTGGACAATGCCCTTCTCTCGCTCGGCTTCTCATTGCGAAACCCTAGTTTACGAAATAAGGACTGGCTATCGACCCTTTTCTCCATGGCCTTTCCATCAAGAGACAACGTTGTTCCTTCGAGACAACTCATATGCATCGAGACAATGAGAAGGATCAAAGCAGAAACTTGCATTGTTGCTAGTAAATTCGCCATTCTCGCGCAAATTTGTGTATGAGTTTGAACGTTGTTTGCCAGCACAACACTCTAGTGATAAGATATTATCTGGCAAGACAAGCGGATGAATAATTCACGGAGTACTGCCAGTATATATAGTGAACGTGTGAGGGAAGGCCCTAAAGAGAGATTGATTAATGCTTGAAGTCGGGACAATCTCATTTTGGGGCTTAGTGTGTCCTTTCTCAACTATCAGAACTTGTGTTTCTCTGTTCTCTGTAGCCTTTCCTGTGGTGTCTATCTAGTCACGATTTGGATTATTTGCTGATGATTGGGCTCAAATCTCAACCGACCTACCAAATGGCAAAAAGACAAAAGAGCCGTTAATCTTGCGGCAAAAGATGGTCCATTTGCTAAATATTTTAATCTAATTTCTCATCATTGATTAGGAGTACATCTGTGGCCGCACGGACACTGGAAGGGGCAAAAGGTGCTTTCCTTTTCATAAAGATCGGACATCAGTATGTTGATGGTTTTAGTCGAGTTTTGGATTCAGCTTAGTTAAATAAAGGTTACAATCAGTGAATATGAGGCAGCATGTCGGTTAAATTGACTATGGAATCGCTATGGCGAGTTGCACTTGACTTAGATCAATCTATGTAGATCAATTTTTATGCACTAATCATACCAAATTTCACATATCATTTCGATGCAAGCTATGAATGTATTGATTTTTGTGTCATGATAAAGAACTAGGTGTTCATTCACTAAGGAAAATTACTAAAATAGTCCTAAATCGATTGTAATTTTTCCAATTCGGTCTTAAACTTTTTTTTATTATTAATTCAATCCTAAACCTTTAAAAATTGTGCCAATTCAGTCTATTAGGCTAATTTTGATTGGTTGGCATTCATGTGGACAAATTTTTAATTAATATTTTTTTTTTTCGAAATTTTTATTAATGCTTTTTTTTTTTCTCATTTTTCCTCCTTCCTCCTTCCTCCTTCCTCTTGAGGTGACTGGCAAGGCTTACCCTCACCGACCATTGGTGTAGGCGAGCCTCGCCTAGTGATGTTGAGGTCGCCTTCGCCATAGCTGAGCGAGGCCCTACCAAATTTAGCGACGCCATGACTTGTCCTTGGCTGGTGGGACTCGCCTAGGCTAGAGGCCACGTGCAACCTTCAACCTTGCAAGGTCATGCCCTGTCCATGGCTGGTGGGACTCGCCTAGGCTAGAGGCCACATGCAACCTTCAACCTTGCAAGGTCATGCCCTTCAACTTCACAGCCTTTTGTAAGGCACGACCTTGTCAAATTTGGGGAGATCGGGTAATGTTCATGGCAGGTGAGGTCGAGCCTCGCCCAGGCAATGGTAGCCCTCACCAATGGTTGCACGACTTCTAGCAAAGTTGGGCCTCACCCATGGCCGGCAAGGCTCATCCCATGTTGGCCTAGCCGGCGGCCTAGGCAAGGTCACTCAGCCACGGCTAAACTTCCTTGAGGCTAGTAAGGTCCGTTGCTGGCCCTACCTTTGGCCTGTCACCATTAACAATCGGCTAGAGGAAGGAGGAGGAAGAGAAAAAGAGAGAAAGAAATTAATAAAAAATTCAAATAAAATAAAATATTATTAAAAGATTATCTACGTTAGCGTTGGTTAGACGACCACTACTAGCTAGCTTCCATGTTAGTGCTGGTTGGTCAAAATTAGTTGAAAGAACTAATTAGCACAATTATAAAAATTTAAGATTGATTGGCAATATATATAGTACTGAATTGGAAAATTTGCAATAGATTTACTATTTTTTTTGGTAATTTTCCCTCTTCTACCACTCAAATCTACTAAGGTCCTCTATTAAAAGATTGGATAAATGTCCAGTCATTTTGCACTTATCATGCTAGATGAAATCCATTAAAAGAAGACCTAACCTTAATCCCACATCCCTCTCCTCCTCCTCCGCTCCTCCTCATACCTCTCTCGTCTCCCTTCGTGTAGCATTCGCCTTCGCTCACCTCTCTCTCTCTCTCTCTCTCTCTCTCTCTCTATTAGTGGTGGTGACAATCGAAGGCAAGGCATCAACATTAGTATTGAGGCTCGTGAAGTAGGGGTAGCAAGCGAAAGAGAGTGAGCACTAGTTCGTTTAGTTTGGTCAAATAGAAGTTAATTTGACACATGGAAAAATATTATTTAAGCATAGAAGGGCGTTTAAATAGTGTGGGACAGAAGTTATTAGATAAACTTGGCCTATGTAGACCATTATCATTATAGCCATTGATCACTTACCTTCCATGATGGAGCCTGCAAACAAACAAAATCATAACGATTGATCAAATAGGTCTCACTATTATACGCACGCATTCCATTATCATGATGGCGTTGGTTTACCTATATGATATTTTCCCAGCATCAGAGTCTTTGCTTTGTGACGCTAACCAACCCTTTGGACTAATGCATTGTGAATTTTGTCGATACGAATTCGAGATAATCCACACTTAAGAAAACGAATATTAAGTAGTCAACGTTGACTTAACTTGAATTATATGAATGAATCAAGCATGCTATTGATCTCGACTGAAGGTGAACCAAACCCAAAATAACACAATGCTAGTGCAACCGTGTGAAAGTCACCCAAAAGAACCGAAAACGAATTATCTAAAACCCAAACAGATCCATTGTTGGAATATAATCTAGAGAAAACAGATTGTTTGTTGTAATCAGAATATCAATATAATAGAGGTGAGGTACGGATATCCGAATCTCCTTAAGGCGATTAGTTCCTGCCAATGGTGCTCCGTAGATTCACGAACTATGCCTCCCAAGATACAACACATCGAACCTGTTTGGATTAACACTATGCAAACATGACTCAGTTGAATCGTTAAATTAAATCAGCACACCCAAAAAAATCAGAAGAGTAGATATACTCTTTTGGAATCGAGTCAAAAAAACAGTGTTATGAAGCTCTATGCTCCTAGTCCTATCAATTTATAGGGCTTTTTAGTTCATGTACAGAAAAGATACATGAATTAAATAGACGCATGTATCCATGAAATTTATGAATCAAGAAATATGTGAATTCAAAAGATTCATGAACTCAATAAATACATGAATTAAAAGATACGTGAATCTAGGAAATTCATGAATTCAATAGATACGTGAACTGAAAAGTTTAAGAAATTCATGAATTCAAGAGATACGTGAACAGAAAAGACATATATTATCGGCTTTTGTTGATCCATTAATCATAATTGTAACATCCATAACCGAGAGTTTGCTAAATCGGAGCTTATCTAAAGAAGGTCAAACCCCATGTATCTAGGACCTATTGACCCGAACCCGACCTTTATTTAAGGTAGAACTTGAGAACTATTCGAACAGAGAACCACTCGGAAATTGAACTGACCTACCCATTTAGCACCTAGACAAACAATTATGATATGACTTTGTTGTCTGATCGAACGTGTTGTCATATATTCAATCATTCGTCCCATTCCAAAACCTAACCGGCCAATATTTTTAGACCTTTATATTTACATACATAGATAAATACATCTACTTATATATGTAAATATAAAGCTACGCGTGGTGTCTGCCACCGTATGCTTATCGCATTATGTGGAAAGGTAGATCAAGACGAATGCTTCGTTGATTTGGACTCTCATAGCGATAACAGACAAAATCTGTGTGTGGACAAGTCGGTTTCGAATGAGGAGTGACGAGCAAAACGACATGACAAATTGCATAGTAATGCTGCCGGCGGCGCAACATCTGTTTCCCCTTTTTGCTTTGGCTATTTTTCTTGGTTTATTCAAAAACACATAGGACGGTCAATAAGCATGTCTCCTTTCGGATAAAACGACAGCCGTTTACACATAAGAATTGCATAAAGGGAATTAGTTAATATAGGTGGCTTTTGAAAAAGAAGCCAACTCTAATCACATGGGAGCCATAGAAATTCGTCTTCAATGCGATAATGCCGTTTTGACTTGATTCAGAAAGTGCAATCAAAGCGTGACCCCACTCCGCTTAATTTTGTAATACTTTTTCTATTACAGGTTTGCCGACTTGAATTTCGAAATGAGAAACTAAGATTACCTTGGATAATGATGAGAATAATGATCTTATTTTGCATTTTTAGTCTTTAAACATTCTCTAATTTGTTGTAAATTGCCCAAGTCTAATAATGGTAAGACAATCCTAAATTTTTCTTCATAATATTGGAATTTCGAGTAGAGGTTTCAGATTAAATTGACAAAATTAAAAAAGTTATAACTGAATTGATATCCGTGCAATAACTTTAAAACTGATTGAATAATTTTTTCTCCAAATATAAATTTTAGTGTATTTGGACCACAGGCTTATTCGACCTTCGAAATGGCCAATAGTGATTTCTTTCCAGCTACTTATTAGGTGGTTTGCAGGGCTGATATCGTTAGGGGCCATCCTACATTCATTTCGGCGCCCGACCATCCACAACACGTATATGGACATTACTTTCATTCTTAAACTTGTTTGACCATCACAATCATAGGGTGGGCGGTAAAAGAGGCTTTGAATCAAAAGTTAGATTCACGGTTTTTCTTGAAAATTAAGATTGTGGAGGGGTGTGGACCAAAAGCTACTTTTCTTCTATTAGTTTATTTATTCTTTCTCTTTGCGATTACGATGGTGGTGATGCTGAAATCAAGTGGCTTCGGCTAATTCCACATATTTTAACAATGGAAAGCAGGCACCACCATCTATAGAAAGCAAATCAAAGAGATCCTACTTTAGGCTATATAATTTGATATTATCCGGCAGTCAATCTTGGTGAATGCAACGAGTGTAAAGGGAATATCTAGAATTGAATATGTACATAGGATGTAAAGAAGGATCTGCCGTAATTATAGACCTAGGAAGCTAGCCAGTGTCCAGAGAGAAATCGTGGGGTATCAATTATATGGTTGAGATCGGTGTTACAAGCTAATCACAATGGCCACTTGATGTTGTGAATTTCGATTGATTTTGCATTCGAATTTGGAAAAGCTCTGTATTTAATTGACTTGTATCTTTACGTATCATTGCCACAATGTACAACACATGCACAAATTGGCATATAATAGCATCTGCTTACTAATTTGACTGAAAATGAAAGCAGTGTCTACACCTAACTTGCAAATGATGCAAGTGTAGACTCAAACATGTGGACGAAGATCCTCTATTCCACACGATAATCTTTTGAATATTCTTGGCATATCTTAATCGTTGGTCATAATCTCATTTTCACAAACCAATAGATGAGATTTATTAAGGCATAGAAGGAGAAGTACAATGCGGGATAGAGGATCCATGTCGCAAACACATGAGGTGGTGGTTTTTCATCCATATGTCTTAGGACCCTCATCGATGCCTAGGAGAGTACAGAGAGACAATTAAATTAAAAAGTTATGTTATCGATGTGGTACAAATTACCGCATACTCAACTATATATATTTGACCAAAAAAAGAAAAAAATATATATAAATGTGAGTGTCCATGTTTATAGCCCTGACCAGTCGGAAGAAGTTTCATTTAACCAAGATGGACGGAAAAAAAATGGTCTTTAAATTTAAAACAAATCCACCTGTCATTTTTATTATTATGCAATGCAAGAACAAGTCATGCGAGATGACCCCAAGAATGAACTAATCAACATCTCCTGGTTGGTGGTTAAAGCAGTAATAAGAAGATTGACTAATTTTTTGGTTTGGTTGAACTGATAAGACAAAACATTGATGAGTGTTTTTTTTTTCCCTTTTTTTGCTAGGTGACAAAACAGATTAGTCATTCTTTCAAAGTTGAATCACTAACAATATGTAGTTGGATCATGGTAATATATCCTAAAATCGTTCCATGTTGTGAATTTCGACTAATTTTTTTGCGTTCCAATATTGAAAAACTCTGTATTTAGTTGATTTGTATCTCCACATATTATTGCCAGGTTGTACAACAGATGCAAAAACCTCTTTCTAACCAGGCAATAGGGTAAGTGGATACGAGAGAATTAACATTGGGTAGATTCTGGTTATTGATTTGACCCAAAATAAAACCAGAATCTACCCTCAATATTGGAAATTTTCCCCTATGATCTTAAACTATTGATGATACCAATTGTGAATTTTGCTTGCTTAACAGATTTTGTGGTGTCCATAGGAGATTTCGTCACTGGTGGACAAATAGGAAGTAAGTCCTATAAATTTTTCATTCTTGAATTGATGTTTATGTGGACATGAAATTCTTTAGCATTGGATAGTCTCAACCCTCGTGACTAGAGGGCATGTTCACGCCCCCATGCAAGCCTGTCCATCTGGATGGCCGACTTAGACGATGATTTGAAGACTATCTAGTCAAAATGAGTCTATCTTCCCCGATAATGGTTATAGTGTTTTCAATAATCAATTCCTAGATCGACTTGCTTATGCATGACAAGGGTAGACCTTGCTCGGTCAATCAAAATGGTTGGGCCACATTTTCAATTGGACTAAGTCATAGGCCCAATGGTCCACTGAACTTGTTTGTACTCGAAGAGCAAGTCGATTCGCCTGCTTCGACCCAGCTCACAAGGTTAGGCTTGCATAGGTCATGTTATTTTATTCTCCTCTATCTCTGGTTCGAGGGATTAGTTCTTTGATTAGTGGATTAGAAAACTAACTAGATATATTTGTAACCCACTAACTAGAGAGAAAAATTAATTAGAGGATAGGGATGGAGAAAATGTGGCCCTCTTTATTAATGAGCCTAAGAAAAAAGTTTTTAGGTTCGGTATTAGTGCCCTTTCTAGCAAAAAAGGAAAAAAAAAAAGATAGCGCAAAAGGCAAGGGGCATCGAATCTCTAAAGTCCATAGGTTCTTTGACATAGCAACTCCAAAATCAAGATTTCGGTGACATAAATAGCATATTTGACTAGGTCGATCCACAAAGTTTGCAATTAAATTTAAAGTTGCAGATCAACAAACTAACCACATCAAGCAATGTCTTTAATTTCATAATTTTAAATGAAATACGAAAGAATACATCGAAATGAAGGAGAAACTAATAAGTGTATTTGTAAAAATTGACTTAGCCAAAACTAAAACTAACATCAATAACGTCGGACTTCCTCGTGTTATAAAAAAAAGAGGTCTATGTTCATCGTTTTACATGTTGTTGATCTTATGCTGTGGGTCTATGTTTAGTCGACCTCTCAACTAGTCACGCTAAAATTGAGTTTCTATTTGATCCAGCGGAAGATATTGTTTCCTTCAAGAGTACGTCTCAACATCTCTGAATTTCTAATCATAAGAATCTGGAGTGTTTCTAAATTGTCCCTTCATGCTATATTTAGCCCCATATGTAACACCCTGGGTCTCCAATGTACACATATTGTCCGCTTTGGACACTAAAGCCTCACAGTTTTGTTCTTCTTAGGGCAGCCCATACTACCCTAAGAAAACGCATATGTACAATTAGAGGGCTCATTACCTTATAAGGCAGCCCAAACCTATCTCCCTAGGCGATGTGGGACAAGAGACGTGCCCCTCCCTGCGCGTGTTCGGGGACCGAGACGCGGACGCACCACCATTCCTCCTCCCCGCGCACCGCCTCCTGGGCCGTCACACTCTCCACCCCTTAGGAGCACATCGTCCTCGTTGTGGCCCCACATGCGGTCGAGAGGCATCACATGTGGTCGGAAGTCGGCTCTGATACCACTTGTAACACCCTGGGTCTCCAATGTACACATATTGTTTGCTTTGGACCCTAAATCCCCACGGTTTTGTTCTTCTCAGGGCAGCCCACAAGTGTGACGGCTCAGGTGGCAATGCACGAGGAGGAAGGATGGCGGTGCATTTGTGCCTCGGTCCCCGGACACGATGGGCACGTCTCTTGTCCCACATCGCATAGGGAGGGAGGTCCGGGCTGCCTTATAAGGCAATGAGCCCTTTAATTGTACATACGCGTTTTCTTGGGGTAGAATGGGCTGCCCTAAGAAGAACAAAACCGTGAGGACTTAGTGTCCAAAGCGGACAAATGTGTATAGTGGAGACCTAGGGTGTTACAAGTGATATCAAAGCCGATTCCTGACCACGTGTGGCCTCACAGCGAGGACGTTGTGCTCCTTAGGGGTGGAGAGTGTGATGGCCCAGGCGGCGTGCGCGGGGAGGAGGGATGGCAGTGCATCTGCGCCTCAGTCCCTAGATGCGCGTAGGGATACGTGTTCAGAGCCTGTGGGTGTAGGAAGCAAAGCCTTGAGGCCGAGGCAGCGCTACACGTTTTCTTGAGGTAGTATGGGCTGTCTTGAGAAGAGCAAAACCATGATAACTTAATGTCCAAAGTGGACAATATGTGTATAGTGTAGACCCAAGGTGTTACACCATATCTTCTGATTCGCTTTGACTTTTATATCTAGTTCTCCATATGAAGTAAGCATAGCGAGAAAACTCTGCTAGATCCTTCTTTCATTCATTCCCATATCTTTTCTCATTCACTTTGAGTTTTATATCTGATTCTCCATATGAAGTAAGCATAGCAAGCAAAACAAGAAATGCCGTGTGCAACACATGATACTATTTGAATGTAATTGTCACAAATACCATAGATAGGGTTTTCATGTACAAAGATGGGTTGTCCCTTCTTCCCACAGTAACAACACGGGGTCAATGCCATGTTAGAAGATATGTTCCTACCTTTGTAAGATGAAATGTGACTATGCAACAGAATTTAGCACTGTCTCTTGGAATCAACTGAGCTAAATGATGCCACATGCGGACCAAGATATTATCTATCCCCCACGATACTCCCTTTAATGTCCCAACAAAGCTCACACTATGCATGTATTTATTCACATGTTTCAAAATAAAGATAATTTATGTGGCCTGACGATAGGAGTTTATTGAGACACGGTGGGAATGTAGGATAACTAGACATTTATGTAGTGATGTTGCGGATCAGGTCCACCAGGACCTGCTCTCATGGATTGGTAACGCTGCTCTTCTCTATGAACAGCTCCTCCTCTCTCCAAAGCAACTCTATTGGCAAACTTATACAACTTCGCAGGTTGCAGAACAGCTTTATTCTCCTTGAGAAACTGATGTAGCTGACGAGCCTCGACCCTTGCAGACAGGATCAAGATAACAAAGAGGCTCCACGACATGCACTTCATCCTGTAATCCATGTTAGCTGTAGATGACAGTGTATCTGTTAAATTTCGGGTTACAGCTTCTCTTCGACTGCTGGAAATGGCTGTAATCGTTGCCTGTACATAGTAGAGATGAATGAGCACCTATATATGGATAAGTTCTACGTCATCATTAGTATAGTAGATTGCCATGGAAAGTTGTCTTCTTGCTTAAGAGTGACGGTTTGTCCGGTTGGCCTAACTGACTTGATATAGCTATCTGCTAAGTGTTACTCATCGGAATACAATAAGGCAACCCAATTATCTTCCGAAACGTGGCATGCATTAGCTGTACTTGCATTATCTCGGCTCGTCACCGACGTTGGAATGCAAACAAACTCAACTGTGATTGGTCCCTACCTAAATTCGATCTTTACGTTAGAAAGCATCCCTTCTTTTCTGGCTTTCTTTGGTACATGCCGGATTTATTGTCTCTTCCTAAAATTTTTCTTTAATTTAAAATTAACACGGTGGATGCAATCGAGCATCTTAGGACTCCACAAGTTTCATAACTTTTATATGATCCTCATTGGAGTGTCAAAACTTGTTTTCTGATTATTTGAGTATCATATAGCTTTTCAATTGATCACTTGAATATTTATAATTGTTTTTTTTTTTTATAAATGTTCACCTCAAGTGCGATGCCACATTAGATTTCTAGCACTTGGGTGAATATTTTTTAAATTTTTTAACACTTAAGTCATCAATTGAAAGTTATGACACTCAAGTGAACATTTTTTAGAAGTTATGACACTTAAATGCCTTAACAAAAAGTTATGAACTCAAGTGAATACTGTATGAAAATTATGATATTTATGTTGTCCTTATCCCTGATGTCCTATAAGTTTCGAGTCACTAAATCATACTATATGGAGTCTTGGAAATAACTTTTTCTGAGTCTCAAATAATTTGATTTTATAAAAATTTTGGTTCAAAAGAGGAGCTCAATGAATTAAGAGAGAATTCTCTTGAAAACAAATAAACTCACTCTTTAGGATGAGACTAAGTTAAATTAAAGGTTTTAGGAATGGATTAAGGTGCATTGTCATCGCCATGCAAAATCCATGATGGATAAGCACCATGCTAGTGAAGGATGACGAGAAGGTAGCAAATGAATTTTTAAAGGAGGAATTGTTTATAGATAGGGAATGAAGCCAGAGATGCTGAGCTAAGCAAGAAGCTTTGAGATAGAGCATGATGTAGATCTACATGTATATCTTGTTTAATATCCCCTTTTTAAGCTTAGGCTTTATTTGATGGACTCCACCGCCAAAATGAGATGACACAAGTTAAATATACTTTTCTTAATGCTGGCATGTCCCAACGTCATCATCAATTATTGAGATATACGTAATAAATTATAGTTATTGTTGAAATGCATGTCTGAGTCAAATTAAACAAGTCTCACATTAGAAAAATTGATATGGTGTGAAACAGTTACTATATCTTAGTTAATTTATAACTAATTGGCTTAAATTTTTAGTGAATGTGGGTTTAATTGGATATGTTGATAGGCTTAGATTTGGGATCCATCTTAGCAATCTCTCAAGTCTAGGCAGCGAGCTATTGCTATGCGCTTCCAATAAATAGTATTAGAGTTGATGGTTGATTGGTGGCTTATTCCCAATGTATATCGATGTTGGTAAACATCTCAAGGAATGAATTTCACAACCAATGTTGTTTCCAAACAAGTTTCATGGTTTGCTCTAGCGAAAGAAACTAGTGATGACAATGACATTGTGGTATAGTAACAAGATCTCCATGGTAGCCTTCATTGTTCGGTTTGGAGAAAGAGACTTGGAATGAAGGTGGAGTGTTGGAGATTCAAGCTGAGAGATGTTCTTGCAGAAATGTATCTGAATTAAAGAGGGTGTAGATCTAAACTGAGCTCACCCGTGAGGAGAAAATTGTCGATATACACATTTGACTTGTGTTAGAAAAGTCTCATAGAAGAGAATTAGTGTGGTGTGGAGTTGTTAATATATACTAATTGGTTCATAACTTTTTTGGTCATAAAATTGATTTACAACTTATTGATTTAAGCTTTTGTATGAATGAGAGTTCAACTAAATAAGTTGACAAACTCAGACTTGAACTCTCTATTGACGATTTTCTAAGTGAAGGTATCAAGTTCTTACTATGCCTTCCAACATGAACATATTATGTGCATAGTATGAGTCATATACTTTCATTTTCGAAAAGTCGCCATGAGCTTCATATTAAACTATTAAAGTATCTAGTCGAACCTACCTTTAAATTTAAGCGGTGGACGTGGTTATCACTTCTTGGGAATTCTACCTTGTCATTATCTCTTTATTTTTCTCCCTATCATTTGTGGTGGATTTCTATGGTTTGTGAGTGGTCAAGAGAGTGTCATATGATGTTGGGATGTATTCAATGAGAAAATATATAAAATAATTTTCAATCTTGGCTAGATTGAGAACCTCACCACTGAGGATAGAAAGGCGATATCTAGGTTTCTCTTAGCCGAAACACCACATTGATAGGCAACTCCAGCAATACAACACACTCTCGATCACTCAAAAAACCTAGGAATCCACCGAAAGAGATAAAGAGAAAATCAAAGAGAAGATAACGAGGGAATAGGTCGGCATTCTTGGGATTACGCACTACACCATAAACCTTTCTTATCATAAATTGAGCACTTTAGCTTGGCATCGTTGAGTTTTTCACTGAAAAAGGCAATGGGACAGTCTTCCATCATATGAAATTTTGTGGGATCACTGTTAACTGTTCTAAAAACTTAAGCTGTTAGATGAAGATGTGGTTTATTATTTAAATATTCTAACATTCCCCCTCATGCTTAATCTGGTCTTTTGGCCTAGTACTAAGCGTGGAAATTTAATTGGGGAGGCAAGTAGGGGCTTGGAAGATCCGAACTCAAAACCACTTAGCTCTAATACCATGTGAGATTTTGTGGGACCACCGCCAACTGTTCTAAAAGCTTAAGCTGTTAGATGAAGACGTGGTTTATTATTTAAATATTCTAACACATCACATGGAACCTCAAAGATCAATAGTGCTAAAATTGGAGCTTCAGTGATATTTCTAGGCAAGCTTCATGGTTTGGTGTGGTGAAAGAGACTAGAAATGAAGGTGGACCAACACAATCCCAATAGCAACTTTCAGGGTTCAATTCGAAGAAAAAGACTAGGATGAAAGTATGGCATTGGACACTCAAGTTAAGACATATTTGTCTTAAAAAGATATCTAAATTAATTGGGAGCAAACCTAGTACTAAACTAACACTTGAAGATTGTTGAGATGCATGTCTAAGTTGTATTAGAAAAGTCACGCATCAAAGAATTATTATGGTGTAGAGCAAAATTAACTCTTAACTAATTAGTTTAACATTTTGAGTAAAAATTGACCCAATTAGATATGTTTACAGGTTTTAGCTTAGATTTTCTTTTAGCGATATCCACATGAAAGATATCAGATTTTTACTTTGCCTTTAACATGAACATATTGGTTTAACCAAAAGAAGAAGAAGAAGACATAAACATATTGGGCGCACAATAAGAATCAAATCGTTTCATTTCCGTAAGGTCGCCGAAAGCTCCGGTCTGAGCTATTGAAGTATCTAGTCAAACCTACCTTCAAAGTTTAAGCGGTCAATGTCGTTATTTCTTCTTGAGAATCCCGCCATGTCATTTTCTCTTTATTTTCTACTCTATCCTTTTTGGTAGATATCTAGGGTTCGTGAGTGGTTAAGATAGTGTCGTACGATGTCCGGATAGAGTAGAAAATATATAATCTAGGTTTCTCAACCCAACTAAAGCATTGATAGGCAACTCCGTCAATATAGAACTCTCTTGATCACTCAAGAAACCTAGGAATCCACCGAAAGAGATAAAGAGAAAAACAAAGAGAAGACAACGAGGTAATGGGACGGCATTCTTTGAGAACAGGCACTATACCAGAAAAGCTCCTCATCATAAATTGAACACTTTAGTTTGGCATCGTTGCGTTTTGTACTGAAAAAAGGCAATGGGGCGGTTTTCTTGACTGAGAATGGTACCAATGACAACATTAGAAGAATCACATTGAACCTCAAAGATCGATACAGCTAAAGAAGAGCTTCAGTGAATTTTTGTTTCGAGTTCAAAACTCTTCTGCACCTTAACGTTTCATGGAAAGCTCTTCCCTTTTGAGTATTCGGTAATTGGGATAGTTTGACGGTTGTATTGCCACGATCGTCCAAGTAGCACGCGACATAAATTCGTTGGAATTACATCACACCTTTCTTTATCTGCTTATTTATTTCAAATAGAAAACTGGACTAAACAGCGCTTGGGGACTTCCGACTTCATTTCTCTTCTTCAGGCACTGAAACTTGTAAGGGTGTTTAGGATGATCTTTTATCATCAACTTCAACTTTCCTACCATTCATGCTGCTACGACATTGGATAGCAGCTTCCTCCGTCAATAAAAACATCACATACTTTGCCTTGTGACGAGCACATTGAGGAGAAAATTACCTAAAAAGTTCTTTATCTATTACAATTGTGTTAATTCAGTTATAAACTTTCTTTTAGGCCAATGCAGCCCTAAATCTTTTGTATTTATATCAATTCGGTTCATTCAACCAAATTTGACTGGCCGATGCTAAAGTAGACTTTTGCTGGTGCTAGCCGTCTGGCCAACGCTAACATGAACAAATTTTTAATATATATTTTTGGAATTTTTCTAGAATTCTTAATCTTTTTTTTTTTTTTTTTTTCCACCTTTTTTTCTTCGTTAGCTAAAGGCAAGGGTTGGCGAGGTCAACCTTCCGGGCCAATAGCGAGGGTGAGGCTTTGGTAAGGCCAAGCCTTGCTAGATTTTGCAAGTCCTCGCCCTTGCCAGTGGCTAACAAGGCTAACCTCATCGGCACTCCCCCCTCTTGCTGACAGGGATTGACCAAAGGAAGAAGGAAAAGTTGATTAGAAAAATGAGAAAAAAAGGAAAAGGAAAAGGAAAAAGAAAAGAAAAGAATAAAAAATAAATAAAAAGTTGAAAAAAAAATATTATTAAAGAATTGTCCACGTTAGTATTGACCGACCAAAATTAGTTGGATGGACTAAATTGGCAAAAAAGAAAAAAAGTTTAAGATCGAATTGGCACATTTGTACTATGTTTATGACTTTTTAGTTAACTTTCCCGCATTTTGAGTGAAAAATGTTGTGGTGTAGCCATCTTGACTTGTCCATGGCAATGATAGTGTTTAGGGTTCATGAATTGTCACAAGTGTACTAGTTTTGGGTAAATTTGTCAAATGTATATCAATTTGGCATTTTTTGTGATTAAAAAATTAGTTTGAGGTAAATTTGTCACATGTATACCAGTTGGGTTTTTTCAAGGTATTAACCCAAAATTAAAAGAAAGAAAAAAAAATTTAAGAATCCTACCAAATGTATTTCTATCATGGGAATATAAATTTTAGATAGTTACCAAGCGCCTTCAAAAACTCATAAATTGTTCTTAATAATTGAATAAAAAAAAATTCATTCCCGAGCAAACATAGTCCTGTATCGTTTGCTGTGGTTATGTCTCATCCCACCTTATGAGAAATTTTGGCATGGTGCTGCGGATTAGGACCTTCTGGACTAATCCGTTTAGGCCCGATTGCCTCGAACTCATTAGGAGCCATCGTCTTAGGTGACTCGACAAGGACCATCGACCTTCCCAATTTGCGGGTGGGAGTGCAAGCCTCGGAGCCTATTTCGGGAAAGGACAATCAGCATCAGGCACAGACATAATCCCAACCTGGCCATCGATCCTTCTGATCAGATTACTCTGCGTGGTTTTTGCTTGGGAGAAGACTGCAATCTTTTGGTATTTATAGGCCTCACGTACCCTCTAGTTTTTTTCTCTCTCTCTCTCTGTTAAAAAATTGAATCGAAGTGGTGAAACATAGGACTTCCCACAATCTACCTATCTGATAGGAACTCACGAAACCCTTTTGCAGATTTTATAGGATAAGCACATTCCCCGGCAGTGGATTCTTCATTTCCCATGCCGTGCTTCATGAGTAATCACGAAAGACTTTCTCGTCCTTTTGTATGCTCGAATCGAGCGAAATTCAATCTTGGCTTCTTCCTCAGTACTCTCAGTCCATTAAAACCTTTTTGTCCGATCTGCTCGACAATCTTGCATATCCAGTTGTTGTCGCTATTCAACTCTGCTTTGAGGCTTCCAATCCCGGCTTTCTCTTGTTGGATTCACGTCCTCACCGAGTGTCCTTTCTTCCTCATATGGTCCGCAAGACATAATGTCCCTTTCTTGGGATCTTGACAAACGATCCACTTAGCAATTTCTGCAACTTGTGTAGATATAATATATAAGGATGAATGCACAAAGTTCTAAAATTTGTCACGAAAGTATAATTAAATCTTAAAATTTATAAAAAAGCCATCAAGTTTTTTTGTTAACTTTGTCTAACTTGGGTAATTGAAAATGCTGACATGGTTTTTTTTTTTTGGTATTTTTTTTCTCTATTACATGGTGCTAGCATGACTAAAACATGAAGGATAAGGCTAAAATGATGTCGTTTTGAACCATATATGTTTAATGAAAATATTATTTAAATTAGGCTGAAATGATGTCGTTTTGAACTATATATGTTTAATGAAAATATTATTTAAATTAGGCTAAAATGATGTCATTTTGAACCATATATATTTAATGAAAATATTATTTAAATTAGGCTAAAAAATAAACAAATTTAAAAATAAGACGAAAGAGGGCAAGAAGACCAGGGCCTGGCCCTCGCTGCTATTGAATCACCATTGCCAACTAGTGGACGGCAAGGGTTGCTATGTGAGGGCTTACAATAGCGAGGGTCGACAGCCCTTGGTTGATCCAAGGAAGGGCCAATGACCCTTGCCGACTACTAGTTGGCCATCTTCCACTAGTTGGCCATCTTCCACCATAGCATTTTTAGGTGTTAGTGGGGCGGTGTTGGTAAGGGCCTAGCAAACTCTCATTGTTTCGCCTTCTTCCTTCTTCTTTTTTTTTTTTTGACATTGCTTATTTTTTAATTTGATTTGATTAAAATTTGTATTAAAATCAGTTTTGAACCAAAATGATGTCATCTTAGCATTATGTTTCGTATATTAGCCACGTCATTGCCATATAGGAGAGAGAAATTATTAATAAAGCCACATTAACATTTTCCATTACCCAAGTTTGACGGAGTTAACGGAAATATTCGATTACACTAAATTGACAAGTTTTAGAATTTGATTGTATCTTTTTGTAAGTTTTAGTACTCAATTACAATTTCTTCATAAGTTTTATGATTTCCAAGGTATTTATTCCCAAAATATATTTTACAACACAAAAACCTAAACTGTCATAACCAACTGTTGGGAACTCCATCTGAGTTTTATTATTAGATCACGGGGTCATAAGTTTGATTATTCACTCTTTTAATCTTCAACAATTTTGGAATAATACTAGGTTTGCACATTTCATATTTTCGTCCGTCTATCCATCGACGTTAGCATCGGGAGGTATTGTGATACCACTTAGTGCAGTCTTTAATAGCTTAAACCTTTGGAACTCCTTTCTCGGGCACACCGACCACGAGGAAAGCAATGTCATTCATACTCATCTTTGTACTGTTCCAAGAGCACGTGTAATTGAAGCCGATATCTTGGAGAACTCTTGACAGCAATTCTGGACCTTTTAATTTCTATCGGTTTTTGCATAGAGGTGGTCAATAAGATAAATGAAGATAAGAAGATAAGATTTGCGACCTTAAAACTAATAATCGAATAGGTTGGGCATCATGTGGTCGAGATGCGGAGGTGTCTTATATAATGACCTCCAAGAGGAAACCGGGTACTCTCAAGTGAAAGGAAATAACAAGCCGAGATTAAACAATTATGAATGTTTGAAAATCGGGTCCGTATTTGAAACATCGAACTAGACAGCATCCCAAGAAAAATATATCTTGATTTAGCAAGGCACCCAGAAATGTCCTCAGGACTTCATCCCGAACCGGCAGGATGCAAAATAATAGACCGTACCTGAATATATGCAGGAAGCCATTATGCTTCCACAATCCAGAAGTCTGCGAAACATGCGTGCATATACTTTCCTGATTCATCATTGCACCCATGCTCAGAAGTGCGTCTGAGCAAGCAGGCAATTCCCATGTATGTAGAGGGTCATGCATCCATGATCTCCTGAAATTCTGCTTCGGTGTGACTGGTGCGCGCTCGTGTATGTTGTGTGTTTGAGGGAAAGGGAGAGAGAGGCAAAGTAGATACCTCGTCTGATGCAATTTCAAGTGTGAATCTCCTTGGACAGGAGCCGTGATGCAAACTTCCGCACCCTACGGATGTTTATCTGGTGAAGGAATTACAAAGAAATGCCAAAGGGGAAAAGACGCATATCATAAACATTCCAAAGGACATCATGTGAAATCATTGATAACCAGAAGGATATCTGCTCTTTGTAGATGGGATGATTAAGCATTAATAGATTGTTGTTAGTCACAAGTACTCAAATAACCCGTTAAAATTATGTCACGCACCCAATCCGGAGCGCATAAACATCCCCGGCGGTCGATTAAAATTGTGATGTTTTAGGACACACCACTGAACCATTCTTTTTTTTTTTCGCTTTCGATTAAAAACATGCGGAAATAACTCAAATAAACACTCAATTAATCAACAAAAACTGAGATAGCAAGAACACAAAAACAGTATCTAAGTGGAAATAGGAGGGTATTGGGGCTATGGAAGAAACGGTCAGAAATTTGGGAATTTTGCGGTGAAAGCAGGATCGAAAATGCATTTTTTTTTAGCTTTTTTCGTCTTTTTTTAAAACCAAAATCTGATCATGCACGCATGGAAAAAGAAGTCATCTTCATACCTGGCTAACATTGCTGAGAGGGGCTTTTTAATGGAAACTTTTTCACAGGAAGAGAGAAGGGAACGATTAGATCTGTTCAAGGATTTAGTTTCTCGATCTCAATGTGACTCGTCGCAAAAGCTGTAATTGTTTATTGCCTTCAATTGGAAGAAACCCCCGAAGAGCCGCCTTGAGAATGTCTGCCTTCTTCACGGCACCTTCAATCCTCCCTCAGAAGCAGATCTTTCTGGTAAGTTCCCCCTTTTCTTTTGTTTTCCCTCAATATCTTCATGCCGTTTTACGAATTATACTCTTTGGATTGAGATGGAAGAATTGAGCGCTGTTCACTGTTCAGAATCTGAGTGGAAATAAGAGGGATTGATAAATTAGTTGATGCAGTTTCTGTTACTATAGGAACAAGAGGTGTGTGAATTCTTTTATTTCTTCTTGTGAAATTGCCGTTTCTATCATTTTAATCCTGGAATCATTTGTTCTTGTCATTATCTATCTATTTTGGGGGTTGAGCTGGAATTGGTTTAATTTGGTGTGGCCGGTTTGACAGAGTGAGAAATATTGTGTTTTTGCTTATTAGTTATAGGGGAGTTTTGCTGGTCTAGTTTTGTGCGACATTGGAGTTGGGGGTTATCTTGAAGGCATATGTGCAGAGGTGTGTTCGAGGATTGAGTATGAACTTTTCCTTTTGTCTAGGGGCAATACTGGATGTTCCGAACTAGGCGAAAAAGAGAAAATGAATAATGAATTACTAAATTACTAACAGCTCCTAAATTTAGTTACTATCATATGTAATTTTACTGACTTCTTTAAATATTACCATTGTTGTACGAGAAAGTCATTTTATAGATTCCACTAAAATAACGACAAAATAGATTTCCATTACTTCATTTGATTAATTCTTATTTTATCAGAAGAGGATCTGAAAGACTAAGAGACAATAAAACTCAAAATTGGATGGCAGTGTTGATGTAAGTTGGCAACACGCTGTAAAAACTATCAATTCGTTGCTTATGACTTTCAGAAAGTTCTTAAATCTTGTATCTGACTGTTGACAGTTGAAATAAAATGAGTTCTTACAGATAGGTCACACGTTATGGCAGAAATATTTTCATTTTGAGGTTTTGGTATATCTTTAAGGTGCTGAACAATTTGCTGAAAGAGTCCTTTCAAGTTTGAACCCAGATTACGACCCAAAAGAAAAAAAAGTGTGAACCCAGATCAAGAGCCACCATTAGTGGAGTACCTAGTGGGAACTGAATTCTACCGGCACATATGATAATGCATATCCTCGTATTGCTGCACATTGTAAATTAATTTACAAAGTTCTGATGCGACCAATAAAACAGAAAGTTAATGCACTGAGAAAGCAAAGAGAGTGAGATTTTTCACAAGACATCATTAATTGTCTCAAAAGCCAGAAGCATGGGCCATTTATCTAGAAACCATAATGTACAAGGTGCGTAAAAGGGATCGTTTTCCGCAAGAAAATTTTTGGAACTTAGTCAATATGGCATATTAAACAGAGATATCTACTCTGTCCTTTATACAAAAGATTCAAACAGAGAACACAACCTGCAATATACTTGCGCGCTAGGCAGCACAAGTGGTCCATCTTATCTAATAGGAACCCAATTGTTGGATCACTTGGATCCTGCAACAACATTCATAATGCTTAAAATTAAGCTAGCCTGGTAAAACCTGGGAAACAAAGCTGCTCTTGGCTGATGGAACGGGGCATAGGTTAATAGGAGAGTAAAGACAACTTACTCTTTCTACTGGCACCACACAAGTGCTTTTCGATTTTGAGGATACGATCCCTACATGCTGGAAGCACCACAAACCTCAGATTGAGGTAAAGCCAAGGCAGAAAACACCATCTGCGGGAATGAACCAACAGACCAAGAAGGATAAGGTGAGCCTCAATATTGCCCGTATAATGAGAATCAGAGCTAACCTCATTCATTCTAGTTAGCACTCCAAAAAATGGCAACAGCAGCAAACAAAAAGAGAGTAAAGCATGGCTAATCATAAGCCATATGATGTTCTTACAAAAAGTAGACAACCTATTCATAACATTGAATATTACGGTAAGCCTCGGTATTGTTTGCTTGCAGGGACACTCTTGCTTTTCTGAAAATTACCCAACACCTCTTTTAATCATTGTCCCATTGAAAAATATAACGATCCAGAAGTTATGTTCCGTCATCCTCTTCTTAGTCCTTGTGGGATGAGATTGATGATGTATGGTCCACGTTAAACGATTATTCAACATCAAAAAGTCTAGACTAAAGAAATGATTTTAATATCACTCAGGCCACTGGAGCTAAAATCACTGATTAGGCCATCTCAGAATTTGAAATTTAGTTGTCCAGCAGTGACTGACAAATTAAGGGACACCAGACTCATTTCTATCATGATAAGAGGCTTAAAGCCATGATGAATCAAAAGGAACCCAAAATTTTGACCCGTATGTTTGGCGCCAATAAACTAGGCTGATCTGTGAAGAACGGCACCATTCTTCCAATATCTTGTTTTAGCAGTATTGTTCTTGCACGGTGAATAGATCACAAGAGAATAGTGCCTGCTCATGCGGTTCACTGCGACAGGAAAACAGGCAAGGTGCCAAGGACCTAGCAGTAGCATGTTGACAGTGAACTTCTTGTGCGCTTTTTACGTCAGAATTGAGAAAATCATTTATCCGTTTATGTGGTTTTTCTCCTTCCACGTGTCATTTAAAGGATTCAATTTTACAACAAGTACTTTACAAAACTCTACTTCAGAACATTATAAAAAGAACTTGTCTTCGTGTGTACGAAGCTGCATGATGAAGCATGGCACTTTTAGTGGAGTAGTACCAAACATTTGTACTAGAGTATCCCCCAAAGACACTTCAGTTCATTGTTTAAAATACAGCTATTACTACAGCTTCACTCTTTCTTTCTTTTCTTTTCTTTATTAAAACAAAAATTCAGGTTTGAGTAACTCAAGTGACAATTAAGTCAAGCTCAAGCTTGATATTAGAGGCACAAAGCTTGCAAGCCTATTAGATTAATGGTACTTATTATGTATTCTAACAATGTTTATACATTCACGTAAAACATATCGATGTCATTATTGTTATTGTCCTCAAAAGTTGAATTTGCATTCAAACTAAACTCGATGTTAGATGCAAACTATCTTTTGACAATCACATAGCTAATGTGGTTTTCTGAGCAACATGCCTCACGCAAAACGAAAACTCAACACCACAAACTTCACACAATTGTTTATATTAGACTAGGCATGCAGAATCTTCAAGTCTGTTGTAATAGAGATGCAGCACTTGCTTAAATCAATTTTGCAGGGGTAAAATGGAGCCGCGAATTTTTCAGAATACCAGAGCAATATCAATGATTGTAACACGAAGCAGCTCATCGAGGCAAACAAGATAACAAAGCAATACCCACTCCCTATAGGAAGTAACATTTACAAGATCTTGTGCTCTCTCATGTAGAATTTGCATCAAGAATAAAAAAATCAGGTCAACCGACATTACAATTTACATTCAAAGCTTCATTCTAATTCAAAGTGAGATGCACCGTTGGGTGAGCAGAATTGGTTAGCATGTCTGGGTATCTCGGATGATATGGACTTAAGAATCCCTCATTCCTTAGTTTCCTTGTATCTGTAGAGAGGAAAGTATAGGACTACAGCCTTCAAGACCTGGGAAACGTAAATAAGGCATAAATTGCGCAACATATGTAAGAAACCTTAGAAACTAATAACAGGGGACAGGCCCGCAAGATAATTACTAGCGACTTTGGGGTCATCTGAGATTCCAGTATCAAGTTGCATGTTCCAGCCGTAAGTAACACATGTTCTTGCGAATTCAATGCTGGGGAACTTTCCATATTAGCCATACTGAGAACTAACAACAAACATTTTTCTGATGATTTGATAGGTAAAGAACGACGATAGGAGGATGCAATTGGGATGCTATGTTAAATATTATTATTCTGCATGGCAGATCGGCAAGATATGCTAGTGCTATTTATTATCTAAGATTCTAAATGACAGGTTGCATCCATCAAGAGGGGGAAAACCTGAATAAAAGGGCTTCATCATGAGACCTCCATGGTGAGATAACAGTGGATAGATCTATGGTTTAAAACTCATCCACGACTATATGGCCACGTAAGATGTGGCTAATAACACTAGGACAAAAAATTCTATGAGATGTTAAAAGACTTAAAGATGAAACTGACCTCCCCAATGCGTGGGCTGACAAAATTTAGGTCCTCTTGCAGTCCTCTACACGGTGGACCATAAGAGCCTATGAACTGCACTAACCTGTAGTTTAGATAGAGAATAGAAAGTATGAACGATAGGTAGATTCGCCATGCAAGGAAATTGATACGGTCGGAATACTAGCGCTAGTAGTGCTCAAACTAAAGCTGAATAAATTAGGATCCAACTTCTAAAAGAAAATATAGTAATCATGAAACTTTCATGATAAATGCCCATTCGTACGGAAAAAAGTTAAGGTTCTAATTTGAAGCCTGGGTCTTATGGAAGTCTATTATGGTTATTCTGCTTCTGCTTCAATCATATGGTTTTAACCCTGTTTTGTCATGTGCGCAAGCACATGTTGAGTCTCGAATGAGAGATTATTCTTGACACAAATGGGAGGGTCAAGATAGCCTCAGTGTCCTCCCTATTCAGAGATTCTTTCAGGTTAACTTGTCTGAATCATGTGTGGACACATGATTATCATGCATGATGAATTCTGGATTCCGCACATGCCTTATTTCTTAATTTGTAAATTAAAAAGAGATGGAGAAAGCAAATTCTATGTATTTAAGTTCCCTGTACTTTAACAATAACATTCACTTACATATTGCATTAAAATCGAATCAACATCAAATAAGAGTGGTCGACAATAGTCTTGATATAGCTCCAGATGAAGGAAGGCATGAATGGAGCCAGAAAGTAAGCTAATCACTCATTAACTACATTAAAAAATGGGCGTTGCCTCTGCTTCATTAACTTTTTCTGATGCATGTGTATCTTTCCTAGATACACTGCAGATACAACATATAAATCCAGCACAGGCAGCCTTGAGGAAAAGCGGAACCTTAGTCAGCAGCAATATACGTTTCAAGCTGAACCTTAGTCAGCAGCAATATATGTTTCTCTATGTTTTGATTCCATCAGATACTGATGTCTTTTACCAAAATATCCCAAGGTCACATTGACTAAGCAAAGACAAAATACATGCTGGAAGCTTGTGGATTTCAAAGATTAGATTAAAGAAAATCTTTCAGTATTGACTCGAAAATAGTGCACCCAAGTGCCTTATGCCAGCCCTCAGGATTATTTAAAAAGAAAAAAGAAATTATTTTCATTTACCAAGTGCTGTATTACTTCCCTTTGCATGGTTATGATTGCCTTCAGCTCTTCGTGAGAGTCAAGGCAACAAATTAACTATTGCTAAGTGAGGAATCAAGCAGGAATAAAAATCCAACTGATCATGAATACATGACAACTTTGACCTAATAAAAATCTCATACTGGTACATCTATGATAAATATATATTATGTTAAATTGGATTACTATCTAAAAAAATCACAAACTTGGTACATTTATGACAAACTTTAAATTAGTACACTCATTAACTATCACATGTCATCCGACTTATCAATTTAATAATAAATTTAATAGAAATTAATGGAATAAACTTTTTTTTTGAATTATTATTTCTTGATGACATATAGCATCAAGTAGCAGAAAAGAAAAAGTGACCGATTCCATTGGATTCGATTTGGATCCCACTTTTAAGGTGGAATCAGACCGAATTGGGAATCGATCACTATTGCTGAACCCAACTTTATCTTTTTTTTTTTTTTTGTGGGACAGACTTTATATTAAACCCCAATCCCCCAAAACTTATATTTTTTATTCCAAATTCCCAAGTTTCGCTGCTTTACTCTCGTTTAAACGAAACCCTAGTCGCAGCCACTTTCTTCGCTCGCCTTCTCCTGTTCCTCGAACCCTAGCCCCAGACGCCTCCAGCGCGCGCCACAGCCTGTACTTCGATTCGCTTCACCGACTTGGGAATCTCGCCGTTGTCGGAGCAGATCACACCCACGAGCTTGTCGGATCGGAGCGACAAGAACACCAGCGCGATTGCAATTGTTGGTGTCCATGGTATGGGCGGTGCCGGCAAAACAACTCTTTCTCAGCTTGTGTTCAACGATGATGCGGTGAAGGAAAATTAAAACGACAAGCTTCGAGCTCTTGGATTCGCTAGGTCCTCGACGAGAAAGCATCGAAGGAAAACATACTTTGATCGGGGAAAACAGAGAAAAGAGAGAAAGGGAAGTTTCGAACAAACAAGAGAATGAGTGCCTTTTCTCCGCTGCTAGCTGCGTACGCCTCAAGATTCCATAAGGGAAAAATAAGCGTGACCCCTCAGAAGTACGACGTGTTCCTGAGCTTCAGGGGGGGGAGATTCTCGCACCTGCTTCACGGATTTCCTCTACAAAAGCCTATCAGCTGCTGGGCTCCAAGTGTTCAGAGACGACGCCGGAAATCAGCAGACTGACCCAGAGGTTCTCCGAGCGATCAGGACTTGTAGGGTCGTGATCCCCATCGTCTCCGAACGCTATGCGCAGAGTAAACGGTGTCTCCGAAATCTCACCGAAATTATGGATTGCCGCAGAAAGCACGGCAAATCAGTCTTCCCTGTTTTCTATAACGTGAATGTTGCGGATTTAGGTCGCCAATGCGGCAACTTACGTAACATTGAAGAGGCTTTATGTGAACATGAGATGCAGCGCAGGAGAAGGAGTGCAAGAATGGGTAAAGGCGCTCTGTTCTCTAACGAGGATTAGAGGATGGATGTCACAGGCCATTGCTAATGGGTATTTATGTAATCTGAATTGGAAACCCCGTGCACTTGGATGGAAATGATCTGTACGTCTAACTTTGTTTAATATCCATAATACGTGTGTGCGTGTGCAGGCATGAAGGAAAGCTGGTGAAAATGGTCGTCGCAAAGGTTTCGAGTGAAGTAGAGATGAGCTGGATCAAACGGTCTTCCCTGTTCATAGAATCAGGTACATTCCAGTACCATTCGAGGCATTCTCTAAATATAGAGAAGCCCCACGAGACCTTGACCGGTTTCTTTGCTTTTTAAAATTACTCCTGATTCGTAGTCATCATCACCTGCAGCAATTAATTATTTTTCAGGGAAAAAAAGTAGAGAAAGTAAATGCCAAGTCTTCTTGAGCTTCCGTGGTGCTGATACTCGTTATAACCTTGCTGCTTTCCTCTACACCAGTCTTGTGGCCGAGGAAATCCAAGTTTTTAATGATGATGATCCGTCCCTCATAGGTAAAGATTGTGTTCATGAGATACGCAATGCCATCAACCACTGCAAAATATCCATTCCAATTCTCTCGAGGACCAAGCTCAAATGGTTGAATGCAAGAGAACAAAGGGGCAAAACGATATTGCCCATCTTCTATAAAGTGAACACGTCACATGTGCGAGATCTATCGCATTTGTTTGGAAAGCACATGCTTCGACATAAGCAGCTGGTTGACGAAATTACTTATGAGCGGTGGGAACGAGCTCTGGTGGGAACGAGCTCTCAAAGAGGTTGGTTGCTCCAGGGGATGGGTATCAGAGAATATTGCGAATGGGTACGTTACTTTCATCTTTGCCACCAAAACGTTAACTGGTCAGAACTTCTTATACCTCTCAGAGCTTACTTCAATTTTATTTGGCAATTGGCAGGCACGAAGCCGTACTTGTGAAGGAGGTCGTGAAGGAGGTTTCAAGGATGTTGAACAATCCCCAAACACATGATCCCCCGTCCCCATCCACTGAATATTGACTCAATTACAAAAGGATTTTCCTCGACGATCAAAAAGTGTCATCCTTTATTGTTTATAATTTGCATAAATCTTGTTAAGACTCGTGAGGATTTCTTTTGGAGTTAAGAAGCATATTTCGTACATTATGTTGTGTAATGTGTTTAATTAGCATGTCTATTTTGGATTCAAACGTGACACGATTGATGGATGTCTTGTGTTTGGATTTGGCAAGTCGATTCTGTTATAGAGAGTCCAGTCAGCTTAGTTAGTTGTTTGAAGGTGCTAAAAAGGATTCTCTAATTAAGTCTGGTACATGTTCCTTACTATAACTAGTTGAAAGTTCTGCTCGTTCCAATGAGCGTAAAGCAAGTGGAGAAAATGAAAATGGGAAAACAGTCGCAATTTGCATCAACATATCTTGAAATATACTGCACTGTGCTGGGTCACTGTGTGTCCCACCAAGCAAGGCTGGCTTGCATAGCCATTTTCAGACCAAAAACTCCCTTCTAGAAGCCTTGAAATGATCCAAATGTCATGGGCCATGGGGGCACACAAATTTTGGTTGGAATGGATTCCATTTCCATTCAATTCTTCTTCGAATCAACTCATTTCGGCTTCCATAAATCCCACCGACGTATCAACGATCAAATTGGTATTTTTCCCACCAATAGACCCTATTTGCATCCCAACTTCGTGATAAAAAACAATCCTTTGATTTTCCGGTCGAAAATGGCCCTATATCGACTTTTCCCGCCAAAACCTCGGTTTGCAGAAAAATCTTCAGAGACTAAGTCGACGTTCTTAACATGATTTGTGACATGAAAGAACTTTCAATTTCTGAAATCGAATTCAAATTCGTGGTTAATTTCAATCCGGTGCGATTTTAGCGTGACCTAGGCTACCGGGTAACTTTCAAAAAAAAGTTTAGTGTAAATGACCCATGATCGATTTTCTTCAAGCCACCATGAACCACTTCGACACATTGGCGACTCTCGATTATTGTGAAAATCTCAAGGATTCAAATACAGACATAGGGTACCAAAACGATAGAAAAATCAGTTAGTGCTGGTCGACGAGAATTTTGTAATTTAGTAGAATCACCCACGTTTAGCCACACATCTCTGTCGAACTGACTTATCTCTAATTTTTAATCGATCTTTACTATGCCGAAATGATCTCTGCAGATGAGCACGGTCGAGTAGTCGATTCCTGGTTGAATTCTCAAGTCTAATGCGTTAAATTTCCTTAATGACTTTCCCAAATAGTCTAGTTATCTTAGGAGTGATCAGTTCTAAGAATAGCACTATAGGCACGTCGATGAAAGGCCCGATGATTTAATTGAAAGCAGAACTGAAAATTTAGCATGTCACAACATGCACGGCACACATCTCAACCACCGCCCAACACACGCCCTCTTCACCATGCAGGCACGTGTGGCACACACGCCAGCAATTCCTTGCGCGTGAATCCACGTGCCTGTGGTTCCATTCACATAGCCCCATGCGCTTCTTCCTCCACGCGAACGGAAGACTTCTCGCCATTTTTTCCCATTTTCCACCGTGATTTCACCGCATGTTTCTTCTCCGGCAACCCATCTAAGATCGAAAAAAATAATGGGTTTTGGAGACCATGCTGGTGCGACCACATGGGTCCAAGTTTCAGTGAAAAAGACCAAGAAATTAGCCCTAAATCAAATGAAAATTTCCCAAAACACAAACCCTTAACCATCGTGACTTCCGCCGCCCAATTAGCCTCTGGTGAACATCGATATGCCTAAATAACTTACATCTACTCTTCCTCATGGTGGTGCAACCATACTGGTCTAAAGTCGAGCAGTGGGTCCTCGAAATTTGGTCGGAATCGATGATTTTCCTCTTGACCCCAAAATGGACGAATTATTGTTCACATTCAAAAGGCTCGAAAAAATATACAAAAAATTCGAGAAGAACAACGCAAGGACACTAAACATGCTTTGATACCAAATATTAGAGGTAAAAATCATATACGGAAAACATTATCAATTCTAAACAAACCTCTAGCCATTGTTCGTATTGCATTCGTAAAAAATTCACGGAGATTCAACAAAATTATGGGCACACTCTACTAACCCAATCCCCTTGCGTATTGATGATGTATTACAAAATGAGAGAGTTTATTAGACCTTGTGATTACCCTTAAGAAATGAACGATCATTCCTTTTATATACCATCTCCCATCAAGGTGGTTATCAAATGGGCAACTGTCACAAAGAGATACGAAGTGTGAAAAAACTACACGTGAAATAATCACCACTTTAAAAAAAAACATAGATTCGAAAATACACGATCACGCCATATATATATATAGGATGTGTGTTCCCAAAAGCATTTAAAAGTACATATTTTAATATTTTTAATCCTAAAAAAGAATAATGAAAAATCTGATTGGTGGATGATGTATTTCTGCATCAAAGCACAAGGACTATTTCTTTCTGCGTACTTGAACACTTGTCATCAAGGGGGTATATGCATCGCGTAAAACAAGCAAAAATTAGGAAGGTTCTTAATGCTCATCTTCTAATTTTTTTTTTACGACTAAATTGAATTTTTAGGTGATTTTGATTTATTGATGCTAAAGTTGTCATTTGATACACAAGATTTAAGTAACATCTTTTTAATATTTTTATTAGTGTTTTATTATTAATATTCAGCAACATAACTTTTTTGTTGGTTTTTTCCTTTTTCTTGTTTTCCATCAAGTAAAAAGCACATATATTTTTCAATCTCAACAAATGCAATTAAAACCTATATAAATAGATAGAAATTGTTCTAAATTCCTTGAAAGATACTAATGAAAGTCGTATATAGATTTAACACGGTGGTTGATTTGACTGCATAATTTTAACCATTTCATTCCATTTTTTAAACTTTCATGGAAGGCAGGTTGTGATTTTATTTTTCAGGAATCATGCTTTGATAGGATTGGGACATGGTTTGGAGGCTTGTGTTCGCATGATGATTGTTAGCATGCAGGGACGGACTAGGATATTGTATCAACATTTTGAGTGATGATAGTCTCTCTAGTGTCGACGCTCCTTGCACCCACTTACGCTGCGAATTCTCGAACTCCTCTTCACGGTGGCAGTCGGAGACACCTGGTCGACTTGTTATCGTTGCTGAGTCTGGTTGTCGTCGTGATTGAGTAGAACTGAAGAAGCCAAGCTTCTTTGATGTCTCTTGACGCATTGCAGCATTTGCAGCTCGCCATTTGCCACCACGTAAAGTGACGCTTCTCCATGTTAGAAATATATTCTGATATTCGTTGATTCTAAGTATTTGTGGGATTTTAAGTATTATTCTGAGTATCTGTTTGATTATAGTATCTATTAACTTCTGAGTATCTCTCCATTCATAATCTCGTTATTTTGATTTATTGTAATATTATGTTACTACAAATAGCCATCCTGTAAAGCCTATAAATAGACTCAATACAATACATTGAAAATGCCATGACTTTATTTTTCATTTTATACTTATCATGGTATTGAAGCCTCTTTCCTCAACAACCGAATAGGCCGCATCACTCTCATTTTCCCACGAAGTACACAACTTCAGTTGCCATTAATGCTACTTCCGTTGCTTGTTTCATAGCCGGACGCCGCCACCACACGCCACCTTCTTGGACCCATGAAAGCCGTATTCTGTAAGTCCATTTCGGACATATTCCTCCAGTTGTATTGACAACACAAGACCACCAATAGGTTCTCCATCACTTATGAAGTCCTGCTAGTCAAATCGCGTCACCAAACGACGCTGCACGTGCCCACACGTGCCACCCCAAGACTCTGTGCGTGAGATTCACACGCCCACTGTCTCACCTAATCAAAGCCGACCAAGTATTGTTGACACCATCATTGCATCATCATGACGACACCCGCTGCATTCATTGCCACGTCACTGCCACGTCGCCTAACACATCACCTGCGACGTCAGTTGTTGACCACCGTTGACCGGCGTTGACCACCTTGACCAGTGTTGACCAGACCGGTTTGACCCGTTTCCAACTAGTCTTCATGTTATTTCGACTGGTTCCAAAGGTTTTTTCATGTCTTGAATTTATTTTTGGCCTTATTTTCTGCATATCATCTTTAAAAAGTGCTGGTTTTCTTTAAACTCAGTATATATTTTACTAGGTCTATACTATTTTATTGCATATTATGGAAAAATTGGAATTTGAAATACTCAAACAGACCATTTTGAATGGTTCCAATTATATTTTATGCACTCAAGAAATATATAATTTTTTGAGAGGATGTCAACTCTAACGCTACGTCACTGGTAATATTTGTGAACCTACTCAAACTACTGGTGAAGCTGAGGATAAATTTAATGAACGCTTGGAGGATAGGGATAGCAAAACCCATCAAGTCCTTTCATGGTTTTGCAACACTTCAATTCCCTTTATTAGACTTCGATTTGGTAATCTTGATACAGCCAAGGAAACAAGGGATTTGATTGCCAGCCGATATTTCACTTCAGATATTGCCCATCAGCATCAGCCATGCATCAAGCGGCAGGTCAGTCTATTAATGATTTTTTTATCATCAATGCATGCTATTTGGGATCAACTAGCATTATCTAAACCACATTAGGGTGTAGACTCTTATACTCACAAGTTTGCTAAATATTGTGATGGCATGCGGGCTATGCAATTTCTAATGGCACTTCATGATGAATTTGAGCTTGTGTGAGCTTCACTTTGCATCAAGATCTACTACCTTGTCTTGAGGTAGTTGTCTCAAGGTTGTTGACTGAATAGACTAGACTTACTACCTTGAAAGTGCAATGCTCTGTATCCTCACCTATAGGCACAGTGCTCACAACTCCTAGTTCTTCCTCCTCACAAAAACAATATTGCATTAATTGTCATCGATCAAGTCATCTTTCATCCAATTGTTATCGATGGCAACCCAAGCAACCTACAGGGACAAACAATCAATCCCACTACAAAGGTTCACCTCAACCTGCACGTCAATCCACTACTGTAATCATTGAGAGTTCCACCAAAGACACATCCATTACTCTATCATATGAAGATTTTCACTCTATTCTTTGAGAATTTGGTAATTTTGCTCCTTTGTCCCTAGCACTTCTACTTCATTAGTCACTTCAGGTGCCCCTGATTCATGGTTCTTTTATTCTACCTACTGTAATCACATAACTTTCAACTCCAATCTTTTTAAGTCAAAATCATTCGCTTCACAAGTATCTACTATTCAACAGCCGATAACTTTGTAGATGATAGTTAATCATACAAGAAACATTTCGACATCGAAATTGTCCTTACTTGACATATTCTTAGTTCCTATACTTTCTTTAAACTTGATATCTATAGGGCAATTATGTGAACTTGGTTTTGACATTCTTTTTTTTTTTTTTTTTTTCAAATGGTTGTCATGTGTAGGATCCATGGAAGGGATAGATAATTGGGATTGACCATAAAGTAGGACATCTATTTGAACTTGTCTCCTTGTCACTTTCAAACTCTTTCACTAGTTGTGCCACCACGGTTTCTTTTGAAACTTGGCATTCTCTTTTGGGTCATGCTTCTTTCTCTAGATTAGGTCCTTTGATTTCCATTGGTCACCTAGGTTTTGTTGACAATAAGCATTTTCACTACTTATTTTGTAAGTTGGGAAAACATCATGCTTTACCGTTTGATCTAAGTAACTCCATCTCTCATGCTCCTTTTGATCTTATTCACTCCAAGATTTAGGGGGCCATCTCCTACTCTCATTATGGGAGGATCTTGTTATTTTATGATTTTTGTTTATTATCCTCTCATTATGCATGGGTTTACCTTATGAAAAATCGCTTTGAACTTACTCATATCTATCGTGATTTTGTTGCCATGATCAAAACACAATTTTCTTAAGATATCAAGGATTTTCATGCTAATAATGCCATGGAATACAGAGACATAGAGTTTCTTTAAATTGTTTCTCAAAATGGTACTGTGATTCATCGTTCTTGCCCAGAAACATAGACATATCTTAGATGTTGTTTACACTCTTCTCATCTCAAACTCTTGTCCAGAGCGGTTTTGGGGAGAAGCTTGTCACATTGCTGTGGATACTATCAATCACATTCCTCACCTACTTTGGGTAACATATCTCCTTATGAACACTTATACAACAACATTCCAAAGTACAATCTTCTTCAAGTTTTTGATAGTGCCTATTTTGTGCATCTACTTCCTAATGAACTCACAAATTTAGAACCTCACGCTTAATTATGTTGCTTTCTTGGGTATCATATTGAGCATAAAGGATATAGATATTGGGTTCCAGTATCTAATCGTCTACGCATGTCTTGTCATGTTACTTATTGGCAACACAAGAGGTTCTTGACTCTTCGTCTTTTTGAGTCATCCCCGACCATTCACTTCTCCACCAATCCTTCGGTGGAACTATTTCCTAAAGATGACACACTTGCATCTTCCTCTTCTAATCTTGATGCAAGTACATTTAGCGATCCCATTTTGGTAGTTCCTGACATATCTATGCCTTCCAAGGATTCTCCACCCTAGAAATACTGACTTCTTCTATTCGTCATTCCACCTGTGTAAGTCAACCTTCTATCTAGCTCGTGACTTTCATTGTTACTCTACTATTGCTTCTTTCCGTTTGCCTCATACATATAGAGAAGCTCATACTAATTTTCTTTGGCAACAAGCAATGGTGTATGAGTTGCAAGAGTTAAATAAATTTCATACTTGGGATTTGGTTGATTTGCCACCTGGAAAGCTTGCTATAGGTTGTAAATGGGTGTATAAGATCAAAACAAAGGTAGATGGTATAGTCGGATGCTACAAAGCATGACTGCTAGCAAAAGGTTTTACTCAAGAGTACGAGATTGATTATGATGAGACGTTTGCTCTAGCCGCACATCTTATGTTCGTTCGAACCTTCTTGCTATCATGTCTATTAAGTAATGGCCTTTGTTCCAGATGGATGTTAAAAAAGCTTTTCTCAATGGTGATCTTACTAAAGAAGTACATATGGAACCTCCTCTTAGATACACTACTTCTAATAAAGTGTGTTGATTACGTTGGGCGTTGTATGGGCAGAAGTAGGCTCCACGTGTGTGATACTCTAAGTTCAGCTCTACCATAGAATGCCATGGATTTTGATCCAATCCCCATGACAATGCTTTATTTGGTCAACGAACATCTCAGGGGTATATTCTACTACTTTTATATGTAAACTACTTGGTTATCATTGGTGATGACTATATTAGCATTACAAAGTATCTCTGTCAATAGTTTGAAATGAAAGATTTTGGCTGACTCATTTATTTTCTAGGCTCAGAGGTTACTTAAGATTCCTCTAGGTATTATCTTTCTCAAGCTATATGTGTCACTAATCTTCTTTCTTGAGTAGAACTCACTAATAACAAGACTCCTACAACTCCTATCAAGACTAATGCCAAATTTAACGACAAAGATGGGATTCCTTGTCTGAATCTCACTCTCTATTGACAGCTAGTTGGCAATCTTGTATATCTCACTGTGACTCATCTAGAAATAACCTACGCCATTCACATTGTTAGTTAGTTCATGATTGCATGGCGAACCACTCCTTTTGTTGCCACTCTTCGCATTCTTTGCTATGTTAAGGGCACTTTATTTCATGGTTTTCACTACTCTACTCAATTGACCTTGGAGTTGAAGACTTACTCTAATGCGGATTGGCCTGGAGACCCTCTTGATTGTCGCTCCACCACTGGCTATTACTTCTTTCGAGGTAACTCACTGATCTCATGGTGTAGTAAGAAAAGGACTATTGTTGCTCGATCTAGTATAGAAGCATATTCTGTGCTCTTGCCAATACAACAGTAGAATTATTATGGCTGTGATGGTTATTAGAGAAAATGGGCATCTGTCATAACGGCGGAATAGTACTTTATTGTGACAATCAAAGTGCTATCCAAATAGCACATAATGATGTTTTTCATGAACACACCAAGCATATCGAGATAGATTTTGTTTTAAACATTCTCACATGCATCGAGGTACCGTTCGTCTTGTCTCCACTTCATTAGTTAATCAAATTGCCGATGTGTTTATGAACTCACATCGATTAGGACGTTTTCAAGATCTTTTCTCCAAACGCCACTTGACTTCTTCCATATCATTTGAGTTTAAGGGGGATGTTAGAAAAATATTCTGATATTCGTTGATTTTCAATATTATTTTGAATATCTGTTGGAGTCTAAGTATTATTTTGAGTATCTGTTTGATTACAGTATCGGTCGGATTTTGAGTATCTCTCATATCATAATCTCATTATTTTGATCTATTGTAATAGTATGTTACTATAGATAGCCATTCTTTAAAGCTTTTAAATAGGCTCATGTATAGTTCATTACAATACACTGAAAATTCCACAACTTTATTTTTCACTTTATACTTACCACTCTGCAGTTTCTTCTGTTTTCACCATCACCATTTCCATTTATCTCGCTTGCTTCAGTTCTCTTTGATGTTCTTCTTGAGGGTCTCTCCTTGTTTATGGAACAAGATGAGGTTGGTGATTACTATGGAGCAATGTAGGAGGACACGTCTTTACTCTATCTAGCCCTTGCACAAGGATCATTTGCCATTGTCGAGGCTTGTTGATCCTCACCAACCATTGGCTAGCCATCCCCCATCATCGCTGACCCTTTCCGACATCGACAAAGGCCCTCGATGTTTCCTTTTTTATCATTTAAATTTAGTTTTTTTTTTAGTTTGATCTGAATAAAATTTGTATTAAAAGTCAAATTTAGAATAAAACAATATCATTTTAACATGTATTTCATGTTTTAGCCACGTTATTGCCACTAGAAGAAAGAAAATATCAAAAAAAGCCAAGTCAATGTTTTCATTACCTAAGTTAGATGAAATTAGTGGAAAGATTCGATTGCACAAATTTGACAAGTTTTAAAACTTGATTAACTTGATTGCACTTTCTGTAAGTTTTAAGATTCAATTATACTTTCAAAACAAGTTTTAAGATTTTCAGTATACAAATCTCTAATATATATATATATATTATACATCATCATGAACTTTAGCTATCACAACCAGCCGTCGCAAACTCAAGCAAATATCGTATGAAAGTTATGGCATTTATAGCATCCTTATCCCAGTTATCTTATGTCAAAGCTCACATTTTCAAAGTTTCGAGTCACTAAATCTTAATATATGGAGTTTGGGAAATAACATTTTCCGAGTCTCAAATATCTTGATCTTATAAAACTTTCGGTTCAAAATATTAGCTTAATTAACTAAGAGTGAATTCTCTTAAAACCAATCAAACTCACTCATTAGGGTGAGACTTAGTCAAATTAAAGGTTTTAGGAATGGATTAAGATGCATTGTCATCGCCATGCAAAATCCATGAGGAATAATCACCATGTTAGTGAAGGTTGATGAGTAGGTTGTCAAGTCCCGAACCCCGGGCACGCGCACATCCCTCGGCGGTTGATGAAATTGCGACGTTCCTAGGATGTGTCGCCGACCTTTCTTTTTATGCACAAGTAGAAGCGAATTAAATAAACAAACCCCAGACATCAATCAACACAGGAATAGTAGAACACATGCCAACACCTTTATCACAAACTGCATTTTATAAACACCTCAGGTTAGCCCTACAAGTCTATGTATAGAAGTCTGTCCCAAAAGAAAACAACTAGGCCACCTACACTCTGGACCTTTCCGCCTCGGGTTCTAGATCCTCTACGACACCATCTAGAATGTCGATGTCCAAAGGATTAACTACCTCTACTTTAGGGCCCTTCAGCATCGGGCCCCGATTTTTCCATGATATCATTCAGTATATCGATATCCATGGGGTGAAGTACTCCCTCATCCTCGATTTGGCGGTAGGCCCGTCAAAACCCTCTAAAGGACCCTCCGGACCCTGTTAGGTTCGTTAATGTACCACGCTATGAAACGATAAGATACCAAATGAGTTAGGCCCTCATCAAGTCACTACGAGCTCACGATTCCTGGTGGTCCCGAGAATGGGGAAAAAGGTAGACTCGAACTCCACCTCCTGTGGACACCCAAAACGGATGCAATGTACCTCCATCGAAGGACTTAAAAAATTTAAACCATGACGGGGTGAGATAAATCTCAGCGAGTCAATACCCTAAACCCCGATTAGGACGAGAATTTACTCAGAGGCAGCCTAAAAATGTGTTATATAGGGCTTACCTCGCCTCAGCACCTCCCTACACATTAGTACATCTCATATATCATATGCATACAGTAAATGTATTTAATAATTGGAACACCTTATATCATTCATCAAATATTCACATGGGTCCCGATTATAAGGCCAAACCGTTATGACACGTCACATTCCACACAATTTTGTCCCATAATCAGGCGCAGCTATCTCAATCACTCAAGCGTGTCCCAGTTATTTACAACCCAACGGCCACAGCCAACTCATCAGTCGGATGGTCATCCGGCATTATCGAACGTCATCTCGCTCCATTGGACATGGCAACGTCTACATCTAGACGATATTCCATAGATGAGCATTGATCCAGCCTTCACTGCAACCAGCATCCATTGTCAAGGGCATCTGAACTTAATCAGGCATTGTCCCGCATGAACGCATCAGGAACGGGTTCCGATAGTGATCATACACACATCCATATTTGGCCAAAAATATCGTGCTTTGCACACAATTACCTCATACTTCAAATAATGGATTTGACCAATTTTCTTTTTATTAAAAATCATCCCAATAGAATAATCGTGCGTGGTCACGCATTTAAATCAAACCAGTAAGAGTGGTACACTCATTTCAGAATTCCACGATTTCATATACTATATAAAATTTTGGCGTAAAAAACTAACACTCGGTGTTTTTCTAATTAAATACTATAAAATCATATTTTTGCAATAATAATAAAAAAATCATCACCAAGCACTCAATTGCATAATTTAGCAATCAATTTAACAAATCGATTCAACCATGACGATCGGCATAAAATTCCACTAACCGGTTATCCCGATACAATTTACGCTAATTAATTTTATTAAATAAATTGTAATTAATTAAATAAATTAAAAATTATTTAAAATTAATCTAAATAATCTAACCAAACTAACTTAATTGAACTAACTAAACTAATCTAGCTAGGCTAACTACATTAATCTAATTAAACTAACTAACTAACCTAACTAACCACTTAACCAAACTATTTAATCTAACTAACTACTCTAAGTAACTAGTTACACTAACTAAATTACACTAATCCTAATTAAAGTTAAACTAATCCCCCTAACAGCAGTTAACTTCATAATCCAATATTAGGGCGTTAACTCACCGGATTAGCAAGGCGACGGGTCCACGGCAATGGTGGCATGAAGGCGATGCAATCCCGTGACTACGGCGCCACAAACAAAGCTCGGAAGAGGCTAAAATCAGCTTATGAGTCTCACGGCTTGGCTGGTAGACCGGTTCTATTTTGGAGTTGGTCGAGGCTGGCGGTTGAGCTCAGGGTGAGCTAAGGTGAGGACGGGCAGAGCTAAGGCTGAAACGGAGCTGGACTAGGCGGATAGTTGGTAGACGGTGGCACTGGCGAGCTATTGGACCAGCGGACGGATGGAGGGTGTGAGGTGGAGGGGTGGACGACAAGGCTGGTGGACGATCAGGGGCACGGCTAGGCTGGTGACACGGCAGCAGGTGGATGACCAGGTGAGCGGTGGAACCGACGAACACACGGAGCTCGGCTAGATTGATGGTGGCTTGCGGCTTCAAGGGAATGAAAATGGAGAAGAAGTAAGGAAGCTGAAGTAGAAGCAGCTGGTCAACTGGTAGGGAGGGGACGCGCACAAGCAGGGAAAGAGGGACAAGAGAAGGGACAAGAGCCTTGAAAGTCTAAGCAACATCCAATGAGAGCCAAGCCTAAATATCTTGGCACTCAAGTGCATTGGCCACCAAAGTCTTCTGCCCACAAAGTCCATAGGCCCTCCAATGGCTGATTTCTTCTCATTTCTTCACAAAACAAAGTCTTTTTGGAGGCCAAATAATCCCCTTCAGCTGCCCATACGAATTTCCCTTCAACTCTTCACATAACAATTCAAATTGGTGGCCAAAATTGTCAATAAAGGTGCCTATACGAATTTCCCTTCATTTCCTTCACTAATTAATCCATTTTGAATGCCAAAAAAGTCCCTTAATTCTGCCCATACGAATTTCTTCCATTTAAATTTGCCGAATTAGATTTTTCCGCGAATTTCCGGCCTCAATGGAATTTCTTCAAAAGATGAGACAAGGTCCTAAAAATAAATCGTGACAAGCTCAAACGTTTGATTCCCGAAACCAAGTTCAATTTAGTGGTTAAAATCGACCAGACGCGATTTTAGCACGATCGGACGCGATTTTAGCGTGACCTAATCTACCGGGTAGCTTTTAGGGATTTTGGCATGTTTGACCCGTGGTCGATAATTTTCGATCCATGTTTGTGCATCTTTGACTCGTTGGCAACTCTTCGTTGTCATAAAAATCACAAGGTTTCAATTACGAGTACCGAGTACAAAATCAATAGAAAATCGGGTTAGTGTCGTTCGACGTAAATTTTGCAATCATGCGGAATCACTCGCAATTCAATTGCGTGTTTCCGTCGTATGGACCTATATCTAATCACTAATCGATTATAACTGTGTCGTATTGACCCTTGCCAATTATCACGATCGAGCAGTCGATTTTTGATCGAATTTTCAAATCTGTCGCGTTTATATCCCTTAATGGCTTCACTCGATAGATCGGTTAACTCGAGAGTGATCAGCTCCGAAAAAGAGGACCATAGGCGTGTCGACGAAATGCCCATTTCATATTATCAAGACGGAGTCGAAAATTCTAGATGTCACAAAGGCAGCGGATGGCTTTTAAAGAAGCAATTGTTTTTAGAAGAATGAAGCCAGAGATGTTGAGCTAAGCGGGAAGCTTTGAGATAGAGCACAATGGAGATCTACATGTGTATCTGGTTTAATACCCCTTTTAAGCTTAGGCTTTATTTGATGGAATCCACCACCGCTAAAATGAGATGACACAACTTAAATTTACTTTTCTCATAACTGGCATGTCCCTATGTCATCATCAATTATCGAGATATATGTAATGGATTATATACATTGTTGAAATGCATGTTTGAGTCATATTTAAAAAGTCTTACATTAGAGAATTAATGTATAGTTACTATATTTTATTTGACTCATAACTGATTGGCTTGAACTTTTAAGTGAATGTGAGTCCAATTGGATATATTGATAGGTTTCGATTTGGGCTTCCTCATGGCAATCTCTCCAGTCTAGTTATTAATCTATTGCTATGTGCTTCCAACAAATAGTATCAAAGCCGATAGTTGATTTGCAGCTCATTCCCAATGTATATCGGTGTTTGATGAATATCTCAAGTTGAGAACAAGATAGATTCCAGGCAAGTTTCACGGTTTGCTCTAGTGAAAGAAACTAGTGATGACAATGGGGCATTGCGGTATAAGAACGAGATCTTGATGGTAGCCTTTATGGTTTAGTATGGAGAAAGAACTCGGGATGAAGGTGGAGTGTTGGAGATTTAAGTTGAGACATATTCTTGTAGGAATGTATTTGAAGTAAGAGGGTGTGGACTTAAACTAAGCTTACCATTGAGGAGATTATTGAAATACATATTTGAGTTGTGTTAGAAAAGTTTCACATTGGAAAATTGGTTCATAACTTATTTTCTTAAACTTTTAAGTGAATGAGAGGTCAATTGAATAGATTGACGAGTTTAGCCTTGAGTTCTCTCTTGGCGGTCTCCCAAATAAAATATCGGATTTTTGCTGCGCACTCCCAAGATAAACATATTGAGTGCATAGTATGAGTTAAAAATTTTCATTTTTAAAAAGTCACCAAGCGCTCCATTTTAAACTATTGAAGTATCTAGTCGAGCCAACCTTCAAATTTAAGCCGTTGATTTCTTTATTTCTTGGGAATTCTATCATGTCATCATCTCTTTATTTTTCTCCCTATCCGTTTTGGTAGATTTCAATGGTTTGTGAGTGGTCAAGAGAGTGTCGTATGATGTTGGGATATATTCAATGAGAAAATATATAAAAGAATATTCAATCTTGGTGAGGTTGAGAACCCCACTACAGAGGATAGAAGGGCGAGATTTGATAATCTAGGTCTCTCTTAGCCGAATCCCCACATTGGTAGGTAACTCCAGCAATACAGCACACTCTTGATTTTTCAAGAAATCAAGGGATCATCCAAAATAGATAAATAGAAAATCAAAGAGAAGATAACGAGGGAGTGGGACGGCATTCTTGAGATTCCGCACCACACCATAGAACTTTCTTATCATAAATTAAACACTTTAGCTTGGCATCGTTGAGTTTTTCACTAAAAAAGGCAATGGGACAGTCTTCTTGGATGAGAATGGTGCCGATGACAGCATTAGAAGCATCACATGGAACCTCAATGATCGACAGTGCTAAAACAGGAGCGTCAGTGATATTTCTAGGCAGGCTTCGTGGTTTGCTGTTACGAAAGAGACTAGAGTTGAAGGATATTGTGATGTAGCAACATGGTCCCAATAACAGCTTTCACGGTTCAGTCTGAAGAAAAAGAATAAGGATGAAAGTATGGTGTTAGAGATTCAAGTAAAAATATGGTGGTGCAAAAAGATATCTAAATTAATGGAGAGCAGAACTAGCACTAAACTTCACTCAAGGGGTGAATGCTGAGATGCATGTCTGAGTTATATTAGAAAAGTCACATATCAAAGAATTATCGTGATGCAGAGCAATTAATGATCCTAGTTAACTCATAACCCATAGACTTAATATTTTAAATGAAGGTTGATCTAATTAAATATGTTGACAGATTTGAGCTTTTACTACCTCTTAGCAATCTCTCTAGGAAAGGTATTGGACTCTACTTGCTTTCACTATAAACATATTGGTTCAACCAAGAAAAAAAAAAAAACATAAGCATATTGGGCGCATAATATGAATCAAATCCTTTCATTTCCGAAAAGTCACCAAGAGCCACCGTCTGAGCTATTGAAGTATCCAATCAAACCTACCTTCGAAGTTTAAGCGGTCAATGTCGTTATTTCTTCTTGGGAATCAGGCCATGTCATTTTTCTTTATTTTCCTCTCTATCCGTTTTGGTTTATATTTATGGTTCGTAAGTGGTCAAGATGGTGTCGTACGATGTCGGGATGTATTCGATGAGACAACGAAAGAAAAAATTTTCAATCATGGCGAGGTTGAAAACCCCACTACGAAAGATAGAAAGGCGAGACATGATAATCTATGTTTCTCAACCGAATCACCGCATTGACAGGCAACTCCATCAATATAGAACACTCTTGATCACTCAAGAAACCTAGTAATCCACCGAAAGAGATATAGAGAAAACAAAGAGAAGACAACGAGGTAATGGGACGGCAATCTTTGAGAATACGCACTATATCATAAAGCTCTTCATCATAAATTGAACACTTTAGCTTGGCATTGTTGCGCTTTAAACCGGAAGAAGGCAATGGGACGGTCTTCTTGACTGAGAATAGCACCAATGACAACATTAGAAGAATCGCATTGAACCTCAAAGATCGATACTGCTAAAGCCAGAGCTTCAGTGAATTTTTCTTTCGAGGTCAAAACTCTTCTGCACCTTTTCGTTTCATTGAAACCTCTTCCCTTTTGAGTATTCGGTAATTGGGATAGTTTGACGGTCGTATTGCCACGATCGTCCAGGTAGCACGTGACATGCATTCATTGGAATTACATCACACCATTCTTTATGTGCAGATTTATTTCCAATAGAAAATTGGACTAAACAGCGCTTGGAGACTTTAATATCATTTCCCTTCTTTGGGCACCGAAACTTGTAAGGGTATTTATGATGATCTTTCATCAGCAGCTTCAACTTTCCTATCATTCATGCTGCTACAATATTAGATCACAACTTCCTCCGTCAATAAAACATCACACGCTTTGCCCCGTTACGTGCACTTTTAGGAGAAAATTACCAAAAAAGTTCTCAACTTATTGTAATTGTACCAATTCAGTCATAAACTTTTTTTTGGACTAATTCAATCATAAACATTTTGCATTTGTGCAAATTCAATCTATTCGGCCAAATTAAACTTTTTTTAGGCCACTTCTGTCTATTCGGCCAAATTTGGCCGGACGATACTAATGTAAACATTGCTGGCACTAGCTATCCAGCCAACACTAACATGGACAATTTCTTTATAGATTTTTTCGAATTTTTTCAAATTTTTTATATTTCCTTTTTCTTTTTCCTTTTTTTCCCCACCTTCTTCCACCACCAGCCAGAGGCGAGGGTTGGCAAGGTCGGCCTTGCAAGGTAATTCGATAAGAACGAGCCTTGCTCTCGCCCTTGCCAATGGCCGGCAAGACTAATCTTGCCGGCACTCACCTCTTGCCGGCAATGATCAACCAAAGAAATAAGCAAAAGGTGATTAAGAAAAAAAAAAGAGAAAAAAAGGAAAAAGAAAAGAATAAATAAATAAAATAAATAATCAAAAAATAAAATATTATTAAAAAATTGTCCACATTAGCGTTCGATCAAATTGGTCGGGTGGACTAAATTATTACAAATATAAAAGATTGATGACTGAATTAACAAAAAAAAAAAATCATGACTGAATTGGCATAATTGCAATAGGTTTAAGACTTTTTTGTTAATTTTCCCACACTTTGAGTGAAAAATGTTGTGGTGCAGCCATCTTGACTTGTCCACAGCTAAGACAATGTTTAAGGTTCATCAATGATCAAGAAAGTGTTGCTAGAAATAGGGATGCAAAAAGCAGAGAACATATAAGAATTGGGAAAAGTACCAAAAAAGTTCTGAATCTATTCCATTAGTACCAATTCAGTCCTTAACGTTTTAATTAAACCAATTTAATCCTAAACATTTTTATATTGATATTGATTCATTCCATTTGGATACTTTAGGTAAAAAATTACTAACATGAATGCCAACAGTCCTACATAACACACCGGGCACTGACATAAATATTTTTAAATAATCTTTTGACTTTTTGACTTTGTTTTTTCCATTTTTTTCTTTTCTTTTCCTTTAGATTGTGGCTGGGACCAGCCATGGATGATGACTGACCACAGGAAGGGGCACAAGCCTTGCGGCCTGGGCGAGGGCTGCCCTTACTAAATCTCGTGAGGGCTCAACCCTCGCTTCTTGAAGTGGAAGGGCCGCCCTTACTAGAAGTCGCAAGGGTAGCCCTCAAGTAGGGCATGGCATTGAGCCCTCACCAACAGCCAGTCGCTAGCTATGTTTGGTATCGGCCATAATCTAAAGGAAAAGAAAAGGGGAAAAAAGAAACAAAATTTTAAAAAAAGTAAAAAAAGAAAAGTTATTAAAAGAATTATTTAAAAAATCCACATTAGTGCCGGCCATGTTACATAAGACTGCTAGCATCCACATTAGCAATTTATAGTCTTAATTGGTCAAATGGACTGAGTTGGTACCAATGTAAAAATATTTAGGACTATTCAAGATTGAGTTAGTATCAATGTAATAAATTTATGATTTTTTGATACTTTTCTCTATAAGAATTGCATATTTTGATTTCTAAATTGTGTGTGTTACGATACACACATAAGATCCCAAGTAATTAATATGAAAACATATTAAAAAATCACCGTTGAAGATAATATTTTGAATCAATCTTAGAATATTAATGTCTTGATTATGCTCTCATTTTGGAGAGAGTTGGAGATAAGTTTGATTATGCTGTGAACTAGGATAGCTAGCAATGGACTAGGTCAATACCTATAAAGGTGGTGATTCAGCCAAAAGTGACATGGATTATCTAATCCGTACCTAGCCTCGGTACTCCTTTATTCATTAGTCCATTAAGCACGTCCCACATAATTTGCTATCATAGCTATTATTTTATTCAGCTCTTTGTACGTCCCGACCACAGGTAGAGTAATGATTTATTGAAAGAAAGCAAATCGCAAGCTTCCCACAAGCCAGCGCTTCACCCAAGTTGTAAACCTAAACTACTTCATATCAAAGAAACACAAGAACTCCTTCAATCCAGAGGAAACAAATAATGCAGTACTGTGTATATATATATATATATATATATATATATTCGTAATCCATGGCTAGATTCTTGCAAAACTATTCATGTGCGTGCAACAATGTTGCACAATCCCAGACGTTTGTAGTATAATATGGGAAAATACGAATAAAAAATTATGTTTAGATTGCTATGAAGGTTGATGTTGGTCGTCATATTTAGGATTGCGCTTGTTGGCAAGTGATCATTCCCTTATGCGATGGCACCTTCGAATTGAGTGTTCATGGAATACATTATATTTCTACTTAAGGTTATCGAGTATTGTCGCATGCTAAATCATGGTATTAAAATTTCAATTCTCCCAAAAACATATCTAAACACGGTTAATAACATTCGATTTTGTATTTATTGTAGTACACTCCAAATATAACTGCAGCATCATGGACATCCGCTGGTTTCAACCCCGACAATGCACTCTCCTATGATCAAGCCACGACTTCCTTGACAATTACTTGACACTAAATACTTAACGAAAACGAGAATTCAACATCAAACACATCATGATGACTGCATAGTCCTATATTGTTTGCTGCGCTTACGCCTCATCCGAGCTTACGAGAAATTATAGCATGGTGCTGCGGATCAGGACCTTCCGGACCGACCCGTTTAGGCCTGACTCTCTCGAAATCATCACCAGTCACTGCATTAGGCGACTTGACAAGGACCGTCAACCTTTTGAATTCATGGACGAGAGTGCGAGCTTCGGAGCCGGTCCAGGAGAAGGCTACCAGCATCAGGCACAGATATAATCCCAACCTGGCCATCGATCCTTCTGGTCAGATTACACTGTGTGATTTTTGCTTGGGAGAGGACTACAATCGCTTGGTATTTATAGCCCTCACGTACCCTCTAGTTCTCTCTCTCTCTCTCTCTGTTAAAAAAATTGAATCGAAGTGCCGAAACATAGGACTTCCCACTATCTACCAATCTGATAGGAACTCCCGAAACCCTTTTGCAGATTTTATAAGGTTAAGCACATTCCCCGCTAGTGGAGTCTTCATTACCAACGCCGTGCTTCATGAGTAATTACGAAAGCCTTTCTCGTCCTTTTATCTGGTCGAATTGAGTGACATTCAATCTTGGCTTCTTCCTTAGTACTCTACGTCATTTCAACCTTTAATCTGATCTACTCGATAATCTTGCAGATCCAGTTGTTGTCGCTATTCAACTTTTTTAAGGCTTCCAATCTCGGCCTTCTCTTGTTGAATTATCGTCCTCAACGAGTGTCCCTTCTTCCGCGTTTGGCCCGCAAGAAAAAATGTCCGTTTCTCGGGATCTCGACAAATGATCCATCCACTTAGCAATCTTTGCAACTTGCTGAGATATAATAGAGAAGGGATAAGTGAGTTAAAATTTGTCATGAAAATTTAATTAGATTTTAAAACTTACAAAAAGTGCAATTAAATTATAATACTTGTTAAATTGGTGCAATCTTAGTCATTCCATTAACTCCGTCCAATTTAGGTAATAGAAAATTCTGATGCGACTTTTTTAAGTATTTTTTTTCTCTCCTATGTGATGCTAATTTGACTAAACACATGAAGGATAATGCTAAAAAGAGGTCCTTTTGGTCCAAATATGATTTTTTAAATCCAACTATTATTTAAATTAGAATAAAAAATAAATAAATTTAAAAATAAAACGAAAGAAGGCACAACGGTGACAGCCTGCAACACCACCATCGCTAACTAGTGGTCAGCAAGGGTCGCCAAGTGAGGACCTATAGCAGCAAGGGCCAACAGCCCTTGCCCGATCTGAAGGAGGGCTAGTGACTCTCGCTAACCACTGGTTGGTCATCCCCTACCATAGCCCTTTCAAGCGATAGTAGGGCAGTGATGGTAAGGGCCCAGTAGACTCTCATTTTAGTAATTATGTTTCATATTTTAGCCATGTCATTGCCACATAGAAGAGATAAATTATTTTAAAAAGACACATCAATTTTTTATGTTATCCAATTTGGATAGAGCTAACAGAAAGACTCGATTACATCAATCTGACAAGTTTTAGAATTTAATTATATTTTTTTTAAGTTTTAGAACTAAAATGTATTTTTGTGATAAGTTTCGAAACTTTCAACACACTTATCCATAATATATTCACAACATGGGAACTTAAGCTAACAAAATCAACTGTTGCAAACTCCATCTAAGTTTTGATACTGGATCACGGGGTCTCCATTTTGTGCTCCAACTGTTTCAATAATTTTGGAAAAGTATTAGGTCCGCACATTTCACACTTTCAGTCTTCTACTACCGGCATTCGCATCAGGAGGTATTGAGATATCAAAATTAGTGCACTCTTTATTAGCTGAAACCTTTGGAACTTCTTATCGCTCAGGCCGACCATGAGGAACGTAATGCCAATTCATGCTCTTCTCTAGTACATTTCCAGGGGCACCCGTAATCGAACCCAATATCTTGGAGAACTCTTGACAGCAATTCTGGACCTCCTTTGCATAGAGGTGGATAAATGAAGATAAAGAAGATATGATTTGCGACCTTTTTTGCATAGAGGTTGTGCAACATGTAACAGTTCAAATGTCGCAAAATCCAAAGTTTCATATTACCACTGTCCTGGCTTTCCCGCTGTTAAGAAATCACACTACCTCCAGGAGGAAACTGGGTACTCTCTAGTGAAAGGAAATAACAAGCCGAGATTGGACAATTACAAATGCTAAGTTTAGAAGTCTGGTCCGTATTTGAAACATTGACAGCATCCCATGAAAACAAGGAGAAGAAAAATATAGTCTTGATTCAGCAAGGCACCCAGAAATGTCCTTGGAATTTCATCCCAAACCGACAGGGTGCCAAAAAAGAGACCTCCTGAATATATGCAGGAAGCCAGTATGCTTCCACAATCCAAAAGTCTGAGAAACAAGCCTGCATATACTTTCCTGATTCATCATTGCTCCCATGTTCAGATGAGTGTCTGAGCAAGGAGACAATTAGAGGCACATGCATCCATGATCTATTCTGTCTGGGTGTGATTCATATGCGATCGTGTATGTTATGTGTTTTTGAGTGAGAGAGAGAGAGAGAGAGAGGCAAAGTAGATACCTCGTCTGATGCAACTTCAAGTGTGAATCTCCTTGGACATGAGCCGTGATGCATACTTTTGCACCCTACGGATGTTTTATCTGGTTAAGGAATTACAAAGATATGCCAAAGGGGAAAAGAACATATCATGAACAACCCAAGAACATCCTGTGAAATCATTGATAACCAGAAGGATATCTGTTCTTCGTAGATGGGATGATTAAGCATTAATAGATTGTTGTTGGTCACAAGTGATCGAACAAGCAGTTCTTTAGCTTCTTCCTGCTTCTTCTTTAGCATGTTGCAGATCTGTAAAACAATTTCCTTAGGCAGCCAATGTTTCACCAGCAGAAGGATCACAAAGATGGTAGAATAGACAAGAGGCAACAGTTCAATGCCCCTCTGTGCAATATCCTCAGTCTATGTTCCAATGGCCTTCTGAAAACTCAATTGCTTAGAATAGACCTTTAATTATGGAAATTAGCTATAAAGTACTATAGATTCATCCTTAAGGAAATGACGTCGGACTGTAGAAGACATCACAATTCCCATATTAGGGAGGTTCTCTTCATCAATTAATTTCTAGTTGTACAAATTCAACAGATGAAGATGCTTAACCACTCATCCAGTAAGCCACAGAAAGTTGTCTATGGACAACTACTCCCTGTAACCTGACAATCTCGTATATTCTTTTCCTAGAGCTTTGTTGTCACTATTATTATCTCTCTATTATAATCTTCATGGTCTCTGATTATAGTCTACAATATGCATATAACTGATCACCAAAGCCAAGAAGTGCATAAGCAACTCATTTATGGCAAAAAAATGTTAACCATAATTCACTTACATCTTCAAGTTCCTTGGTATAAGCTTCAGCCTTTTCAACATTTTCATCAGATTCCATGACCGATGGACTTCCAATTTCGGTGGACCTTGCCTTAGGAGAAATCTTAAGCTGAAATTTAGGATGGTCACCAGACAGACGGTCCGTTTTGCTTTGATCGGTGTTCTCATGATTGCAAACCTGACATGTATAATCTAAGAAACCAGCAAGGAACGAGTTTCGACTCTCTGTTGAAATAGAAAAACTTAAGAAGGTTCTGTCCATTTACCTGTTCTGTGACAACAGCTTCGGAGGAATCTCTGAAACTTCTGAAGTGCCAAGGGTAAGAACATTACTTCCACAAACAAAACCCAGTCACAGGAGTGAGGATAGTGAGTTATTAGCACTCTTCACCTTTTTTCACTAGGAGATTCAGAGGGCCATTCCGGTGGACTAAATGACATCAAATTGGCAACTGATCCCTGCAGAATAGACACTCACGACTTCTAATGCATTACAAAATAATTATATTTCGCAACACCCTATTAAAGAGGTGTAAGGTATTACTTGGAAGTCAAGAGCAAACAATAGAAAGGAACCTCAGATGATTTCCCTTATGAATTGAGAAGTGGCTGGTTTTATTGGTTTACCTGTTCTGTGACAACAGTTTTGGAGGAATCTCTGAAACTTCTAAAGTGTCAAGAGTAAGAACATTACTTCCACAAACAAAACCCAGTCACAGGAGCTAGCATAATGAAGTTATTAATACTCCTCACCTTTTCTCACTTGGAGACTGAGAGAGCTGTTTTAATGGACTACATGGCATTAAATTGGTGTCTGATCCCTGCAATATAGATACTCACCGCTTCTAATGCATTACAAAATAACATCCCCATAAGTATAATCGTAATGCCCAATTTTATTTTATTTTTTGGTCCAAATCTAACACCCTATTGAAGGAGGGGCAAGTTATTACTTGGAAGTGAAGAGCAAACAACAGAAAGGAACCTCATATGATTTCCGCTTTAAGGATGACTTAAGAAGTGATCCGTTTTCAGTGCTTTTGCTACAATGAGCTAACGCTCGCATAGCCGTAATTTGCTCAGAGTCCCTCATGGAACTGATTTCCTCTGTAGGATTAGAACCAAGTTGGCCTTCTTTGGTTCTTATGGCCCTGCACATATTGACATCTTGATCTCTAAAAGTATCTATGGTTTCAAATACCAGGACATAAAGTTGCAATGCAGTTTAGACCTCATCATTCTCAGGCTAGAAAGATGAAAAGCCCTCTTGGCAGAATTAAGAGAGTTACTGTTCTTCACATCAACATTTCTGACCCTTGAATCCTTAAAAGACTCCTTGCTTGAATTCGTGACTTCAGGATTCACGCGTATCTCATCAATTGGTTTCGACAACTCATTTAAACTGCCCATCATGCATAGAGAACTGCAAAAGTTTAGAGCAAGCAGGTTAAGCATTTGCAAAATAATGCTGGGTCAATGGTCAATGCGATATATACAATGTACTTGTTAGAGCTGGGAATGTCTAAGACAGGATATGACATGACAGTGACACATCTTTTCTGTAATGAGGAGTTATTTCAGTCTTGAAAGTAAATATCATTTAAAGGAATATCACTCTTCCACGTGGCTTAAAAGGTTCAAACTGAACATGAACATATCATGCTACAGCAGATTGTGAACCCTACTTCCAGGCATAATTTAGTCATATTTTACCAGAGAAAAAGATGTCAATATCCACTTCAAAGCATACTATGAAGGATTTAATGAGCTTTCTTGGCCAATAATAAAGGGAGACTTAAACTTGAGATACAATTGCAAGTAAAGGTTTATTATTTCAGCTGAAAAGGCTTTAATTTCATCAACAGCAAGCGATAATCAAGAACATCATAAGATTTTTCACATGCATCTACATGTGTTAATCACACTATTAATATACAACAAATTCAAATATATCTACAAATCAGTTGATCAAACTAGTAATATACAGCAATTAGGAGAGTGTCCAATGTCTCAAGGCAAACTATGATATACCATCAAAAGAAAAAAAAAAAAAAAAATCTCATTTTGCCCTAGTTGAAAGTCTATTGGATAACAGGAGACCAATAACCAGACCACATTTATATGCGAAAAAAGTAAACTTTTCCTTTTTCTCTTTTGTGTTTGTGTGTGGATGGGGGAGTGGCAGTGGGGAGGAGATAACTTACACATTATTCACTCACTGTTGGCTACTCTTAAATGAAGTACATGGGAAAAAGAAAATGCTAGAATTTGAACAAAATTTCAAACAGCTCCACAATTACAACTTGATTTGGTATGGATGCCTCACCCCAGTTGAGAAGTGGGTCTCACACTGATGTGGCATCCAGTCAGAGGAGGTTGACTTTTTGTTTGCTCCCTTGCCCGTGAATTTAGACCAACAAGCGACTTTCCCCCAACTTGAGAATCCTTGGCATTATATCCCAACCTGTTGAAGATTGCATAAATCATGTGATAGTATAAAGCATGGAATGTCCGATCAATGATACTAGAGTCAAAAAGAAAATCTTCACCTTGTTTCATTTAGATGTAAAGAAGCAAGTCCTTTGCTGCTAAATTGAGTAAGCTTTCTCCCAGTTGATGGTTCTCGAGAAGACTGACTCTTAGTTTCCTCTGATCTCTTGAAACAATTCGAGTGGGCTTGTCCAGGCTCTCTACTGGTAAAGAAAGAGGACAATATATAACTGCAGGCTCTCCATTTGGGACATTTACATAATACTAAAACTGAGCTAAGAAGTGCAAAAATGTCATGCTGTTGATTCACCAATACTTTTGTTGAACTCTGGAAATCACCATAAAATGCATCAACATGATAGCAAGAGCTCAGTGAATGAGCGATCAAACTGAAAATCACAACAACTTGCATTCTCGTCCTTAATATTTAAGTTACGGATGCATATGCTTTCTAAATTTTCACAAAATCAACCATCAAGAATCCATGTTTCTTAAAAGGAGACATTAATGGCCCATTGGTCTAATTTGGCATGGCAGAAACATGCCAATAATATAGATTCCCTCTCGTTCCTCTAATCACTCAAAGGTAAGGGATAGATGGGACAACCTGAAAACAGCCATTTCACTATCATGCAGTACTTCACTTGGGATAATACAGGCTGCATCATTAAGACTTGTCACAGGCTTGGCGTCTTCGTTATCAGCCTTAGTAGCATTCAATGTGTCAAGAAAAGGTTTATCGCTTCCATTTGCCTCGCCTTCTGTTCCTGGAACATGTGGCACACTTGAACCTTCTGACTGCATGTTGCCATGAGAATATGTGGCTTCCCCTACCGATTCTTCCCTTTTACTCTGCTCTTCACCCAAAGTGCAATTTAAACTGTTGACAATAGACAAATCTTTTCTTGGAAGCTCTGGGATGGTACTTAAATTTGTGTCAACCCCAGGCTGAATATGTACTTCTCTTGACGCTGTTTTGTCTGATGAATGATCTTGTTGATCAGATTCATAAGAACACGCGCTTTTTGTCCTTTCGAAAGACGATTGTTCTGTAATTGAATTTCTAGAGGCTGTGGGCTTTGGCACCCAATCCATTCTTGGGTTAGGCATGGAAGTTGAAGTTACAGAAGTTCCTACTTGAATCTCTGATGTACCCACACAGCGTGATGATTGAACATTATCAATCATAGCATTATCCTGAGAGTCAGGAATTGCCTCATCAAGGCGAGTTTTTGAGCCCTGGTGCTCATTCATCAGTGATGATCTCCCTTTGCTTCCTGTAACCTTCTTCCCACCTTGTTCTCCCTCAGTCATGGGTGAATCAAGATTAAAGCCATCCAACCTGGATAGCACAAATGACTGCTAAGTTCCTAGATTGCAATCAAAAGTCATGATGTTTCCCTTCACTAGAAAATATAACCTTATGTATCAAAGAATATGCCCTAGTGTATACATTGTGAAACTGTCTTACTCATTAAAATCAAAGGAGAAAGAAAATCTTTTCTTGGAATTTCCTTCATCAGGTGATTCTGCTTCATTTCTGTCCTTGTTTGGAGATTTCTTAGATGGACAGGAGAAATCAAGATCTGGCATATCCACTTTGAATGATGAAAACTTGTCAAAGTCGCCATCCAGGTTAAAATCGACATCCCTGAAAAAGGTTTCTTGATAATCAATGCACATAAAGCAGAGATATATCCCCCCTCGTAACAAGTAAGATTGTAATAAGCTTTCATGCATCTTCACCACCATCCATTGTTTTGAACGATTTTTGAAGTGGTTGAATGATATGTGAAGCATGACTCACTTGATCACCATGGGCATTATTCTCCAGAAAGCGGTAATTGTACAGGGACACGTAACCAACACAAGTATGAAGATAGAATATTAAAGTGAGATTCACATCCATAACAGTTTATTATTCCTATGCTTTAAGTTTCGCTTACAGTTTATCAAAGTTGAATTTCTTTGTTTTGCCTTTGCCAACTGTATCAAAGCTAAAATCCACTGCATCATCTTCTGCCACAGACAACGACTTCCAGGAGGTCAGGAACTCCTTTCCAAATTCTGCATCTGTTGAAATCAGATTTAACATTGAGCTGTGACCTACATATCTGACCTTCATAAGGCATGGCCAGAAATGTGTACAAGCAATCATCCTAATCAATGACAAAGATGAAAACCTATTTTAATGTAAAGAAAGCTTTAATTTGATTTCAAGTACACGAAAAGTGTGCTGAATTAATTATTGACCACAATATCCAAAAGAGTCATACGTCAGGCCATATTATATTAACAATATTAACGTAAACAAATTTATTAGGTTTGAAAAAGAGAAATATGCATCCTTTTGGTACCATTTCACATCTGAAGTGAATTAACTGTATTTTGAGATTTCTCAAGCTTTCAGAGTACCTAGTAATGATTTATCCTCTTTCTGATTCACCACTGCCGTTTCCTTAGGTGATTCTGCCATCTGCAACGGAAAGAGTGAGGATAGCATTAAGAGAGAGAGAGAGAGAGAGAGAATATAAATGGCCCCTAGAATTTACAAAAGAAAAGGGAGAATTAATTTCAAACCCCTTAGGCTGGCTACACTACAGAGCAACCTCTCTTCTCTTCATAAAAGCAACATCTCTTTATTAAAACATGGAATCTATGACATTTTTGCACTTATCTTTTGCAGAAGCATATATTAACTAGCCTAGGAGGGACCTTAGCCAGTCCGTTAAAGTGAAAAACTCACACTTGACATATAAACAGTTCATACAGGCGTGGCATTTACCTATACAAAGTGGTTAGGTGGAAAATTGCAAGCTTTAAATTTAAGACTGCACGACCAAAAACAGCCATATGTACATGCCAGATTTATTTTTCATCCTTCCACAAATGCAAAGGCAAAGGATCTCCAATTTGACAGCAATGATGAGGTGGACGGCTAATCACCACAAAACAGAAATGATCATTTCAAGAATTATCTGCCTTGATTCAAGTGGGACATGAGTCTCGCATACTCCTAATATGAAATGTCCGAAGGAGTTCCACTAAACCACAAGTGGAAACCATTATAGCTATTGCAAAGGATAAACAAATAACGCAGCATTAAACAGTTCATACAAGGGCAAAGAACAGGGCTAGTCCAGTATAATCTATCCCAAGAAAAGAACACGCATGCTATTTTAACATGAGAAACCATAGCATCGAGGTTTAGCAGATGAATTAATGGCTGTCTTATGACAGCCTTAAATATATAGGTCCTCCTATCGCATTCAGATCATCCGATTTCCAGCACCGTGAAGTTCAATTAAAATGAATGTTACTAAAAAAAAAAAAAAAAAAACAGAAGAGCTACTTATCATGGCATCATTTCTAGGAAAAGAGATGCCGTGAAATAGCATTATCTTTGCATGAAACTGTCCAGAGCAGCAACGAATCTCCTAGTCATACCTCAGAAGTCAAGACAATGAGAAGGTGAGAAGGTAAATGCTGTAAGGCATAGCGATTTTCTCTAAATAAGCGTCTACCCTGCGGTGAAACTGCAAGGAGCTACAGACTCCCAGCAATAGGCTAACAGCAAATCTGAACACAAATCTATCTACAAGCTAACTCCACTCAGTTTCTGAAGTCAAATGTGCCGGAATACTCACAGAGGTGTACCAGAGAGAGATAAACGTAGCAATTGAGGAGAAATTCTCCCCTGCGCCGAACCTACAAAATCATAGACGATGCTCGAACGGACTCGATAAAGCCAATCTACGTCGATCACAAAGAGGTCTTCCGAAATCAAATGGACGTACTGCCGGACGGAGGATGGGAGACGCAAAACGAACGCGAGACAGTGAGAGACGAGGCACGGCGAAGGTGAGAGTCCGAAGGAACTCCTCATCGGAAAAGTTCGCATCCTCATCAGATTCACCGTCGGAGAAACTGAGCGTGCTCGTGTGGAGTGCCTCTGTTCAACGCTACGAAACAATCGGCGAACGCCGAGGTACGGAGCATCGAGACACCGAAGAAGCCATAGGCAGAAGAAGAAATCGACGGATTGCGAAAGCTCGAGATCGATTCGGACGTCGACAGTACCTTCCTTGCGATCGCGACAGGGAGCGAGCTCGAGCGTGGGAGAGAGAGAGAGAGATCGATCGACTGGATTTGAACGGAGATGAGAGAGAAGTAGTCTGGTTCTTCTGAGGATTTGAGTGGCGATTCTATTTATATATGGAGAGAGAGAGAGTATAGCCTGGAAAGAGGCGGGACCGGAAAGTGGCGGAAATCCGACGGAGATTCGCCTGAGCGACCCGTCATGCGCTCGCCGGCTGTTTCCCCGAGGAGACGGATGAAATTCCGATTTTGCCCCTCCAGGTAAGCATTTCAGCACGGTTTTCCAGGAAATATTCCAGCGGACCCGGATCTATGCATCTGAAAAAATATCGACCGTCGTCGACCACGTGGATCCAAACTTGAGAACCATATGATCAACGGCCTTAATAGATTCGGGACATTTAGAGCATTTACCCTATGTATTAAACTCAATAAGTTACCAACTAATTACTATCGAAGTCCGTCTCCATATGCCTATTGTCGTGCCAAGAAGAGGGCACTTTTGTCCAAGAGTAACTCAAAGCTGGCTTGAGAGGAATTTCAGAAATTGACAAGAAAATGAATGTCTTATTATCATATGAAGGTGGAATTTTTTTTAAGTTAGTGTTGTGTTGACATTTGTCCCGCCTCATTCGCTATTGAAATGTTGGGTTTATGTCACCAACACAGTATCAATTGCCCAGGGCAAGGCTATCACAGCAATCCTATGAGATTCAAGTGAGAAAATCCTAAAACAACAATGCATTTAAGCACAAACTCGTCCTTCACATATAGCCTAATTCGAAAAAACAAAGTATTTATGTCTCTGAGGCTTTTATTGTACAATTTGCTCCCTAGAGTTGAATATACGTTTAAGATGAATATACGTTTGATCGATTATAATTATGCCAGCAAAAAAATGCCCTTTGATAAATATATGTTTTCATTTTAAGTGAAATTTTCACTATTTTTAAAGGGTTGACATTTGGTATCTTGACAAAAGACGAAACCTCAAGAAAAATAAATTTAAGATTCACTAATAACTTAGATTATTTCAAGGATGCTTTTTAGTAATTTTTGTCAGTCCAAAATAGAAACACCTTATTCTTCGTCATCTTACTTTTGATACGGAGTCATTGCGCAATAATCTTTTCCGTCCCCGTCACCCTCGTTCTGGTCGATGGCGATCTCGGAGAAGTGCATTATTGTAAGGCCTGTAGAGATTGCTTGTCGTCAAGAGCAGGAAATCGGGCGAATTTCACCGTCGCGTCAAGAGGTCTTTCTTCTTCCACCGCTCCTGCACCCAAGGGCCCCTGGAGAAGCGAACCGACGATGTGAGCTACTAGGATTTACCTGCACAAGTTCCGATTGCCCCCGATCGCGCCAGCTGCTCAGATTCTCCACAGGTGATCGACATCGCCGCCATCATATGTGACAGCTACTCGGGCTCTGTCAAGGGCTTCTATTTCCATCGCCGGACGTGCGCCTCCTATCTAGAGCAAGATTCTCTTCTCAAAATTCTCGCCATCAGCTAGGTGCGAATGCAACGATTCCACCTCCCTCGCATATCATGCCTCTTCTCAGCATTGTGAGGCTTGTGGTGGGGCTTGCTCGGGTGCAATCTATTAATGCCTTCTGGAAGATGGCTATTGTCGTGTCGTGTCCGCAGATTGTGTCTGGAGGTGCCTGTGGAATTATCGCTCGCAATAGCTGCTCGCTCTTCGCCACGCGACATCGGAAGAAGTCTCGTGTCGGACTTTCTACTCCTGTGACAAGGCAATTGATGGTGGGTTCAGATTTTCCAGCACAGAACGTGAATTCATTTTGCATACTTCTTGTGTCCAGAGGCTGATTCCGAAACATCACTTCCATTAGCATAGTGTGATCTATCTCCAGGCAGCCTACGGTGTCAGAGAAGGAAAAGCGAACCTGCGATGCAACTCTTGCGCTAACCGATGCGCCATGGATGACTACCATGGTCTCGATTGTGATTTCAAACTCCGCCATCATTGCTTTCGCCTACCACAGAGTATAAAGAGCAAGCATCACCTTGATCCGCTGACCCTCCATGAGTATATCGTGAAAGATGATTCGGGTGAGGAGAAAGATGATTCGGGTGAGGAGTACCGCGACATCTGCAAGAGAAGAAGGAATCCAAAATTATTGGTCTACTTTTGTGGAGAATGAGAGTCACTCATGTTAAATGTGCAATATATCCTGCAAGTTTGAAGCAAAAATTTATAGGAAAAAAAAAAATTAAGTGTCGAATCCAATGCGAGCTTAATGAATTTGAATAAGCCAATTGTCACATGTAGGTCAAAAGGATATGTGCGCAACAAACTTAAATTCGCGGCACTTATACAAAGGGGTTAGAGGGAGGTTGCAACCTTTAAATTTAAGATTGTGCGACTAAAAACACACATATACATGACAATGCATGTGTTTTTGAATATTCACTCTTCAGCATTCCATAAACACGAAGGTAAAGGATCTCCAATTTGACAGCAGTAATTAAATGGACAGCTAGTCACCACAATAATAGTGACAGCCATTTCAAGATTTCTCTGCCTTGATTCAAGTTGGACATGAATCTCATAATTCTGATGTGAAATGTCTGAAGATGTTCAATTAGACCACAAGTGGATCCACTATAGGCATTGCAAATGATGAACAGATGCAGTAATAAACACTTTATACGGAGTCATAAGCGAAGGGCTAATCCCGTATAATCAAATACTGAAAAAAGAACACAGATGCTAATTTAGCATGAGAAACGATAGCATTGAGTTTTAGCAAAAAAAATTGAACGGCTGTCTTATGACAGCCTGAAAAAATATAGGTCCTCCTATCCCATTCAGATCATCCCACTTTCCAGCAAAATGCTGTAAGTCATAGTGTCTACACAAACATCTACATTGCGGGGAAACTGCAAGGAGCTATAGACTTCCAGCAATATAGGCTTAGAGCAATTTCAACTATCAATTTTTATATAAGCTTGTTTCATAGGAAACTACACAACGCAGTTTTCAGAAGTCAAATGCGCCAGAATACTCAAAGAGACATATCAGAGAGTAAACATAATAATTTAAAATAAATAAATAAACAAATTCTTCACTTTGCCCAACCTACAAATTTGTCGAAGATGCTCTCGAATGAACTCGATAAAGCAAATCAACATGGACAACAAAGAGGCGGTCCTAAATCAAACGGACCCGCTGTCACGGAGGATGGAGATGTGAAACGAACATGACAGCGAGAGACAAGGCACGACAAAGCGAGAGTCCATCAGAACTCTTCATTTTGCATCTCATCACATTCACCACCGCAAAACTCTGCGCGCTCACGAATGACCTCTGTTTTAACACTACGAAACGGGCAGCGAACACCGATATATAGAGTCAACAAAGAATGAATTACTAGACCGAGACAACTGTAGGAACCAAGTCGAGAATCGATGCTGAACATGAGATGAAACGCGAATGGAAATGGAGATCTCTTTTACCCGACGGGAGAGAAGCGAATTGGTTTTTCTGAGGTTTTGAATGGCAACCGTATATATAGTCGTTTCGAATAAATTTTCAATTTTGCTCCTTCAGTGGAATCATTTTTCACGAATTTGCCCCCAATAATGCTCTAATTTGTCTCGGATGGACCTCACCAATAACTCTTGCATGGTGGACCCCGGATCCTTTGATCCACATTGGCGCCAATATTATCAACGGCCTCGATGGATATGGGCCATGTGGACTCTTGTCCGGGCAGGCATTTACCCTCCCACGGATCAAATGTGTAAGGGATCCACGGAGCTGTTTGTCAATTGTTATCCAAATCATTGGATCCAAACAGATACTTTACTTGCGCAGCCACTCTAAATTCGAAAAAACAGATATCGATTGTATGGTTAATGTAGCATTAACGAGTAATCATGCTATCTACGCACGGCACAGTTCACAACTAGGGGAACTGAACCAGCCGGTGGTTGTGAACCGTGCCGTAAGGCATGCTCAATTTGAATTATATGCATCTTAATTAATTATTGTGTTTGAATTTTAAAATTGTCATTTACTTTTGGACAATATCTACCGTTGTACCTGCAATTGTTAGATAAATTTCCTTTTAAAGAAATATGAGCAATCATCCATTAGTCAGCATGTGCTCGAATAAGACAGTGTCTTCCCGGGAAAGAAAAGTCACATTCATGGACTTTATTTGATATAGCAAATTGAAATTACTTGTCTTTGGGCATCGTAATTGAGAATCTCATCTCGTATAATTCAAACAAAGATTCGAAATATTGCTTTGATTGCAAGGCATGTGAAATAGAAGTTTGAAACTTGATTATGGATCAGACAACCGAAGGTAAAGATCAGAGAAAAAAATTGTGATCATGATGCCAACATACCAAGTCGGCTTAATTTTTATTTAAGTCGATCGTTGCATGCCAAAGAGAAAACAGCTTAATTTATTTTTCTAATTTTTAAATATTTAGTTGATATGACCAAACTGTATGTTAACATTGTCTTCTTTGCCAATGTAATCGATATTTAAATGGAAGGACCCCAAAAAAAAAAAAAAAAAAAAAAGGGGGGGGGGGGGGGGGGACTGAAGAACCACAAATTAACCGAAGTTCATATCCTATGTACCTTCGCAATTTCGCGCTTGTAATAATTCATGATACTTTGAATTATGCATAAATGTAGTATCCTGAAGGATTGCTTCAATTACATGTAAAGTTGACATTTACCTTCTTAATTGAGGGCCTTGTAAAGCATCCAACGAATTGCAAGTCTGACACATTACATAATTAAAATAAGAAACTACCATGATGCATTTGATTATAGATTAACTTAGTAATGAAACATAAAATATATATGAAAAATATAACTCGGAAGAATTATTAGAAGATCCAAATAGATCTTGACTGTCGATCACGTAGATCCACACTTGGGAACCACATGATTAATGACTTTGATGAATCTAGAAAATTTAGAGTTGGGTCCAAATAAGAATTTAGCTTCGTGCTGAAGCTATTTGTCAATAGCTACCCAAGCCCATTTCACATACCTAGTGTCATGCTAAGAGAAGAGGACACCTTCCTCCAGGAATAACTTAAAGCTGGCGTGAGTAGGAGTTGAAGAAATCGACAAGAAAATGAATATCTCATTCTTATATAAAAGAGGATTTCTTTATGTTGTGCTGTGTTGATATATGTCCCACCTCATCGGTTATTGCAATGTTGGATTTAAGGTACCAACAAAGCATTAACTGCCCACGAAACGAGCCTATCACTCTAGTCTCACTGATATGAGTAGGGAAATTCAAGAGCGACAAATAACCTAAGCCAAGCTCGTCCGTCGTAGATTAACCCAAGAAAAAGAGAGTATTTATGTTTCTTTGAGGCTCTTATGTGCACTTCCTTCCACGAAGTTGAATGGGTTGACTGGGCCTTCTTGGATTTTCTGTTTTTCTATAACTATTTTTACCATTTTACTTCCTTTCTGTATATAAGTTTATATAAAAAAAAAAATCTCTTCATTATTTTATAAAAGATGGGAAACATTTACTTTTAATGTGATAATTTATAATCGGATAAAGAAAATGACCTTCGATAAACGTAAGTTTTTATTTTTGGTGAGATATTCCCTATTTAACGTTTGGTGTGTTGAATTTAAGATAAAAAAAGTCAAGAAGCTTTTGAAGAATTTAAGATACACCGATGCCTAATGTGCGAGTCAAGAAGCTTTTGAGAATTTCTTTTTTCTCAGTGCAAAATTGAAACACTTTTAGTTATCTTACTTTTTTTTTTTTTTTGGTTTTTTGTTGTCTGTTTTGTTGTCTATAATTTTGATACTAATTTATTACGCAACTATCTTTCCTATGACAACACATATTAATCAAGCCTTTTAATCAAGGTGTGGTTCGGCTGCATATAATTTTTTAATAAGCTAGGAGTGTTAGAAAGAATTTTCAAGTTACTCTGAATATACTTGTAAGGAGAGATTTTCACTATATCTCGCTGATTTCATTACTTGGCATGTAAAATTTCTTAGGCTAGATTAGCATCAGGTTTTGCAGCACTTTTTAGATGCAAATTTTTTCATTCTTCATCACGATATTCTAAGACTACTAACGTATTCGCCTCTATTTATTGCTGTAGGTTGAAAATTTTCGAATTAGGAAAAGAGAATGAAAGTGGGTGCGACGGCGGCGAGGACGATGGAATCTACAAACTAAGGCTTCGGAAAAAGATGATCGAGCTCGACATCTTTCTTGTGGTTGCAATTGGTTTAAAATTAGTCTGTTCAAAGTCCAAAAAACTTTGTTTTGAGAACTCGTCTTTAGTATGTGATGTCATTAACTGTGTCACAAACTTCCGTGGGAGAACGTGCGGGGTTCAGGGAAGATTCCTAGAAGCATCTCCTAATTCAAATGAAACAACAAGAAGAGACCCATACAATTTATCATCATCCCGTATCCCCAATGTATATGGCTCAACCTCGGGCGGACAAAAAGATCAACAACCCAAAATAGCCCAGAAAAGGAGATGAACAGCTCAAGAACAAAGACAATAACCAAGGAACAAGACCAGAATCACCACGTAAGGCTAAGCTTAGACATCCAAAGGCAGCAACGAACAACTAATGATCAAATTTCCAAGTCAAACATAGTGCCTTAGAAGATGATATTAACAAAGATTTATTATTTATAATGTGATCCCACATTTTTTAGGGATATAATTTTTAAAATAAAAACTTATCCTTAGACATTGATCCACTTTTCTCTTTTAAGTGACCGCTATTCTAGCATAAGATTTTCCACATTCATACCTATTTGTGACGACTGCTCATTGAAAACCGCATTGATGGTGGGCAATTTATAAAGATGATGGTTTATTTTGTATGGGTATCACAGGGTCTAAACCAAACCCTCTCTTTCGGAGGATTGGGTTAGTAGAGTACGCCAATAATTACCATCGAATCTTCATGGATTTCCATCGCATGCAAACTCGAACAATGACCGGAGGTCAGATTCATTTTTGGTTCTGTTTTCCACATATAATTCTAATTTATGATTGAATTATATTCTTCAATGCATGACTAGAATCGTTCGTTTGTCTTACAAGATTCCCTTCCCTCAAGAAGCAGACATGTTGACTCGCACAAATGAGGAACCCAATGCAAAACTCTGTCCACGCAAGAAGCAGAGACGGTTGCGAATAACCTCATCGCTTTCCCTCCAAAGGCGGTCAATGGATCCGTTCCGGGCTAGTTTCAATAGAGTTTTAGCAAAGGCCCCTGCCTTTTCAAGTGATGGACGACCCAGTTAAGCTCAAGTTGCCTTCCTCCAATGGGTCTTTGAATACCATTTAAGTTCAAAACTTTGCCCCAAACCTCCTCGTCAGAGAAAGAACAACCATTGACAAATTAAATGTTGTTTGGATTCCATAGAAGAACCGCACAACACAGAAGACATCAATAGTCAGCAATTGACACAAGGACACCAAGAGTGCCAAAACTTGGCACGAAGAGACATTTAAGTGCCAAAATCGGAGCAAAATTGATCAGTTAAGTGTCAACGATGAGAAGATCCAGCCAAAACATTGACGTGGCAATTTTCCAGTGAGCTCGAGCAAAACGACGTTGTTTTGCATGCTGATGTGGCTCGCAAGTGCCAAAATGATGTCATTTTGGTGTTGACATGTTGACGTGATAAATAATTAATATAAAAATTAAAAATTATTTAAATTAAATTTAAACAATTAAAAAAAAAAAAAAGGATGAGGAGGAAGGCAGCCGACGGCTGAGGGCTTAACCCTTGCCGTCGCCACCTTTCTAGCCGACCAATGGCGAGTGCTTGCATGCCCTCGCCCAGATTTGGGGCGAGGGGCCAGCGAGCGATGGCCTTGGCCCTACTAAGTGAGGGCCGACAACCCTCGTCGAATCTAGGGGAGGGCCATGACCCTTGCCCCAGATCTGGGCAAGAGCACGTAGGCCCTCACAACCGGTTGGCGCGGATCGCCGGCCCTCGACCGGGGCTCGGCGGCCCCGGCCAACCCTCCCCCACCTTTTTGGCAATGGCGGGGAGGTGATGACAGCGAGGGCTGAGCCCTCAGTCGCCGACTGCCTTCCTCCAACTCCTCCTCCTCATTTTTTTTTTTTTAATTAAGATGTCAATTTTGTGTGTTTTTGCTGAGTCAACCTTTCGATGAGCCACGTACGCGAGAAAATTAATAAAAAAAATTGCCACGTAGGATTTCTAATGAGGTTCACCGGATGTGACACTCAAGTTTCCCACTTTTGTAAGTTTTGGCACTTAGTATCCCTTTGTGCCAAGTTTTGGCACATGAGGTGTTCTTTTGCCGTCAGTAATCTATCAAGAACAGCCATCCAAGTTACGAGGGGAAAAATGAATGCTAAACTCGAAAGCTGATGGTGTTTTCATGAGCCCATTGATCCCACAGTTGGAGGTAGATATGATTTTATCCTTGATCTTGATCTTAATGATTGAATCAAAGATACTCGGAGATGAAGTAGGAAATTGTAATTGTATTGTAATCTAGTTTATTCTTTTTGTTATTCTTATCATTTGTATTATAAATTTATACATGTAAAATGATGAAAAAAAGAAGATCACAATTTGCCCTAAAAATACATTTTCATCATTCTCTTTTTTCACTTCCTTTCTTCTTCATTCTTGTTCTTAGTTTATGTTTTAACATAGTATCGGAGCAGAGTCGAATCAGGGACGCAAACAAGATCTGATTGGACCAACCAGACCATTCCAGACCTAATAGGTAGGGTTTCACTACTGTTACCGTTGCCGTCATGCTATTTCGATTATCGTGCCACTGCTGCTCCATTACCGACCAGACTCACCAGACTTACTTCTGAGTCACGCCACTATCGTGAGTTTTCCTATGCCATGATCTTACCAAAGCCGACGGTAGTAGCTTGATTCCGCTGGAGAACCACCTAGAAGAGTGATCCGAAGCTATGTCAAGCCAATGTGATATGGGGCCTCATCAGAAGTAGGGAGAGACTTCCAATCTCGCAATTGCTATTTTAGAGGATTTGACGAATTGGATGAAGGAGATTTTGAGCTAGAATTAAACCCAAATTCAAATGCCGCTGAATGAGTCATCTATTCCATAGATTTCAATAAAGTTGGATGGGACCAATTATGGTTTATGGTCTCAAGACGTCGATAAGTACATCTCCGGGAGAGATAAATTGGGGTGCATCAGTGCAGACCTTTCTCAATCTAAACCTACTAATCCCAAATTTCGCAAATGGAAAATAATACTCCATAGTGAAGGGATAGTTAATAAACTTGATGGAACCCGCATTGATTAGGAATTTTATCTAGTCCCCAACCACAAAGGTAGTTTGGGATTTGGTCGCTACCACCTTTTTTGATAGAACCAATGCATCTCGGGTTTATGATTTGAAATGACATGTGACTAGGATGAGACAATCTGGAGGACCTATTGAGACCTATTATTACGGTTTGTAGGGTTTGTGGAGAGAGATTGACTTCCATCGCTTGAATCCGATGGTTTGCTCTACTAATATCAAGCGATATAATTAAGCTATTTAGCAAGTTTGGGTCTACATCTTCCTTGATGGATTGGATGATTGCTTGGATAAAGTCCAAGCAGATGCGCTTCAGATGCAGCCTTTTCCTACAGTTGAGCAGGCTTGTGCTCGTGTTCGACGAGAGGACATAAGATAGAGTGTGATGCTGGCACATGGAGATACCAAACACTTGTCTATAGCTATAGTGTCTCGAGGACGCAAGACATGATTGTAGAACTTTAACCAACCTGGGAAATGCCGACTTTACAAATGACAAAGCCGAGTGGTTTGACAAGAGGAGGTCGACCAAGTGGAGCACCACGAAACAAATCTTCCTCAACAACAGCTAGTGACTACTCCAATTATGGGAGCGTGAAGCATACCCAAGAGACGTGTTTCAAATTGATTGGGTTCTTGATTGGTGGAAGGAGCTGAAGGCATGCAAATAAGCAAAGAGTGTAGCAAATGGTGGAAAATGGAAGGCATCACTCGTAACCGGGGAGGCTCAGCTATCATTAATGCCACAGGTAAAACCGAACAGAAAGTCAACCATTGGAGATGAAGGTAATTATGGTCATGCTTTCATTAGTAACTCTTAGAATATATGCAATCAATGGATTATTGATATAGGTGCTACAGATCATTTAACCTTCATAACAGATGATTTTGTCAGTCTTACTAAATCAAGGCGGCAAAATATTTCAAATGCTAATGGGATTGTATATCTAGTGACAAGGGCTGGCACTATTGCTATTTCCCCTTCTATATCTTTATTGAATAATTTACTTGTGCCATCTTTGTCCACAAGATTGATATCAATGGGGCAGGCGATTGAAGACATGAATTGTGTTATTCTAATGTATCCACAATTTTGTCTTTTTCAGGATATCTTCACAAAGTTGGGCATGGTACTAAGAGGGGGGATCAATTACTTGGATGACTTTAGTTTTGGGAGGGTGCACAAGGTGCAAGGCTTGTTTAGTAGCAAGGATAAGCAAATCTAAATATGGCATCGTCAATTAGGGCATTCTTCATTTGGCTACATGAGTCATTTACTTCCTAAATAATTTGCTAGTTTACCAAATTCAGTTTTTCAATGTCAAACATGTATTTTGGCTTAAAGCCATCGTGTGCCATTTCCAATAAGTTTGAATAGGAGTAGTGTTGCGTTTGCCTTAGTCCATTATGATGTTGGGGGGCCCTCTCTCGTTATTGCAGTTTCGAGAAGCCATTGGTTTGTTATATTTGTGGATGAATGCACTAGAATGACTTGGCTCTATTTTTTGAAACATAAGAATGAGATGGCTAATGTTTTTTGGGTGTTTCATAAAGTGGTGCTGATGGTTTTATGTGATGGGCTTAAGGCCCGTCCGCCCATGTTGGGCCTAAAAGCCCGGCCCACAATATTAGGGCCCATGGATGAAGGGGTACGTTCCTTTGTTGGAGGGAACGTATAAAAGGAGAAAAGAGAGGGAGGAACACACCCTTTGGCATTTTGTACGTACGTTCCTCTCCCTCTCTCCCTCCAAAAGAAAGAAAAAGTGCGCAAACGGCGACGTTTTCTTCCCTTCAAGGCGAATTGGCGTCATCGGATCGAACAGGGCCAAATTCTCTTCCTCTTATCGGCGTTGGTGTTTAATCTGTGGCTAACAAGGTACGCTCGAATCCGTGGTGTGCTTTAGGATCGGTGATACGTGATTTTCCCGGGCTTGTCTTCCGCATTCGTTTTAGGGGTTCGATTTAGTGTCGAATCCGGTTTTTGGGGATCCGATATTCCCAACATTGGTATCAGAGCCAGGTTCATGTTTTCCCGACCCCTTTGATGTTTTATGATTGATTTTTCGCGAAAATATTCGACCGACACGGATCGGGGCGAGAAATCCCGACACCCGAGCACTATTCATCCATTTTTTTCGAGTTTCCGTAAGTCGAAATCAAGTTCTAAAGCCATAGGATGAAAGAGCTCGTCGAGACGAGTCCGTCGACATGTCGACCGCCGCCGGGCGACGCCGCACGCGCCCACCCGCGCGGCCGTGCCGCTGCGCGTGGGCGCCACGCGCGCCGGGCCGGCTCGGCCAGCGCGTGCGCCCACGCGCCGGTGACGGACCGGCACGTGCGCGACGCCGCCGCCGGCAACCGCACGCGCCGGTCGGCCAACCGACGCATGCGCGTCACCGTGACGTCACGGTAACCGCCGGGATGACGTCATCGATGACGTCATTGCCGACGACCGTTGGACGGCCGGAGACCCGACCCGACGGCGACCCGACCCGACCCGCATCGAAGCGGCGCATGCCGCGCACGTGCCGGATGACGTCTGCGTGACGTCATCCCACGCACGCACCCGGCACGTGCCGGTCGGTTCGTCCTACCCGGTCCGACCGGCAAGCCCGACGACCGATGACGGTGACCGTTGACCTGCGTTGACCGACGACCGTTGACCGTTGACCCGAAAAAAAAAAAAATTGTTTCTTTTTCAGTTATGTCTGTGTGGGTTAGAGGTAGTCCATTTTTTATTCTGCATTTGTTGCATGAATCATGGAAAATTATGTATTTTCCATTTTGTTTATTGTGGATTATAAGTGATCCATTTTTAGTTCGCATTTGTTGCGGGAACTATGATGCGTTATGCACGGATACACCGCAATCCGAGAACGGACGAAGGAAAAGCAAGACTTAAAAGGCGATGACGAGTTAGGCGATTATCGGTGGCATGACAGTGATTTAGTATCACACGTGGTCAGGGTCAATCAGATGATATAGGAAATCATCTGTAATGGTTATCTTATGCCGGATTTTGAGAAGGTGCCGGCTTTGATGAACACTCTTTCACCTGAATGGCAAGCAGTGTTAGATCGGCTATGGGAGGTCAACGTGGTCCCGGGTTATAGGAGGCTAGTGGTAGCTTTTGTTAGAGAGTACTATAGGATTGAGTTAACCAAAACTTCAACCCTTAGATTGAGCTCCACATGGCGCGAGTGAATGCGCCTTGGAGGCGACATGAAAACTCTCCAAAAGTTTTTTCCATGGTTGGCAAATGTGCCTTCAAATTTCTCGAGATATTTTATCGATAGATTAGAAGGGACATTCCCTATTTATTTCTTAAATTAGTTTGAGATGTTTTTGGGTGTGAATATCTCTTTCTATGTTGATATTTTTCCCGTATATATTGCTTAGTGTAATGGATAGTTGTATTATGTGAAAGCATTATTATTCTATTGGATGTCAATTATTATTTGCTTTCGTCATTGTTGACTGTCTTTGTGGGTAGTTCACGAAGTTTTTGTAACTTCATAGAATTTATTTTGCATAAGACAATTATATTAATAATAATTTTGAGTTAGGATTTTTGGAGGATGATTGGAAACATAGTGACCTTTTGATTCGAAACCTTACTTGAAATTGTTCATTGATATGATGGGTCTGTGCAAAGTGGATGCATAAATGATAGGCATTAATTATTCGTGCATATATGTCTCGATGTGTTCAGATTGATGGTTTCAAAGCAACTAAGAACGTAATTGCTGATATGAACGGCAACAATTGTGAAATATTGAATATGAAGATTCAATATGTGCTGGAAAAGCAAGAAGCACTAGAAGCTCTTGACCATATTATGGAAAATCTTGAGAATGCCGTGCGCCACCTTGAGCTAGCAGAGGATCGCTTTAACGGCATTTGAGCCGAGAATAGACATTTGCAATGCTTTGGTTCTAGCTCGAAAGGGCTTTGAGCTCTAAAGCGCAAGCGTATTGATTCGTTCAATATGTGGGAATGCAAAGGATCAAGTCCTTATTGCAAGAAATCAAGAGTTAACCAACACAAGAGAGGAAAACGTCATCAAGTGAAGAAAATGTCGAGGGTGAGGTGTTACAATTGTGACAAGAAAGGTCACTTTATGCTCGCAACTGTTGTGAGCCGAAAAGGTAAACACCCCATTGTACATTTGAGAACTTTGCTTATGTGTCAAGTTCTGAATTATTGGCTGAATCAATCCTTCGTGGACTGTAGATTCGGGAGCGACAGACCATGTAGCGAAGGATAGAGAATCTTTCGTGGAATTCCGACGATACCAACTGGAACTAAGTGGATCTATGTGGGAAATAACTCCAGAGCTGAAGTTAAAGGAATTGGCACCTCCCAATTGAACATGCGTGGTGGACGCACTTTTGTTCCTACATGATATTCTATATGCTCCGGAGATTCGTCGAAATTTAAGTGTCTGTTTTGATGTTGGTTAAGCTTGGTTTTAGTGTGAACTTCCGTAATTGCGGTGTAGATTTGTATTTGGATACAAACTACTATGGTTGTGGTCACTTTCTGGATGGTTTTATTGTACTAAATGTTGATTTGTGGTGATGTCAATATTTGTTATTCCCTTGTTTCACGTCTTCTACTTAATATGATAATGATGTGATTATGTGGCATGCTAGACTTGGTCATATTGGCCAACAACATATGAATAGATTAGCCAAAGAGGGCTTGTTGGGCAACATTGAAAAAGTCGATTTGCCCATATGTGAGCATTGCCTAGTAGGGAAAACGACAAGCAAACCATTTAGAAAAGATAAAAGAGCTTAATTTCCTCTGCATTTAATCCATTCTGACGTCTGTGGTTCAATGAATGTGAGAGGAAGGCATGGGGTTGTTTATTTCATCACTTTTATAGATGATAATACTCGATTCGGATATGTCTATTTGATTTCTCATAAATCGAAGCTTTGAGTTGTTTCAAAAGGTTTATGAACTTGGTAGAAAATCAATTAGACAAGAAAATAAAAGTATTAAATCCGATCGAGGTCGAGAATATTTATCGATGAGTTCAGAAAATTATGTGATGAAAAAGGAATAGAAAGACAATTGTCTATTCCATATACTCCTCAACAAAATGGTGTTGTGGAAAGAAGAAACAGAACCCTCTTGGAAATGGTTAGGTCCATGATGGCGCATACTAACTTACCTATCACTTTTCGGAGTAATGCATTGTTAACTGCTGCCTATATACTTAACTGGGTGCCTTCCAAATCAGTTACTTCCACTCCATATGAGTTATGGACAGGTAGAAAACCGGACTTAAGTTTTCTTAAGCCATGGGGTTGAGCTGCCTATACTCATGAGTCCTCTCACAAGTTTGGGAAATTGGATCCCAAAGGAAAGAAGAGTATTTTCATGAGATACTTCGAACACTCAAAAGGGTATGTGTTCATAGGTGAACAGGAAAGTGGGAGTATAACTGAATTTGAATCACGGGATGTCACATTCTTAGAGAATGAATTTCCTAAGAAGGGCGAAATAGGGGAAGATTACTCCTATTTGAAACCTTGGATCAAGATAATGATATTAGTTGAGTTCGTCCAAGTGGGACTAATATGAGAAGTGATGAATTGAATTCAACTCATTCTCAATTGCAACCACATGATGAGACGACGTCATGATTATCTAATCCTAGTGGGAGCATAATGGGAAATGATGTGCTAAGTGTACAATCTCCCATACGGCGAACAAGTCGCCAAAGTATTCCCCGTCGACATTTTGACATTGAAGGGGAAACTTTTATGATTGATCCACAAGATGAGGATGAGCCAAGAAATATTAATGAGGCTCTAAATTGCCCTAGTAAGGAAAAATGGATTCATGCAATGGAAGAGGAAATGGAGTCAATGAAGTCAAATCATGTTTGGGAACTGGTTGATCTTCCAAAAGGACACAAAGCTATTAGGAACAAGTGGGTTCTCAAAATAAAGCGAAAAGCTGATGGCTCGATAGAAAGGCATAAGGCTCGCCTTGTGGCGAAGGGGTATAATCAACAGTAAGGAATTGATTCTGAAGAAACATTTTCTCCTGTAGTGAGATTTACCTCGATTCGCATTATTCTGGCAATAGTGGCTAGTATGGATCTTGAGTTACGTCAAATGGATGTAAAGACTGCTTTCCTCAATGGAGAATTAGAGGAAGAAATATATATGGAACAACCTGCTGGTTTCATAGTGAAAGGCCAAGAAGAAAAGGTATGTCGACTTTTGAGGTCGATATATGGCCTTAAGCGATCATCGAGACAATGGTATATAGGTTTTCATAATGCCATAATGGCATATGACTTTACAATGATAGATGAGGATCATTGTGTATATATCAAAAGATCCAAGGATCAATTTGTGATCATATCATTATATGTTGATGATATACTAATTGCCGGAAGCAATATGGAGCTTGTTAATGCGTCAAGAGTTGGTTGTCTTCCAACTTTGAGATGAAGGATATGGGTGAGGCTGCATACATTCTTGGAGTTAAGATTTCAAGAGATCGTTCGAAGAGATCGTTGTCTCTTTCGCAAGAAACATATATAAACAAGGTTCTTGAACGATTTCGTATGCAGGATTGTAAACCCATAGACACTCCTATTGCAAAAGGTGAAGGATTGAGCCATAGGCGTGTCCAAGGACTCCACAAGAGAAGGAACAAATGAAACATGTTCCTTATGCTAGTGCTGTTGGAAGCTTGATGTACGCTATGATGTGTACAAGACGACATATGTTTTGCAGTTGGAATGGTGAGAAGATACCAATCCAATCCAGGTCAAGCACATTGGAAAGCCGTTAAGAGAATGCGAGGTATCTAAAGGGGACTGCTGATTATATGCTGAGTTATTAAGGAAAGGATGCAACTCAAAGGCTATTCGATGCGATTGAGGAGGAGATTTAGATGAAAGAAAATCTACCTCGGGTTTGTTTTCTTACCGGATAATAATGGCGCCATATGTTGGAGCAGTAAGAAACAAACATGTATAGCCTTGTCCACGATGGAAGTTGAGTTCGTGGCATTATCAAGAAAGCAAAAGTATAAGAATGTATTTGGCTTAAGAGATTTTTTGGATCATTTAGGTGTTATTGGAAGTGCTGCAGATTCATTGTTGGTTAACTGTAATAGCCAAGCAGCAAAAGTGTACACCAAAGATCCAAAATATCATGGCAAGACCAAACCTATAGATACCAAGTATAATTTTGTCAAGGATATGATTGCACGAAAAGATGTGAACTTAGAGTACATACTACGCATAGAATTGTAGCAGATCCTATGACAAAGCCAATACCTAGAGATGTGTTTTGTGGCCATATGAAATCTCTAGGATTGCGTAGAGGCCGATGTACTCGAATATTGTAATTTCCCTAAGTGTTCACATTTGATGAATTTGTGTTTTCATCATTAATGCCTATGAATCTTTATTTGATCTTTATGCATCTTAATGCTCAGTGCATTACTTTAAGTTGAGAAAGTATGTCGGACAGATATAAAATTAGCCCACTCACACGGGTAATTGCCTTTATTTACTGTGTGATAAATAGATATGAGACTGTTTTTAAGCTTATTATCTAGGTGATAATCGAGAGCTCAAGCTTAAAATATGTATGTCGCCTTAACTGGCTGTTAAGATGAGGACATAATACTTACTATGTCCGAAAGTAAAATACCCCACATATTTTACTTTATCCGTCTATGATGCCGAGATGTGAGTTCGATGAATTTTGTGAATGAGTAGATACGTGAACTCAAGTTAGACATTGGGTATGTACGAACTATCATCCGTACGGTATTGAAGGTGTAGACATACGCTCCATGGGAAAGGAGTTAATACCGTAATACGTATTTCATACTACGTATGCATGAGACGACCAATAAGAGTTCAACTTTTATGTCGTGTGAGACTCTTGAGGAAAAGAGTTCCTCAATTTTTTAGTCCCCTCATGACTCTTACTTATTCTCAAGATTTCTATTTAGTGTTTGCTATCTTAGAATGTTGCCAATGGTCATGAGTTTGATTCGATCTAATGGGACATTTCTAGAAAAGCAAGCTGAACTGAAATTGAGAGTTTGAAGGAAAGAGGAAGATCGAATAGTATTTTTGTATTCACTGGTTAACCAATTATGACTGTCTTTGGGATAATCATAATTGTGAATACAATATATATATCATTGTTTGAAAGAGATCAAGAGAGATATAAATGTGATCGATCGATCTAGGGAACTGCATACTAAATCTACTCAGAGTGTGATGCCCATTATGAGCTGTTATATATTCCTACGAGATGTATAGCAACGAGCTCTCAAAGTATCTTTGGTCGCACGGATTATTCACCGGTATGAATGTTGAAGAGAGGTAAAGAGAATCCTGTTCAGCCCACCATGTGCGAGTGGGAGATTATGGTTTTATGTGATGGGCTTAAGGCCCGTCCGCCCATGTTGGGCCTAAAAGCCCGGCCCACAATATTAGGGCCCATGGATGAAGGGGTACGTTCCTTTGTTGGAGGGAACGTATAAAAGGAGAAAGAGAGAGGGAGGAACACACCCTTTGGCATTTTGTACGTACATTCCTCTCCCTCTCTCCCTCCAAAAGAAAGAAAAAGTGCGCAAACGGCGACGTTTTCTTCCCTTCAAGGTGAATTGGCGTCATCGGATCGAACAGGGCCAATTTCTCTTCCTCTTATCGGCGTTGGTGTTTAATCTGTGGCTAACAAGGTACGCTCGAATCCGTGGTGTGCTTTAGGATCGGTGATACGTGATTTTCCCGGGCTTGTCTTCCGCATTCGTTTTAGGGGTTCGATTTAGTGTCGAATCCGGTTTTTGGGGATCCGATATTCCCAACAGGTGCAAACACAGTTTGGCGGGAAGTTATGAATTTTGAGAAGTGATAATGGTAGAGAGTACATTAATGCACAGTTTAAGGAATATTTTCAGGAACATGGCCTACTGCATGAGATGTTATATTCTCAAACACCACAGTAGAATGGAGTAGTGGAGCGGAAGAACAGACACATCTTAGAGATAGCTAATGCCCTTCTCATCAAAGGTCACATTCCTAAATGCTTCTAGGACAATGCAATTGAGATAGCTATTCACCTTTTAAACCAAATGTCATCCAAGGTATTGCATTTCAAGACACCTTTATAAGTACCGCCTACACATGCTACCTTATCATCTGTCTTGCTTGTTTCCCTTTGGGTGTTTGGATGTGTTGCTTATGTCCATATTTCAAAGACTCATTGAACTAAACTTGATCCTTGTGTGGTTTGATGCGTTTTCTTGGGATATGGTGCGCATTAGAAAGGTTATCACTGCTACCATTCAGCTACCAAAAGAAGCTACGTAACAATGGATGTCACGTTTGTTGAGTTAGAATTTTTCTATCCAAGCAATAATTCTTCCTTTTGAGGGGAGATATAGGAGGAAAGTGTGAATTAGTGGTAGGTTAGTGGTGTCTGGAGCATAAGAGGAAGTGCAGGAGGTGCAGCTCGAAAATGAGCAGCAAGCGGTGGGAATGCCATTGGAAAATGAGAAGCAACCGGCAGAAAAAATGGTGAAAATGAACAAACTCCGCAACCGACAATTTGGGATGTACAAGAACTGAATATACAAGAATAGCCCCCTCTCTTTTCAGAACCCGAATCTAACTCATCTCTTGAGGATATCCCTGAGGTAACTTCTTTTACTACTACCTCTTGTTTGCTTGATGATTCTAATATATTTATAAGATATAAGTTACCTAATAGGCATAACAGGAGCAAGCCTCCTGATTGGTACTCACTGGATGCTAGGAGGAAGAGATCCAAGTACTCTATTACAAACTATGTTTCGACAAGGAGACTATCAGAACCAGTGAAGGCATTTATGTTGAATGTATCTTCAGTTCACATCTCGAGTAGGATGCAAGAGGCTTTGGAAGACTCGAAGTGGGTTTAGGCCATGGAGGAGGAAATGGAGACATTGTAAAAGAACAAGACTTGGAAGTTGGTGGTGTTGTTTGAAGGGAATAAGACAATAGGGTGCAAATGGGTATTCACGGTTAAGTATAAGGGAGATGGCTCGTCGAGAGAAACAAAGCAGGACTAGTACCGAAGGGATACACACAGACATATGGGGTAGACTATCAAAAGACATTTTCCCCCGTTGCAAAGCTTAACATTGTTTATGTTTTACTATCTTTGGCAACGAACCTAGATTGACCACTACACTAGTTTGATGTCAAGAATGAGTACCTTCATGGTGATTTGTAATAAAAAAATTTATATGGACATTCCAATCGGATTCACTTTTCCTTCACAGCCTAAGGTGGTTTGCAAGCTGGAATGATCTATGTACAGGTTAAAACAGTCACCCCACACTTGGTTTGGCCAATTTAGCGCGGTTTTGAAGAAATATGGGTACATTCGGAGTGGTGCAGATTGCACATTGTTCTTGAGACGTTGTTAGGGAAAAATAACTTTGTTGATTATCTATATTGATGATATGATTATTAAAAGGGATGATTTAGAGGAAATCTCTAAACTCTAGAAGAGACTATCCTCAGAGTTTGAGATGAAAAATGTCGGGGGATTGAAGTACTTCCTAGGAATAGAAGTGACATGATTTAAAGGTCGAATATTTCTCTCACAAAGGAAGTACGTGTTGGACCCATTAGTGGAAGTGGAAATGCTAGATTGTAAATCCATAGACACTCCAATTGTGTAAAACCATAGACTTGGAAAGTATCTAGATCAGGTACAGACTGACAAAGAAAGGTATCAAAGCTTGGTGGGAAAATTAATTTATTTATCGCATACTCGACTTGACATGACTTGTGCTGTGAATGTTGTTAATCAGTTCATGCATGCCCTTAGTGAAGTTCATATGGATGTTGTGATAAGAATACTTCGCTATTTGAAGGGGGCTCTGGGAAAAGGAATTCAGTTTTTGAAGAATGGGCACCTTGAAATAGAGGGGTTTATGGATGCTGACTAGGTTAGGAGTGTATTTGATAGGAGGTCGACTTTAGAATATTTTAATTTTATAGGAGGAAACTTAGTTACTTGGAGGAGTAAGAAGCAAACGGTGGTAGCATTGTCAAGTCCGAAGGTAGAATTCAGGGAGATGCACAAAAGTCTTGACAAACTTCTATGGATTAAGAAATTAATGAGGGAATTCAATTGTGCTCCTATGTCCGAGATGAGGTCATTCTGCGGCAACAAGACAGCAATCGATATATCTTATAATCCCATTCAGCATGACTGTACAAAACACATTCATGTAAATCGTCACTTCATTAAGCAGAACCTAGATACCAAAGTGGTCCAGTTTCCATATGTAAAATTAGAAGATCAACTGGCGGATATACTAACGAAGGCTATATTGAGTAGGGTCTTTTATAGCTCACTTGGCAAGTTGGGCATCTAAGATATCTATGCACCAACTTGAGGGGGAGTGTTGGAGATAGATGCGATTTTATCCTTGATCTTGATCTTAATTGATTTAATCAAAAGTACTCGAAGATAAAGTAGGAAATTGTAATCGTATTGTAATCTTATTTATTTTTTCCATTGTTCTTATCTTTTGTATTAAAAATTTATAAATGTACAAGGATGAAAAAAAGAAGATCAAAATTTGTCCCAAAAATATGTCTTCATCATTCTCTTTTTTCACTTCCTTTCTTCTTCGTTCTTGTTCATAGTTTATGTTTTAACAGCCACAGCTTCCGATTCCCAAACATCTCTAATCTTTTCCCCTGCTGATAAACAATGGCCAACCAATCCCTGTTCGTTCTTCTTCTGCTGGACTTTATGCACGATGTGGATTGTGGATAGCGGCAGAGAATGATCTCTATTATTCTTCTATTGCTTTTGTTTGGCTATTCTTGTATCATTACTTGAAATTGTATTAGGGCGCAGATCATTTCCTTCTCCCTGTGCCCTGTGGTCTGACCTCCATTAGTGGAGGTTGCAGACCCACGATTGATGCAATCGACCTCACATTCGAAGTCATGTGACTCAGATCTGAGGTCGCGAGGCTCAAACCCAAGGTCAACACAACACAAGTTTGAGCTTGAGCTTTGACATCAATGGAGCATGCAAGGAACCAAGAAGAAGAGATGGAAAAATTTAAATTTTTCTAAGAATATTCGATTGAGCTAAAATTCTACGTCATCGATGACATATGGAGTGAGTCGTTTCCTCATTATCTACAAAAAATGTTAATATCCTGGAAAACTCCAAACTGATACACCTATAACAAATTTACCACAGACTAATTTCTTGACTACTAAAAACCTCAAACTGGTATATCTTTGACAAATTTACTCCAAACTTATATATTTGTGATAAATTCACCATCTGTTAGTTTCTGTTAAATTTTACTGTCAAATTATTAAATTGAATGACACGTGACAGTTGGCTGTTGTACCCAATTTATGAATTTACTCTTCGTTTATCATAGTTATATAATTTTTGTGATTTTTTGTGGTATTAATCTAATTTAAATGGTATATTTGTCATAAATATACCGGTTTGGAATTTTTTACGGTTGAATAAATTAGTTTGGATAAATTTATTACAAGTATACAAGTTTTGGGTTTTTTATCATCACTTGAATTAAATGTCTCATATGTACCAAATTTAGGATTTTTTATGATTAAAAAATAATTTTGAATAAATTTATCACACATGTATTAATTTTAGGTTTTTCATGGCATTAACTCAAAAAAAAAAAAAATGCGGTGTTTGATTGGTTTCTTTTCGTACTCACCGCACAATTATTTCCACGTGACGTGCCCTCTCTTTCATTGACCAATTGCATTTGAGCTTACGGTCATCCTCAAAAAGTACCGACTTTTCATTTCAGCATATTTGCTCATGACGCGTTGACGCGGCCTCTTCTTCTGTTAAGGACATATGATGAGAGGGAGAGAGAACTTTTTGTCGGTCGCTAACCTTATCTTAAATTTGTTTTATCACTTTTGCGCTTATTTTGTTTGGAGAATTCATTAACTATTGTGTTTGTGCAAATTAGCAATCAAGAGAAAACTGATCTTCTCCTTTCAAAGCATGATATCAATTACAGCATGTTTTTTATATTCAATTATCAATTATCATAACTTGTTAATTAACTTGATTAATTGAGTAATATGTTGAGGAAAAAGTCATCGCCCGTGCAGCACAATCCGAGAAATTTCGGGCTTTTTTGATAATCAGTTCGCTTTTTCTCATCGACTATCGGCACTTTGCTTTTTGGTCTTCCCAAGGAATCATAATGCGTTCAACTTTTAGAAAAGAATAAAACCACTATTCTTCTAATCACTAATGGTGTTTGATCACTGACATAAGTTACTAGCAGTTTTCCGGAAGTACCAACTCTAATTGTACTTCAAAATTTACTAATTAATTTCTTAATCCACCAATATTATCTAATTAATGTTGAAAATGCCTAGATTAAAGTATATAGTTTTGGAATCCAAACTAATCGTCTTTGAGATGGCACAAATAATTTTCTTCACTCGATGCCCTATGGTCGACCTCTATTAATGGATGTTGCCGCCCACAATTGATGCACACGACCTCCCATTCAAGATCATGTGACTCAGATTTGAGGTTGCGAGACTCAATCCCAAGATCGCGTGATGCAAATTTGAGCTCAAGCACCTACATCAATGAAGGTTGCAAGGAACGGACAAGAAGAAGAAACAGAGAATGAAGGATCAGAAAAATTTAGATTTTTTCAGAGACTATCCAATCGGGTCGAAATACCACGTCATCAATGACCTCTATTAAATGTTGCCTTGGTGCCCACAGATTGATGCACACGACCTCCCATTCAAGATCATGTGACTCAGATTTGAGGTTGCGAGACTCAACAAGACATGGAAAAAGCAGCGTGTAAATGGACAACATCGATTTAGCAACATCAAACGGTTCGACAAAGGCTCATGGAGGCTTTAGAAGGCAAGAAAGGCTTTCGAGCCAAGCCCGCAAACAGCAGATCGTGGATCTCGCACAAGAACAGCAACGAAGCTTCCGCCGATGGCAAAATCGAAAAAGGGAAATACCCAAAACTCGTGTCGAACCCGGCCGGTGGAAGCCGCGGAAGGGGAGACTATCCAATCACGGGGTACGGGAAGATGCAGAGAAATGTTGATCCTTTGCAATTTAAATGAAGCAAACCGACTGGGTGGCCAGATCACACCGAGCTAGAAAACTTCGTTAATTGGGTGAATCAATGACAAAAAGCAGCGGTCCAAAAAAAAAAAATGACAAAAAGCAGCGGTTTGATTGGCTTTCCTATTCACTGCACAAGCATTTCCTCTCAAGACGTGGCCTCTTTGTCATCGACCAATAGCGTTCGATCTTATGGTCTTCGGTCGTCAAAAAGTACGACTTCGTGTTTCAGCCATTCTCTCAACGACCCATATTTCCTCGTGCTCTTTTTTTGACCGCCCCAATCCTCTTAAATTGACGAATTGCTTATTTTGTTCGGAGCATTTATTACCTGTCGTGTTTGCGTAAATTAGCAATCCGGAAAAAACTGACGTTCTCCTTTCAAAGCATAATATCAACTGCAGCATATTTTGTATATTCAATTATCAATTATCAATTATCATAACTTATTAGTTAAATTGATTAATTGAGTAATATGTTGAGGAAAAAGCCATTGTCCGTGCAGCACAATTCGAGTAATTTTGGGCTTTTTTGGTAATCAACTTTACCTTTTTGACCACCCCAATAATCTTTGTCGGCCATTTAGCAGTTTGCTTTTTCTCAACGACTTCCAGCACTTTGCTTTTTGGGCTTCCCAGGAGTCACCATAATTTCAACTTTTAGAAAAGAAGCGAGCCCCTGTCCTTTTCACGCACGGCATTTGATCATTGACATGTAAGTTCTTATAGCAAGTAATATTTACAAGTTACTATAACAGTTTTTTGAAAGTATCAACTCTTATTTGCACTTCAGAATTTACTAGTTGTCTCCATAACCTACCAAGATTATCAAACTAATGTTGAAAATGCTTAGTATTAAGTAAATAGTTTTGGAATCCAAACTAATCATCATCGAGATAGCACATATTGTTTTCTTAATCTCTAAGCCCAATGGTCGACCTACATTGATCAGAACCAGAGCCTCATTCAATTGAAACAACTTTGACTATTGAAGCATTTTCATAGCTGAAAACATATAGGACATCGTTGAAAAGAAATATGCTGGTCCACAAGAAGATGCACAAGTAAAACATCTACAAGAGGATGCAAGGGATCATTGAATACCTTGAAAAAGGTACGGAACACATTTTAGGAAGAAATTCAAGCAAGGTTTGAGATATTACATAATATGCTCAGAATATCACAAAATTAGATTGAAGAGTAGTGTTCAAATCACGATCCACTTTCCTAAAGTAGTCAACCACATTTATTCCTTCTTCTCCGGCACTATCAGGCACATTGTGGGGCTTGGTTGTCTTGGGCGGTGGATATTTAATTAGTAAAAGAAATATCAGTCACCATCTTTGAAAGTGGCAGAATTTCTTCCTTAAGAAAATAATATTCTAACAGACTCAAACCCGAGATCGCGCAACGCAAAATTGAGAGTTTTGCAAGGAAGGAGAAGAAAGATGAGAAAGAAAAATAGAAAAATAAGAATATCCAATCTAGCAAAAATTTCAAATCATCAATGATATGCAGATAGGGGTGTGCAAAAGAACCAGCATCCGCCCGGAACCGGACCGGAACCGCTCGGAACCAGCAGTTCTTGAGGGAGCCGGTCCGGTTCCCGGTTCCAATTTATGGGAACCGGTGGGTACCGGTTCGGTTCCCGGTTCCATGGGCAGATCCGCCCGCCCGCCCACTCAGACCGGACCGATTAATTTTTAATATTAAAAAAAATACTAAAAAAAAACCCTAGATCTCATCTCATTGTCTCTTCGTCTTCGGTTCTGTCTCTCTCTCTGTCTCTTCCTCGGTTCCTCCTATCGCCATTTCGATTCCTCCCTGAGCGTCGACGCCGCTGCTCCTCCACCACTGCTGTCTGCCCCCTCGTGCCGGCCGCCACCCTCCACAGCTTTTGCTCTGCCCAGCAGTGACCCGCGATGCCACAACTCACCTCCGCGCCGACCACCGCGCCAGCAGCCGCGAGCGCCCTTCGCCCGCTCGTCCATCACCGCGATCGCCTTCACTTCTGCTACTTTCCGTCCGAGCACCACCACCGTTGCTTCTGCTCCGGGCCCCCTCCGCCAGCAATCCGACTGCGTTGCAACCCCTACGGCCCGCGACGGCGATGCCGCAGATCTCGAACCGGTTCTTTGCGCCTGTCGTCGCCGCTCCACCGCCCCTCCGCGTGATCCCGCAGCCATTTCGATTCCTCCCCGAGCGTCGACGCAGCCGCCAAGATCGGTTCCATGGATCCACTCGGGAACCAGACCGGACTGGCGGTCCGGTTCCCGGGTGGATCTCGGTTCTAGGTCGGGAACCGCCCGCTCGGACCATGCACACCCCTACATGCAGAGCGAGCTACTTCCTTGTCTTCTAGGAAACGATGTGGTTTGATTGGTTTTCTTTTCCCATTCACCGCTCAATTATTTCCTCATGACGTGGCCTCTTTCTCATCGACCAATAGCATTCGAGCTTATGGTCTTCGTGGTAAAAAATTACTGACTTCCTTGTTTCGGCCACTTTCTCAACGACCCGTATTTCCTATTTCCTCTTGACGTGTTGACGCAGCCTCTTTCTCCATTGAGAACATTCGTCAGAGAGAAAGATCTGTTTAAACCGAGCAAACAGTTGCTATCGCCTAAGTAGCACCGACACGCGACACGACACGCGACACGACACGATACATCGACAAGTTATTTCTAAAAAATAGAGAATTCCGACACGTTGCGACACGTTGTATATTAAATAAATATTTTTATTTTTAATTAATTTAATTCAAATTCATAATTAATTAATTAATTAATCCAATAAAAAAAGAACCTATAATGAATTTACACTAATAATATTAATAAATCAATTCATTAGAAATTCGAAAGATATATTCATAGTTAATGCGAAACATGTTTTTAATTTTAATAAAAGTTATTGATGAAACTAATGACTAATAAGAAATTAGAATCAATTTATTTAAATAAATCCATGATTTTATACAATGACCAAAATTTATCATTATTCAAAATTCAGTACTTTTATTTTTCGAAATTATTTTTTAATCTCATTTATTTAATTTTTCGATTAAAAAAAAAAAAAGTCCCCACTCAGGTCCACCCCCTTCTTTCCCTCGTCCATTTCCCTCCACCACGAATTTATTTCACTTTTTTTCCCTCCCCCACCACCTAACAAACAGGCTGTCACTTCCCCTTCCCCCAAAACTTAAAAGTCACGCCATCAGTCCCCCTTTTTTATTACTTTTTAGTTTCCATATCAAAAACCTAGCCACTCTCCTTTTCCTCCTCCTTCTTGCCACACAACCCCTTCCTCTCCTCTTCCTCTCAATCCTTCTCCTCCTCCTCCTCCTCGCCACACGACCACCTTCCTCTCAGCATGACCCCGTCCCTCTCCTCTTCCTCTTGATCCTTCTCCTCCTCCTCCTCCTCCTCCTCCTTGTCGCCATAGCCTATGGCGAGTTCAGATGCAGGAACATCATCTGGAAGTGAGTATCAAGTCTTCTTGAGCTTTAGTGGACCCGACACTCGCATTGGATTCACTGACGTGCTCTTCCATAGCTTGAGTGATGTTGGAATTTGCATCTTTCGAGATGACGAAGAACTCCGTGTTGGTAAAAGGATTGATGGATCGCTTCTGCGAGCGATCAACAACTCTCAAATCTACATACCCGTCTTCTCTCGGACGTACGCTTCAAGCCAATGGTGCCTCCGTGAGCTTGCGCAAATCGTGGCAAACACCTTGAAATCAGAAGGTAATAAGGAGATCCTACCTATTTTCTTTGATGTGGAACCTGATGATGTCAAGTTGAAAACTCCACTATATCGCGATGCCATACTCAATTTGGAGAGTGAGAAGAAGTTGAGCAATGAGCAAGTCAATGTTTGGAGAGAGGCTCTCGTGGAGGTTGATGCGATAAAGGGGTGGGAAGTGAAGAAGTACACAGGGTAAGTTAGCTACTATCAAGTCTTGTTCCTCTAATTTTCCTTAGCACTTAATCAGGAAAATTCCGGTAAGATAGAGGTGGGAGTTTTATTATGGTAACACAAAATGATGAACCTTTGCCACATCTGCAAAATGATGTGAAACTGCTTAACAAGGATATTAATAGATAGGTAGCTAAATTAATATTTTATCGTGGTCAGTGTGGGAGAAAAAAGCATAGGATAAAGAAACGCGCAATGCACATTCCTATCTAATTATTTAATCCTTCAATACGTTGAACATTTCTCCACTTGAAGAGGCGATATTCAACTTTTATAGTTGGCGCTTGAACAAAATCATAACATGTCAATTTCAAATGCATAAATGTCTATACATCCATTTTGCTATTCTCGTGTTGGAATAAAGTCGAATTTTGAGTCATGACATAATGCGCAAGTTGCCAAAGTATGTTTTGGAGTGGTGTCAATGTCTGATATGGACTTTTAGAATATCACTTCTAGATTTTTAGGGTTCGTTACTTATCGGATCATTGTGTAGCTTTTCTAGTTCTTGAATAACATCTCTTCTTGCTTGGTAATCGTGATTTTGCATTTTTCACCTGGTAAAATGGGTTTTTATGGTCACAGCCACGGCGAGCTAATCAAATTGATAGTTGAAGAGGTCTTGAAAAAATTGAAGACAAAACATAGATTGGTGACTGAGCATTTAGTTGGAATTGATGAGCAAGTACTAGCAGTAAGCAACTTATTAGACATCGACTCCGTTGGTGTGAGACTCATTAAAATTTATGGCATGGGGGGTATCGGTAAAACGACTCTAGCCAAGGTCATTTTCAACCAACTCTCTTTTCATTTTGGAAAATATTGTTGTTTCCTTGAAGATGTTCGAGCGAATTCATCAAAAACCAATGGCTTAGTTGACTTGCAAAAAAGGTTATTATCTGATATCGGCCATCAAAGGAGCATTAATGAAATGGATTATGGAATGAAGAGCATTCAACAAGTGCTCTGCAATAAGAAAGTTCTCATTGTACTTGATGATGTTGATGACAAAGAACAAGTGGAGAAATTAGTTGGGAAAAGTGCTTTGCATTCAGGATCTAGAATATTGATTACAACTAGAAATAGAGATGTTTTGCAAACCCATGGTCAAAAGTATCAAATTTTAGACTATGGAGTGGAGGTTATGAGTACCAATCACGCACTTGAGCTTTTCAGCAGGCATGCATTTAATAGAGACTCTCCTTTAGATGATTACAAAGATCTTTCAAAGGAAATCGTATTTGCTACTGGGAGACTTCCACTGGCACTTGAAGTAATTGGTTCGTTCCTCTACCACAAACCGCAAGAAATATGGCAAGAGACATTGGACAAGTTAAGCAAAGCACCTCACAAGGATGTTTTTGGAAAGCTAAAGATCAGCTATGATGCCTTAAATTTTGAGGAACAACAAATTTTCCTTGATATTGCATGTTTTTTTATCGGTGAAGATAAGACAAATGCAATGTACATGTGGAACGATTGTGGGTTTTTTCCAAATACTGGAGTTGATGTCCTCATTAGCATGTCTTTGGTAAAGATTGTGAAGAACAATAAATTTTGGATGCATGATCAACTCAGAGATCTTGGAAGAAGAATTGTTCATTTGAAAAATCCAACAAATCCTAAAGGGCGAAGCAGGATATGGATTCCAAAGGAGGCTTTTGATGCCACAAGAACAAAGGAGGTAAAACACTTCTAAAGAGAACCAATAGTTTTTTGACAAAAAAATTCATCTACATTGAATTAGGATGCTCTCTCTGTCTATATATATATATCCTTTTCTTGAATAAAATATTAAATCGGTATCACTCATTTACTATTTTTATTTGTAGATAAGCAAGGACGTTCAAGCACTAGATCTTGACGTATTTGCATATCGTGACGTATTTGCACAACGTTCCCAGGATATCGTTGTTCAAAGTAAAGAGATTGGAAGATTTAAACATCTAAGATTCCTTAAATTATCTGAATTAACCCTTGTCGGTGACACAATGAATCATCTTGTCAAAGTGAGTTGGATTTCTTTAAGGAGAATCCATAAATGGACTAACATGTACCTAAAGAAGGTAGTGGTTCTTGAACTTTCAGCAGTTGAGTTCTTGGATGATTCAAGATTACAAGATTTAATTAAGGTGTGTTATATGCTCATTTCTATTCCATTTTTTAGAAAGTAATACTTGATTCTTCATCTATTGAATATTGCATTCATTTCGGCAGATGGCAAGTCAGCTAAAAGTTCTTTCTCTTGAAAAATGTGGCAACTTAACCCGAACACCAGACTTCTCTGGATGCCTGAATTTAGAGAGGCTTACTTTCCGATCTTGTTTCAAATTTGGGGAAATTGACAGCTCTATTGGGAAATTAAAATGTCTCATTGACCTGAAGATTGAACATTGCTATTCTCTTGAACATCTGCCTGAAGAAATCGGGGATCTAGTGAAACTACAGTATTTATTTGTCCAAGATACTAAAGTGAATAAACTCCCAGATTCCATATGGAAGTTGAAATCGTTGCATGAGGTATGCTTTCGGGGACTTTGGAGTGCATCAGCAAATTCGTGGGGCTTACCTAGTGCAAGTGGACTACTTGAAAAGTTGGAAGTGCTTAAAATCAACTATTGCAATCTAAAAGATCTTCCTTCTACAATCGGAAATCTGCACTCTCTAAGAATCTTAGATCTATCAGGTACTCATGTTAGTGAAATTCCAAAGACCATTAGTATGCTTACTTGCCTTCAAAGAATTGACTTAATCTGCTGTTGTAAGATTCGAGAGTTACCGACACTCCCAACAAGTTTAACTCATCTATTTGTATCGTATTCACCATTGCGGGTAGTCCCAGATCTCTCCAACTTGACTAATTTGGTTGAGTTGCTTCTACATGAATTTGAAGAAGTAGGAGACAAACCTTGTACCAGTCAATTATGGTGGATTGGGAGGTTAGCCAAATTGACCTTTCTAAGCGTTGCACTTGACAAAGTCTCTATTCCATGGGGGACGGCTTCCCTTCCTTTGCTAAAAGAACTTGAATTGTATCGATTGGACAAGCAAACCTTTCAGCCATTTTCCTTGTCTCCACAAAGGCTAGGCCTTGATAATTTCAATTCAGATGCGTCACTCTCTCCGGGACTGAGAAATTTGTCAATTTTACTTCTTAGCACATCTCGAATGCAAGAATTTCAACTCGATGGGCTTCAACTTCCGCAACTAAAGGAGTTGCATGTGCAAGAATGGGACACTCCTCGAGAGGTTGAGGCTATCAAGAATGAGGAGGCTGAAAGACATCAAGGTGGACGGGTGTCCAAAGCTAGTTGAGATACAATTGTCTTGGGTGTTCGAATCACTGGAGGCCTTGTTTATTGATGAGTGTGTGTCCTTGGAAAGGCTTGTTTACGAGACTGCTAATGAATTGATTAGTTGTGAAGGGAAACTAATTTTTCCGTCAAGAATCTTCAATAAGTTGCGGGCTCTCACACTGCGGTGTTGCTATAAAATACTCGATATTCAAGTTGTAGGTACGTCAGAATCGTGGGAAAACATTAAGCTTTGGGATTGTCGTTGTTTGCAAAGTCTTGGTGGTTTGTCATACATAAAGAACATGAAGAGTTTAGAGATCTACTGGTGCAATAGCCTATGGGTTGTTGAGGGTGTCGACGAGTCGAAGTTTTTGGGCCAATTAAAAGTTTGTTACTGCAAATCGTTGGAAAGGTTGATTGATGTATCAACCTCGAAACTGCCATTTGATTGCAACATACATATCGACGATTGCGAGAAACTACGAGGGGTTCGGAATCCGTTCTGTGGTCCCATGATGAATTTAAGGCTTCCATCCGATGCTATAAGCATTAGAAAGTGAGTCCGAATCATTCTTTCTTTTCCTTTTCGATTTTCTTAATGCAACTATCGCAAACATGAATTTAGCTTTTAGGTAGATTTGTAATAATTGTGGGAATTAAAAAAAAAATCAAACGAACATGAATTATATTTGGTCTTACTCATTTTAAAACTCACTTGTTAAAATGTTGTTTTAATTTCCGCTCGCGTGTTCTCATTTTCTTTTCTTTTTACTATATACGAGAAAATTCTATTTGCGTGGGGCTAGTTTTTATCATATATGATTGGAAAAACTTTAAAGAAATATTTACACTAGCTTAGAGTCTCTAATAAAACTATTCATCTTAGTTATATGGAGTGAAATGTTCAGTTTAGCAATTATTTTTTTATGTAATATACTCCATTTTATTATCATTTCTTACTTAATATATTTATTGTGGAGATGAGTTTGGTGATTTATGATCTCTACGGTGAAGATGGAACGTTAAAAAGACTGGTGTAATATTGATGGAGTTATAGAAATTTTTTGGTCGAAAGTATTGATGGAGTTGAGTGTTAATTGAATTTGTACGTGGTTGGGGTCAGCCAATTAGGATGCGTGTTCCCAATAGCATCTGAAAAATATTTTTGAAGATTTTTTATTCTAAAAAGGAACAATGAAAAATCTAATTGGTGGATGATATACTTCCATGTTAAAGCATAAGCGTTTTTGTTGCCGGTACCGCATGAGACTTTTGGCCCCCCATCCGGGCCATCTCCCTCTTTCTCCCCTTTTCTCTCCGTCGCTCGATCACCCTCTCACTCTTATTTTTCAACTCTCATTTTCAGCCCCGCCAGTCCACCACCAACACCGCCAACCACCACCGTCGCTGTCGGCCCAACCACCACTGACGCCAAGAAGAGGAAAGGAAGCTCAGAGGGTTGCGAAGAAGAGGAAAAGAATAAGAGGGCCTGGAAGTGTGTTTGCTTCCAATGAGGCCGATTGTGACCGCAGCTCGTCATTGCCGACATTCGCCGTCGCTGGGCCTAGTTGGCCGACTCGCCGTCAAAAACAAGGTGAGCCTCACTCCCCCACCCCGCGCTTGCTTGCTTCTCATACCCTGTATTTACTTCTACGAACTTAAAATAGCTATTTTCGATGTGCGGGTACTTCCCGATTTCCGCTTTGCAGGCAGGTGGTGGTCGGCAGCATCATTCGGGCCTATCGTTCGCGTATTGGTTTTGGTTGGGTTTGGCGGTGTTCGAGTTGAACGAACCTTTGTGAGGTTACCAAATCGATGTAAGTGTCTCCGCGAATCTTCGGTTCATTTTCTCTTTCTGTCTTCTGTTTCTTGGGGGGGGGGGGGGTTCGGTAGTGGTGGCAGGAGCCCTCTCTGGTCGTCAGATTAGATCTGGTCTACACTGCTAGTCCTTTTGCTGAAGTGGTTTTTCTGATCGATTCTCTAATGTACTGTTGTTGAAGTTTATTGCAAATCGATTTTGCTGGCTCTGTTGCTCCGGTATATTCACCCCCGCTGTTTCTCTCTATTGCTGATAGATTGCTACTCGTCGATAGGGGAAATTCGAAGGGTTTTGAGTACTTGTTGTCCTTCTGTCTATTACCCCTTAGAAAGAGAGAGAAGAATAGTGGATTACACGTGGTTAACCCAAATGGTTGTTTATGTGCCAACATATATTGTAAGTTGGGACAATGCCTTTCAAGTGTACCTAAGTTTACGGGAACCCATTGTGATCTTGCAGTTTAATAATGCAACAGAATGGGTCACTTGGGGGCTTATGTACTTGCAGCGTGTAAAATGGTTGAAGTACTAACTTTTAGTTGTGAATGCTGAGATCCTTCATCACGTAATCTCAATTTTTTAGTGCTTTGAAGTCTAGACTTGATATTACTTACTTTCAGGCTTTTAGGATATAGTCTATCATACTATTTTATTTTAATTTTATGAAATTTACTCATCCCTATATAAATTAATTAACTTTATATGCATTATGTCACAGTGAACTTTTGAGACCTTTAGTTTAATAACGTCAAAGAGAGATATCTAAAATGAGTGCTTTTATCGTCAGGGGAAGAAGGATGAGATTTAATGTGTGGGAACACTATAAATAGACTCTTAATCAAGAAAAAGCTGAATGTACACATTGTGGGCCCTATTGGTTATGCTGGTGGTCAAGAGACCAGTTCAATGTATCGTCATCTAACTAGATGCAAGCAATTTCAGTACGCAAATGTCGAGAAAAGGCAATAGAGTGCATTGGGTCAGCTTGTTGGGGTCAGTAGTTCTTCTAGTCCATGGAAATTTGATCGAGAATCTAGTAAAAAAGAATTAGCAATTATATTTGTTCTTGATGAATTCCCTTTCAAGTTGGTAGAGCACGAGGGTTTTCGGTGATTTGTTAATAAAATCTAACCAAACTTCATAATCCCCTCGAGTAACACTTTGAGGTGTAATTGTTATGATTTATACAAGGAAGAAAGAAGTAAATTGAAGAAATATATAATTGAGACATCTCCTAGAGTATGTCTTACAACTGACACTTGGACCTCGTGTTTTATCTTTATCCACTTGAGCTTTTGCAAATGTGCTTTGAAATTTCAAAGATCACGAGCTTACCCGATTTGTACTGGTTGTTTGAGAACCTCATTGGAACAAAATCGGATCGTGTGATTTCTCGTCTTTTGGCCAATGCTGAGTTTGATTTATTAGGATGCTTGTTATGCTATTTAGATATAGTAGAGCTACCCAATATCGGGACATATGCACGGGTTGATAATTGTTAATGTTCAGAGCTAAGCTTGTGCTAAAGTTTATGCATAACCAATGTAATCCATAACCAAGTTGAGTGGGACCCAAAAAAAAAAAAAAAAAAAAACCAAAAACCTGACTCGGTTTGACCCAACCAGGTTTTTTTGTTTCGGATCTTATGTGTTTCAGGTCGGGTCGGGTCAAAGTGTGCCCCTTATGATTGGGGCAGGGTCGCATAACATCAAAATCCAACCAGACCCATTGACATCCCTATTTCTACGTACTTGAACACTGGTCAAGGAAGTATATGCATGGTGTAAAACAAACAAAAAATGGGTAGATTCCCAATGCTCATCTTCCCAACCTTTTTGGAACGACTAGCGAATTATGAGATGATTTGGTCTGCTTACAAAGAAAAAGTTATAATTATGGTTTGGTGGTACTTCAATCATCATTTGATACCAAAAATTGAAGCTAGCTCTTTTTTTATATTTCTGTTAGTATTATCTTTTTAATATTCAGCGACATATCTTTTTCATCGATTATTTTTTTACTTCCGTTTTTCATAGAATGAAAAAGCAAAAAGCAAGTATCTTTTCCAATCTCAACAAATTCCGTTAAAACCTATATAAATAGATAGAAACTATTCTAGGGTCCTGGAAAGACACTATATAGATTAAACACGGCGCTCGATTTGATTGCGTAATTTTAATCATTTCATTCCTCTTTTGAAACTTTCATGAAAGATTGGTTGTGATTTTATTTTTCAGGAAACATGCTTCGATTGGACCTAAACTAGTTTTGGAAGGCTCGGGGTCGAGTGATGATTGTTAGCACGCAGGGACTGACAAGCATTTTATATCAACATTTTGGGTGACAGGACTCTCTCAAGTCTCGACACTTCTTGCAGTTGCACTTGCTTACCCCGTGAAATCTTGAACTTTTGTTCATGGTGGTGGCCGAAGACACCTGGTCGACTCGTTGTGGCTGCTGAGTCCGGTTGGTGTCACAACCGAGTGGAATTGAAGAAGCCGGTCTCTTTGACGCCTCTTGACTCATTAGGGCCATTGTGCCTCACCATCTGCCGCCACGTAAACTCATTAGTTCTCTTTGCTCTTCTTCCTGTGGGTCTCTTCCTGTCTGCGATTTGCTTGGCCAGAATTCCATGGACAAGATAGAATGGTTTGTTGGGGTTCTAAGTCGTTTCTTTAATTATGGATTGCTTTTTAGCTGTCGCAACTGTTTTTGGAACGAGATCATTACGGAGCAATGCAGGACAAGGACTTCGTCATCACTCTGTCTAACGGCCTGAGGCAGAGGATCTTATCATTCCATGGTTTATTGGATTTGATATTGGAATGAGAATTTAAATTTCTTTGGCGATCCTGACTTTATTCTCTCAACGGTGAAGAGTCTGAAAGTCTGCTAAGAATGACTGACTTCAAATACCAGATTACCAGGACATCAAGTTAGGATGCAGGAGAGACCTCATCATTTTCAAGCTAGATATATGAATTACCCCTGTGGCTGATTAAAGAGAGGTACTCTTCTTCACATCAACATTTCTGAACCTTGGATACTTATAAGATTCCTCCCTTAAATCGGTTACTTCAGGATCGATGTGTATCTTTTCGATTGGTTTTGACAGTTCATTCAAATTGCCCGTCTTGGATGGGGAACCGCAAAAGTTTAGTACAAGCAGATTAAAACTGTTACTTGTTTGCGGGACGGTCCGCTAACGATAGCGGTGCTCTCCGCCCTCTTTTCTTCAACATCGAGTTCTCTGATTCTTTTTCTCTGTTTTTTACTTTTTTATTTTTCTTCGGCTAATAACCTCTTTGGGCTTAAATGAATTGGTTTTTAGACCCTCCAAGACCTAGGTCTAGTTAGTATTTGATATTGTGAACCTGTTTTTAAATCATCTAGCCCATTGATTTTGATTTTGAAAAAAATGGGTCATAAACACATTTTGCCAGCTCTACTCACAACCATGTCATTGTGCGGTCCGCGTCATTATCGCACTAGCAATTTAAGTTCGTTTGGGCTCTTCCACGCAAGACTTCCGATGTCGCATTGGCCAACATCAATTCCGAGCCTTAAGTCCCACTAATACTTTAAAGTGTCAGAAAGCCTTGTGGTCCATGACCATACAAAGTCGATACCCCCGAGCAGTTGTGTCATTACAGAGGAAACTACAAGCAACAAATGAGCGATTCTCCAAGTCAAACATAGTGCCGTATCAGTATCAGGTGATACTAACAAATGACCACTGGCCGGCCGTTGCCCCACCATCGGGGGCCCTTTCCAGTGGCGGTAAGAGCCATGGCCGTTTTGCCTTCTTCCTTTTTTATCATTTAAATTTAGCTTATTTTTAGTTTGATTTAAATAAAATTTGTATTAAAAATCAAATTTAGGCCAACGCGATATCATTTTAACATTATATTTCATGTTTTATTCACGTTATCGCTATAAAGAGAGCGAAAATATTAAAAAAAAAAAAAAAGCCAAGTCAGCATTTTCTATTACCCAAGTTGGATTGATTTAATGAAAAGACTTGATTACTCCAACTTGATAAGTTTTAAAACTTGATTGTACTTTCGTAAGTTTTAAAACTCAGTTGCACTTTCCGTAAATTTTAGAATTCAGTTGCACCTTCGTAACAACTTTTTTCACTTTCAATGCATTTATTCCTAATATATATTTTACAACATTATAAACTTAAGCTATCACAACCAACTGTTGCAAACTCCATCCAAGTTTTGATATTGGATCACGGGATCTTGAGTTTGATCATTCACTCTTTTCACCTTCAATAATTTGGGAAAAGTATTAGGTCTGCACATTTCACACTTTCATTCTTCTATCTACCTGCGTTCGCACCAGGAGGTATTAAGATATAAAACTCAGTGCAGTCTTTATTAGCCTAAACCTTTGGAGCAACTTATAGCGCACGCCAACCATGACAAAAGCAATGTCGTTAGTGCTCTTCCTCAAGAGCACGAGTAATTGAACCCAATATCTTGGAGAACCCTTGACAGCAACTCTGGACCTTTTATTATCTGTCGGTTTTCGCATAGTGGTGGTCAATAAGATATATTGAGATAAAGAAGATAAGACTTGCGACCTTAAGACTGATAATCGAATAGGTTCATGTGCCAGTTCAAATGTCGCAGTTCCAAGGTATCATAGTGGCGCTGTCCTGGCTTTCCCCGCTGTTAAGAAAAAACTCTAAGTCGAGAAGTGGAGGTATCTTTTATAATGACCTCCAGTAGGAAATCAGGCACTCTCAAGTAAAAGGAATAACAACCCGAGATTGAAGAATTATGAATGTTAAGTTTGAGAAGTCGGTCTCATATTTGAAACATTGAACTTGACGGCATCTCATGAAAACAAGGAGAAGAAAAATATAGTCTTGGTTCAGCAAGGCACCTGGAAATGTCCACGGGATTTCATCCAAAACCGACAGGACGCAAAAAATATAGACCGTCCCTGAATATATGCAGAAAGCCAGTATGCTTCCACAATCTCCGAGAAACGAGCGTGCATATATTTTCCTGATTCATCACTGCACCCATGATCAGATGGGTGTCTGAGCAAGTAGGCATTTAGAGACACATGCATCCATGATCTCCAGTGATTCTGTTTGGGTGTGACTCGTGCGTGATCGTGTATGTTGTGTGTTTGAGAGAAAGATGGAGAGAGAGAGGGGCAAGGTAGATACCTCGTCTGATGCAAACTTCAAGGGTGAATCTCCTTGGACATGAGCTGTGATGCAAACTTCTGCACCCTACGGATGTTTTATCTGGTGAAGGAATTGCAAAGAAATACCAAAGGGGAAAAGAAACATATCATGAACAACCCAAAGAACATCCTGTGAAATTGTTGATAACCGGAAGGATATCTGCTCTTCGTAGATGGGATGATTAAGCATTAATAGATTGTTGTTGGTCACAGGTGCTCGAACAAGCAATTCTTTAGCTTCTTCCTGCTTCTTCTTTAGCATGTTGCAGATCTGCAGGACAATTCCCTTAGACAGCCAATGTATAACCAGCAGACGGATCACAAGAGGCAACAGTTCAATGGCCTTCTCCACAATATCCTCAGTCTATGTTCCAATGGCCTTCTAAAAACTCAATTGCTTGCGATAGACCTTTAATTATAGAAAATAGCTTTAAAGAACTATAAATTCATCCTTAAGGGTGACTAGGTCGGACCGTAGAAGAAATCACAATTTCCGCATTAGGGAGGTTCTCTTCATCAATTGATTTCTAGTTGTACAAATTCAATAATGAAGATGCTTACTGTCAATGAACCCAAGACCAAATTATCGGAAGTGAAGAGCAAACATCCAGTAGTGAAAAGTACAAATTCAAGAAGCCCAGGCTTGCTCATCCCACCCCCATCGCCAAACATCCTCCCCCCGCGCCTGCCTCCCACCCCCCTCTCCAAACCAAAACCCAAATCAATCCCACCAAATAAAACAGATAGTAAATAGATAAAAGAAATAATCAAAAAGAAACTCATCTCAACCACTCATCCAGTAAGCCACAGAAAGTTCTCTATGGGCAACTACTCCCTGTAACTTGACAATCTCGTATTTTCCTAGTGCTTTGTTGTCACCATAATTGTCTCTCCGTTAGAATCTTCATGGTCTCTGACTATAGCCTACGATATGCACATGACTGATTGCCAAAGCCAAGAAGGGCATGAGCAACTCATTTATAGCAAAAATAATTTAGCCGCAATTCACTTACATCTTCAAGTTCCTTTGTATAAGCTTCAGCCTTTTCAACATTTTCATCAGTTTCCATGACCAATGGACTTCCAACTTCAGTGGACCTCGCCTTAGAAGAAATCTTAAGCTGAAATTTAGGATGGTCACCAGACACACTGCTGGTTTTGCTTTGTTCGGAGTTCTCATGATTGCAAACCTGATACGTATAATCTAAGAAACCAGCAAGGAACGAGTTTCAACTCTGTTGAAATAGAAAAACCTGATACATTTTCATCAGTTTTCATGACCAATGGACTTCCAACTTCAGTGGACCTCGCCTTAGAAGAAATCTTAAGCTGAAATTTAGGATGATCACCAGACACACTGCTGGTTTTGCTTTGTTCGGAGTTCTCATGATTGCAAACCTGATACGTATAATCTAAGAAACCAGCAAGGAACGAGTTTCGACTCTGTTGAAATAGAAAAACTTAAGATGGTTCTGTCCGTTTACCTGTTCTGTGACAACAGCTTCGGAGGATTCTCTGAAACTTCTGAAGTGTTAAGGGTAAGAACATTACTTCCACAAACAAAACCAAGTCACAGGAGCGAGGCTAGTGGAGTTATTAGCACTCTTCACCTTTTTTCACTTGGAGACTCAGAGGGCCATTCCAGTGAACTAGATGACATCAAATTGGCAACTGACCCCTGCAATATAGACACTCACGACTTCGAATGCATTACAAAGTAGCATCCCCATAATTATATTCACAACAACCTATTGAAGAGGTGTAAGGTACTACTTGGAAGTGAAGAGCAAACAATAGAAAGGAACCTCAGATGATTTCCCTTATGAATTGAGAAGTGGCTGGTTTTGTCGATTTACCTGTTCTGTGACAACAATTTCGGAGGATTCTCTGAAACTTCTAAAGTGTCAAGAGTAAGAACTCACTTCCATAGACAAAACAGAGTCACAGGAACAAGTATAATGGAGTTATTGATACTCTTCACCTTTTCTCACTTGGAGACTGAGAGAGCCGTTTTAATGGACTAAATGGCATTAAATTGGAGTCTGATCCCTGCAATATAGACACTCATGGCTTCTAATGCATTACAAAATAGCATCCCCATAAGTATATTCATAACACCCTATTGAAGAGGCTTAAGTTATTACTTGGAAGTGAAGAGGAAACAAAAGAAAGGAATCTCATGTGATTTCCGCTTTATGGATGAATTGAGAAGTGACCGGTTTTCAGTGCTTTTGCTACGATGAGCTAACACATGTGGGGCATCACCTCGCATAGCCATCATTTGCTCAAAGTCTCCCAAGGAACTGATTTCCTCTGCAGGATTAGAACCAAGCTGATCTACTTTGGTCCTGGTGGCCCTGCACATATTGACATCTTGATCTAAAAGTATTTATGGTTTCAAATAAATGGACATCAAGTTAGGATGCAGGTGAGACCTCATCATTCTCAAGCTAGAAAGATGAAAAGGCCTCTTGGCAGAATTAAGAGAATTACTGTTCTTCACATCAACATTTCTGACCCTCGAATCCTTAAAAGATTCCTTGCTTGAATTAGTGACTTCAGGATTCACAAATATCTTTATAATTGGTTTTGGCAACTCATTTAAACTGCCCGTCTTGCATAGAGAACTGCAAAAGTTTAGTGCAAGCAGATTAAGCATATGCAAAATAATGCCATGTCAAAGGTCTAATCCAATATATGCAATCTACTCATTAGAGCTGGCAATGTCTAAGACAGGATATGACATAACATGAACAGCATCAAACATAAAACTGACATAACATGACACGTCTTTTCTGAATTGAGGAGTTATTTCAGTCTTGAAAGTAATTATCATTTGAAGGAATATCACTGTCCCGTGTCATGTGACACAAAGTTCAAACTGAACATGAACATATCATGCTACAGCAGATTGTGAACCCTACTTCCAGGCTTGTAGTCTTCTAGCAGATAATTAAGTCATATTTTTTACCAGAGACAAGGATGTCAATATCCATTTCAAAGCATTGTATTAAGGATTTAATGAATTTTCCAGGCCAAAAATAAAGGTAGACTTAGACTTGAGAGACAATTGCAAGTAAAGTTTTATAATTTCAGCTGAAAAGGCTTTAATTTCATCAACAGCAAGCAATAATCAGGAACATCAAAAGATTTTTCAGATATATCTACATATGTGTTGATAAAACTGGTAATATACAGTAATTTCACAAATATCTACATATCTGTTGATCAAACTAGTAATACACAGAAATTGGGAGAGTTTCCAATGTCTCAACGCAAACTATGATAAACAATTCAGAAAAATCTCATTTTACCCTTGTTGAAAGTCCATCAGATAACAGAAGACTAATAACCAGATCCCATTAATATGCGAAAAAGGTAAACTGTCCCTTTTTCTTTTTCTCTGTTTGCCTGTGCTTGGTGGAGTGGCATTGGGGAGGAGATAACTTACACACTACACACTCACTGTCGGCTACTGTTAAATGAAGTACATGGGAAAAATAAAATACTAGAATTTGAACAAAATTTCAAACAGCTCTACAATTACAACTTGATTGGTTACAGATGCCTCACCCCGGTTGAGAAGTGGGTCTCACACTGATATCGCTTCCAGTCAGAGGAGGTTGAATTTTTGTTTGCTCCCTTGCCAGTGAATTTAGACCAATGAGCGACTTTCCCCCAACTTGAGAATCCTTGGCATTGTCTCCCAACCTGTTGAAGATTGCATAAACCATGTGAAGGCATAAAGCATGGAATGTCCAATCAAAGAAACTAGAATCAAAAATGAAAATCTTCACATAGTTTCATTTAGATGTACAGAAGCAAGTGTTTTGCTGCTAAATTGAGTAAGCTTTCTCCCACTTGATGGTTCTCGAGAAGACTGACTCTTAACTTCCTCTGACCTCTTGAAAAACTTTGAGTGGGCTTGTCCAGGCTCCCTACTGGTAAATAAAGAGGACGATATATAATTGCAGGCTCTCCGTTTGGGACATTTGCATAATACTAAAAGTGAGCTAAGAAGTGCAAAAACTTTTTGCTGTTGATCCACCAATCTCTTTTCTGAACTCTGGAATCACCGTAAAATGCATCAGCATGATAGCAAAAGCTCAATGAATGAGTGCATTGAACTGAAAATCACAACAACTAGCATTCCAGTCCTTACATATTAAGCTATGGATGCATATGCTTTCTAAATTTTCACAAAATCAACCATCAAGAATCCATATTTCTTAAAAGGAGATTAATGGCCCATTGCTCTAATTAGTCATGGCAGAAACATGCCAATAATATAGGTTCCCTCTCATTCCTCTAATCACTTAAAGGTAAGGGATAAATGGGACAACCTGAAAACAGCCATTTTACTGTCATGCAGTACTTTTCTTGGAATAATACTGGCTGTATCATTAAGACTTGTCTCAGGCTTGGACTCTTTGTTATCAGCCTTAGTAGCATTCAATGTATTGAGAGAAGGTTTATTGCTTCCATTTGCCTCGTCTTCTGCTCCTGGAACATGTGGCTCACTTGAACCTTCTGACTGCATGTTGCCTTGAGAATATGTGGCTTCCCCTTCCATTTCTTCCCTGTCACACTGCTCTTCGCCCAAAGTGGAATTTAAACTTTTTACGATTGACAAATCTTTTCTTGGAAGCTCGGGGGGTGGCACTTAAATTTGTGTCAACCCCAGGCTGAATATGTGCTTCTCTTGATGCTGTTTTGTCTGATGAATATGAAGAATTTAGAGAAAAGAATTGTGATAATTCTCTATATCTTTGTATCAGGATTACAAAGCTCTTTATAGGACTTCTACAAGTACTAACTAGGAAAAAACAGATCTGAATAAATACAGCTATAATCCCACAAATCAAGGGATACTAATAAATCATATCCTAACTAATTATTTACAGCTATTTCCTAATAATTAGGATCCAGAAAATCAGGATTGAATATTCCTAATAATCAGCTCCTAAGAATCAGGATAATTCAACACTCCCCCTCAAGCTGAGGAATAGATGTCTTCCATTCCCAGCTTGGAGATAATTTCATGAAAGATCCCACCATTAAGTCCTTTGGTTAGCACATCAGCTAGTTGATCTCCGGAAGGTATGTAGGACATGCAGATCAACCCCTCTTCTATCTTTTCTTTGATGAAATGCCTGTCAATTTCAATATGCTTCGTCCTATCATGCTGTACAGGATTATGAGCAATATTAATTGCTGATTTGTTGTCACAATACAGCTTCATAGGACCCTCCCACTTGATTTTCAGGTCTTCTAGGATGATTTTAAGCCATAATAGCTCACATATTCCTTGGGCCATTGCTCGAAATTCTGATTCAGCACTTGATCTTGCAACTACATTCTGTTTTTACTCCGCCAAGTCACTAAATTTCCGCCAAGAAATGTGCAATAACCAGATGTTGACCTTCTATCCACCATGGATCCTGCATAGTCAGCATCGGTATAAGCTTCCAGCACCATTTTTTGATTTCTCCTGAATAGGACTCCTTTTCCGGGACTTCCTTTTAAATAATGTAGCACTCGATGAACAGCTTGTAAGTGTGATTCTCTTGGGTCATGCATAAATTGACTAATCACACTTACTGAATAGGCAATATCAGGTCTAGTATGAGCCAAATAGATGAGTTTCCCGACCAATTTTTTATACATTTCTCGATCTACAGCAGGTTCTTCCTTTGCATCCCCAAGCCTTTTATTAGGCTCAATAGGTGTAGCTACTGGTTTACAACCAAGTTTTCCAGTTTCCTTCAAGAGATCAGTCACATACTTCTGTTGTGAGACAAAAATTCCTTGCCTAGAGTAAGAAACTTCAATGCCAAGAAAGTATTTGAGTCTTCCTAACTCTTTTATTTCAAACTCTTTAATCAAACACCGCTTTAGCTGCTGTTTCTCCTCATCATCGTCACCTGTGACAATAATATCATCGACGTACACTAGAAGTGCCGTCACTCTCCCTCTTGCTGAATGCTTAATGAAGAGAGTATGATCACCTTGGCTTTGTTTGTAGCCTGAAGCTTTCATAACTCTGGAAAATCTCCCAAACCAGGCTCTAGGTGATTGCTTGAGCCCATATAGTGCTTTCCGTAATCTACATGCTTTGTTTGTTGTCTTTTCTCCTTCAAATCCCGGTGGAATACTCATGTAGATCTCCTCTTCTAGGTCTCCATGTAAGAATGCATTCTTCACATCATACTGTTGAAGTTGCCAATTAAAGTGAGCTGCCAAAGAGAGTAGAATTCTCACAGTGTTCATCTTTGCCACCGGAGCGAATGTCTCCTGATAATCTACTCCATAGGTCTGAGTATAACCCTTTGCCACCAATCGTGCTTTATATCTCTCAAGAGAACCATCAGCTTTGTATTTCAAGGTAAAAACCCATTTGCAGCCCACAAGATTCTTTCCCTTAGGTTTTTCAACAATCTCCCAAGTCTGGTTTTTTTCTAGTGCATCCATTTCTTCTCTCATTGCACTCCTCCATTCTTCTTTAGACAATGCCTCAAATAAAGTATTTGGAATAGAAATGGTGTTTAGACTCACAATGAAATTTTTATGAGATGGTGATAGGCGGTCAAGTGACACATAATGAGATAGTGGATATAAGGGTCGCTTTGTGCACTCTCTAGTACCTTTTCTAACAGCAATGGGAAGATCCGAGTCATTTTCTGGCATATCAAGTGACTGTTTATGCAAAGGAGAGTCGGAACTTACCGGAAATTCATTTGCAAAACTCGGATGGGAATCTTGAACTTGTGTTTGGTCTGGAACAGCTGTCTTTCTTGAGTATACCTGAGGAAATCTCATAGAGTCATAAATACGGGGAGATACGGGAGTGGACTCTTGTTCCGGAATAGGTTCAATCATAGAGAGTGAGTCTGGAATTGAAGTAGCACGAACTGATTCATCAGAAACTGATTCAGAGGAGCCTGTTGATCAGAGTTGGAGGCTGATTGGTCAGGAGTTGATTGATCAATGATTGGTTGATCAGAAGTAGGAGCTCGGATTGGAAGATTATTAGGAGATAAGTCAAGATTAAGATCGTCAAAGTCTTTATCTTCAACTAATGACTTCTCCCCCTGAAGATAAGACTCTGGAAAGTAAGGTTTGTTTTCTACAAATGTAACATCGATTGATATATAAGTTCTTCGAGAAGGAGGATGATAACATTTATACCCCTTTTGTGTAGAGGAGTAACCAAGAAAGACACACTTGATTGCTCTAGGATCTAGTTTTCCCCTTTGATGATTATGTACATGTACAAATGAGGTGCAACCGAAGACTCTAGGTGTGAGATTATTTGTTGTCCTAAAATGGGGATAAAAGCTAGAAAGAATTGCCATAGGAGTTTTGAAATCTAATACTCTTGATGGCAATCTATTAATCATGTATGTAGATGTAAGGATGGCTTCCCCCCAATAAGACTTAGGGACATTTCCATGAAATAACAATGCTCGAGTAGTGTTGAGCAAATGACCATTTTTTCTTTCAGCCACCCCATTTTGTTGTGGTGTGTTTACACAAGATGACTCATGGATGATCCCTTCTTTTTGGAAATAGTTTGACAAGATCTGATTGAAGTAGTCTCTAGCATTATCTGATCTAAAGCTCTTAATTTTAACTCCAAATTGATTTTGAACCATAGAATTAAAATTAGGAACAATACTACTTACATCAGATTTGTGTTTGAGTAAGAATATCCATGTGACCCTAGTGCAATCATCGATTAGAGAAACAAACCATCGAGCCCCTGAGATATTTGGAATTGTGGAAGGTCCCCAAATGTCACTTGTGAATCAAATCAAAAGGATGAGAACTTCTTTTGTTGTTTATAGGAAAAGATACACGGGTGTGCTTAGCAAATTCACAAGTATCACATTGGAATTGACTCATATCTAATCCTTTAAACAAAGAAGGAAACATGATATTTAAGACACGAAAAGATGGATGACCAAAACGAAAATGATAAAGCCAAATGACATCCATATTTGAAGCACTAAGAAATGACAAGGGAGAATTGTTTATGACTTTCTTTGAAATCCTCGGCGTCTCAAGATAGTACAACCCATTCTTTTCCTTAGCAAGTCCAATCTTCCTCTCCGAATCCTGTTCCTGAAAAACACAGTAGGTAGGATAAAAAATTGCATAGCATTTGAGGTCATTGGTGAGCCTTTGTATGGAGACTAGGTTGGCTGATAGTTTTGGCACATGGAGGACATCTTTTAGAGTGAGAACAGGTGTAATATAGATGTCACCAACTCCTGCAACAGTGGCTAGAGAACCATCTGCCACCACTATTTTCCTATTGCTTGGACATGGGGTGTAGGTACTAAAAAAATGTGAAGTGTGAGTCATGTGATCAGTGGCACCTGAGTCTATTATCCAAGCTTCATTTGAAATTTTTTCTGAGGCATTTAGACAACAGAAGAATGGAGACTTACCTGAAAGTGCTAAGGAACATGCACCAGAGGGTTTATCAAGAGACCCTAGAAGCCCTTTAAGTCTTTCTATTTCCTCACTGCTGAAGGATTCTTTCACCTGTCCTTCACTGATTTGCTGGCTGGTCTGTTCAATTAGATGAGCCTGGGGCCTTGGCTGTCCTCCTTTGTTTCCCCACTCTCGGCTTGAGGTTGCTGGTTTGCCATTCAGCTTCCAGCAACGTTCCTTTGTATGTCTTGGCTTCTTACAGTAGGTACACCATAAACTGTCTCGATTATCCCTCCATGTAGATCTCAAAGCATCCACCTTTCCTTTTTCTTGTGTTGACGCATTGCGAGTTACTAATGCTGAGCCTTCCACAGCTTGAGGCTCTAGCATTATTCCTCTTCGACTTTCTTCTGCCCGGATTAGAGAGATCGTCTCTTCCAAAGAAGAGATTTCTTCCTTTCCAAGTATTTGAATCCTGACTCGGTCAAATTCAGAATTAAGACCTGCCAGGAAATCATATACTCGATCCTTTTCAATGAAGGTTTTTAGAGTTGCAGCATCATCTGCACACTTCATCTCAAATACTCGATAATGATCAAGTGAAGAGAGAAAAAACAGATGTAGCAAAGGCTGCAAGTGAATGAGGTTTTAGGGCAAAAATTGGGACAAGTTTAGAAGCGAAGAGAGAAAAATATGGCTAAAGGGATCACAATAATGAGAGTTGCGATCAGATTGTTAAGGACAAAGACAAACCCAGCAATGAAGGCTGTGATTGGAAGATTATTGCATCAATGAAGGATGCACTGCAACACTATCCCAGAAAAATGAGCCTAATGCTCTGATACCATGAAGAATTTAGAGAAAAGAATTGTGATAATTCTCTATATCTTTTTATCAGGATTACAAAGCTCTTTATAGGACTTCTACAAGTACTAACTAGGAAAAAACAGATCTGAATAATACAGCTATAATCCCACAAATCAAGGGATACTAATAAATCATATCCTAACTAATTATTTACAGCTATTTCCTAATAATTAGGATCCAGAAAATCAGGATTGAATATTCCTAATAATCAGCTCCTAAGAATCAGGATAATTCAACAGAATAATCTTGTTGATCAGATCCATGAGAACACACACTGTTTGTCCTTTCGAAAGAAGATTGTTCTGCAATTGAATTTCTACAGGCTGCAGGCGTTGTCACCCAATCATCCATTCTGGGGTTTGGCATAGAAGTCGAAGTTGCAGAAGTTCCTACTTGAATCTCTGATGTACCCACACAGCGCGTTGATTGAACATTATCAATCATAGCATTATCCTCATGGTGAGGAATTGCCTCAGGAAGGCGAGTTTTCGAGTCCTGGTGCTCATTCATCTCCGATGATCTCCCTTTGCTTCCTAAAACCTTCTTCCCACCTTGTTGTCCCTCAGTCATGGGTAAATCAAGATTAAAGCCATCCAACCTGGATAGCACAAATCACTGCTAAGTTCCTAGATTGCAACCACAAGTCATAAAATTTCCCTTCACTTGAAAATATAACCTTATGTATCAAAGAATAAGCCCTAATGTGAAGCTGTCTTACTCATTAAAATCAAAGGAAAAAGAAAATATTTTCTTGGAATTTCCTTCATCAGGTGATTCTGCTTCATTTCTGTCCTTGTTTGGAGATTTCTTAGATGGACAGGAGAAATCGAGATCTGGCATGTCCACTTTGAATGATGAAAACTTGTCAAAGTCAGCATCCAGGTTAAAATCGACATCCCTGAGAAAGGTTTTTTAACAATCAATCGCCTGAAAGCAGAGATATATCCCACTCTCATAAAAGGGAGATTGTAACAAGCTTTAATGCAACTTCACCATCATCCATCATTTTGAAGATATTTGAAGTAGTTGAATAATATGTGAAGCATGCCTCACTTAATCACCACGGGCATTATTCTCCGCAAAGCAGTAATTGTACAGGGGTGAATATATATAACCAACACAAGTATGAAATAGAATATTAAAGTTAGATGCCACATCCATACCGGTTTATTATCTAACTGCCTATACTTTAAGTTTCACTTACAGTTTATCAAAGTTGAATTTCTTTGTTTTGCCTTTGCCAACAGTATCAAAGCTAAAATCCACTGCGTCATCTTCTGCCACAGGCAATGACTTCCAGCAGGTAAGGAACTCCTTTCCAAATTCAGCATCTGTTGAAATCAGATTTAACATTGAGCCATGACCTACATATCTGACCCTCATAAGACATGGCCAGAAATGCGTACAAGCAATCATCCAAATCAATGACAAGGATGAAAACCCATTATAACATTAAGAAAGCTTTAATTTGATTTCAAGTATGTAAAAAGTATGCTGAACTAATTATTGACCACAATATCCAAAAGAGTCATACGTCAGGCTATATTAAATTAACAATAGTAACCTAAAAAAAATTGACAAGGTTTGAAATAGAGAAATATGCATCCTTGTGGTACCACCCCACCTCTGAAGTGAATCAAGTGTATTTTGAGATTTGTCAAGCTTATACAGAGTACCCAGTAATGATTTATCCTCTTTCTGATTCACCACTGCAGTTTCCTTAGGTGAATCTGCCATCTGCAAGGGAAAGAGTGGGGAAAGCATAAGAAAAAAGATAATTCAAATGGCCCTTAGAATTTACAAAAGAAAAGGTAGATTTTAATTGCAAACCCATTAGGTTGGCTATACTACACAGCAACCTCCTCTCTTCGTAAAAGCAACATCTCTTTGTTAAACCATTGCATCCATAACATTTTTGCACTTATCTTATGCAGAAGCATCTATAAACTATCCTAGGAGGGACCTTAGCCAGTCCATTAAAGTGAAAAACCCACACATGACATGTAGACAGTTCATACAGGAGCAGCATTGACATATACAAAGTGGTTAGGTGCAGAGTTGCAAGCTCTAAATTTAGAACCGTGTGGCCAAAAACACCCATATATACATGCCACTATCATATATCTCTGAAGATTAATTTTTCATCCTTCCACAAATGCAAAGGTAAAGGATCTCCAATTCGACAGCAGTGATAAGATGGACACCTAATCAGTACAATAAAGTAACGATCATTTCGAGATTTCTCTGCCTTGATTCAAAGGGACATAATTCTCTCATACTTTCGATATGAAATGTCTGAAGGATTTCAACTAGACCGCAAGTGGAAACCACTATAGCTATTGCAAAGGATGAACAAATGCATTATTAATGAGTTCATACGGGGGCAAAGCACAGGGCTAATTCAGTATAATCTATCCCAAGAAAAGAACGCAGATGCTATTTGACCATGAGAAACCATAGCATTGAGTTTTAGCCAATGAATTAATGGCTGTCTTATGACTGCCTAAAATAAATAGGTCCTCCTATCACATTCAGATCATCTGATTTCCAGTACAGAGAAGTTCAATTAAAATGAATGTCATTGAAAAAAAAATGTACATGAGAACAGCTACTTATCATGGCATCATTTCTATGAAAACAGATGCCAAGAAATAGCATTATCTTTGTATGTAAATGCTGCAAGTCATAGTGATTTCCTCTAAATAAGCGTATACATTGCTCTCAAACTGCAAGGAGCCATACACTTCCAGCAAAAGGCTTACACCAATTCTGAACGCAAACTTATCCACAAGCTTGTTCCAGAGGTATATCAGAGAGAGATAAACGTAGCAATTGAGAAGAAATTCTTTGCTGCGCCTAACCTTCAAAATCATTGATGATGCTCCAAGGAACTCGATAAAGCCAATCTACATTGATCACAAAGAGGTCTTCCGACATCAAGCGGACCTACTGTGACGGGAGGGTGGGAGACGCAAAACGAACGAACGCGAGACCGCGAGAGACAACTAAGCGCGGAATCAAACAGGTGAGAGTCCGAAGGAACTCATCTCATCAAATCTACCATCGGAAAACTAAGCGCGCTCGCGAAGTACGGAGCAACGAGTCACCGAAGAAGCCACAGCCAGAAGACGAAATCGACGGATTGCGAAAGCTCGAGATCGATTCGCACGGGGACAGTACCTTCCTTGCGATCGCGACAGGAAGCGAGCTCGAGCGTGGGAGAGAGAGAGAGAGATCGATCGACTGGATTTGAATGGAGATGAGAGAGAAGTAATCTGGTTTTTCTACAGGTTTTTGAATGGCGACTCTTTATATAGAGAGAGAGACGGAGAGTAGCTTTGAAAGAGGCGGGACCGGAAAAGCGACGGAAATTGGGCGGAGGTTCGCTCGAGCGTCATGCGTTCGCCGAGAGTTTTCCCGACGGGACAGAAGAAAATCCCGATTTTGGCCCCCTCAGGGGAAACATTTCCACTTAGCTCCGTTCATTTTAAGAAAAAAAATTTAAATTTTTTTTCCTAAAAATAATACTTCAATCATTTACAAAAATGTATAAATATTCATTAATTATTTCAAATGATAACAAACGGTCGTTTTTAGAAAAATATAATTAAAACAATCCATTTTCTGTAAAATAAATGAAATCTATCTTGAAAAAAAAAATACAATGAACTTGGATACCTAGATTCAAAAAAATCTTGATTGTCAATCAGGTGAACCCACATTTGGAAACCACATGATCAATGGCCTTGATGGATTTGAGGCATGTAAGCTCTAGTCCAGACAAGCATCTACCCTCACGTTGAGACTCGAGATGCTATTGGTTAATTGCTACTTAAGCCCATCTCACATTCCAAGTGTCACACAAAGGAGCGGGCACTTTCGTCCAGGAATAACTTAAAGGTTGGCTTGAGCGGGACTTAGAGAAATTGACAAGAAAATGAATATCTTATTATGTTATAAAGGAGGATTTTTTGAAGTTGTATAGTGTTGACATTTGTCTCACCTCATCTGCTATAGGAATACTGGGCTTAAAGTACCAATAAAATACCAACAACCCATTGAGCAAGCCTATCACCGGAGTCCCATCAAATACAAGTGGGAAATTAAAAATCGGCAGTATACTTAAGCCCAAGCCCGTCCTTTGCAAATTGATTTATTACACAATTGTCTTTTCTATGTGTAATGACGAAAACTATTAGTAGTTAAACTTTTAAATAATAATTATTTTTCTTATGGGGCAATTATTTTTCTTAATTTTTGTCAAGAGTCAAGCATGGGTTTTTCGTCGGATTTTGTAAAGCTCGTGTCTCTAATGTGTAATAAGAGCTATAAACGATTGAGTTGATTGGCCATAGAAATAGGTGATGACCTAGTTTTGACAAGAGCTTGGGCGAACGTGTTTGGTATTACACGGTGAGTCGGGGTACCTCTTCAACAATCCCCCCTCTTTTCTATGATTTCGAAATAGTCGGCAACCCTCGACTCTGGCACTCCTGTCATCCTGATGTTCTAGGCCTTAAGAGAGCTGAGTGGGCATTTCGACCATGTCTTACGCTGTTAGGCATCGACCGTGCGAAGGAAGGAGTAGAAGCAATGAAGGTGAATCTGAAGGAGAAGAAGCGTGAACGGGGGGAACTAGAGGAATTGGACAGAGAATCTGAAAGTAATCATGATAACATGGAGCAACTGATATGGACGTAGATTCAGCACAATTCCATTTCTCTAGGAAGCTAAGAGTCTTGAAGAGTCCTCAGGCTACCCTGAATGTGCTTGTAAACAGAGATTTTCACTGGGTACCTAAGTGTGAGACTATTGAAATTCCTCGCAAATTTCATGATTGCCAATATATAATAGTCTCAAGCTAGATTAGTATCAGACTTTGCAGCACTTTTGTAGCAATTTTCAAATGAAAACTTTCATTCTTCATCAGGATATCTTAGGACTGCTAACATTTTCGCCCCCATCTATTTCTTCATGTTACGTTAGAAGTGCGAAAAGAAAATGGAATTGGGTGCGGCCGCGGAGAACAACGGTTTCAACATCAATGACGACAATGATGGCAGCATCTACGAATGGAGGCTTTGCAAAAGTTGACCTCTTTCTTGTGATCTCAATTTGTCTAAAATCAATCTGTTCTGAGCATGAAAACATTTGTTTTGAGAACTTGTCTTCAGTAGTAGTTGAAAAAGGCTATGTCACACTTTGAAGCTTTCTTGGAAGGATATTGCAGGATTCAAGGAAGGTTCCCAGAAGCATCTCCTTACTCAAAATAAACAAAACAAGAACTGATATTGTACATAAAACTGAGATTTTCTTGTTTCTTTCTTTCTTTTTTTTTTTTTTTTTTTTTTTGACAGGTAAAGTTACTTTTATTATTCCAAACATGGGACCTGCAACTTGCATGCGCATTTGAAGAAGTATTTAGCCGCTAACTTTGGTTTTTTTAATCATCCGCCAATAGCATTCGATCTAATGGTCTTCCGTCATTAAAAAAAAAAAAAGATCTTCTGTTTCAATTATTTTATAAGTTCAGGGAAGGTTCCCAGAAGCATCTCCTAATTCAAAAGAAACAAAACAAGAACTGCTTTCGTACATAAAACGGAGACTTTCTATTTTTTTCCGATAGGTAAGATACTTTTATTAGCCCGATATAAGGAAAGGGTGGATCAACGAGAATAAATAAAATATTGTGTGCAAAAAAGCAAAGAAAATAAAAAAGTAATAATACTTGGAATGAGGTAAATGAATGAATAATGGAAGTTTGATTCCTTGACTTCCACGCATGTCATGCCATAATCACTTTCCTCCGAACTGTTGCAGATGGGGCCTGCAACTGCACGCGCGACAAGCCAGCTATGTTGTGAACGTCCTCAGATGTAAAAGTCCTCAGTTGGCTTCTGCTAGTGGGGCCTTCAGCAGCGTGCACGCTTTCACAAGTGTGTCGCCCACAACTTTAGTTTTTCTTTTTAACCATCGACCAATAGCATTCGATCTTATGGTCTTCGTCGTAAAAAATTGCTACATCCTGTTTCCACCTTCTTTTCATAGACCCATAGAATGCTCCTATAACTACAGTATTTGCTCATAGCGCGTTGACACGGAATATTTTCTGTTTCCACCATCTTTTCTTAGACCCATAGAATTCTCCTATAACCACATTATTTGCTCTTGATGTGTTGACGCGGAATATTTCTCTGCTGAAGATCATCGAGCGAGAGAGGGAGAGAGGGAAAGAGAGGTCTGCTTAGCTGAGCAAATTACTGCTATGGCAAGCTCAGATGCTGGAACATCATTGGGAAGCGAGTACCAAGTGTTTCTGAGTTTTAGAGGACCTGACACTCGAACTGGATTTACCGATGTCCTCTTTCATAGCTTGATTGATGTTGGAATCCACGTGTTTCGAGACGATGAAGAACTCCGTGTCGGTGAAAGAATCGATGGATCGCTCCTACAAGCGATTAACAACTCCAGGATCTACATACCGGTCTTCTCTCGAAACTATGCTTCGAGCCAATGGTGCCTTTGCGAGCTTGCACAGATCGTGGCAAACACCTTGAAATCGGATGGTAATAAAGAGATCCTACCTATTTTCTTTGACGTGGAACTTGATGATGTTAAATTGAAAACTCTGCTATATCGCGATGCCATACTCAATTTGGAGCGCGAGAAGAAGTTGGACAATGAGCAAGTAAATGCTTGGAGAGAGGCCCTCATGGAGATTGATGCCATAAAGGGGTGGGAAGTGAAGAAATACAAAGGGTAAGCTAGCTATTTTCAAGATACTTGTTTCCCCAATTTTCCTTAACACTTAATAATAGATCTGAAAATTCCAGTATGATTGAGGTGGGAGTTTTATTTATAGTAATACTAAATGATGAATCTTTACGTCTGCAAAACAAAATGTGAAGACATGATATTCAACTTCTACAGTTGTTGCTTGACAATTGCACAAATTTTTATACAACAATTTTGCTCGAAAATCTTTAGATTGCTACTCTCATTTTGGAATCAAGTTGAATTTCAGGTCATGACATAGCATCAACGTTGTCAAGGGCCTAAAAGTATGTTTTGGAGAGACGTTAATGTCCAATATGGACTTTTAGAATATCATTCCTAGATTTAAGGACCCATTACTTATCAGATCATTGTGTACTTTATCCAGTGCTTGAATGACATCACTTCTAGTTAGGTTATCGTGACTTTTCTCACTAAAATAAATTTCCATTGTGACAGCCACGGAGAACTAATCAAATTGGTAGTTGCGAAGGTCGTGGAATGTTTGAAGTCAAAACATAGATTGGTGACTAAATATTTAGTTGGAATCGATGATCAAGTAGTAGCAGTAAGCAAATTATTAGATGTCGATTCCGATGGTGTGCGACTTGTTAAAATTTATGGCATGGGAGGTATTGGAAAAACTACACTTGCCAAGGTCATCTTCAACCTACTTTCTTCTCATTTTGGAAAGTGTTGTTGTTTCCTTGAAGACGTTCGAGAGAAGTCATCAAGAACCGATGGCTTAGTTCACTTGCAAAAAAGATTACTATCCGAAATCAGCCATCCTGCAGGAACAAAGAACATTGATGAAATTGATTATGGAATTAAGAGGATTGGAGAAATACTTTGTAATAAGAAAGTCCTTATTGTACTCGATGATGTTGATAACGACGAACAAGTGGAGAAATTAGTTGGAAAGAGTACTTTATATTCAGGATCCAGAATATTGATTACAACTAGAAATAAAGATATCTTTCAAGTCAATAGACAAAAGTATCATATTTTAGATTATGAAATGGAGGTGATGAGTGCTGGACATGCGCTTGAGCTTTTCAGTAGGCATGCATTTAACATGGATTTTCCTTCAGACGATTACAATTATCTTTCAAAGGAGATTGTATTTGCCGCCGGGAGACTTCCGTTGGCTCTTGAGGTGATTGGTTCGTTCCTCTCCCACAAACCGCAAGAACTATGGAAAGAGACATTGCATAAGTTAAGAAAAGCACCGCATGAGGATGTTTTTGGAAAGTTGAAGATCAGCTATGATGCCTTAAATTTCGAGCAACAACAAATTTTCCTCGATATTGCATGCCTTTTCATCGGTGAAGATAAGGCGAATGCAATCTACCTATGGAAAGATTGTGAGTTTTTCCCAGATATAGGAGTTGCTGCCCTCATTGGCAGGTCCTTGGTAAAGATTGTGGAGAATGATAAGTTTTGGATGCACGATCAACTTAGAGATCTAGGAAGAAAAATTGTTCTCCAAGAGAATCCAATAAATCCTGAGGAGCGGAGTAGGATATGGATTAGGGAGGAGGGCCTTGATGCAATAAGACCAAATGAGGTAAAGCACTTTTAGAGAGATCTAACTAGTTTCTGCCATAGATTCCACTACATTGTACCTTCTTGGTTTTTTTTTTTTATGTTCTTTCCTTTTTATAATCCTTTGGCTCTATGAGATAGAATACTAATATCACTCATTTCCCATTCTTATTTGTAGATAAACAAAAAGGTTCAAGCACTATCTCTTCATTCATCTAGACAAAGAATGCTTGATGTCTCTATTCAAATTAAATGGATTGGAAGGTTTGAACATCTAAGATTCCTTAAATTATCTCAATTAACCCTTGTTAGAGATGCAACATATTGTCTTCCCAAATCAAGTTTGATTTCTTCAAGTTATCCTCTGCAAAAATGGACCAACAAGTACCTAAAGAATTTAGTCGTTCTTGAATTCGTCAAAGTTACTTTCTTAAATGATCCGGGATTACAAAAATCAATTAAGGTGCGTAATATTCTTATTCCTATTTTATTTTCTCTGAAAGTAATATTTGATTGTTCATCTATTGAGTATTGCATTCATTTTGACAGATGGCAACAAAATTGAGAGTTCTTTCTTTTGAAAGTTGTTGGAACATAATCAGAACACCTGACTTCTCTGAATGCCCAAATTTACAGAAGCTTACTTTCAAACATTGTTATAATTTGAGGAAAATCAATGGCTCTATTGAGAAGTTGAAGTGTCTAATTGACTTGAGGATTGATCATGGCCTTTCTCTCAAACATTTGCCTGAAGAAATTGGGGACCTAGTGAATCTACAATATCTTTTTGTAGATTGTTATAAAATGAAGAAACTCCCGAATTCCATATGGAAGCTGAAATCATTACGTGAGTTGCGCTTTCAAGGTCACATTTCTCATAATTTAGATTCTGCAAATTCATGGAATTTACCTTGTGCTATCGAAATGCTCCAGAATCTGGAAGTGCTTCAAGTCAATAATCACCTTTTAAAAGGTCCACTTCCTTCTGGCATTGGAAGTTTGCCCTTTCTAAGAATCCTAAATCTATCAAGAACTTGTGTCAGTGAATTTCCAAAGACCATCGGCATGCTTCCTCGCCTACAAAGAATTGAGTTGATGGGATGCGATAATATTCAAGAGTTACCGACCCTCCCAACAAGTTTAACCCATCTAGAAGTGTCATCTAAATCATTGCGGGTAATCTCGGATCTTTCGAACTTGACTAATTTGGTTAAGTTGGATCTAGTTCATTGTGAAATATTAAGAGATAAACTTTGTACCGATGAGTTACGGTGGATTGGAAAGTTATCCAAACTAACCAAATTGAGCTTCGGATTTCACAATGTCCTTGTTCCTACTGAGATGGCTTCCCTTCCTGTGCTAAACGAACTTTATTTGTATGGATTCGACCTACAAACCTTTTCACAACTACCCCTATCTCTGGAAAAGCTAAGGCTTAGAAATTTCAATTCAGTTTCGTCACTCTCTCCGAACCTAAGAAATTTGTTATGTTTAAAGTTGTATGATTCTCCATTGCAAGAAATACAACTTGATGGGCGTCAACTTCCACAGCTAAAGGAGTTGTGTATGCAAAGTTGGCAACGCCTCGAAAGGTTGAGGCTATCAAGAATGAGGAAGCTAAACAATGTCAAGGTGAATTTTTGTAAGAAGTTAGTTGAGATCCAATTTTCTTGGGTGTTCGAATCATTGGAGGTATTGAATATTGCAGATGGTGAGTCCTTGGAAAGGATAGTTTATGAGTTTGATAATGAATTGATTAGTTGTGAAGGGAGGCTCATTTTTCCATCGCCGATCTTAAATAAGTTGCGTGCTCTCTACCTGTGGAGGTGCCCTAAGATACTCGACGTTCAAGTTGTTGGTACGTTGGAATCGTGGGAACGCTTTGACATTCGGGATTGTCCTTACTTGCAACGGCTCGGTGGTTTGTCAAACTTAAAGAACCTAAAGATTTTAATAATCGACAACTGCGAGAGGCTACGGGATGTCGAGGGCGTCGACAAGTTGGAGTTTTTGGACAGTTTAGCACTTAATGATTGCAAATCGTTGGAAAGGTTGATTGATGTGACAACCACCAAACTGCCAAATGATTGCCGCATAGGGATCACAAGGTGCGGGAGAGTACCTGGGGTTATGAAGGGATTCAGCGGCTCCATCCAGTCCTTCAAGCATTATAAGGCGAGTCTGGATCATTCTCTCTATTTCTTCTTTATATTTTCTTGACGCAACCGTCCACGAACACCGATTCAACTCTAAGGTAGATTTGTAATAATGGTGAGAAATTAAAAAATAAACAAAAATCAATTAATATTTGATCTCACTTATTTTAAAACCCACTCGATATAAGTTTGTTTTATTTTTAGCTCACGTTTTCTCATTTTCATTTTTTTTTTTTACATGAGAAAGTTCTATATGTGCAGCAAATCTATGGGACAAGGTCGGCTTTTATCAAAAGTTAATGGAAAAATTGCAATTTTTAGCAAAAATATATATATAAATTGACTCAGAGTATCTCATTAAAATGTTCTTTTCATTTTATATGAAATGAATTGTTTATCTAGCGAATTTTTATGTAATACACTCCACTTTATTGTCATTTCTTACTTAATACTATCATTATGGAGATGAGTTTAGTGATTTGCAATTTCCACAGTGAAAATAGAACACTAAAAGAATCCTATACTCATTGCACAACTTCAATAAGAATTTTCTGAGGGAATTCTTTCAAGAACACAACTTAAATGGTCCACGGATCCACAAATCGACTGACTTATGTTATTGATGGAGTTGAGCGTTAATTGAATTTGCATGTGGATGGGGTCGGCCAATTAGGATGCGTGTTCCAAAAGCATCTAGAAATATTTATTAAGATTTTTCATTCTAAAAAAACAATGAAAATCTAATTTTTGAAAGTCTGCATCCTCCCCGGTTTTTGACCGTGTTTGTTAAAGGCCACTTTAAACATCGTTCAGACATTTATTTTTTCAGTTGTGAGGCATTTCATTTCATTTCATTGACCTGCTTCCACTACACTAGATAAAGAAGCGGAAAATGAGGAGGAAATGCTTCATCTACTTAATTTATAACTAGCCCCGGTCTTCTTTTTTTTTTTTTTTTTTTTTTTTTTTTGGGTGAAAACATATTGTTTTTTCTATCTTAGAAGCTTATATCTACCCCAGATAATGGGTCAGACCAATAAAATATCTTACTAATGTCATGGACATAAGTAGCATACAAGTCAAAGACAGGGCAGATGGCTGCGATGTAAAATTGTTTACATTTGGTGAAATGGAAAATCGAACTCGTTTGATGCGCAAAATCCACATACACAATTTCGTTCTAATCCTACATGATTTACGATATTTTCTTGTGCAATATTGTTTCCTCTTCTATATTGATCCTTTCTCATATTTCAATCTCAACAAATACAGCCAAAACTTGTATGTACGACTTTCATCAATATCTTTTGAGGATTTTAAAGCAACTCCTATCTATTTGATTGTATTATTTTAATCATGGCATTCCTTTTTCGAAAGCTTTCTCCTAAAATTGGTTATGATTTTATTTTTCAGGAATCAGGCTTTGATTTGACAACATGTTTCGGATACTTGTGAAGTTCTGAAGGCAACCTGCACGATAATTGTTAGAATGCGGGGACGGAACTAGTATAATATCTTATTGGGATCAAAGCACTGAAGAGTCCAAAGGTTTCTGAGAATGATTTCCAGTACCAGGACATCAACTTAGGATGCAGGTGTGACCTCATCATTTTCAAGCTTGAAAGATGATTTGCCCTTGTGGCAGAATTAAGAGAGTTGCTGTTCTTCACATCAACATTTCTTCGAATCCTTAAAGGATTCCTCGCTTGAATTAGTTATTTCAGGATTGTCCCATCTCTTTTCGATTGGTCTTAGACAACTCATTCAAAGTGCCCGTCTTGCATGAAGAACTGCAAAAGTTTAGTACAGGCAGATTAAGCATATGCAGAATAATGCTGTGTGAAAGGCCTCATCCAATATATGAAATCTACTTGTTAGAGCTGGCAATCTCTCCAAGACGGGATATGACATAACATGAACATCATCATACGTAGAACAAAAATGGCATGGCAGTGATACATCATACTCTCACATTTCACGTGACCCAACATGAATATGTCAGGCCATAGCACATTGTGAGCCCTACTTCCAGGCTTGTATCTTCTAGTAGCTAATTTAGTCATACATAACCAGGGACAAAGATGTCACTATCCTCTTTAGAGCATATTATGGTGAATTTAATATAAGCTTTCGTGGCAAATAATAATGGAAGACTTAGAATTGAGATACAATTGCAAGTGAAATTTTACAATTTCAATATTTATATCTATTTTCTTGTACATAATATACATTGCTAAAATAATTAATCACGGTAGACAGTAGTTGATATGTATTATTTGTTGAAACGTTCACGCAAGATTGGCTGTGATTTTATTTCTTCAGGATTCACATTTTGATCAGATTTGGACATGTTTTGGAGGCTTGTGCAATTTTGAAGACGACTCCGATGATGATTTTTAGCATGCAGGGACAGACTGGCACATCAGTTTAGTGGGGTCAATGTACTGAAGAGTCAAAGTTTCTAAGAATGGTCTCAAAAACCGGGACGTCAAGTTCGGATGCAGGCGAGACCTCATCAGTTTCAAGCTCGATAGATGAATTGCCCTTGCGGCTGATTCAAGGGAAATGCTGCTCTCCGCACCAACATTTCTGATCCTTGAATCCTTGTAAGATTCGTCGCTTGAACTAGTTATTTCTGGATCATTGGATATATTTTCGACTAGTTCTGACAACTCATTCAAATTGCCCGTCTTGCATGAAGAGCTGCAAATATTTAGCACAAGCAGATAAAGCATATGCAATATAATGTCGTCCAAAAGGTCTAATCCAGCAAATGAAAAATACTTGTTAGAGTTGGCAATCTTTCTAAGACAGTGATGGTACAACATGAACAGCATCATACATAGAACATGTGACATGACATCGATACATCTTTTCTATAACTAGGAGTTATTTCAATCTTAAAGTAAATATTATTTGAAGGACTATCCCTCTCCCATTTTATGTGACTTAGAAGGTTCAACTCAAAGTTGAATAAATCATGCTATAGCAGATGGTGAACCCTACTTCCAGGCTTGTAGTCTTCCATTAAATAATCCAGTCATATGTTACCAGAGACAAAGATGTCAATATCCTCCTTATAGCATAAGAAGAATTTAATATGAGCTTTCTTGGCAAATAATAATACAAGACTTAGACTTGAGATGCAACAGCAAGTAAAACTTAATGATTTCAGCTGAAAAGGCTCTAATTTCACCTAGCAACCAAATGATGAGAGAAAATCAAAAGATTTTTTTTACACATATCTACATGGGTTGATCAAAATAGTAAATATAAAGCAATTAGGTGAGTCTCAAATGTCTCAATGGAAACTATGATATACAATCAAACAAAAAATATCTCATTTTACCCTAGATGTCCATTCAATAGCAGAAGAGTAGAAGTGGCAAAATGGGTCATGGACCCATTTTTAGACTCATATTTTTCACTTATGGGTCGTATATGGGTCATGAAGAAGTAATGACCTAGCTAAAATGGGTCAAAGTGTTTTAGCTTCAACTCTATATGGGTCGAAAATGGGTCACACGTTTTGACCCATTTTCAACCCATTTTCAAAACTTAAAAAGTAAAAACATATCAACCACGCTCGTCAGACAGCTGTGCTTCGGCTTCGTCAGTGCCTCCTCCGCTCACCTCCTCCGCTAGCCTTCACCACTCGCCGCCGCGGCTTGCCTCCTCCGCTCGCCTCCGCCACTCGCCGCCACGGCTCGCCTCGACGGAGCTCGGGCGAGCCGCGAGCTCGCCGGCCTTGGCCGAGCTCGGGCGAGCTTGGATCTGGCAAGCCACGAGCTCGCCGGCCGCGATGGAGCTCGGGCGAGCCTGGATCGAGCGAGCTGCGAGCTCGTCGGCCATGGCCGAGCTCGGGCTCGCCCGGATCCGGCGAGCCGCGACGGAGCTTGGGCTCACTTGGATCGAGAAAGCCACGAGCTCGCCGGCCATGGGCGAGCTCGAGCTCGCATGGATCCGGCGAGCCACAAGCTCGCCGGCCGCAACGGAGCTCGGGCTCACTTGGATCGAGCGAGCCACAAGCTCGCCGGCCATGGCCGAGCTCGTGGTCGCTCGGATCCGGCGAGCCATGAGCTCGCCGACCGCGATGGAGCTCGAGCTCGCCTGGATCGGCCGAGCCCCGAGCTCACCGACCGTGATGGAGCTCGGCAGCTCGGGCTCACCCGAACGGGCGAAGCCTTGATCTCGCCAAACTGCGGCTTGGCCGGTCACCGTCGACAGAGTAACAATGGAGAAGAAGGAGGAGGAAAAAGAAAGAAAAGAGAAAAGAAGAAAAGAAGAAAATAAAATAAATAATAATAATAATAATTTCAAAAAATATTAAAATAATAAAAAAGTCGATTTTTTTAAATGATATTTGGTAGATAGATATCCATATGGAGAAGTACTTTTAGATGAAGCTTGATGCTGTTTAGATTGATAAATAGAAATTCAAAACATCGTAATGTAATTTTTAACTTGGTAAACTAAAATCAATGAATCAACCAAAGTTAAAAACAATTACAATTAAGAAGCTATGCATTCTTACATTCAAGAATATTTGTGTTAACAAATATTATTTTCATGTCAATTATTAGCTTATCAAACTTTTTCTTATTAAGAGTTCTTCAAAAGTATTTTAATTTAAAGGTTTTTCACTTTTTTTTATTTTATTTACTTTTTAAATTTGGAAGTTTTTATTTAAGTAACTAAATTGAGTTAAATATAAATGTGTTTTGATAATATGGGTCGAGTATGGGTCGGGTCGGGTATGGGTCATATGATTTACACTACAAAAATATGGGTCAAAACGGGTTAAATGGGTCAAATATGGGTCGACCCATTTTCGACCCGACCCACCCATTTGCCACCTCTACAGAAGAGTGATAACCAAGGCAACTTTTTATGAGGAGGAGGTAAAATCCTTCCCGTCATCCCCTCTAAGGGGAGGGGGTGGCAGCAGGAAGAAGATAACTTACACATTACTGGCTCGTTGTTAGCTACTATTAAGTACATGGGGAGAAAGAAATCAGTAGAATTTGAGCAAAATTTCATTCAGATCTAAAGTTACAATTTGATTGGGTACAGATGCCTGACCCCAGGTTGAGAAGTGTTTTTCACACTGACATAGCTTCCTGTCAGACGAGATTGACTTTTTGTGTGCTCCCTTGCAAGTGAATTTAGATCAACAAGCGACTTTCCCTCAACTTGAGAATTTTTGGCTTTGTCTCCCAACCTGTTGAACATTGCGTAAACTATTGGGGTATAATATGTGGAATTACCAGGATCTTGCAATTTACGTTAACGCGAAATCGCCAGAGAAATAAACGAGAAAAATAAGAACACCAGAATTTTACGTGGTTCGGTCCGAGTATCGGTACCTACGTCCACGAGGAGAGCCAGCTGCAAATAATCCACTATAATCGAAGAATAAGAGTTTACAATTGCTCAAACGCTCAAGTGTTTCCCACACCTAGATTTAACCTCAAACCCAAAGTGTTTATAATTAAACAACTCATAGCACAAAACTACCACACGTTCAAGCTTCGCGTATCTCTTCAAAGCTTCGTGCGGCTAGCGGCTTCAACGATCATGTGTGGCTTCGTAGGGTTTTTTCTCTCTTTCGCGGCAAGCTTCGTTTCTCTCATGGACGTGCAGCAACTAACACCGAAAGAAGAAAACCCTGCGTAAAATTACTTCTGGTTTTATACGTGTCCCCAAAAGTCAAGTTCTTGACTTGGGCCCACCATCCACGTGCAGGCTTCCTCTCTCGGCGGACTTCCTTTGGGCAGCTTCTCTGGGTGAAGAAAAGAACACACATAAAAAAAATATTTATGTTTTATGCATGTGCCCAGGTCAAAATATTTGACCTGGGCCCACCACGTTCTATTTCCACGCTTGAACTTCACACGCAGGAAACTTCTTTCTTCGCCAAAGGAGTTGTGCGTGTCTGCCCAGCCACAAACCGATTGCCTTTTTCAGATTATGCAGCAAAGAAGAAAACTTGCTCCCTATTTTATTTTTATATTTCTTCTTTTATAAATCTTCAAGAGTCTAGCGAATTTCAAACTCGAGTAATAAATTTAACAATTCTCCACCTTGACTCGATATTTGAAGCCAAGTTATAGTGCTCATCATCCATGCTGCTCTCCCAACGCCCTAAGGAAGTCCGCAAACGTCAATAGAGCTCAAGCAGAGCTTGAGCTTCGCCAAAGGAACAGACTTAGTCATCATGTCTGTTGGGTTATCTGTTGTAGCAATCTTTTTAACAATAACAATACCCTTAGTTAAGACATCTCGGATGAAGTGGTACATGATGTTGATATGCTTCGTTCGCTCATGATAAACTGGATTATACGTCAAATTTATCGCACCTTGGTTATCACAGTGTATATCTACACTTTTCTGTTCTAACCCAAAGTCCGAGAGCAAACTTTGTAACCATATCGCCTCTTTCGCTACAAATGTTAGTGCCATGTACTCTGCCTCAGTTGAAGACAAGGCAATGTGATCCTGTGAGGACGCTTTCCAACTAACCGCACCACCCGCTAGCGTAAATACGTACCCTGCTAAAGACCTGCAATCATCCAAGTCACTAACGTGATCCGAATCCACAAAACCAGTGGTCTCACTGCCATTGTTGTCCCTCCGGTATACTATACCCACGTCTGTTGTCCCCTTCAAATATCTAAGGATCCACTTCATGACTTCCCAATGAGCTTTACCGGGACACTTCATATAGCGACTAACCACGCTCACAGCTTGTAAAATATCAGGCCTAGTGCACACCATAGCATACATAATACTACCCACGGTACTAGAATAAGAAACATGGGACATATGCTCCTCCTTCTCCTCAGTCTGCGGTGATAATTTATCTGAAAGTTTAAAGTGCTTCGCTAAAGGTGTACTTACAGATTTTGCTGACTGCATATTAAAACGTGCTACGATCTTCTCAATGTATTTCTTTTGATATAGATGTAAAACTCCTGCAGCCCTGTCACGCAAAATCTCCATACCCAAAATTTTCTTTGCAGCACCTAAAACTTTCATCTCAAATTCAGCATTTAACTGCCTCTTCAGCACATCAATATTAGACATATTCTTAGCTGCTATTAGCATATCATCAACATATAAAAGTAGATAAATCAAATAACCATTCTCCAATCTCCTATAGTAGACACGACTATCCATCTGACTTTTCAAGTAGTCTTGACTAGCCATGAAAGCATCAAAACGTTTATACCACTGCCTAGGAGATTGTTTTAGCCCATACAAAGATTTCTTCAACAAGCAAACAAGATCTTCCTTACCCGGAATAGCAAATCCCTCTGGTTGCCTCATGTAAATCTGCTCCTCCAACTCACCGTGAAGAAACGCAGTTTTCACATCTAGCTGCTCTAACTCGAGATCCTGCGAAGCAACTAAAGTAAGTAAAACACGAATAGAAATATGTCTTACCACAGGAGAGAACACCTCATTGTAGTCAATGCCATCACGTTGTGTATATCCCTTCGCCACAAGTCTCGCCTTATACCTCGCTACCTCGACACAGGGAATGCCCTCTTTCCGTTTGAAGACCCATTTACTTCCGATAATCTTTTAGCTCTTGGGTACTTTGACCAACTCCCATGTCTGATTTCAATGGAGAGATTCCATCTCTTCACTCATAGCCCCAAGCCACTACGATGACTCCGAACTAGCCATCGCCTCAGAGTAAGACGAAGGCTCATCTGTCTCCACCTCATCACCTATAGTCAATGCATAAGCAATATCTGTATAACCATAATGTACCGGTGATTTAATGTGCCTTCTCTGTCTATTTGCGGCTATACTTTGCTGCGGCTTTGTTGATTGTCCACTATCACTGACTTCAAGAACTGCGGTTTCATCTGCAGTCTCAACTTTTGTTACCTTCGAAGTCTCCGGAGTCTCCACCTAAAGCTCCACCTCACTAATGACACCATCATCTGTCTTCTCTGCTGGTTGTGTCTCAGTACTCCTCTGTTGAAGCATTGCAGTCTTGTCAAAGATCACATCTCTGCTGATTAGAAAACCAGGTGATCTGGGATCGGTGCACCATAGCCTGTAGCCTTTCACCCCATGTGCATAACCCAGAAATATGTACTTCTTCGACCTCAGCTCAAGCTTACCATCACTCACATGAGCATACGCAGGACATCCGAATATACGTAATCCGGAATAATCAACAGGTTTCCCCGACCACACTTCCTCAGGAGTCTTTCACTCAATAGCAGATGATGGAGATCGATTAACTAGGTAACATGACATGTTCACTGCTTCGGCCCAAAATTCCTTGCCAAGTCCTGCATGCGAAAGCATGCGTCGAGCTCGCTCAAGCAAAGTTCTGTTCTTCCGTTCTGCCACGCCATTCTGTTGTGGTGTCCCAGGTACTATGTTGTGTCTCATAATACCTTCTTTCTCGCAGAACTCGGTAAAATCTTTACCACAAATTCCATGCCATTATTGGTTCTCAGGCACTTGATTTGTTTATCTGACTGCTTCTCAATCAATGCCTTAAATTTCTTGAACCAATCAAACACATCATATTTGTGCTTTAGAAAGTAAACCCATACCTTCCTCGCATAATCGTCGATAAATGTCAGCATATATCGGGCACCTCCTTTCGAAGGAACCGAAGACGGGCCCCAAACATCTGAATGAATATATTCAACAGGTCGTTTGGTCGAATGAATAGCTGTAGTAAACTTAACTCGATGCCGCTTCCCATAGATGCAGTGCTCACATAAGTCCAGCTTTCCTGTCTTCTGTCCATTCAACAACCCCCTTTCACTCAGCATCGTCATACCTGCCTCACTCATGTGCCCTAAACGCATATGCCATAACTGAGTCAAGTTAGAGTCCGACTCACCTGATGAAACTGCAGCAGTTCTTGTCACGTTCTCTCCCAATAGATGATAGAGAGTATTCACTTTCTTCCCCTTCATCACTGTCATGGCACCTCAAGAGATTTTCAGTACTCCACCTTCAGCGGTGTACCTACACCCGATGTTATCAAGTGTCCCCAGAGAAATAAGGTTCTTCTTGAGCTCCGATACATGCCTCACATCTGTCAATGTGTGCACCACCCCATCGTGCATCCGAATCTGAATTGTCCCTATCCCCACAGCCTTACAAACTACATTATTCCCCAAAAGAACTCTACCACCATTTGCAGTATGGTAAGTAGTAAACCAATTCTTATGAGGTGTCATGTGATAAGAAAACCCCGAATCCAGCACCCATTCGTTTGCTGACGAAGTAGCAGTCACACATAAGACGGCTTATGCATCACTGTTGCTCCCCTCGGCAACGTTTGCCACACTACTTGTGGCATTCTGCCTATCAAATTTATTCCTCCGCTTAGGACAGTCTCTCCTGATGTGCCCCTCCTCGTGACACTCAAAGAACTTCACGCGTCCCTTGGACTTTCTATGGCGTGATTTCGATCTGCTTTTACCTCTACTGCTGCTAGGCCCTCGATGTTGTTCTCTACCTCGAATCGTCAGTGCTTACGCTGCTCCTTGCGCCAGACCGTCATCTCGCAACTTTCTCTACCACTCCTTAGAGAATAAGGCAGACTTTACCTCTTCTGAGGCAATGGTAGTATGCCCCTGCAACAGTGAATCAGTAAAGTGCTCCCATGACTCTGGTAAAGAGGCTAACAACATCATGCCCACCTCTTCATCATCAAGTATCTTATCGATGTTCTTCAGATCCAACATGAGTTTATTAAATTCATCTAGGTGGGTTTTGATAGACGTGCCTTATGTATATCTAAATTGAAACATCTTTTTCAGCATGTACAAGCGATTGTTCAAACCTTTCTTCACATAGAGTGCTTGAAGTTTTGCCCATAATGCTGCAACATCCTTCTCCTCAGCAACCTCTAGTAAGACCCCATCCGTCAAATTTAACAGGATTATACTCTTTGCTTTTTCCATCAACTCTAGCCTCTCTGAGGCTTTCATTATAATCGGCAACTTATTTTCACCATCTAGTGCCTTGGCCAAACCTTGTGTTGTCAATAAAGCCCGTATCTTGATGCTCCATAACACAAAGTTGTTACTCCCGTTAAACTTTTCAATTTCAGATTTCCTCTCAGGCATAATTGTAGTAACAGAATTTCCAGATAATAATCAGACAAGCAAAAGCTCCAAATCACAATCAAGAAATCCAACCTCAAGCTCTGATACCTATTGTTGGGATATAATATGCGGAATTACCAGGATCTTGCAATTTACGTCAACGCGAAATCGCCAGAGAAATAAACGAGAAAAATAAGAAAACTAGAATTTTACGTGGTTCGGTCCGAGTATCGGTACCTACATCTACGGAGAGAGTCAGCTGCAAATAATCCACTATAATCGGAGAATAAGAGTTTACAATCGCTCAAACGCTCAAGTGTTTCCCACACCTAGATTTAACCCCAAACCCAAAGTGTTTATAATTAAATAACTCACACCACAAAACTACCACACGTTCAAGCTTCGCGTATCTCTTCAAAGCTTCGTGCGGCTAGCGGCTTCAATGATCATGTGCGGCTTCGTAGGGTTTTTTTCTCTCTTTCGCGATAAGCTTCGTTTCTCTCGAGGACGTGCGGCAACTACACACCGAAAGAAGAAAACACTGCGTAAAATTACTTCTGGTTTTATACGTGTCCCCAAAAGTCAAGTTCTTGACTTGGGCCCACCATCCATGTGCAGGCTTCCTCTCTCGGCGGACTTCCTTTGGGCAGCTTCTCTGGGTGAAGAAAAGAACACGCATAAAAAAATATTTCTATTTTATGCATGTGCCCAGGTCAAACTATTTGACCTGGGCCCACCACGTTCTATTTCCACGCTTGAACTTCACACGCAGGAAACTTCTTTCTTCACCAAAGGAGTTGTGCGTGTCTGCTCAGCCACAAATCGATTGCCTTTTTCAGATTATGCAGCAAAGAAGAAAACTTGCTCCCTATTTTATTTTTATATCTCTTCTTGTATAAATCTTCAAGAGTTTAGCAAATATCAAACTCGAGTCATAAATTTAACATAAACCATGTGATGTTATAAAGCACTCCATGTCTAATCAAAGAAACTGGAATAAAATAGAAAATTTTCATCCTTTCTCATTTAGATGCACAGAAGCAAGTCTTTTACTAATAATTTGAGTAAGCTTTCCCCCGGTGATAGTTCTCGAGAAGACTAACTCTTGATTTCCTCAGATCCATGGAATAAATTTGAGTGGGTTGCATCCAACAGGAAAGAAAGAGCACAATGCATGAGTTGCAAGCTCTCTGCTTGGGACGTCAACATCGTAGTAAAAGTGAACTGAGAAGTGCAAAAATGTAAAGCTGTCGATCCACACAATTTTCTACTCAAATCTGGAAATCATCATCAAATGCATCAACATGATAGCCAAAACCCAATGAATGAGTGAATCAAACTGATGACCACAAGAACTTGATGTGTTCCTGTCCTTGGAACATTGAGCTATAGATGCATATTCTTCCTAAATTTTCATAAAATCAACTATCAAGTCCATGTTTCTTAAAAAGAGACATGAATGACTCATTGCTCTTAGTAAATGGTATAAACTTGCCAATGTTATCCTCTTATAAGTTTTTTGTCCTCTCATTCCACAAATCACTTAAAGTTAAGGGATAAAGTAGGGTCAACCTGACGACAGCCATTTCACCGTCATGCATTACTTTACTCAGATGAAGATTTGTGGCAGGCTTGGCTTCTTCTATATCAGCCTTAGTAGCATTCCATGTATCAAGAAAAGTTTTACTACTTTAGTTTGCCTCGCCTTCTGTTCCTGGAACATGTGACATAGTTAAACCTTCTAAATGTACGTTACCACAAGAATATGTGGCTTCCCCTGCCATTTGTTCCTTGTTACTCTGCTCTTCATATAAAGCGGAATTTAAACTTTTGATGATAGATAAATCTTTTCTTGGAAGCTCTGGAATGGTACTTAAATTTGTATCGGCCATGGGCTGAACGTGAAACTTCTCTTGGTACTGTTTTATCTTATGTACATGTTGGAGATGTGTCTCAGTGCTGCTGATGTTCTGTCGTTTTTCTTTGTTTTTCTTTATTCAGTCAAGTTTATTTATTATGCAGTTGGTTTGTTAGCTATTTTCTAGGAAGTGGAACATGACGTTTGTGTGCGGTTATGTTTTGCACGTTTGTGTGTAGTTATGTTTTGCACGTTTGTGTGCGGTTTCAAAACAGGTTCTTTTTTAGCTTGTACTTGACAGTTTTTTTTTTTAACGATGTATGAAGTTCAATGTTTTGCTTCATTCCTTCTCTCTAAGTGTAACAAAGAAGTTTCTGTTTTTAGTTGATCATATCAAAATTAACAGTGGTATCAGAGCCTCTGTAGGATCTTAAGGGACTATGAAGTGAGGGTAAGTGAGTGAAGATTGCTTCCAATCTGCAAAGAAAAAGCTAATGGAGGCAGGATCAAGTGGATTCTCTATAATGGCTGCTCTAGTCTTTACTGGGGAAAATTATCAAGCTTGGACCGTCAAGATGACAGCATTCTTGGAGGGTCATGATCTATGGGAGGCTGTGGAGAATGATTATGAGGTTGCTCCACTTCCAAATAATCCGACCTTAAATCAGATAAAGTACCATAAGGAGAGAATCACAAGGAAGGCTAAGGCAAAGTCTTGCATGTATGCTGCTGTCTCACCCCCTATTTTCACAAGGATCATGAGATGTGATTCTGCAAAGGCAATATGGGATTTCTTGAAGGATGAATACGAGGGAGATGAGAAGATAAGGAGCATGAAGGTGCTGAATCTCTTGAGGGAGTTTGAGAGATAGCAAATGAAGAATTCAGAGTTAGTGAAGGAATATTCTGATAGGCTGATTGAGATAGATGAAAAAATCATAGTCTTAGGGATTGACTTGAAGGATGAAAGGCTGGTTCAGAAGATCCCGGTGTCTCTTCTAGAGAAGTTTGAAACCACCATAGCTTCTCTAGAAAATACAAGAGACTTAGCTTACATAAAGCTTACAGAATTGTTGAATGCCCTGCAGGCACATGAGCATTGAAGACTGATGAGAAGAGAAGAGCCTGTAGAGGGTGCGCTGTAAGCTAGAGTGAAGTCCAATGATGGAGGCAAAGGAAAGAAATGGAATCAGTCCAAAGGAAATGCTGGTGATTCCAAGTTTGTAGCAAAAGAAGGAAATTCTAGTGGGTCTGGCAAATGGAAGAAGAACAAGAAGCCTTGTCAATACTGTGGTGGAACTAATCATCAGTCCTTTAGATGTTGGAGGAAGCCTGATGCTAAGTGCAGAAGATGTCACAAGTTTGGTCACATGGAAGCGATTTGCAAAGAGAAAAATTACCAGCAAGCAAGAGAAGCATGGGTAGCAGTGAATGAGACTGAGGAAGAACACTTGTTTGTAGCTTCCTATTCTGGCTCTTCTGTTGAGAATGATGCATGGTTGGTGGATAGTGGCTGTACCAATCATATGACTGGCAATTTGAAGCCGTTTAGGAGTCTAGACAGATCAATCAAGTCCAAAGTTAGAATTGGCAATGGACAGTATATTGAAGTGCAAGGGAAGGGTACAGTGGCTATTGAAGGAAATCAGGAGGTGAAGCTGATCAGTGATGTTCTCTTTGTGCCAAAAGTTGACCAGTATCTGTTAAGTGTTGGTCAATTAGTTGAGAAGGGTTATAAGGTGAAGTTTTAAGGGAAGGAATGTCTTATTGATAATGCAGATAGCAAAGAAGTGCTGAGAATGCCAATGAGGGACAAGAGCTTCATGTTCAAGCCACATGAGATGCAACAAATGGCTTTAAAGTGCAAAGAAGAAAATGCAGAGCTATGGCATAAAAGGCTTGGGCATGTTCATAGGAAGAACATGTTGTTTATGCAGAAGAATAGTTTGGCAGATGACTTGCCAAGTTTGGAGGAGGAATTTCCACAGTGCAGAACTTGTCTTCTTGGCAAGCAAGCCATATTTCCTTTCAAAGGAGGAGGCTGGAGAGCATGTGAGAAGCTGCAATTAGTCCGCACAGACTTATGTGGACCTATGTCTGAGTTATCTCTTAATGGTAGCAGGTATTTCATTACTTTCATTGATGATATGACTAGGATGAGTTGGATTTATTTTCTACGAGCCAAGTCTGAAGTTGCTGATGTGTTTGTGAAGTTCAAAGCCTTAGTTGAGAATCAGAGTGGGAAGAAAATTAAAATGCTCAGGTTTGATAATGGTTCTGAGTATACTGCTCAAAATTTTAAGTTGAACTGTGAGCAAGTAGGCATTGTGCAGCAGTTCACTGCTCCCTATTCACCTCAACAGAATGGGGTCAGTGAGAGGAAAAACAGAAGCATTATGGAGATGGCCAGATGTATGATGCAAGAGAAGATGTTACCTAAGAGGTTCTGGGCTGAGGCAGCTAACACTGCAGTGTTCCTGTTGAACAGATTGCCCACAAAGGCCTTAGAGAGGTCAACACCTTTTGAAGTCTCGTATGGTGTTAAACCTTCTGTGAAGAATTTGAAGGTTTTTGGGTGTTTGTGTTATACTCATGTTCCTCAGGTCAAGAGGGACAAGCTGGATAAAAGAGCTGAGCTTGGAATCTTCATTGGGTATAGCCTCCAATCAAAGGCTTATAGGATTTTTCACCCTATGATAGGGAAGGTGTCTGTGAGCAGGGATGTTGTTTTTCTAGAGGAAGATGAGTGGAATTGGATGGAAGAAAAGAATGCAGGACAACAGCAATCTGCAAAACAACAACCTGCAACAATTGTCGAGGTTGATGAAGTTGTGGATGGATTGGAAGATAGTATGGATGATCTGCCAGTAAGAGGCATAAGGTCACTTGCTGAAATTTATGAAAGAAGCAATGTGGCATTGCTTGAACCATCTAACTTTGTGGAAGCTAAGGAGGATCATAGGTGGATTGCAGCAATACGGGAGGAGTTGGCAATGATTCAGAAAAACCACACATGGGAGCTTGTTGACAAACCATCTGATAAGAATGTGATTGGAGTTAAGTGGGTGTTCAGAACAAAACTTAATCCTGATGGGACTATAAATAAACACAAAGCCAGATTGGTTGTGAAAGGCTATGCTCAAATATGGGGAGTAGACTATTCTGAAACATTTGCTCCTGTTGCAAGGCTTGATACAATCAGGGTACTATTAGCTGTTACAGCAGAGAAGGGGTGGTCTATATTTCTGTTAGATGTCAAGTCTGCATTTCTAAATGGAGAGCTCGAGGAGGAGATTTTTGTTGAACAACCTGAAGGCTTCAGTATCAAAGGGCAAGAAGAGAAGGTATACAGATTGAGGAAAGCTCTATATGGACTAAAGCAGTCTCCAAGAGCTTGGTATGGGAAGATAGATCGATATTTGCAGGATTTTGGCTTTGTAAGAAGCTTGAGTGAGTTCACTCTTTATGTTAAGAGGGTGAATCACAGTGTTGTAATTTTGTCACTCTATGTAGATGATTTATTGGTGACAAGGAATGATGTGGAACTGATAGAGAGGGTGAAGCAAGGTCTGTTTGCAGGTTTTGAGATGTCAGACTTGGGAAAGATGGCTTATTTTTTGGGTCTAGAAGTCAAACAAGCTTCACATGAGATCTTCATCTACCAGAAAAAGTACATGAAGGAAATTCTGAAGAAGTTTCAGATGGAAGATTATCGAAGTGTAAGCACTCCTATGGCTGCTAAGGAGAAGCTGCAGAAGAATGATAGAACAGATGCAGTAGATGCTTTTATGTATAGAAGTTTAATTGGATGTCTCATGTATCTTACAGCAACCAGACTAGATATTCTGTTTGCTATGAGTGTTCTATCCAGGTTCATGAGTAGTCCTAGTCAGTTACATTTGGTTGCTGCAAAAAGGGTCTTGAGATACCTCAAAGGAACATTGTTCTTTGGTGTGAAATTTAGGAAAGGTCAGAAGTTTAAGTTGCAGGGCTTTTCTGATAGTGACTGGGCTGGCTCAATGGATGACATGAAAAGTACATCTGGGTATTGCTTCACTCTTGGTTCCGCTTGTTTCTCTTGGTGTTCCAAGAAGCAGGAGATTGTAGCTCAGTCCACTATAGAGGCTGAGTTTATAGCAGCTATTGCAGCTGCAAATCAAGCTTTATGGCTGAAGAAGATAATGAAGGATTTGTGGTTGAATTCTAGTGATTGCATTGAAGTTAATGTGGACAATCAGGCTGCTTTAGCAATATCACAAAATCCAGTTTTCCATGGCAAAACCAAGCATTTCAAAGTCAAATTTTTCTTTATGCGTGAGGTGCAACAAAGTGGTGAAGCTAAGTTGGTCTATTGCAGATCTGAAGATCAGCTTGCAGACATGTTCACAAAGCCACTTTAGGCTGGAAGATTTGAGCTGTTAAGAGAGAAAATAGGAGTTTGCAGCAGCAACTGATCCAAGGAGGAGTTTGTTGGAGATGTGTCTCAATGCTGCTGATGTTCTGTCGTTTTTCTTTATTCTTCTTTATTCAGTCAAGTTTATTTATTATATAGTTGGTTTGTTAGCTATTTTCTAGGAAGTGGAACAAGACGTTTGTGTGCGGTTATGTTTTGCATGTTTGTGTGTAGTTATGTTTTGCACGTTTGTGTGCAGTTTCAAAACATGTTCTTATTTAGCTTGTACTTGACAGTTTTTTTTTTTTTTTAACGATGTATGAAGTTCAATGTTCTGCTTCATTCCTTCTCTCTCAGTGTAACAGAGAAGTTTCTGTTTTTAGTTGATCATATCAGAATTAACAGTACAACCTTGTTGATTGGATTCTTGAGCGCACGTGCTATTTGTCCTATCCAAAGAAGATCGTTCTAGGATTGAATTTCTACAGGCTAAAGATAAAGTTAGAAATAGAGTTGAAGTTACAGAAATCTCTACCTGAACTTCTAATGTTACTCACACAACGTGTTGATTCATCATTATCAATGACAGCTTTATCTTCACGGTCTGAAATTGCCTCAGGAAGGAGACTTTTCGAGCCCTGGTGCTCATTCATCTCTGAAAAACTCCCTTTGCTTCTTATGACCTTCTTCCCACCTTGTTCTCCCTCAGTCATGGATGAATCAAGATTAGAGCTGTCCAATGTGGATAGCACAAATGACTGGTAAGGTCCTAAATGCAAACACAAGTCGTGAAATTTGTTTTGAATGTTTCCATTTTTTTTTTTTTTTTTTTGTATGATACTGTTTCCTCTTATAAATAGATCCTTTCTCGTACTTCAATCTCAACAAATGCAGTTAAAACCTACATAGATGACTTTTATTAGTATTTTTCAAGGAACTTAGAACAGCTTCTATCTATTTTCTTGTGCATGGTATTCATTAACAAATAGGTCAAACACTTTGGACATTAGTTGATACGTATAACTAATTGGTTTGACTGCATAATCTCAATCATTTCTTTCCTTTCTGAAACTTTCATGGAAGATTGGTTGCGATTTTATTGTTCAAGAATCACACTTTGATTGGACTATATGTTTTGGACGCTTGTGAAGTTTGGAAGACAAGTTGTGCGACAATGGTTAGCTTGCAGGGATCGAGCTAGCATATTTCTAAGAATGATTTCAAATTTCAGGACATCAAGTTAGGAGGCAGGTGAGACCTCATTTTGAGAGAGTTACTGTTCTTCAAATGACATTTAAAAGATTCTTTGCTTGAATTAGTGACTTCAGGATTGATGCAAATCTTTTCTGTTGGTTTTGACAACTCATTCAAATTGCCTGTCTTGCTTGGAGAACTGCAAAGGTTTAGTACAAGCAAACTAAGCATATGCAGAATAATGTTGTGTCAATGGACTAATCCAATATATGAATTCTACTTATTAGTGCTGACAATGTCTCTAAGACGGGGTATGACATAACAGAAACAGCATTATACGTAAAACAGATACGACATGACATTGATAGATCTTTTCTGTAATCATTAGTTTTTTGGGTCTTAAAAGTGACTATATCTCAAAGAATATCGCTCTCCCATTTCATTCGACTCAAAAGGTACAACTCAAACATGAATATGTCAGGGTAGCAGACTGGGCATCCTGCTTCCAGTCTCGCAGTCCACTGGTAGTTACTTCAGTCACATGTTACCAGAGACAAAGATGTCACATCAAAAGATTCTTAGCAAGTATAAACATTTGTGTTGATCAAACTAGTAATGTACGGCAATTAGACGATCATCTAATGTCTCAATGCGAACTATGATACACAATCGAACAAAAAGTATCTCATTTTACCCTTGTTGAAAGTCCATCGGATAGCAGAGTTGTCATAACCAGGGGAGCTTCATATGGGAAGAAGATAAAATAAATAAATAAATAAATAAATAAAAATCTTTTTTTTTCCCTCTGGGGGGAGGACATGGTGGTGGGAAGCACATAACTGGCACATCGATGACCCACTGTCAACTACTTTTAAGTGAACTACATGGAAAAAAAAAGTGGTAGAATTTGAATAAAATCTCATTCAGCTCTAAAATTAAAATTTGATTGGGTACAGATGCTTCACCCCAGTAGAGAAGTGGTGCTCACACTGATATGGCTTGCTGTCAAAGGAGATTGACGTTCATGTGCTTCCTCACGAGAGAATTTAGACCAACAAGCTTTCTCCAAGTTGATGGCTCTTGAGAAGACCGACTCTTAATTTCCTCTGATCTCTTCAAAAACTGAGTGCGCTTGTCAAGGCTGTCTGCAGGTAAGGAAAGAGGACAATATATAAGCTGCAAGCTTTCTTCCAGTAGCATTCGATGTATCAATAAAAGGTTTATTGCTTTCATTTGCCTTCTGTTCCAGGAATATGTGGCACAGTTGAACCTTCTGAGCCCTTACCATTTCTTCCCTGTTACTCTGCTCTTCACCCAAAGTGGAATTCAAACTTTTGACAATAGACAAATCGTTTCTTGGAATCTCTAGGATGGTACTTAAATTTGTATCAACCCCGGGCTGCACATTTACTTCTCCTGGTTCTATTTTATCTGATGAATAAGCTTGTTGACCAGATTTCTGATTACACATACTGTTTGACCTATCCAAAGAAGATCGTTCTCGGATTGGATTTCAGGTTGTAGACTTTGGCACCCAATCATTTTTTCTTTTCTTGGGTTGGGCATAGAAGTTAAAGTTACACAAGTTTTCTCCCTGAATCTCTGGTGTACCCACAGAGCGTGTAGATTGAACATTGTCAATGATAGCATTATCCTCACAGTCTGGAATTGCCTTGCCAAGGCAAGTTTTTTAGCATTGATGCCCATTCATCTCTGAAGATCTCCCTTTGCTTCCTATAACATTCTTCCCACTTTGTTCTCGCTCAGATATGGATGAATCAAGATTAAAGCCATCCAACGTGGGTAATTTAAACATCAGAAACTATACCATTATGTTGTAGCAAATAAATTTATGACCGTATTATGAGTCCTCCCATCACTCTCGGATCATCCATTAATTATTGACCATGATATCCAAAAGAGTCACATGATGGGCCATATTAAATTAATAACCTAAACAAATTAATTAGGTTTGAAATAGAGAAATATACATCCTTATGGTACCATTCCACCTCTGAAGTGAATTTACTGTATTTTGAGATTTGTCAAGCTTACAGAGTACCTAGTAATGATTTATTTCTTTCTGATTTACCACTCCAGTTTCCTTAGGTGATTCTGCCATCTGCAAGGGAAACAGTGAGGATAGCATAAGAAAAAAGAGAATTTAAAAGGCCCTTAGAATTTACAAAAAAAATGGGAGAATTAATTGCAGACCCCTTAGGTTGGCTATACTACACAGCAACCTCCTCTCTTCGTAAAAGCAACATCTCTTTGTAAGATGCATTATAACATTTTTGCACTTATCTTATGCAGAAGCATATATAAACTAGCCTAGAAGGGACCTTAGCCAGTCCGTTAAAGTAAAAAACCCACACGTGACATATAGATAGTTCATACGGGAGCAGCATTTACTTATACAAAGTGGCTAGGTGGAGAGCTGCAAGCTTTAAACTTAAAACTGTGCAACCGAAACACCCATATATACATGCCACTATCATATGTCTCTGAAGATTCATTTTTCATCCTTCCACAAATGCAAAGGTAAAGGATCTCCAATTTGACAGCAGTGATAAGACAGACACCTAATTAGTACAATAAAGTAATGATCATTTCAAGATTTCTCTACCTTGATTCAAGTGGGACATGACTCTATCATACTTTCAATATGAAATGGCTGAAGGAGTTCAACTAGACTGCAAGTGGATCCGCTATTGCTATTGCAAAGGATGAACAAATGCAGTAATAAAAAGTTCACACAGGGGCAAAGCACAGGGCTAATCCCGTATAGTCTATGCCAAGAAAAGAACACAGATGCTAATTTAACATGAGAAACCATTTAGCAAATGAATTAAGGGCTGTCTTATGACAACCTAAAATATATAGGTCTTCCTATCATATTCAGGTCACCCGATTTCCAGCACAGTGAAGTTCAATTAAAATGAATGTTATTGAAAAAAGAAATATATACACACAAGAACAGCTACTTATCATGGCATCATTTCTACAAAAAGAGATGCCGTGAAATAGCATTATCTCTGTACGAAACTGCCGTGAGCAGCGAAAAATCTCCTGCTCATGCCTCAGAAGCCAAGACAATGAGCAGGTAAATGCTGTAAGTCATAGTGATTTCCTCTACATAAACATCTACATTTCGGTGAAACTGCAAGGTGCTATAGACTTCCAGTAATAGTCTTACAGCAATTCTGAACACAAATCGATCCACAAGCTTATTCCACCCAGTTTCTAAAGTCAAATGCGCCGGAATACTCACAGAGGTATATCCGAGAGAGATAAACGTAGCAATCAACAAGAAATTCTTCGTTTTGCCTAGCCTACAGAAATCGTAGACAATGCTCGAACGAATTCGATAAAGCCAATCTACATCTAGCACAAAGAGGTCTTTGAAATCAAATGGACCTCCTGCGACAGAGGATGGGAGATGCATAATGAAGGCGACGCAAGATTCCGAAGGAACGCCTCATCGGAAAAGTTCGCATCTCATAGGATTCACCATTGGAAAAACGGTCCGCGAACGCTGATGTTGCAGAGGTACGAGCGACGAAGACGCGACGAAACTCTGAAGAAGCCATAGCCAGCAGAAGAAATCGGTGGATCACAGAAGCGCGAGATCGATTCGCACGTTAACATGAAATGAATGGCTAGACCGACATGAGCGGAGGATCTACAGTACCTCGCTTGCGCGATTGCGACAGGGAGCGAGCTCGAGCGTTGTAGAGAGAGAGAGATGGACCGGATTTGAATGGAGATGAGAGAGAGAGAAGTAATCTGGTTTTCCTGAGGTTTTGAATGGCAACTCTTTATATAGAGAGAGTAGTTTCGAAAGAGGCGGGACCGGAAAAGCGACCGGACGGGATAAATTCCTGATTTTGCCCCTCCGGGGCCTGGAGTCCAACGAAAACATTTCCATCTATTTTTGTTTGTTTTATAAAAAATAAATGATTTAAAATATATTTTTTTCTAAAAAAATTACTTAAATCACTTGAAAAAATGAATGAATATTCACTGATTATTTCAAGTGCTAACAAGCCATGTCTTTAGGGATGTATTTTTAAAATAATTCATTTTTCGTAAAACAAATTAAATTTGTTTTGAAAAAATTCCAATGACCCGGGATATATAGATTCAAGCAGATCTTGACCGTCGATCACGTGAACCCACGCTTAGAAACCACATGATCAATGATTTTGATGAACCGGGGGCATGTAAGCTCATGTCCTCACAAGCATTTATCCTCACTTTGAAACTCGATGTGCTATTGGTCGATTGCTACCGAAATCCATCTTCCATTCCTAGTGTCGCACAAAGCAGAGGGCACTTTTATCAAGGAATAACTTAAAAGCTGGGTTGAGCAAGACTAAAAGAAATTGAGAAGAAAATGAACACATTAACATTTGTCCCACCTCATCCCGCTATTGGGATGTTGGGTTTAAAGCATTAACAAAATACCAATTGCCCACTAAGAAAGTTAATCACTGTAGTCCCGTCGTATACAAGTGGAAAATTCAAAACTGACAATCCACTTATGCCCAAGCTCATTCTTTGCAAATCGATTTATTACGCAATCGTCTTTCCTACATGCAATGGCACAAACTATTAGTCAAATCTTTAAATCAAGTGCGCTGACCATTTTGCCCCTTAAATTTCTGGCCCCGTTCAATTCTCAGAAAAAGGAACTCTGTTGCATAGACAATCACCTTCTGTCAGCTGCTCGTGGACAATTATTTTTCTTAACTTTTGTCAAGAGTCAAACATGGTTTTCGAAGGATTTTGTAAAGCTCGTGTCTCTAATGTGTAATAAGAGCTGTAAACCATTGAGTTGATTGGCCATGGAAGCAGGTGATGGCCGAGTTTTGACAAGAGCTCGGGTGAACGTCTTTGGTATTACACGGTGAGTCAAAGTACCTCTTCAACAATCCCCCCTCTTTTCCTTTGTTTCGAGACAGTCGGCAACCCTCGACTCCAGCATTCCTGTCATCCTGATGTTCTAGGCCTTAAGAGAGCTGAGCGAACATGTCGACCATGTCTTATGCTGTTAGGCATCGATGGTGCGAAGGAAGGAGTAGAAGCAATGAAGGTGAATTTGAAGGAGGGGGAGCGTGAACTGGGCGAACTAGAGGAATTGGACAGAGAATCTGAAAGTAATCATGATAACACAGAGCAACTGATATGGACGTAGATTCAGCGCAATTCCATTTCTTTAGGAAGCTCGGAGTGTTGAAGAGTTTTCAGGTTACTCTGAATATGCTTGTAAATAGAGATTTTCACTAGGTACCTAAATCTCAGATTATTGAAATTCTTCACAAATTTCATGATTGCCAAGATTAGCATCAGACTTTGCAGCAGTTTTGTAGCAATTTCAAATGGAAACTTTTCATTCTTCATCAGGATATCCTGAGACTGCTAACAGTTTCGCCACCATCTATTTCTTCTTATTGGAAATATTAGAACTGCGGAAAGAGAATGGAATTGAGTGCAGCAGCGAGGACAACAGTTTCAACATTGATGACGACAATGACGGCAGCATCGACAAACGAAGGCTTTGCAAAAGATGATCGGGCTCTGCCTACATCTTTCTCATGATCTCAATCGGTCTAAAATTAGTTTGTTCTAAGCATGAAAACATTGTGAGAACTCGTCTTCAGTAGCTGTTGAAAAAAGCTATGTCACACATCGAAGCTTTCTCGGAAGGATATTGTAGGGTTCAGGGAAGGTTCCCAGAAGCATCGCCTTAATCAAAAGAAACAAAACAAGAACTGATATCATACATAAAACGAAGACTTTCTTGTTTTTTTGTTTTTCGACAGGTAAAGTTACTTTTATTACTCCGCACATGGGACCTGCAACTTGCATGCGCATTTGAACAAGTATTTAGCCACTAAGTTTGGTTTTTTTAATCATCCGCCAAATGCATTAGATCTACTGGCCTTCGGCAAAAGTACACATGAAGGATCAAAACTTGGCACAATGGGACATTTAAGTGCCAAAAGTTATGAAAGTGATATTTTTTTTTCTTTTCAAAATGGAACACTTGAGTGCCAAGTCCGGCAAAAGTGGCTGGAAATCCTATATAGCAATTTTTTAATAATATAACTCGCTTACGTGGCATGCCGAAGAGTTGAGTCGTGATGAAGAATCAAAACGACGTCGTTTTGTTTTGTTTTATTTGAATTTTAATATAAATATAAATTAAATTAAATATTTAAATAATAATAATAATAATAATAATAATAATAATAATAATAATAATAATAACAATAATAATAATAATCATCATAATCATAATCATAAATAATAATAATAATAATAATAAAATAAAATAAAAAAGAGCGAGAGGGAGAGGAGGTAGAGGAGGTAGAAAGCAAAAGTTGAGCCTTCACCGCCGCCTCCCCACCGTCGCTAGGAAGGGCCGGCGATCGCTCTAGTAGGCGATAGCACTTGGCCCGGCGACCCTTGCCGAATCCGGGGAAGGCCGCAACCCTTGCCCAGATCTGGGAGAGGGCTCACGGGCCCTCGCCGCCTGACCCCTCCCCCACCGTCGCTAGGAAGGGCTGGCGGTCACTCTAGTAGGCGGTAGCACTTGGCCTGGCGACCCTCGCCGAATCTGGGGGAAGGCCGCAACCCTTGCCCCAGATATCGGAGAGGGCCCACGGGCCCTCGCCGCCAGTTGGCCCCTCCCCCCACCGTTGCCGACCCTTCTTGGCAATAGCGGGAGCCCTCACCGCCCGCAATCTCCATCTTCCTCTTTTTTTGAAAAGATAAATTTAATTTAATTATTTTTTATATTAATTATCTACCAATGTCAGTAGCAAAACGACGTCATTTTTGCACTTGTCTAGTCACATCAGTGTGCAAAATGACGCCATTTTGCACTTGTCTCGTTGGAAAATTGTCACATCAGCATTTTGGCCAGATTTTCTTGTCGTTAGCACTTAATTGTCACTTTCCTAATTTTTAGCACTTAAGTGTCACTTTCCTAATTTTTAGCACTTAAGTATCTCTCCATACTAACTTTTGGTACTTCAAATATTCAGCACTCAATGGTCTTCCGTCGTATAAAAAAAAAAAATAGGACTTTCTGTTTCAATCATTTTGCAGGTTCAAAGAAGGTTGCCAGAAGCATCTCCTAATAAGAATTGATTTCATACATAAAACGGAGACTTTCTTGTTTTTTTGGGAAAATTCCAAAAATGGACCCCAAGTGCTTTTATTTTCTCAAATAAGGATTCGAAGTGGACCCTGTTTCAAATAAGAACCTGAAGTAGAATCATTTTCTCAAATAAGGGCCTGGAGTAGATGTTGTTTCAAATGAGGACCCAAAGTGACTATGTCCATTTCAAATAAGGGCCTGACTTTTCGACAATCAACGGTACTTTCATCATTTTCCATTTTCCCCTTTTTTTTTACTAGTTCTTCTTCTTCCTCTTCACTGGTGGCTGGCCGGCCACGGGCGATGCCCACAAAGGGCTGGGTGAGGATCGCCCTTGCCAGTGAGGGTCGTCCACACTAGCGACAGGCGAGGCGACCATTGCCCAAGGGCTATCCGCGATGTCGGTCCTCGCCGGCCCTAGGCGAGGCCAACCCTCGCTAAACTGGTTGCTGGTAAGGGTTGTTGCTAGTTGGTGAGGGTGGTTGAGCCCTCGCCTAGGCCTTGCCCGTGGCTAGCAAGGGTTGGGCAACCTTGCCAACCGCTAACAAGGGTGGTCGAGCTCTCGTTTGGGGGCAGGCGAGGACAACCCTTCGCAAGATTGCCCCAAACGAGAGCTCGACCACCCTCTCTAGCGGTCGGCGAGGTCGCCCAACCCTTGCTGGCTACAAGAGAGGCCACCTTCGCCAGATCTAGCGAGGGTCAGCCTCACCTAGGGCCGACGAAGGCAGACCTTGCGGATGGCCCTAGGCAAGGGTTGCCTCGCCTGTGGTTGGCGTGGGTGGCCGAGGGCCACCCTTGCCCAGCCCTCTGTGGCATTGCCGGTGGCCAGCCGGCCATCAGTAAAGAGGAAGAAGAAGAAGTAGAAAAAAAAATGAAAGAAAATAATAGAAAATGGCAAATAATGAAAATACCCTTGACCGGTCGGAAAATTTAATTGACCAGGGATCGACAAGGTCAGGTCCTTATTTGAAACAACCAAAACTACTTTAGGCCTTTATTTGAAACAATCAAGGCCACTTCAGGTCCTTATTTGAAACAAAGTTCATTTCAGATCCTTATTTGAGAAAATAAGGGCACTTTGGGTCTTTTTTTGAAATTTTCCCTGTTTTTTTCGGCAGGTAAGATACTTGATTCCTTGATTTCCGCGCATGTCATGCCATAATCACGTTCTTTCAAACTGTTGCACACGAAGCTTGCAACTTCATGCGCGACAAGCCGGCTATGCTGTGTATAAGTAGACTGCAAACGTCCTCAAATGTAAACGTCCTCAGTTGGCTTCTGCTAAAGGGGCCTTCAACTGCATGCACATTTTCACAAGCGTGTTAACCACAACTTTGGTTTTTCTTTTTAATCATCGACCGATCTTCTCAGAATTTTATTGGTTTTCCTATAACTACTCCATTATTTCCTCATAACGGGGTGATGCGGAATATTTCTCTGTTGAAGAACATCGAGTCGGAAAGAGAGGGAGAGATGGAAATAGAGATCTGCTTAGCTAAGGAAACTATCGATATGGCGAGCTCAGATGCTAGAACATCATCGGGAAGCAAGTACCAAGTGTTTCTAAATTTCAGAGGACCCGACACTCATGTTGGATTCACCGACTTCCTCTTTGTTGGGAATTACTGATTCCCTAAAACGGATTCGACACTAAATCAAACCCCTAAAACGAATGCGAAAGACGAGCCCAAAAACAAACATGTATCACCGATCAAAGATACACCACGGAATCGAGCGTACCTTATTGTCCACAGATTAGACACCAACGTTGATTTGAGGAAGAATCCGATCTCGTTCTGCGAGGAGCGTATTGTTTTGTTAGGGGAGAAAACTCTATCTTTAGGGAGCGTAGCGTCTTACGTTACTTGGAGGGAGAGAGAGAGACTGAAAACAACGTGCGTACACCAAAAAGTACGTTCTTTTTCCTTTTTTTTTACTTTCCCTCAAAGCGTCTCCTCCAAAGGACTCAACCCCTCAACGTAACATCTCATCCAAAAGACGCAACCCCTCAATGCACCATTTCATCCATGGGCTCTAATCTTGCGGGCCGGGTTCTTAGGCCCAACATGGGCGGACGGGCCAACTTAGGCCCATCTACATAAATAAAACCATCACTCTTCCATAGCTTGACTGACGCTGGAATCTGCATCTTCCGAGATGACGAAGAGCTCCGTGTTGGTGAGAAGATCAATGAATCGCTTTTGCGAGTGATCGACAACTCCAGGATTTACATACTCATCTTCTCTCATAACTATGCTTCGAGCCAATGGTGCCTTTGTGAGCTCTCACGGATCGTGGCAAACACCTTGAAATCGGAAGGCAATAAAGAGATCCTACCTATTTTCTTTGGCGTGGAACCTGACGATGTTAAATTGAAAACTCCGCTATATCGCGATGCCATACTCAATTTGGAGCGCGAGAAGAAGTTGGACAACGAGCAAGTAAATGCTTGGAGAGAGGCCCTCATGGAGGTTGACGCCATAAAGAGGTGGGAAGTGAAGAAATACAAAGGGTAAGCTAACTATTTTCAAGATAATTGTTTCCTTAGTTTTTCTTAACACTTGATAATAGATCTGAAAATTCCAGTATGATTAAGTTAGGAGTTTAATTATATACTAAATGATGAATCTTTACTACGTTTGCCAAACGAAATGTGAAGACATGATATTCAAGTTCTACAGTTGTTGCTAGACAATTGCACAAATTTTTATACATCTATTTTGCTCGAAAATCGCAAGATTGCTACTCTCATGTTGGAATCAAGTTGAATTTCGGGTCCCATCCACGTTGTCAAGGGACTAAAAATATGTTTTGAAGTGATGTTAATGTCCAATATGGACTTTTAGAATATCGCTCCTAGATTTAAGGTCCCATTACCTATCATGACATTGTGTAGTTTATCCAATGCTTGAATAATATCACTTCTGATGAAGTAATCGTGATTTTGCTCACTAAAATGGTTTTCATTGTGGCAGCCATGGAGAACTAATCAAATTGGTAGTTGAGAAGCTTGTGGGAAGTTTGAAGTCAAAACATAGATTGGTGACTGAACATTTAGTTGGATTCGATGATCAAGTAGTAGCATTAAGCAAATTATTAGACATCAATTCCGATGGTGTGCGACTCATTAAAATTTGTGGCATGGGAGGTATCGGCAAAACAACACTCGCTAAGGTCATCCTCAACCAGCTATCTTCTCATTTTGGACGGTGTTGTTGTTTCCTTGAAGATGTTCGAGTGAATTCGTCAAGAACTGATGGCTTAGTTGACTTGCAAAAAAGGTTAATATCCGAAATCGGTTATCCTGCAGGAACAAAGAACATTGATGAAGTTGATTATGGAACTAAGAGGATTAGAGAAATACTTTGTAATAAGAAAGTCCTTATTGTACTCGATGATGTTGATAACAACGAACAAGTGGAGAAATTAGTTGGAAAGAGTACTTTATATTCAGAATCTAGAATATTGATTACAACTAGAAATAAAGATATCTTGCAAGTCAATAGACAAAAGTATCAGATTTTAGATTATGAAATGGAGGTCATGAGTGCTGGACATGCGCTTGAGCTTTTTAGTAAGCATGCGTTTAACACAAACTTTCCTTCAGATGATTACAATTATCTTTCAAAGAAGATTGTATTTGCTACCGGGAGACTTCCATTGGCTCTTGAGGTGATTGGTTCGTTCCTCTCCCACAAACCACAAGAACTATGGAAAGAGACATTGCATAAGTTAAGAAAAGCACCTCATGAGGATGTTTTTGCAAAGTTGAAGTTCAGCTATGATGCCTTAAATTTCGAGCAACAACAAATTTTCCTCGATATTGCATGCTTTTTCATCAGTGAAGATAAGGCAAATGCAATCTATCTATGGAAAGATTGTGAGTTTTTCCCAAATACAGGAGTTGATGCCCTCATTGGCATGTCTTTGGTAAAGATCATGGAGAATGATAAGTTTTGGATGCATGATCAACTTAGAGATCTAGGAAGAAAAATTGTTCTCCAAGAAAATCCAATAAATCCTGAGGAGCGAAGTAGGATATGGATTTGGGAGGAGGGCCTTGATGCAATAAGACATAAGGAGGTAAAGCACTTCTAGAGAGATCTAACTAGTTTCTGCCATATATTCCACTACATTGTACCTTCTTGGGGCTTTTTGTTCTTTCCTTTTTATAATCCTTTGGCTCTATGAGATAGAATACTTATATCACTCATTTCCCATTCTTATTGGCAGATAAACAAAAAGGTTCAAGCACTATCTCTTTATTCATCTGGACAAAGTATCAGTGATGTCTTTGTTCAAATTAAAAGGATTGGAAGGTTTGAACATCTAAGATTCCTTAAATTATCTCTATTAACCCTTGTTGGGGATGTAACATATCATCTTCCCAAATCAACATTAGGTTCTTTGTGTTATCCTCTGCAAAAATGGACCAACATGAACCTAAAGAATCTAGTTGTTCTTGAATTCGTCAACGTTATTTTTTATATGATTCGGGATTACAAAACTCAAGGTGCGCAATATTCTCATTCCTATTTTGTTTTCTTGGAAAGTAATATTCGATTGTTCATCTATTGAGTATTGCATTCATTTTGACAGATGGCAACAAAATTGAAAGTTCTTTCTTTTAACAATTGTCGGAACATAATCAAAACACTTGATTTCTATGGATGCCCGAATTTAGAGAAGCTTACTTTCGAATGGTGTGAAGATTTGAGGAAAATCAATGGCTCTATTGGGAAGTTGAAATGTCTGATTGACTTGAGGATTTATGACTACCATTCTCTGAGACATTTGCCTAAAGATATTGGGGACCTAGTGAATCTACAGTATTTTGTTGTAGAGTGTTATAAGATGAAGAAACTCCCAGATTTCATATGGAAGTTGAAATCATTACGAGAGTTGCACTTTCAAGGTTGCACTTCTCATAATTTAGATTATGCAAATTCATGGAAGTTACCTTGTGTTATTGGAATGCTACAGAATCTGAAAGTTCTTCAAGTCAATGATAACTCTTTAAAAGGTCAACTTCCTTCTGACATTGGAAGTTTGCCCTTTCTAAGAATCCTAAATCTATCAGGAACTTGTGTCAGAGAAGTTCCAAAGACCATGGGCATGCTTCCTCGCCTACAAAGAATTGAGTTGATGGAATGCAATAATATTCAAGAGTTGCCGACCCTCCCAACAAGCTTAACCCATCTAAAAGTGTCATCTATATCGTTGCGGGTAATCTCGGATCTTTCAAACCTGACTAATTTGGTTGAGTTATATCTATCAGGAACTTGTGTCAGTGAAGTTCCAAAGACCATGGGCATGCTTCCTCACCTACAAAGAATCGAATTGATGGAATGCGATAATATTTAAGAGTTGCCGACCCTCCCAACAAGCTTAACCCATCTAAAAGTGTCATCTAAATCATTGCGGGTAATCTCGGATCTTTCGAACCTGACTAATTTAGTTGGATCTAGTTGATTGTGAAATATTAAGAGATAAACTTTGTACCGATGAGTTAAGGTGGATTGGAAAGTTATCCAAACTAACCAAATTGAGCTTCAGACTTCACAATGTCCCTATTCCTACTGAGATGGCTTCCCTTCCTGTGCTAAACGAACTTTATTTGTATGGATTCGACCTACAAACCTTGTCGCAACTACCCCTATCTGTGAAAGAGCTAAGGCTTAGAAATTTCAATTTAGTTGCGTCACTCTCTCCGAACCTAAGAAACTTGTTATGTTTAGAGCTGTATGATTCTCCAATGCAAGAAATACAACTTGATGGGCTTCAACTTCCACAGCTAAAGGAGTTGCATATGAAAGGCTGGCACGCCTCGAAAGGTTGAGGCTATCAAGAATGAGAAAGCTGAACGATGTCAGGGTGAACTTTTGTATAAAGTTAGTTGAGATCCAATTTTCTTGGGTGTTTGAATCACTGGATTGACTATTGAAAATGAGTCCTTGGAAAGGATAGTCTATGAATTTGATAATGAATTGATTAGCTGTGAAGGGAGGCTAATTTTCCCATTGACGGTCTTAAATAAATTACGTACTCTCTGCCTGTTGAGGTGCCACAAGATACTCGATGTTCAAGTTGTAGGTGCATCAGAATCGTGGGAAGGCTTTCACATTCAGGGTTCTCCTTGCTTGCAAAGTCTCAGTGGTTTGTCAAACTTAAAGAACCTAAAGTCTTTATCAATGGGATGTCAAGGGCGTCGACGAGTTGGAGTTTTTGAACTATTTGTCACTTCATGATTGTGGATCGTTGGAAAGGTTGATTGATGTGTCAACCACCAAACTGCCAATACGATTGCCACGTATATATCCACAGGTGCGGGTAATTACCTGGGGTTAAGAAAGGATTCAGCGACTCCGTCCAGTCCTTCAAGCATTATAAGGCGAGTCTGGATCATTCTCTCTATTTCTTTTTTATATTTTCTTGACGCAACCGTCCGCGAACACCAATTCAACTCTAAGGTAGATTTGTAATAATGGTGAGAAATTAAAAAATAAACAAAAATCAATTAATATTTGATCTCACTTATTTTAAAACCCACTCGATATAAATTTGTTTTATTTTTAGCTCGTGTTTTCTCATTTTCTTTTCTTTTCTTTTCTTTTTTTAGATGAGGAAGTTCTATACGTGCAGCACATCTTTCGGACAAGGTCAGCTTTTATCAAAAGTCATTTGAAAAATTGCAATTTTTAGCAAAAAATATATAAATTAACTCAAGAGTATCTCATTAAAATGTTCTTTTCACTTTATACGAAATGAATTGTTTATATAGCGAATTTTTATGTAATACTCTCCACTTTATTGTCCTTTCTTACTTAATACTATTCATATAGAACACTAAAAGAATCCTACACTCATTGCACAGCTTCAATAAGAATTTGCTGAGGGAATTCTTTCAAGAACACAACTTAAATGGTCCACTGATCCACAAATCGACTGACTTATGTTATTGATGGAGTTGAGAGTTAATTGAATTGGCATGTGGATGGGGTCGTCCAATTAGGATGTGTGTTCCAAAAGCATCTAGAAATAGTTATTAAGATTTTTCATTCTAGAAATAAAAGACAATGAAAATCTAACATTTGAAAGTCTGCATCCTGCCCGGTTTTTGACCGTGTTTGTTAATGGCCACTTTAAACATCGTTCAGACATTTATTTTTTCGGCTGTGAGCTATATCATTTCATTGACCTGCTTCCACTACACTAGATAGAGAAGGGGAAAATGAGGAGGAAATGCTTCATCTACTTAATTTATAACTAGTGTGGCATCCTAGAATTTCATAAAAATCCCTGGATATGCCATGGACCATGGATAGGCGAGGGAAGTACCAATATTGTAAATTGTAGCCTTCTAATCCATGAATTTTTTATGAGATGTATGGCCAAGCCTTTAATGAATGAATTTTGGAAAGAAAGTTTTATCTTTGGCCATATGTATGATGAAAGGGAACTCATGGATTTATAATTTCAAGTATATAGATATCTTAAATTGCAATTTAGTGCTTTAATTAAATAGGGATTTAATTAGCTTTTAAAATGGGTTAAAATTTGGATCTAACTAAACTTGGGTCTTAGGCCCAAGAGGGATGGGCCTAAGATAGGCCAAGTTGGCCGGCCCATGAAGCCCATGAAGAGGGCTGCCGTCGACCACAAGGGGGAGGAGCCAGCCCATCTTCAAGCCCATCATGCATGGGATTTGCCAAGTGTAGGCCATGCAATTAGCAATCATTGCTAATGATGGAAGGGAAGAAAATTAGAGGAAATGATGGCCGGCTTAAGCGAGAAAGAGAGGGAGAGAGAGAGGGGTTCGTCCGAGAGAGAAAGAGAGGGAGAGAGAGAGGGGTTCGTCCGAGAGAGAAAGAGGGGAGAAAGAAAGGAAGAGAGGAAGGAGGAGGGCCGTTCGTCGTCCACCGTGCGCCACCGTCCGTCGCTGCCGTTGTCTTGCCGTTGTGCTCGCTGCTTGCTCGGTCTAGAGGCAAGTTGGGATCTATATTCTGCTCTTGCATGTTGTATCTTGCATGTGTGTTTGAATGGTGATGAATCTCGGACGTTTAGGGTGTCAGAACCGAAGCTTTGCATGGGTTGTTCTTGAAATAGCCTTCTGTTTTCGAGTAGACCGCCTGACCCAGAATGTTGTAGAGGCTTGCATGTGGGTTTTCAGTCTGATTTTGGCTTTGACTTCTTCATGAAAGTTGTAGATAACATCTTAAATTATGACATACTAAAATTTGAGACAAAATGGTTGATATTTGAGGGGTAAAGCCCTTCTCCTACGAAAACGTTAGATCTGAAGCTGTTTTGTTGACCTCTTGGTGGTTTTGTGTGTTGCATGTTACTTTTTACTGAGCATTTCACTTCGACTTCTTCACGAAAGTTGAAGAGAAAATCCTGAATACTAACATACTCAAATTTTAAGTAAAACGAACAAGTGTAGCCTAGTGAAACGATTTTTCCTTTGAAGACGATAGATCTGGAAGTGTTACACTGGACTCCAGCGACTTCGTGAACTATAAAGTGATTATCGTTTGAAAATATCATCTCGATCCCTCAATTAAAGTTTTAGTATACCTCTTGAAGCAAAACATATCCAAAATTCAGAAGAAAATACGGAAGATAAGTCGGTGAAATCGTGATTTTTCGGAGACGGCTAAACCTGGACTGTTCGGTACTAGGAACAGGAGCTTCGACCGTCCATAATTAATTATCTAGGACAAATATGACTTCGGTGTCTTCATGAAAAATCTACTTTAGGGTCTTGCTATCACCTGGTAAAATTTCATAATTTTTGAAGGTCATTAGAATATTTAATCGGAATTATTCCAAAAACCGAGTAATCTGTCGCGTTCGGATTAGTCAGTCTCAATGCATGGATCATATCATTTTATATGAAACTTTTTTGGCAAAGTTTTCTTCACGAAGTATCTTTCTTTATTTCTTCTCTATGACATATTAAAATTTCATAATTTTTGAAGTTCATATACCTATTTAACCAAAAATATTTCAAAAACTGTGCAAGCTGTATTGATAGAATAGAAATGCTGTGATGCGTGATCTATATCAAATTGTATGAGGGTCTTTTGATGCAGTGTCCTTTATGAAATATTTTCCATTATGTCTTGACTAGCACATGTTCAAATTTCATAATTTTTAAAGATCATTTGGGCATTTAATGGAAATATTGTCTAAAATTGTGCAAGCATGGATTATACGAATTTCAAATGCTGGAAATTGTGATTATTCTGCTTTGGATGAGCCCTATCGATTATATTGATTGAGGTGATTGAATATTGCTGAGCATGTGATGATAGTTGGCATTGCATATAGAATCAAATGCTGAATTAGACTTTGTGCCATTACATCATGTGTCATGCTGAGTGTGAGACATAAATTGGTGAACATGCATTGTGATGAATGAGGAAATTGTTAGTGGCGGCCGATAATGCCCTAGGAGTGTCAGGATGCCCGGGATGGGGGGTGCCGGATGCCCGGTTGTATTGTGATACATGCCCGGATATCCTCGGGAGTTTCGAGATGCCCGGAATGGTTGGGTGCCGGAAGCCTCGGAGGTTTGTGCCCGGGGAATGCCTCGTGATGCCAGTTGGGATGCGAGATGCCCGGAATCTGGGGGTGCCGGATGCACGGTGGTGTGTGCCGGAGGTTTCTCGCGATGCCGATTGGGGTGCGAGTGATAAAGTGTGGGATGCAATTGCGGTCCCGGAAAGAAAGATGTGGTGATCAAATTTAAAGATAAAAGTGGAAATTGAATCATGCACATAAGATGTGATCACATACGTATGGATGTGTGACATGATGATGATGAGTGCATGGTTGTATGTGCAACTATGGCATGATGATATGTGTGTGACGTGATGATGATCACCTATGGCATGATGATATGTGTGTGACATGATGATGATCACCTATGGCATGATGATATGTGTGTGACATGATGATGATCACCTATGGCATGATGGTATATGTGTGACATGATGATGATGAGTACATGAGGATGTATGTACATATGGTGTGATGACATATGCATGGCTGCAAGGTAAGTTATGCTTGGATGCATGAATGGCATGTACTATGCTATGATTGATTGATTGTATTGTGTGATGCATTGAGTGGTTTATTAGATCTTTTACCTGCTGAGTGGCTGTACTCACCCCTTCGGGGACCAACATTTCAGATTAGAAAGATGCCGCTCTCTCCGATCACGCGTGGTACTTTTTACGGCCTTCCATCTGACGTGGAGGTCGAGTGCTCGAAGATGGACTGCGTTACCATCCCCGGTCTGACGTTTGTGCGGGTTCGTGTGCTGGTGATGTATGATGTGGGTCTGGCTGGGGGCCCGGTCGTCCAGGAGTTCTTGTCGGTCCACATCCGCCGCGACGAAGTGATGCGGGGGATGTTGCCACTGCCACCGCCCGATGCACTGGGGTGGGTGTGATGGCCTGCGTGAGGAGTGGAGAGCTGACACTTTTTGAACATAGCTGACACTTGTAGATGGAGGATTATACATAAGATAGACATAGGGGTCGAGTTGTCTCTTTTGGGTTGTGGCCAAGGCTAGATGGAAAACCTTGGCTTTTCTTTTTGTTGTACCGACCCGTGAAATCCATCTTGAAAAATATACGTAAATAAAAGTGGCTCGGCTTCATCTTTTCATATGATGTGTAGTTGGTGTGCATTGTATCATGATTGTTGGAGGGAGAGATGGCGATATTAAATTATGCTTCCGCTAATAAGTTGCGCCGGGACCATTTCAAAAAAAAAAAAAAAAAAAAAAAATGCCTATGAACTGCGATGCTTCTACTAAGAGATGTAACTAGCGTTCATTAGGTATAGCGATAGGTACCGTGGCGACCTTAGGCGAGTCGGGGTGCCACGGCCGCCGCCCTTTTTGGTATCAGAGCAATGGTTATAGATTGGAGTGATAAGGAGCCTCATTTGGGAATTGAGGAACATGATGACAATGCACACCATAGGGTACTAACTGGAACAGTTGGGTAACTTTGAATAACGTGTGATGAGTAATCACTCGTAGATCCTTAGTAGTTATTATTAGTTGCTTTTAGGTACCAGTAACATGGTTATGTTACTTATTTCCCTTAGTTGTTGTTGTTTTTAATGAGGATATTGAGTCACAGATATTTCCTAAGGCAAATGCTTGGAAACTGCAGGAAAATCATGGTACGATATGGAAGTCAACATCCATCGAGGGCTGAAGCCTCTGCAGCAAGGGCTGAACCCCGAATGGAAGATATCCTGCAAGCATTGGCCAATATAGGAAATCTGATGGAAAGACAAGCGCAAAGCAACACTGGAGCGAACGCCGTACTCAGGGACTGGTGGAGCAATTTTTGAAATTGAAACTACCAAAGTTTAGTGGAATGGGAAGTCCTGAGGAGGCGGAGCATTGGATTAATGGGATGGAACAAATTTTCCGGCTGTTGGACTGCAATGATGCTGAGAAAATAACTTTGGCAGAGTACCAGTTGGAGGGAAATGCAAAGTTTTGGTGGAGAGCTTCGAAGGATATAATCTTTCTACCAGGTATTGATGTTAATTGGGAAAAATTTGTGAGAGCTTTCAATAGAAAGCATTTTTCTTACTGTGCTAAGGATAAGAAAATTACAGAATTTGTTCAGCTAGAACAAAGGGAGCTGACAGTAGATCAATATGAAGCAAGATTTTCTGAACTGTCTAGATATGCTCCTAGACTAATTGAGGATCAAGAAGAGAAAGCTAAGAGGTTTCTGAAAGGGTTGAGGACTGATATCAAGAAACAACCGGTGCCTTTGAATATAAGAGATTATAATGAGATCTATGAAAGGGCGCAGTTGGTGGAGCAGGAGTTAGTAAGAGAACAGTCGGAGAATAAGAGACAATCGTCTTTTAGTGATGTGAGACGAGGTAAGAGACCCTACCCTGGTCAAAGTCAGACTTGGAATATGAAGAAAAAGAGTAATTTTGGAAATTTTGGGGGAACAAGAAATGGCCTGAATATGGGGAAAACACCCTATTAGCCTGATGTTTGTCAAAGGTGTAATAGGCGACATGGCCCAGGACCTTGCAATGGACGACTGAGATGTTTTGGTTGTGGACAAGTGGGCCACCTTAGGAGAAGTTGCCCACAAGAAAGGTCACAAATGAGTGTTGGCTCGGTGCGACAAGGACAACAAAGTACGGTTAGATCAAACCTTTCAAGGAATCCTCAGAGACCACCAGCGCAAGGAAGGGTGTATGCGGTCACCCAAGAGGAAGCGAAAGCTTCCAAAAACGTTATTTCAGGTACGATTTTTATAAATGGAAAGAAGGCTTATGCATTGTTTGATACGGGTGCTACGCATTCATTTGTGTCTGAAAGGTATAGACAGTTGCATAAAATAGAAACCACGTCTCTTGAGACGCCTCTTTGTGTTTCTACGCCTTTAAAGAATGTAGTGTTGTCTATTTGGTGTGTGGGAATTGTAAGATATCGATGGGAGGAAAGGATATGGAAATAGACTTGGTCGTAATGGCTATGTATGATTTTGATGTTATCATAGGAATGGATTGGCTTCATAAGTACCGGGCCAAAATGGATTGTTATAGAAAAGTGATCCAATTTATTTTACCTGATCAGTCTAGTTGTGAATTTTTGGGAGATTAGACCAACCTATCTGTAACATTTATCTCAGCAATAGAAGCCCGTATGTTACTTGACAAGGGATGTCAAGGGTACCTGGCTATGGTTAAAGATTATACTAGGGAAGAGCTTAAGCTTGATGAAATTCGAGTAGTTAATGAATTTCAAGATGTATTTCCTGAGGAGTTGCCTGGATTACCGCCAGAACGAGAAATTGAGTTTGAAATTGAACTAATGCCCGGAACAGGACCAATATCGAAAGCCACGTATAGGATGGCCTTAGTCGAGTTGAAGGAATTGAAAGTGCAGCTACAAGAGTTGCTTGACAAAGGATTCATTAGGCCAAGTGCTTCACCTTAAGGTGCGCCAGTTTTGTTTGTGAAAAAGAAAGATGGGTCGATGCGCTTGTGCATTGACTATAGGCAACTGAATCAAGTGACCATTAAAAATAAATATCCTTTGCCTAGAATTGATGACCTATTTGATCAACTCCAAGGAAGTTCGGTCTTCTCTAAGATTGACTTAAGGTCGGGATATCATCAGCTGAGAATTAAGAAAGAAGACATTCCTAAGACTACGTTTAGGACTCATTATGGACATTACGAGTTCCTTGTCATGCCATTTGGATTGACAAATGCGCCGGCTGCATTCATGGATTTAATGAATAGGGTATTTAAGCCTTATTTAGACCAGTTTGTGATTGTTTTTATTGATGACATCCTGATATATTCGAAAGGGCCTAAAGAGCATGAACAACACTTGAGGATAGTGTTGCAAACTCTGAGAGATCATAAGCTGTATGCCAAATTTAGTAAGTGTGAATTATGGCTAGACCAGATAATATTTTTATGACACGTGGTATCAAGAGGAGGAATTGCAGTGGACCCGGCGAAAGTTGAAATGGTACTAAATTGGCCGAGACCGACAACACCTACCGAAATACGGAGTTTCTTAGGATTGGCTAGTTACTATAGAAGGTTTATTGAAGGATTTTCACGATTGGCAGGTCCTTTAACAAAATTGACTCGAAAGAATGTGAAGTTTGAATGGAATGGGGAGTGCGAAAGGAGTTTCCAGGAGCTTAAAAGAAAATTGACCTCGGCTCCAATCTTGACTATACCAACAGGATCGGATGGTTTTACAGTGTACAGTGATGCATCTCACAAAGGGCTGGGATGTGTTTTGATGCAGCATGGCAAGGTCATAGCCTATGCATCCAGACAATTGAAACCCCGTGAATTGAACTACCCAACGCATGATTTAGAATTAGCAGCCATAGTGTTCGCTTTGAAGATATGGAGGCATTATTTATATGGGGAAAAGTTTGAGATTTATACGATCATAAGAGCTTGAAGTATCTATTCTTACAAAAAGAGTTGAACATGAGACAAAGGAGGTGGATGGAGTTGTTAAAGGATTATGACTTGTGAGATACGATACCATCCGGGGAAGGCGAATAAGGTAGCGGATGCTCTTAGTCGTAAGTCAGCTATGGAGATGGCTAGTTTAAGAATGGCGAAATGGAGCTTATTAAAGTCCGTAGCAGACTCAGAGTTTAAATTGGAAATGGATTGTCTTATTGGTATGCTTAGTGCATTAAGAATTGAACCTGAAATTATTCAAAAAGTTAAGACATTACAAGAATCTGACCCGGAAATTATGAAAATGAAAGATGTAGTATCTTTAGGAAAAAGATCAGAATTTCAAGTTTCTGAAGATGGGGTGGTAAGATGTCAAGGACGACTTTGTGTTCCCGACAATGAAGAAGTAAAGAAAGAAATTTTGTCGGAGGCACATAGGAGTAATTACAATGTTCATCTAGGTAGTACAAAGATGTACAGAAATCTACGTCAGCAATTTTGGTGGAATGGTATGAAAGCAGATACGGCTAAGTACGTTTCTCAATGTTTGACGTGCCAACAAATAAAAGCGGAACATCGCAAACCCGCAGGACTCTTGAGACCGTTAGACATACCAGAATGGAAATGGGAGCATATAACAATGGACTTTGTGCAAGGATTGCCAAGGACATCAAGTGGTCATGATTCTATCTGGGTAATAGTAGACCGCTTAACTAAGTCTGCTCATTTCCTAGCAGTTCGCATAGACTACTCAATGGACAGATATGCGGATATATATGTAAGTCAAGTGGTACGCTTACATGGTGTTCCAGTGACTATTACCTCAGATCGGGATTCGAGATTTACTTCAAATTTTTGGCGGAGTCTTCAAATTGCCTTAGGAACTAAACTTCAGTTTAGTACTGCTTTTCATCCTCAAACAGATGGACAAACAGAGAGAGTAATCCAGACATTAGAGGATATGTTGAGGGCTTGTGTGATTGACTTTAAAGGGAATTGGGATGAAAGATTGCATTTGGTGGAATTTGCTTATAATAATAGTTTCCAGAAAAGTATAGGCATGGCTCCCTATGAAGCATTGTATGGAAGGAGGTGTAGGACTCCTGTCTGTTGGAATGAAGTGGGTGAAAAGAAATTGACAGGACCTGAACCGGTACAAGTTACCACTGAAGCTGTCGAAATTATCAGGGAAAGACTTAAAACAGCTCAGAATAGACAGAAAGACTACGCAAATAGGCATAGAAGGCCTTTGGAATTTAGTGTGGGAGATCATGTATTCCTTAAAGTATCTCCGATGAAAGGAATATCTCGATTTGGAATGAAGGGTAAGTTAAGCCCTAGATTTGTTGGACTTTTTGAAATACTTGAAAGAATAGGAGATGTAGCTTATCGTTTGGCGCTGCCTCCTAAATTGGGAAATTTGCATGATGTGTTTCATGTATCGATGTTGAGAAAGTATCAGCCGGATCCTGGTCACATACTCGATCATGAAGCCATCAAAGTGGATGAGAAAGTGAGGTACATTGAAGAGCCTAAGCAAGTATTGGATCGGAAGGAACAAATTCTTAGGACCAAGACAATTCCACTGGTTAAGGTATTATGGCAACATCATGATATGGAAGAAGCCACATGGGAGAGTGAAGATCAGATGAAAGAAAAGTACCCCCTACTTGTTTCAAAAGAACACGAGTAATGTTTAATTTCGAGGACGAAATTCTCTAAGGAGGGGAGAATTGTGGCATCCTAGAATTTCATAAAAATCCATGGATATGCCATGGACCATGGATAAGCGAGGGAAGTACCAATATTGTAAATTGTAGCCTTCTAATCCATGAATTGCGATGAGATGTATGGCCAAGCCTTTAATGAATGAATTTTGGAAAGAAAGTTTTATCTTTGGCCATATGTATGATGAAAGGGAACTCATGGGTTTATAATTTCAAGTATATAGATATCTTAAATTGCAATTTAGTGCTTTAATTAAATAGGGATTTAATTAGCTTTTAAAATGGGTTAAAATTTGAATCTAACTAAACTTGGGTCTTAGGCCCAAGAGGGATGGGCCTAAGATAGGCCAAGTTGGCCGGCCCATGAAGCCCATGAAGATGGCTGCCGTCGACCACAAGGGGGAGGAGCCGGCCCATCTTCAAGCCCATCATGCATGGGATTTGCCAAGTGTAGGCCATGCAATTAGCAATCATTGCTAATGATGAAGGGAAGAAAATTAGAGGAAATGATGGCCGGCTTAAGCGAGAAAGAGAGGGAGAGAGAGAGGGGTTCGTCTGAGAGAGAAAGAGAGGGAGAGAGAGAGGGGTTCGTCCGAGAGAGAAAGAGGGGAGAAAGAAAGGAAGAGAGGAAGGAGGAGGGCCGTTCGTCGTCCGCCATGCGCTACCGTCCGTCGCTGCCGTTGTCTCGCCGTTGTGCTCGCTGCTTGCTCGGTCTAGAGGCAATTTGGGATCTATATTCTGCTCTTGCATGTTGTATCTTGCATGTGTGTTTGAATGGTGATGAATCTCGGACGTTTAGGGTGTCAGAACCGAAGCTTTGCATGTGTTGTTCTTGAAATAGCCTTCTGTTTTCGAGTAGACCGCCTGACCCAGAATGTTGTAGAGGCTTGCATGTGGGTTTTCAGTCGGATTTTGGCTTCGACTTCTTCACGAAAGTTGTCGATAACATCTTAAAGTATGACATACTAAAATTTGAGACAAAATGGTTGAGATTTGAGGGGTGAAACCCTTCTCCTACGAAAACGTTAGATCTGAAGCTGTTTTGTTGACCTCTTGGTGGTTTTGTGTGTTGCATGTCACTTTTTACTGAGCATTTCACTTCGAATTCTTCACGAAAGTTGAAGAGAACATCCTGACTACTAACATACTCAAATTTTAAGTAAAACGAACAAGTGTAGCCTAGTGAAACGATTTTTCCTTTGAAGACGATAGATCTGGAAGTGTTGTACTGGACTCCAGCGACTTCGTGAACTATAAAGTGATTATCGTTTGAAAATATCATCTCGATCCCTTAATTAAAGTTGTATTAGACCTCTTGAAGCAACACATATCCAAAATTCAGAAGAAAATACGGAAGATAAGTCGGTGAAATCGTGATTTTTCGGAGACGGCTAAACCTGGACTGTTTGGTACTAGGAACAGGAGCTTCGACCGTCCATAATTAATTATCTAGGACAAATATGACTTCGGTGTCTTCATGAAAAATCTACTTTAGGGTCTTGCTATCACCTGGTAAAATTTCATAATTTTTGAAGGTCATTAGAATATTTAATCGGAATTATTCCAAAAACCGAGTAATCTGTCGCGTTCGGATTAGTCAGTCTCAATGCATGGGTCATATAATTTTATATGAAACTCTTTTGGCAAAGTGTTCTTCACGAAGTATCTTTCTTTATCTCTTCCCTATGACATATTAAAATTTCATAATTTTTGAAGTTCATATGCCTATTTAACCAAAAATATTTCAAAAACTGTGCAAGCTGTATTGATAGAATAGAAATGCTGTGATGCGTGATCTATATCAAATTGTATGAGGGTCTTTTGATGCAGTGTCCTTTATGAAATATTTGCCATTATGTCTTGACTAGCACATGTTCAAATTTCATAATTTTTAAAGACCATTTGGGCATTTAATGGAAATATTTTCTAAAATTGTGCAAGCATGGATTATACGAATTTCAAATGCTGGAAATTGTGATTATTCTTCTTTGGATGAGCCCTATCGATTATATTGATTGAGGTGATTGAATATTGCTGAGCATGTGATGATAGTTGGCATTGCATATAGAATCAAATGCTGAATTAGACTTTGTGCCATTACATCATGTGCCATGCTGAGTGTGAGACATAAATTGGTGAACATGCATTGTGATAAATGAGGAAATTGTTAGTGGCGGCCGATAATGCCCTGGGAGTGTCAGGATGCCCGGGATGGGGGGTGCCGGATGCCCGGTTGTATTGTGATACATGCCCGGATGTCCTCGGGAGTTTCGAGATGCCCGGAATGGTTGGGTGCCGGAAGCCTCGGAGGTTTGTGCCCGGGGAATGCCTCATGATGCCAATTGGGATGCGAGATGCCCGGAATCTAGGGGTGCCGGATGCCCGGTGGTGTGTGCCGGAGGTTTCTCGCGATGCCAGATTGGGGTGCGAGTGATAAAGTGTGGGATGTAATTACTGGTCCCGGGAAAGAAAGATGTGGTGATCAAATTTAAAGATAAAAGTGGAAATTGAATCATGCACATAAGATGTGATGACATACGTAGGGATGTGTGACATGATGATGATGAGGGCATGGTTGTATGTGCACCTATGGCATGATGATATGTGTGTGACATGATGATGATCACCTATGGCATGATGATATGTGTGTGACATGATGATGATCACCTATGGCAGATGGTATATGTGTGACATGATGATGATGAGTACATGAGGATGTATGTACATATGGTGTGATGACATATGCATGGCTGCAAGGTAAGTTATGCTTGGATGCATGAATGGCATGTACTATGCTATGATTGATTGATTGTATTGTGTGATGCATTGAGTGGTTTATTAGATCTTTTACCTGCTGAGTGGCTGTACTCACCCCTTCGGGGACCAACATTTCAGATTAGAAAGATGCCGCTCTCTCCGGTCACGCGTGGTACTTTTACGGCCTTCCATCGACGTGGAGGTCGAGTGCTCGGAGATGGACTGCGTTACCATCCCCGGTCTGACGTTTGTGCGGGTTCGTGTGCTGGTGATGTATGATGTGGGTCTAGCTGGGGGCCCGGTCGTCCAGGAGTTCTTGTCGGTCCACGTCCGCCGCGACGGAGTGATGCGGGGGATGTTGCTGCCGCCACCGCCCGATGCACCGAGGTGGGTGTGATGGCCCGCGTGAGAAGTGGAGAGCTGACACTTTTTGGACATAGCCGACACTTGTAGATGGAGGATCATACATGAGATAGACATAGGGGTCGAGTTGTCACTTTTGGGTTGTGGCCAAGTCTAGATGGAAAACCTTGGCTTTTCTTTTTGTTGTACCGACCCGTGAAATCCATCTTGAAAAATATACGTAAATAAAAGTGGCTCGGCTTCATCTTTTCATATGATGTGTAGTTGGTGTGCATTGTATCATGATTGTTGGAGTTAGAGATGGCGATATTAAATTATGCTTCCGCTAATAAGTTGCGCCGGGACCGTTTTCAAAAAAAAAAATGCCTATGAACTGCGATGCTTCTACTAAGAGATGTAACTAGCGTTCATTAGGTATAGCGATAGGTACCTGTGGCGACCTTAGGCGAGTCGGGGGTGCCACAACTAGCCCCGGTCTTCTTCTCTTTGGGTAAAAACATATTGTTTTTTCTATCTTAGAAACCTATATCTAAGGCAAATAATGGGTCAGACCAATAAAATATCTTACTAATGTCATGGACATAGGTAGCATACGAGTCAAAGACAGGGCAAATGGCTGCGACGTAAAATTGTTTACATTTGGTGAAATGGAAAATCGAACTCGTTTGATGCACATAATCCACATACACAATTTCGTTCTAATCCTACATGATTTATGACATTTTCTTGTGCGATATTGTTTCCTCTTCTATATTGATCCTTTCTTATATTTCAATCTCAACAAATACAGCCAAAACTTGTATGTATGACTTTCATCAGTATCTTTTGAAGATTTTAAAGCAACTCCTATCTATTTGATTGCATTATTTTAATCATGCCATTCCTTTTTCGAAAGCTTTCTCCTAAAATTGGTTATGATTTTATTTTTCAGGAACCAGGCTGATTTGACGTGTTTCGGACGCTTGTGAAGTTCTGAAGGTAACCCGCACGATAATTGTTAGAATGCAGGGACGGAACTAGCATAATATCTTATCAAGGTCAATGCACTGAAGAGTCCAAAAGTTTCTGAGAGTGGTTTCCAGTACCAGGACATCAAGTTCGGATGCAGGTGAGACCTCATCAGTTTCAAGCTCGATAGATGAATTGCCCTTGCGGCTGATTTAAGGGAAAGGCGGTTCTTCGCATCAACATTTCTGATCCTTGAATCCTTGTAAGATTTGTCGCTTGAACTTGTTACTTCTGGATCATCGCGTATATTTTCGACTAGTTCTGACAACTCATTCAAATTGCCCGTCTTGCATGAAGAGCTGTAAAAATTTAGTACAATTAGATTAAGCATATGCAATATAATGTCGTCCAAAAGGTCTAATCCAACAAATGAAAATTACTTGTTAGAGCTGGCAATGTTTCTAAGACAGTGATGATATAACATGAACAGCATCATGCATAGAACATATGTGACATGACATCGATACATCTTTTCTATAACTAGGAGTTATTTCAATCTTAAAAGAAAATATTATTTGAAGGACTATCCCTCTCCCATTTTATGTGACTTAGAAGGTTCAACTCAAAGTTGATTAAATCATGCTACAGCAGATGGCGAACCCTACTTTCAGGCTTGTAGTCTTCCATTAGATAATCCAGTCATATGTTACCAGAGACAAAGATGTCAATATCATCCTTATAGCATATTAAGATGAATTTAATATGAGCTTTCTTGGCAAATAATAATAGAAGACTTAGACTTGAGATGCAACAGCAAGTAAAACTTAATGATTTCAGCTGAAAAGGCTCTAATTTCACCTAGCAACCAAATGTTAAGAGAACATCAAAAGATTTTTTTATACATATCTACGTGGATTGATCAAAATAGTAATATAAAGCAATTAGGTGAGTCTCAAATGTCTCAATGGAAACTTTGATATACAGTCAAACAAAAAATATCTCATTTTACCCTAGATGTCCATTCAATAGCAGAAGAGTGATAAACAGGGCAACTTTTTATGGGGAGGAGGTAAAATCCTTCCCATCATCCCCTCTGAGGGGAGGGGGTGGCAGCAGGAAGAAGATAACTTACACATTACTGACTCGCTGTCAGCTATTGTTAAGTACATGGGGAGAAAGAAATTTCATTCAGATCTAAAGTTACAATTTGAATGGGTACCGATCCCTCACCCCAGGTTGAGAAGTGTTTTTCACGCTGACATGGCTTCCTGTCAAAGGAGATTGACTTTTTGTGTGCTCCCTTGCAAGTGAATTTAGATCAACAAGGGACTTTCCCTCAACTTGAGAATCTTTGGCTTTGTCTCCCAACCTGTTGAACATTGCGTAAACCATGTGATGTTAAAAAGCACTCCATGTCCAATCAAAGAAATTGGAATAAAATAGAAAATTTTCATCCTTTCTCATTTAGATGCACAGAAGCAAGTCTTTTACTAATAATTTGAGTGAGCTTTCTCCCAGTGATAGTTCTCGAGAAGACTAACTCTTGATTTCCTCTGATCCATTGAATAAATTTGAGTGGGTTTGTCTAGGCATCCTACAGGAAAAGAAAGAGCACAATGCATGAGCTGCAGGCTCTCTGCTTGGGACATCAACATAGTAGTAAAAGTGAACTGAGAAGTGCAAAAATGTAATGCAGTCGATCCACACAATTTTCTACTCAAATCTGGAAATCATCATCAAATGCATCAACATGATAGCCAAAACCCAATGAATGAGTGCATCGAACTGATGACCACAAGAACTTGCTGTGTTCCTGTCCTTGGAACACTGAGCTACAGATGCATATTCTTCCTAAATTTTCATAAAATCAACTATCAAGTCCATGTTTCTTAAAAAGAGACACTAATGACTCATTGCTCTTAGTAAATGGCATAAACTTGCCAACGTTATCCTCATATAAGTTTTCTGTCTCTCATTCCACAAATCACTTAAAGGTAAGGGATAAAGTAGGGTCAACCTGACGATAGCCACACCGTCATGCATTACTTTACTCAAATGAAGATTTGTGGCAGGCTTGGCCTCTTCTATATCAGCCTTAGTAGCATTCCATGTATCAAGAAAAGGTTTACTGCTTTAGTTTGCCTCGCCTCCTGTTCCTGGAACATGTGAAATAGTTAAACCTTCTGAAGGTACGTTGCCACAAGAATATGTGGCTTCCCCTACAATTTGTTCCCTGTTACTCTGCTCTTCATATAAAGCGGAATTTAAACTTTTGATGATAGACAAATCTTTTTTTGGAAGCTTTGGAATGGTACTTAAATTTGTATCAGCCCTGGGCTGAACGTGAAACTTCTCTTGGTACTGTTTTATCTAATGTACAACCTTGTTGATCGGATTCTTGAGCGCACGTGCTGTTTGTCCTATCCAAAGAAGATCGTTCTAGGATTGAATTTCTACAGGCTGCAAATAAAGTTAGACATAGAGTTGAAGTTACAGAAATCTGTACCTGAACTTCTGATGTTACTCACACAACGTGTTGATTCATCATTATCAATGACAGCTTTATCTTCACAGTCTGGAATTGCCTTAGGAAGGAGACCTTTTGGGCCCTGGTGCTCATTCATCCCTGAAAATCTCCCTTTGCTTCCTATGACCTTCTTCCCACCTTGTTCTCCCTCAGTCATGGATGAATCAAGATTAGAGCCGTCCAACATGGATAGCACAAATGACTGCTAAGGTCCTAAATGCAAACACGAGTCATGAAATTTGTTTCGAATGTTTCCATTTTATTTTATTTTTTTGGTATGATATTGCTTCCTCTTATAAATAGATCCTTTCTTGTACTTCAATCTCAACAAATGCAGTTGAAACCTACATATATGACTTTTATCAGTATTTTTCAAGGAATTTAGAACAGCTTCTATCTATTTTCTTGCGCATGGTATTCATTAACAAATAGGTCAAAGACTCTGGACATTAGTTGATATGTATAACTAATTGGTTTGACTGCATAATCTCAATCATTTCTTTCCTTTTATGAAACTTTCATGGAAGATTGGTTGCGAGTTTATTGATCATGAATCACACTTTGATTGGACTACATGTTTTGGACGATTGTGAAGTTTGGAAAACAGGTCGTGCAACAATGGTTAGCTTGCAGGGATCGAGCTAGCATATTTCTAAGAATGATTTCAAATTCCAGGACATGAAGTTATGAGGCAGGTGAGACGTCATTTTGAGAGAGTTACTGTTCTTCAAATGACATTTAAAAGATTCTTTGCTTGAATTAGTGACTTCAGGATTGATGCAAATCTTTTCTGCTGGTTTTGACAACTCATTCAAATTGCCTGTCTTGCTTGGAGAACTGCAAAAGTTTAGTACCAGCAGATTAAGCATATGCAGAATAATGTTGTGTCAATGGACTAATCCAATATACGAATTCTACTTATTAGTGCTGGCAATGTCTCTAAGATAGGATATGACATAACAGAAACAGCATTATACATAAAACAAATACCACATGACATTGATACATCTTTTCTGTAATCATAAGTTATTTCGGTCTTAAAGGTGACTATATCTCAAAGAATATCACTCTCCCATTTCATTCGACTCAAAAGGTACAACTGAAACATGAATATGTCAGGCTAGCACAGACTGGGCATCCTGCTTCCAGCCTTGTAGTCCACTGGTAGTTACTTCAGTCACACGTTACCAGAGACCAAGATGTCACATCAAAAGATTTTTAGCAAGTATAACATTTGTGTTGATCAAACTAGTAACATACGGCAATTAGCAGATCATCCAATGTCTCAACACAAACTATGATACACAATGGAACAAAAAGTATCTCATTTTACCCTTGTTGAAAGTCCATTGGATAGCAGAGTTGTCATAACCAGGGTAGCTTCATATGGAAAGAAGATAAAAAAAAATTTCCTTTTTTTCCCTCTGGGGGGAGGGCATGGTGGTGGGAAGCACATAACTGGCACATCGATGACCCAATGTCAACTACTTTTAAGTGAAGTACATGGAAAAAAAATTGGTAGAATTTGAACAAAATCTCATTCAGCTCTAAAATTAAAATTTGATTGGGTACAGATGCTTCACCCCAGTAGAGAAGTGGTGCTAACACTGATATGGCTTGCTGTCAAAGGAGATTGACTGTTCGTGTGCTTCCTCGCGAGAGAATTTAGACCAACAAGCTTTCTCCAAGTTGATGGCTCTTGAGAAGACAGACTCTTAATTTCCTCTGATCTCTTCAAAAACTTTGAGTAGGCTTGTCAAGGCTGTCTACAGGTAAAGAAAGAGGACAATATATAAGCTGCAGCTTTCTTCCAGTAGCATTCGATGTATCAATAAAAGGTTTATTGCTTTCATTTGCCTTCTGTTCCAGGAATATGTGGCACAGTTGAACCTTCTAAGCCCTTACCATTTCTTCCCTGTTACTCTGCTCTTCACCCAAAGTGGAATTCAAACTTGTCTCTGGAATGGTCTTAAATTTGTATCAACCTCAGGCTGCACATTTACTTCTCCTGGTTCTATTTGATCTAATGAATAACCTTGTTGATCAGATTCCTGATTACACATGCTGTATGACCTATCCAAAGAAGATCGTTCTCGGATTGGATTTCTAGAGGCTGCAGATTTTGGCACCCAATCATTTTTTCTTTTCTTGGGTTGGGCATAGAAGTTAAACTTACAGAAGTTTTCTCCCTGAATCTCTAGTGTACCCACATAAAGTGTAGATTGAACATTGTCAATGATAGCATTATCCTCACAGTCTAGAATTGCCTCGCCAAGGTGAGTTTTTAAGCCCTGGTGCTCATTCATCTCTGAAGATCTCCCTTTGCTTCCTATAACATTCTTCTAACTTTGTTCTCGCTCAGACATGGATGAATTAAGACTAAAGCCATGCAACGTGGCTAATTTAAACATCAGAAACTATACCATTATGTTGTAGCAAATAAATTTATGACTGTATTATGAGTCCTCCCATCACGCTCGGATCATCCACTTTCCAGCACAATGAAGCTCAATTAAGATGAATGACATGTAATATGTACATCAGAACAGCCACTTACCATGGTGTCATTTCTCTCCAAAGAGAGATGCAATGAAATAGCATTTTCTTTGAGCAAAATCCGTGCCCTGAGTGGCGAAAATCTCCAACTCATACCTCAGAAATCAAGACAGAGAGCAGGTAAATGCTGTGAATCATAGCGATTTTCTCTACATAAGCGCTTACATTGCGGTGAAACTGCAAGGAGCTATAGACTACCAGTAATAGGCTTATAGTAATTATGAAGATATATATTTATAAGCTTGTTTCACGGGAAACTACACTTCCCAGTTTCTGAAGTCAAATGCACCAGAATACTCACAGAAATAAACATAATAATTCAGAAAGAAATCCTTCCCTGTGCCTAATTTATAATGTCAAAGAAGATGCTCAAATGAACTCCATCACAAAGAGGTCTTCTGAAACCAAATGAACCTATGAAACAAACAGCAAAAGTCATTCGGAAACTCGACCTGCTCATGAATTACCTCTGTTTTACCCTATGAAACAAATAGCGAACACTAACATTTCACAGTTACGAGCAACAAAAGTTTGCTAGATTGAGACAAGCACAGGATCTCCACAGAGAAAGGTCCAGCGAGGGAGAGAGAGATGGACTGGGTCTGAATAGAGAAGAGAGAGGAGTAATCTGATTCTTCTGAGGTTTTTGAAAGGCAACTGCTTTTATATATATATGTATATATATATTGGACTTAAGTCCTTAAAAAAACTTCATCTCCATATTATTCGGAATTCGGGATCACCGAAATATAAAACAACAAGAGAGCATTCCCTCCATTTGAAAAAGACAAAGATACGAGAAGATTAAGGGTGCGAAACGTACAAACGCCGATACGTTCAAATAATGAACCAACCTGTGGAGCCTGCTGCTGTCCAATAGGCTGCAGAGGCTCTTCTAGGAGCTCAAGCTACCTTTCTTTGACGAAGTTACCTCATAATCAAATATTAGCTATATATATAAAACCTCATAAGTCCAATTTCACCCCCTTCAATGGAACCACCATTTTCGCCAAATTGCCCCGAAATTGTTTAATTTGTCTCAAATATTACCCCCCCCCCCCCAAAAAAAAAAAAAAAAACACATGGGTATGTTGGTAATTTCATTAAAATAATAATAACTTACCAACAAATCCACCTAGAAAAATCATCCCGTCTTTTTCTTTTACCAACAATTCTTGAATGCTTTCAAAAAAAAAAAAAATTAAATCAAATTTATCTATATAGAAAAAAAATAAAAAAAGAATATCTCATGACACGGAAGTATAGAATCGTGGCTCCGTCCCCTCCTCCCTATGACATTCATTTGACTTTTAGGATTTATGGCATAAAATGCTCCACGTGTCACATCCACCAAACTTAACACCCTTGAAAATCCCAACCACACCTTTCTCTTAAAAAACAAAAAAAAAAAAAAAGTTTCATGGCATCGACAATCATGCGGACCGCCTATAAATTATATATCCCCAACAAATAAAGTCATAACTCTCCCAAAAATGAAACCCTAACCTTTCCGAATTTCATGTGCCAGAAACCAACCGATCGACAAAATGCAAGTCCAAATCCTCGAAACCAAACTCATCCAACCCTCTACACCACCCCTTCTCGATCAAGACCAGGTCCTCCCTCTCTCGCACCTCGACACCGATCCTAATCTCGACATCACGTTCCGTTACCTCCGTGTGTATGTAAATGCCGACCAAACGAAGCGCACCCACGATACACCGTACCATGTCATTGCCAGAGCGCTCTCTGGTGCACTTTGTTACTACTACCCTCTATGCGGCACGCTTCGCCCTGGCGATAACGATCATCACCGCCTTGAGCTACATTGTGTTGCCGGCCAAGGCATTCCGCTCGTTCACGCCACTGCCAATTGCACTCTCCATGCGGTTAAAAACCTTGATGACGCGGACTCGGGTTTCTTGGAGCGGTTGATTCCCGACCTGGATCCAGAGGAGAGTTTGGCCAACCCGTGCGTGCTCCAACTCACAGTGTTCGAATGCGGGGGGTTCAGCTTAGGCGCGGCCGTACACCATGCCATGTGCGACGGGCTCGGGGCGACCCTATTCTTCGCGGCGGCGGCGGAGCTAGCTCGTGGGGCGGAGCGAGTTTCCATCGAGCCGGTATGGGACCGAGACGTCTTGTTGGGGCCGAGGAGTCTGGGTCGAGTCGAGGCGCCAGTTGGGGATTACCTATGCGAGAACGGTCGGAAGCCGTACGATGATGAAGGGAATTGCAAGTTTGGTCGGGAGTTTTTCCACGTGAAAGAGGAGTGGTTGGACCGGTTTAAGGCATCGATGCTGGAAAAGTGCGGCCAGAAGTTCACCACGTTCGAAGCTTTAGGTGCATTCATTTGGCGCGCAAAGTAAGTCATTTAAGTACACCAACCTTTTCGAGATTATCTTAGGATTATCCTTCTTATTACACGGTTAATTCAGAGATTTGCACATATGTACATATCCAGTCGCAACGTCTTGACTTCAATTGATTTACAAATTCCTGAAACAGGGTCAAAGTATCAGACATTTCGGGAGACGAGACGGTGAAATTCTCATACTCGACGAACATTCGCAAGGTACTGAAACCACCATTGCCGGTCGGCTACTGGGGCAACGGATGTGTCCCGATATACGTCCAACTAACGGCGAAAGACTTGCTGGAAAAGCCAATCTGGGAAGTCGCGGAGCTGATCAGGAAGAGCAAGCGCAACGCAAGCGATGAGTACGTGCGATCGTACATCGACTTTCAAGACGCACATCGAAGAGAAGGCGTCTCGGCAGGTCAGGAGGAGAAGGCTTTTATCTTTTTTTTATTTTTATTTTTTTTAAGATTTACATGGCAGACATTGACATTGACCATGAAATAGTATAAATTTATCTATTCTTACCTCGTGATTATGGAGAGATAAGCCAATCAATTTTCAATGAATTGAGTGCATGTTAAGGAAATATACTCTTTTATTTCAATTTCTCAGGAAAAAAAATTATTGACTTGTAATATCACACGCTTAGGACACTTTGTATAAGGATGCATAAGATGCTTTATGGTCAGAAATAGCCAAGTGTCTGTATATTATGATTTACATGTCTATTATCATCTAATATCCCATTAATATGCACACTTACACTTTTTAATACCTTGAGGTCTTCTTTAGGAGTACGATATTGTGATTTCTCAAATTTAGACTATATGCAGTGAGTGGGGAGTCTACAACATCTAGTAGAATTAGTCACATGTTCGAAGATTCTCGGATATCCAATTTGAAACACAAGATTGTTAGTTGACTAGCGTATTGCGGCCATTTATCAAATGTTATCCGACACAAATTCTCCTTTGACATATTTCAACGCATGTTCACAGTAGAACCAGCTACAACAGCATCTGTAAAATGAGCTCACTCGATGATTTTTGTTTTTAGGGAAAAATGTGAGTGGATTCACGGATTGGAGGCACTTGGGGCACTCGGCGGTGGATTTTGGGTGGGGAGGGCCGGCCAACGTGCTGCCCCTCTCGAGGAAGCTCTTGGGAAGCAACGAGGCTTGCTTCTTCTTGCCTTGTTCCGAGGTCGGAGTCGGAGATCCGAGCGATGGCTTTAGGGTTTTGGTGAATCTGAAGGACAGGTGCTTGTGTGGTTTTAGGGAGGAGATGGAGAAGCTTGGGAAGATGGAGTTTGGGTTTGCTTAATGTTAAAGCAAGATGCTTTAGTGGCCATTTTATTGTATGCTGTGGAAGTTGGTTTTATACTTTGGAGGAAGTTCCCATGGGGGACCTTTCATTTTCCCCCATCCAAGTTTGATCTAATTCTCTTCTTTCTTCCTCTTTTTTTTTTTCGAGAATTTATTGCGATCACTACACTATTTATGTGATATGATCGATCGCAATAGCCTGATCATATTTCTAACATAAGTGAGGATATTACACGTTAAAATCAACATTCGTACGTGAAATCCAAAATGAGAATCAACGGAAGAATTATAAAGGCATGCATGAAGAGGTTCGATACTAACATTTTTTTCGATCATATCACAACTATAGCAAGTGAAAGCCTAGAATTCTCTATGAGTGAACCTATTGACGCATTTCCAGATCTTTCACTTATCAAAAGCTCGATTTGGCAATTTAGCTAGCTAAATTAATGAAGTGGCAGTAAAACCTAGCTAGGTAGGTAGGTCAATTAAGATGAGAAAAACTAGCTAAGGAGCTAGTCCCATGATAAACTCCAAAAATTGGCCTTATCACATCGTCAGGAGCCTTTGAAGTGTTAGTCATTATCTCATTTCTCCCAAATTAATCACGCAATTCAAGAATTTAAAGGACCCATAATGAATTTCACCAAAAAATAAAAAAAACTTATATTATGATTAGCTCTATCCAACGTGTTATAACCCCCAAAAACTTTGTACAAAATTTGATAGCAAGAAAGAGCGTCTAAATGAAATTTGATAATCTGACCAAAAAAAAAAGAAATTTGATAGATGAAGGATAATTTCCTAAGTCTGAACAGGTAACGCCTTGACCTAAGTTAGCTAAATAAGGAAATTAAGATAAGAAAAGGAAACCATAGGTAAAATCAGTCAATTCGCTACACCAATTTCTCGAATTGTTAGGACTACGAGTCAGTAACGTATAACAAGCATAGTCTCATAAATTTCCATGTGTGATGTGTTCGATATGCATTACTTGGCTCTCCATTTTCACATCTTCAGCTTTTTTGACATTTTATTATCATATAACTACCTAAGCAAATTATTAAAAGACTTTATCTCGGTTCTCATCTAGATCTTGGGATCCTCAGGATGCAAAATAACTAGAGTTTATTCCTTCCTATTGGGGAAATGAAAAATATAAGGAGAATCAGGTGAAGAAAACGAATGGAAGTTAACATCAAACCGTTTTTTTTTTTTTTAACAGACATATATGTAACGACCACAACGGGCTGGGCCGGAAGGATGAAAAAAGTCCAGGAGGGAGAATCCTGAAGGCTTTGCTGAAATCTATCACCTTATCCTCAAAGTGACGAACCAATAGGAGTTTTCCTCGAAAAATAAAATAAATCGACCGAAAATCTATGTGAAGCCAGTGAGAGAAGCGCTAGCTCTGCGACACGAAGAAGCCATGGCGTCTCTCCTGGGAACTTCTTCCACAGCAATCTTGGCCTCCCGGCGCCTCTCCTCACTTTCAGGTGCACTTTCCTGCACATGTTTCAAGCGTTTGGGAGGATAATCCGAATGACCCATTTCGGTTCTGGTCTTTAATTTGCTCGAATTCGACTATTTCGAGCTCGGGGTTTATGAGGTTTTTTAATGGGTCTCTGGAATTTGCCCTTGTTGTTGAATTTTCTTGTTTGCAGTGCAGAATCATGGCAAGAAATGCTATGGAGGGATTGGGTTTCAGACCAAGAAAGGAAGGTGTCCGTGGCATCTTGCCGTCACCAATGTTGCGACTGACATCAATTCTGTCGAGCAGGTATCGATTCTTTCCTTTGCCTTTTCTTTTATTAGATCTATGCATTTCTGGGAAGTTGCAGCAAGAGACTGATGTAGATTGATGCTTCAAATTTGTTAATTGCTAAGTTTTTTAGTGAAAGTAGACTGAAAATTGGGATGCTTCCATTGCATTTAATGATTAAGTGAGGATTTCTTAGGCTGAGGCATTACGCTAATCGAGTCGATTGGGAAAAAGAAAATGCTTTGCAGTTGATGGTTGTTTGAGGGTGGTCTTGTTGAGTGAAGTGAGAATTGTTTGGGGGAGAATTAGCATGGATTGCTTCTGTAGGATTTTGTGATTTGGATTGGATGGATTTTTTTCATTTTTCAGGCTCAGAAGCTTGCCTCTAAGGAGAGTCAGAGGCCAGTCTATCCTTTCGCCGCTATAGTTGGGCAAGATGAGATGAAGCTGTGCCTCTTACTAAATGTCATAGATCCTAAGATTGGTGGTGTCATGATTATGGGAGATAGGGGCACCGGGAAATCCACTACCGTCCGGTCATTGGTCGATTTACTCCCTGAGATCCAGGTGGTTGCTGGCGACCCGTATAACTCGGACCCTCAAGATCCGGAATCCATGGGCGTGGAAGTTCAGGAACTAGTGATAAAAGGGGAACAACTCCCTGTTGTGTCGACCAAAATCAACATGGTGGATTTGCCACTGGGGGCCACAGAAGATAGGGTGTGCGGTACGATAGACATCGAGAAAGCCCTCACTGAGGGTGTCAAGGCATTTGAGCCAGGCCTTCTTGCTAAAGCTAACAGAGGGATTCTTTACGTGGACGAAGTTAACCTTTTGGATGATCACTTGGTGGATGTTCTTTTAGATTCCGCTGCCTCGGGATGGAACACCGTGGAGAGGGAAGGAATCTCCATTTCGCACCCCGCTCGATTCATTCTCATTGGCTCAGGAAATCCTGAAGAAGGGGAGTTGAGACCGCAGCTTCTTGATCGGTTCGGTATGCATGCACAGGTAGGGACAGTGAGGGATGCAGAGCTAAGGGTAAAGATCGTGGAGGAGAGATCAAGATTTGACAAGAACCCCAAGGAGTTCCGTGATTCTTACGAAGCAGAGCAAGAGAAGTTGCAGCAGCAAATAAGGTCAGCTAGAAGTAATCTCTCCTCTGTCCAGATTGATCAAGATCTCAAGGTGAAAATTTCCAAGGTTTGTGCTGAGCTGAATGTCGATGGATTGAGAGGAGACATTGTGAGTAACAGAGCAGCTAAGGCCTTGGCTTCTCTGAAGGGAAGAGACAATGTAACCCCAGAAGATATCGCCACTGTGATTCCAAACTGCTTGAGGCATCGGCTTCGCAAAGATCCCTTGGAATCAATTGACTCGGGACTACTGGTAATTGAAAAGTTTTATGAGGTTTTCAGCTGAGGTATGTAGCGAAATGACTCTTTTTCCCCTGCTGAAATTACGTTTTTCTCCCATCTCACTGTAATTTTTACATTGTAGTTTTATTTTATGAATGAAATGTTAAGTGGAGCAGCGTTTCGGTTTCAATGGTTTCTATCGCTCCACATACTTGTTTATGCATTTGGAACAACCACGCTAGCAAAGTAGGGTCTTGTTCTCAATCATGATATTGAGGAAATTAAAATGAAGAAGGAAAGATTGGTTATGGATGGTGAACCCGTCGACAAAAGTTACTTTTCCTCCATTTGCTTGTGATTCGAAATGTTTGATCTGCGATTCTGTGTCGTATTATGAGACGGTTGTGATTTTTAAAGTGGAAGTTTCCATTGCAGTTGTGTGCTTTTCCTCTATTTGTATACTTTGTGAGGTATATTGATCGAACCGCAAGAAAAGCTAAAAACAGATTCTAGGAATGTAGCAAAGCTCAGGTTTTATTCTCTTCGGTTCTGGTCCTGCAATAATAAGTGGAAGCCAAATGCTGCATTATAAAAATATCTCTACAGAACAAACAAAATTCTCGACACAAATGAGGAACAACTGCTGGATCTTGAGAAACATTTCTAAAGGCACATCGAAGATCAACTCAACCTAGGAGGGATTCAGGACAGGATGGTATGTGCTCTCATTGGAAAGTACACCAAGTACGTGAACCACTGTGATGCCTCGATATGTGAATAAAAATGGAAAAGAAACTTTGCGTGGAATTTTCAGGATCTGTGTAGTTTAGTCAAGATATCGCTGATTTGCTTTGCCATTGGAGCTCTAAATGAACAAGCAGTAGAGATATGCTGGACACTAGTGTTAGACAGCCACAATGTAGTAGCCATATCAGTCTTTTACACTGTAGCATGCGGAACTATGAGAATCAACGCTGTCGTGATTTCGAACTCACTACCAAAACCCTGTTTTTTCCAAGTAATGAGTTTCTCCAATGTAAATTACCACTGAGCACCTTGGTAGCTCAAATTCAGGTTTCTGTCTCTACATTAGATGACAGGAATGGCTATTCTCACAATGTCAAGATTGGAAATATATTTGAGTTTGTTATTGATTATGCAATAACACAGAACATCCTAGGAATGCCAAAATTTGGGACAGCGCTCTGCAAATGCCGGCTGCCGCTGGTATACGACCGATGCGGTCCTTATCAATATTCCAGCTGTTAGAGCAAATATCTCGTACTTCTTATCTGCTGTTTGGTAGTCGAAACGATGGAGCAGATACTTATCTCCCATCCACTCCCTCTCCTCTGCTCTCCTGTTCTCGTCCTGTGACACATAAGCGAAATTCAGATGGCTTCGTAAGATAAATTTCTCGTTGTTAGAGGACATGTTTTCCTGACCAAAAAATGAGGAGCAATCGCCGTACATGAAGAAACATTTCTAAAGGCGCATCGAAGATTGCTTCCACCTCGGCCGGATTCATGGCTGGATGGTATGCATTCTTGTTGGCAAGAATGCCAACCACAGGAACCACCGTGATACCTATCTGTGCAAAATGAAGCCGACATGAGAAACTTCACACAGAAATATTTCATGATCTATACTCAGTCATCAGATGGGCAAGATCAGCAGATCATTTCGCAATTCCAGCACTAAATTCTGAAGAAACATGGAGGCTGCAGCCTCCCATTGCGAGAATCGGTGCTGTCATCTCCAGCGTAGTTTCCTCGTCTCTACGGAATGACATCTTTCCTTGAAAAGACTAGCTAAGCTTTGGCATCGCTAAAAACTCAATGCAAAGATGGACCGAGAGGGTAAACAGGTGAGACTCGTGCAACTGCAATAGAACCAATGTATGCACAAGCTGGATTAATGTCCTTACCTTGGTCACGAATGGTTGAAGAACAGTGACGACTTCAACCAGAGATGGGTCCAACCCGACCTCCTCCTTGGCCTCCCTCAAAGCCGTCGCGATGTCGTCGGCGTCGCCTTCCTCCCGTTTCCCACCAGGCAACGAAACTTCTCCTGTAAAAATGAAATACACCGCACAGCTCGTGTTCTGACTCGTGCACAGAAACCAGAACTTCATAACGAGGAGGGAAAATAACGCCATGAATGGAATGAACAGAAAAGCATAAAATTTTATAAAATGTTCAATAGTTGAAACCAGATTCTCTCAGAGAGACTAACAAATCGCTAATTTGCAAAAAGAAAGTTGTAAGGCATATCCATGGATCTTTAAATCATTCGCTTATGCAACATGCAAAAAAGAAAGCATCATGGTAAGATACATTCAGCTGGCAATTCAATATATTAACTGGAGTTTCAAAGTTCATTCAACCTATGACGGAATTTAGACTCCACTGGCTATGGACACTATAATGATCCACCAAAAAAAATCCACATTTCACTTATTTAGGAAAGATAATATTCTAACGCAACATGTACCGATAGATATTAGTAGAAGTTCTTGACCAAGGACCTGTTCGATGACTTCATTTAAATGCTGGAAACAAAAAAGCCAGCACTTAATGAAATTCAATTTGTTAGATAACCATCGCTAGAATTTATTTGAATAATTCAATTAAATAAAAAATCACTAATTTGGTTTGCGAGGAAGGCTTAATAACTCACTAAGAAGAAAAGTTAATAATGGATGTTAATTGGAAACATATGGTTAAAACTTATCGTTGGTAATTACAGTTTCATGTTTGTAAAGAAAGTAATGTTTAATTTATTTTTGATTATCGTCAAACGACATTTTAGTTCTATTTTCAGCACTTCGGATCATGATCACTTAAAATTTAGTACGAACACTTCCAGCACTTAAATTTTTAATTTCACCAAACAAGTCCGAAGTGACATGCCAGTTTTGTTTCGACTGATCAAAGAAGCTAATGATTCAACATATGGGTCCTACTTGTTTCAATATCCAATTGAAAATTGCCACGTTTTCAGTAGAAAAAAAACCTCTCCGTGTTTCTCCCATTTTCCAATCAACCGTTTCCCTCGTGTCGAAATTACCAACATGGTCAACTTTGATGGCCCATGCAGCTGTACAAATTATATGGCCCTTCGAAGAATTCGAATTTTAAAATTCATGACAACCTAACTTTTCTCTTCCCACTTTTTTGATTGCCCACTACTCCGGCTACCTAATTATCACTTTTTTTTAATTAAATATTCAGTTGCTTGGCTTCTACAAATTTAAGTATAGACGCCTATGTTGATAACTTACTGATAAATGCTAATGGACATTTCGGCCCGCGGGTGATTCGTAATTAATGCAAACCACGAGGGCCTGATAATGGAAGGAAAGCCTACCAGGGTGAGCAGAGAGCGTGGAGGCGCGTTTGGTGAGCAGGACGCGGAGATCTCCCTCGCCGCCACCGCCGCCTTCGAAGAGGCAGATCAGAACCGCGGCTCTCGTCGAACGGGGCCTGGGGCGGAGAGACTCCGGCGCAATCTCCGACCCCTGGCCGGCGCCCGTCTGGAAATGTCCTGTGTTTCAGGCTGTTGCCGATCCGTTTGCCCGGAAGTATGAGGCGGCTCGTAGCAACGGAGCCGTCGCGCCAGGAGGGCGAGCCCGTGGGAGTCCGGGAGAGCGAGCGGAAAGGCTGTTGATGGAGGAGTACTAGTCATGGTTCGGTTGGTGGGTTGGTTGCAAAATGGCCAGTCAATTATTATAGGTACGACGGGATGTCTTGGGTAACAGTCGTGCCAGGTGGCATAACGGGCCGACAAGGATAGCCTGGAACAGCCATTCCCTTCTTGGGTCCATCCATTTGGTCACACCTAACTTCTACCACAAGACTAGAGTGTTACAAGATATTGAGTAATCCTAGAGTACTACAAATGAGCAATAATCTATGTGTAAGGATTTCGGTAACGAGCGATCTCGGATATCAATTAATTTAACCATGCTAAAGGAGAAACAGTTTATTTTTCGATATAGTGATTGTGCATGACACGAGACAATCGTTGCATTGGAGGCCAAGAAGTTCCCTTGGCTGTCCCATCTCGCGCGGCGGGAAGTTAGAAAGACTGAGTGCCGTGCTGCCTATTCGGTATTCGCCTTCCATACGTGCCTGGTGGATGTTGTTTTAGATTCCGCCGTCTCGGGATGGAACATCGCGGAGAGAGCAGGAATCTCCATTTTGCACCCGGCTCGGTGCATTCCCGTTGGCTCGGGAAGTCCTGGAGAAAGGGAAGTTGAGGCCGCAGCTTCTTGATCGGTTCGGTATGCACGCGCAGGTAGGGACAGCGAGGTATGCGGAGCTGAGGGTAAAGATCGTGGAGGAGAAAGCAAGATTCGACAAGGAGTTCCGTGATTTTTACAAAGCAGAGAAAGAGAAGTTGCAGCAGCAAATAGTTTCGGCTAGGAGTAATCTCTCTTCTGTCCGCATTGACCAAGATCTCAAGGTGAAAATGTCCAAGGTTTGCGCCAAAGCTGGACGTGGATGGACTAAGAGGAGGTATCGTGACTAACGGAGCAGCTAAGGCCTTGTCTGCTCTGAAGGGAAGAGACAAGGTAACCGCGGAAGATATCGCTACTGTGATTCCGAAGTGTGTGAGGCGTCGGCTTCGCAAAGATCCCTCGGAATCAATTGAATCTGGACTACTGGTCATCGAAAAGTCGTACGAGGTTTTCAGCTGAGTGTGAGGTTGCGAAACGTACTCTTTTTTCCCTTGCTGATATTACGTTTTCCCCCTCCCGCTGTAATTTTCACGCCGTAGTTCTTCTTTTATGAATGAAATGCTTAGAGTGAAGTAGGAGAGATTGGTTATGGATAGTGATCCTTCTGCAAGAAGTCCCTTTTTCTCAATTTGCTTGCCATTCGATGCGTTTGATCTGCGATTCCATGTTGGGTCATGAAACAGTTGCGATTTTCGAACTGAGTTTCCATTGCAGCCGTGTGCTTTTCTTCTATCTGTTGCAACGTTCCTTCTCCTCTATTCGTATACATCACAATGTATCGATCAAATGGCGAGAAAAGCGTGAAACAAATTCTAGGTAGTGAATACGGCGGATGTGCTAATTCACGGATAGGCAACAGATATCGATCATGATTTCAAATTTGCTACCAAGCACTACTGCTCCAAGGAATGAGACTTATTGACAGTCACCAACTTGGCAGCTTAAATAAAATTCAGGTTTTTGTCTCTACATTGGATTAAAACAGATGGCTACTCTCAGAATGTTGAGGCAGGAGCTGCATTGAGATTGTTAGTGATTATGCAACAAGACAGAACATCCTAGGAATGCCAAAATTTGGAAGAGAGCTCTGCAAATGCCGGTGGCCGCTCGTAAACGACCGATGCGACCCCTATCAATATCACAGCTGTTAGACCAAATATATCATACTTTTTATCCGCTGTTTGATAGTCAAAATGTTGGAGCAGATACTTCACTCCCATCCACTCCGCTTCCTCAGCTCTCCTGTTCCTGTCCTGTAACACACACATGAAATTTAAGTGGCTTCCTAAGATAAATCTCTCAGTAGAGCAAAACGTTTTCCCGACAAAAACAAGGAGCAGTCACCGTACCTGAAGAAACATTTCTAAAGGCGCATCGAAGATCGCTTCCACCTCAGATGGATTCGGGGTTGGACGATATGCATTCTTGTCAAAAAGAATGCCTACCACAGGAATCACCGTGATAGCAATCTATGCAGATCGAAGACAGCAAAAGAAACTTGAGACAGAAATGTTTCATGATCTATTTTCACTCATAAGATTGGCAAGATCAACAATATCTGCCGATTTCTTCGCAATTCCAGCACTAAATTCTGAAGAAACGTGGAGACTGCAGTTTCCTCGAGGCTCAAATTGTGATTGTCGGTACTATGATCTCCAGCAAAGTTTCCCCATGTCAACGAAACAACATCGTCCCAATAAACGACTAGCTAAGCTTCGGCATCACTAAAACCTTAATCCGAAGATGGAGCGAGAGGGCAAACAGTCGAGGCTTATGTAGCTGCAATAGAACCAATGTATTTACAAGTTGGATTTATGTCCTTACCTTGGTCGCATATGGTTGAAGAACAGTGACGACTTCAACAAGAGATGGGTCCAATCCGATCTCCTCCTTGGCCTCCCTCAAAGCCGTCGCTACGTCGTCGGCATCTCCTTCGTCCTGCATCCCACCAGGAAATGAAACGTGTCCTGCAGAAGTAAAATACACCACACAGCTCATGTCTTCACCCATGCATGGAAACAAGAAATCATAACAACGGAGTAAAATGACACGACAATGATGTCGGTGAAAGCATGTAAAGCAGTTGATAGATGACGATCAAGCTTTTGGATCTCATCTAACTTCTTTATACATGGAAAATTACCAAAAAAATCCTAAACTTATTGCACAACAGCCAATTTAGTCAAAAACTTTTCAATTTGGCCAATTTAATCATAAACATTTTGAAAATTTGTTGATGAGTCATTCAAATCAATTTTGTCCGGAAATCACTAACATAGACAATGGCCATCCTACATGGCACGGCTAGCACTAGCGTAGACAACTTTTGAATTCTTTAAAAACATTTATGATTTTTCTTCCTTTTTTTCTCCTTTTGTCCCTTTTTTTTCTTTCTTTTCTTCTCTTTTTCTTTTTCTCCTTTTTGAATTTTCAGCCGACAGGGCCACGGTGATAGTTGACCATAGGTGAGAAACGGGTCCTACCAGCCAACAAGCGAGGGTCGTGACTTTCGCTTGGAACTAGGTAATGGCCTCAAGTCCATCACCTATGGTCGACCAGACTAGGCAAACATTGCTAGCATCATCAACATAGAGTTGGAAAAAGAAAAGAGTAAGAGAAGAACGAAAGAGATAAAAAGAAAGGAAAAATAAGAAACAAAAAAAATTATCAACATCGGCAATGAACATTTGACATAAGACGAGTGTTATTTATGTTAGCAATTTCAGACCAAAATTGGCTAAAAGGATTTCTTGATAAATTGTCAAATATTTAAAAATTAATTGATTAAATTAAAATGTTTAAAACCGAATTGGTCGCTGTACACAATAGGTTTAAAACTTAATCTGTAATTTTACTGTCATCAAAGTGTTATACAAAAAAGTTTGTCAACCATCTCATGTTTTTCCTAAGGGGCTCTGGAGACTCAAAGTACCTCAGAAAAATTAAACCAAACACGCCTTTAATATCTCTGGTATTTTTCATCTTCTAATGAAAGATTGGATTGAGAACTTAGCAATTTAATTATTCCCCTCGTGTCGACATTGCCAGCGTGGTTGATGGCTCATGCAGCTGTACAAATTGAGCCGCTTGGACAAATTATGCTTAGTTATTATGAAATCGCGACGTACTGAAATGCTGACAAACCTTTCGGCATGGATTAATTCGTAATTACGCAAAATATGATGCCTGAAATCGAAGGAAAGCCTACCTGGGCTGGTGGAAAGAGTGGAGGCGCGTTTGGTGAGGATCACACGCAGATTGCCATCGTCGCCTTCGAATAGGCAGATCAGAACGGCGGCTCTCGCGGAGTTGGGCCGGTGGCAAAGAGACTCCACCGCGGTCCCGACCTTCGACCAATGCTCTTTTGGAGCTGTGCGGTGTTTCGTCTTTGTTGCCAATCCGTTTGCCGGGAAGGAGGTGGTGGCGGCGGCTTGTGGTGACGAAGCCGTCGTGCCAGGGTCGCCAGTCCATGGGAGCCCGGGAGCGTGAGCGGAGAGGTTTTTGATGGAGGAGTAGTCATGGGTTCAGTTGATAACACCTAAAACCGGCGGTGTATTATAGAAGAGATGGAACCTTCTTGGGTCCATCCATTTGATCATACCTAACTTCTGCCGCAGGACTAGGGTGTTATCAAACATTGAGGGGCCTGGTAATGCTAGGGAAATAAACTTGATGGCGAACCTTCAAGATGAAGTATCTATAGATGTCGTTAAGTAAATCTTAGAGTACTCAAAATGAGCAGCAATTTTCTTTATAAGGACGTTATTAATCAATGTTCTTGGATATCGATTAATTTAAGCATGCTAAAAGAGAAATATAACTTAATTTTTCTAAATCCGTGATTACACTTGTAACACAATACAATCAACATTATGAGATTGTTGCTATTCCACAAGAAGGTGAGGGTGTTAATGAAGATGTGAGTATTGATAATGAACCTCTTATTGACATCTAAATTTTGGCGACCCTAAAGAAATAAAATAAAAATTGCATAGCATATAAAAATTGCATTAGAGCAAATAAAAGGAAAAAAGAAAAAAGAAAAAGAAATAAAAGGAAAATAAAGGAATGATCAATCTAATTTGATTATGAATGGAATATGGAAATTATGATTAGCCATCCTTGCTCCGGTGAATATTCAAATCATAATAAATATGGAAGCAAATTCTCAGTCAAAGAAATTAGGTGAATAAAAAAGCAAGGAGTTTGATTAAAGGGAAAGAATCAAAACATTCAAGGAAAAATCAAGCCGATTGCAATCCAATTTGCGATCATGAATTAAGGCAATGGAAAAAGGAAGCTCGAAAATTGCCATGGAAGAGGGTGCTTGGAACACTATAAAAAGGACCGAATTTTGTGAAAAAAAGAGGGGGGAGAATTCGCAAAAAAAAATTCATAAAAAGAGCAAGAGTGACAGAATTCGTGAAAGTGAGAAGAAAGAAAAGAAAAAGAGAGGAACCCCCCTTCGTCGTCCAAAGGAGGCGAATCGGCGGACGGGGGCGTCGCGGTGACTTAGGTCCAAGCTGGCCGGTCAACCGCTGGCGATCGGCCTCCTCGGCCTCGGGGAATCGCGCCGCGATCGTCGCATACCGCCGCACCACGAGGCGTCGGCCGCGAAGACCGGCGACCACTTCTTTCTTGGCGCGGTGCCCGACACCCTTCTCTCTCGGGCAATCACGCAAGCGACTTCGCGAAAGGAGCACCGCCGGCGTTGAATTGCCAACCCGGTCCAAAGGAGGGTTTTCTTCCCCTCTGACAACCTACAGAAGAAAAGAAAGGGAAAACCTCTGCGACGCCCTTTTTTTTTACTTTTCGACACTCAGCATTTCTCTTCCCCTCCACAAACCCCCTTCGTCGTCCAAAAAAAAAAAGAAAAGGTTTTCCTTCAGACAACCTACAGAAGAAAAGAAAAAAAAAAAAAAAAGAGAAAAAGTGCAGAGAACAAGTGACGTGAGTGAGTAGAGGGAGAAAAGGTTAATACCGTGAACTAATACATCAATAATAAATTTATTTCAAAAAAGAGGTTAATACCTTAAAAACTCCAAACTAATACATCAATAATAAATTTATTCTAAATTATTTTTTTTTACTATGAAAAATCCCAAACTATATATGACAAATTTATCTGACAAATTTATGAAAAATAAAAAACCTTATGGTATATTTATGACAAATTTATCCCAAATTAATTTATAAAAACCCCCGAACTCGTAAATTTGTGATAAATATTAAATTGAATTAAGACAACGACAAAGAAAAAAAGGGAAAACTCGTAAAACCCCCTTCGTCGTCCAAAAGAGGGTTTTCTCTTCCCCTCTGACAACTGCAGAAGAAAAGAAAGGGAAAAGAACTCGTAAATTCCGCGGGAGCAATATAATCTTCATAATTGAATTAATTACCACAAAAAAATCTCTTTTTTTTTTTTTTTTGTGGCCCCCCTCGTATGTTTCTATTGTGTGGCCAAAACCCTACACGAACATCCTTTTTATAGGTCAAGGATTAGGGTTTTAAATTATTTTTTTCTTAGAAAAATTTCAAAACCCTGTTTTATACCTTGAAATCCTTTTTATAGGTCAAGGATTATCAATAATAAATTTATTCTAAATTTTTTTTTTTTTTTTTCTTCAAATCAATATCCACGAACATTTTATTCAAAATTATTTTTATTTTTTCTTCAAAAATCAAACGAAAATTTTTTTCAAAATGCAATATTTGCCAAAAAATATTTCCACTTGCCCAATCCAAAAAAATTATATCATATCCTTGCCCAATCCAAAAAAATTATATCATATCCCAATCCAAAAAAATTCCTATCAAATTCCTATTTTTACAAGATAATTTTTCGATCATAAAAAAACCGTTTTATCAATTTGCCATTTTTATAAAGGATTAGGGTTTTATTTTCTGGATCAAATCAATATCCCTGAATTTGCTTTTTCAAATTCAATATTTTACTCATATCCTGAATGATCATAAAAAAGATGGACTTGGGTCAATTTGCTCATAAAAAATGGTGTTGCGGAGAGAAGACCATAACCCTACCGGAAATGGTTAGGTCACAAACGCAATATTTTCTTTTCCACTACTTCAATCCAAAAATTATATCACATCCTTAAAAATTTCAAATTCCTATTTTTATAAGATAATTTCCGATCATAAAAAAGCATTTGCATAGGTGAGCAGAAAAGTGGAGATAACGAATTCGAACCACGATCTACATTCTTGAGAAGATTTCCTAAGAAGGGAAATATGTGATGATTATTCCCTTTTGAAACATTGGATCATAAAAAAGATGGACTGGGTCAATTTGCTCATTTTGGCTTCGTTTCAACCTGGATAGCTCAACTCATCAAATTAAAGTTCTGAACCATCAATTCGAACTCATTTGTCATCGGCCCAATGTAAATGCAAATTAAAAATAAATGCACATAAAACTATATGGTATGCAATTAACTATTTAATGCAATAAATGAATAACCGGATGGCCAAAATTTAGGTGTCAACACTTGGAAAAGCACTAAAAAATAAAATAAAATCCTGCATTAGAGTATGTAGGTTTAGTAAATTGGACATGTGGGTTTAGTAAATTAGAAATTTTTTTTAGGATTACATTTTTTAGGATTGCATTTTTAGAAATAGGTTAGGGTTGGACCTAAATAATTTTTTTTTTTATAAATAGGGTCTTAGATAATGTTTGCACATTTTAATTATCCTATTTTTCTTTAAAAAATAGTTTTCTAAGATAGGATAGGGTTTTAGTCAAATTAATCCCTAAAATAAATTAGAAAATTATTCATTTTAAATAGTTTAATCAGGGTTTTTATTAATTCCGAATTTCAATAAAAAAATACAAAAATACTAGGTGTATGTTAATTAGTTTGCATAATAGGTTCATTTAATTAGAATTTGTTTAGGTAATGTAGTTAAAATGCATGTTTTATGATAAAATTCTAATTTCAAGAAAACCAAAAAAATAATTGCTTGCTTTGTGTGATGCAATTTATTTATTTATTTATTTATTGAATGTTTAATAGTGGATGAGCACCTGTGTGATCACCTTTTGACATGATAGTAATTTAGGTTAAAATAAATCAAAGCTGCTTGCAAAAACATTTTTGAAAATAAAAAGAATGGTTTCGAAAGGGCATTAGAGAAATATAGTATAACTAAGTCCCCGTACCCATAGTCTCTGGTTCGTAGGAGTAAAATAATTCTCCAATTATTTTACTTAGGTGTCTAATCGACCTACCGTAAATTGATTAGTGGCGACTCCTAGATAAAAATCGTTTGCATGTTAAATATTTTAATCTTAAGTTGTGAATTGGTATGGGCTTGGAAGAGCCCGAGCTACATTTAAAGACTTAGTGGTCCATTAACCTAAACTCTAAGGGGTGAACCCGAAATTTAGGTCGCGAAACCTCTAATCGACCTTGAAGTTGATTATTTTGGAAAAAAAATGAGTGACTATTTTTACACGCGTGAGTAAATTTGGGATCTTAGTGGAAGTCGGGAAATTTAATTTTAGACAAAAAAAAAATTTTGGAATGGAATTGAGATTAAAATTGAAAGTTGGGGATCATTTTAGGGAATCAATTGAATCTGGTTATGGATAGTTTTCACGCCGTAGTTCTTCTTTTATGAATGAAATGCTTAGAGTGAAGTAGGAGAGATTGGCTATGGATAGTGATCCTTCTGCGAGAAGTCCCTTTTTTCTCAATTTGCTTGCCATTCGATGCGTTTGATCTGCGATTCCATGTTGGGTTATGAAACAGTTGCAATTTTCAAATTGAGTTTCCATTGCAGTTGTGTGCTTTTTCTCTATCTGTTGCAACGTTCCTTCTCCTCTATTCGTATACATCACAATGTATCGATCAAATGGCAAGAAAAGCGTGAAACAAATTCTAGGTAGTGAAAACGGCGGAGGTGCTAATTCACGGATAGCTAACAGATATTGATCATGATTTCAAATTTGCTACCAAGCTTTACTGTTCCAAGGAATGAGACTTATTGACAGTCACCAACTTGGCAGCTCAAATTCAGCTTTTTGTCTCTACATTGGATTAAAACAGATAGGTACTTTCAGAATGTTGAGGCAGGAGCTGCATTGAGATTGTTAGTGATTATGCAACAAGACAGAACATCCTAGGAATGCCAAAATTTGGAAGAGAGCTCTGCAAATGCCGGTGGCCTCTCGTAAACGACCGATGCAACCCCTATCAATATCACAGCTGTTAGACCAAATATATCATACTTTTTATCCGCTGTTTGATAGTCGAAATGTTGGAGCAGATACTTCTCTCCCATCCACTCCGCTTCCTCCGCCCTCCTGTTCCTGTCCTGTAAACACATGAAATTCAAGTGGCTTCCTAAGATAAATTTCTCAGCAGAGCAAAAAGTTTTTCTGACAAAAATGAGGAGCAATCACCGTACCTGAAGAAACATTTCTAAAGGCGCATCGAAGATCGCTTCCACCTCAGATGGATTCGGGGATGGACGATATGCGTTCTTGTCGAAAAGAATGCCAACCACAGGAATCACCGTGATACTGATCTATGCAAATTGAAGACGGCAAAAGAAACTTTAGACAAAAATGTTTCACGATCTATTTTCACTCGTAAGATTGGCAAGATTGAGAATATCTGCTGATTATTTCGCAATTCCAGCACTAAATTCTGAAGAAACGTGGAGACTGCAGTTTCCTCGAGGCTCCAATTGTGATTGTCGGTACTATGATCTCCAGCAAAGTTTCCCCATGTCGACGAAACATCATCGTTCAGACAAACGACTAGCTAAGCTTCGGCATCACTAAAACCTTAATCCGAAGATGGAGCGAGAGGGCAAACAGTCGAGGCTTATGTAGCTGCAATAGAACCGATGGATTTACAGGTTGGATTTATGTCCTTACCTTGGTCGGATATGGTTGAAGAACAGTGACGACTTCAACAAGAGATGGGTCCAATCCGATCTCCTCCTTGGCCTCCCTCAAAGCCGTCGCAACGTCGTCGGCATCGCCTTCGTCCTGCTTCCCACCAGGAAATGAAACGTGTCCTGCAGAAGTGAAATACACCACACAGCTCATGTCTTCACTCGTGCATGGAAACAAGAAGTCATAACAACGGGGTAAAATGACACGACGATGATATCGGTGAAAGCATGTAAAGCAGTTGATAGATGACAATCAAGCTTTTGGATCTCATCTAACTTCTTTAAACATGGGAAATTACCAAAAAGAGTCCTAAATTTATTGTCGTACAATAATGCTGATGAGTCATTTGGACCATTTTTGTCTGGAAATCACTAATGCAGGCGATGATCATCCTACATGGCACGGCCAGCACTAACATAGATCATTTTTACAATTCTTTAAAAACATTTATGAGTTTTCCTCTTCTTTTTTTCCCCTTTCACCCCCTTTTTTTTTCCTTCTCTTTTTCTTTTTCTCTTTTTTGAATTTCCAGCCGACAAGGCCACGGTGATAGCCGACCAGGTGAGAAACGGCTCCGACCAGCCAACAAGCGAGGGTCGTGACTTTCGCTTGGAACTAGGTGATGGCCTCGAGTCCCTCGCCTGTGGGTGACGAGGCCGTGACCCCCTTGACCAGACTAGGCAAACATTGCTAGCATCATCAACATAGAGTTGGAAAAAGAAAAGAGTAAGAGAAGAATCAAAGAGATAAGAAGAAAAGAAAAATAAGAATTAAAACAAATTATCAACATCGGCACTAACCATTTGACATAAGACGAGTGTTATCTATGTTAGCAATTTCAAATTAAAATTGGCTAAAAGGATTTATTGATAAATCGTCAAATGTTAATAACTAATTGATCAAATTAGAAGATTTAAGATCAAATTGGCCGCCATACAATAGGTTTTAAACTTTTTCGGTAATTTTCCTATCATCAAAGTGTTTATACAAAAAAGTTTGTCAACCACCTCATGTTTTTCCTAAGGAGCTCTGGAGACTCAAAGTACCTTAGAAAAACCAAATCAAACACGCCCTTAATACCTCTGACATTTTTCATCTTCTAATGAAAGATTGGATTGAGAACTTAGCAATTCAATTATTCCCCTCGTGTCGATATTGCCAGCGTGGTCAAATATTGATGGCTCATGCAGCTGTACAAATTCAGCCGCTTGGACAAATTATGCTTAGTTATTATGAAATCGCGACGTACTGAAATGCTGACAAACCTTTCGGCATGGATTAATTCGTAAATTACGCAAAATCCTACCTGGGTTGGTGGAAAGAGTGGAGGAGCGTTTGGTGAGGAGCACACGCAGATTGCCATCGTCGCCTTCGAATAGGCAGATCAGAACGGCGGCTTTCACGGAGTTGGGCGGCGGCAGAGAGACTCCACCGCAGTCCCTGACCTTCGACCGGCACTCTCGTCGGAGCTGTCTGGTGTTTCGTGCTGTTGCCAATCCGTTTGCCGGGAAGGAGGTGGCGGCGGTGGCTTGTGGTGACGGAGCCGTCGTGCCAGGGTCTCCAGCCCATGGGAGCCCGGGAGTGTGAGCGGAGAGACTCTTGATGGAGGAGTCGTCATGGGTTCAGTTGATAACACCTAAAACCGGCGGTGTATTATAGAAGAGGTGGAACCTTCTTGGGTCCATCCATTTGATCCCACCTAACTTTGCCGCAGGACTAGGGTGTTACCAAACATTGAGGGGCCTGGTCATGCTAGGGAAATAAACTTGATGGCGAACCTTCAAGATGGAGTATCTATAGATGTCGTTAAGTCAAGCTTAGAGTACTCAAAATGAGCAGCAATTTTCTTTAAAAGGACGTTATTAATCAATGTTCTTGGATATCGATTAATTTAAGCATGCTAAAAGAGAAACATAACTTAATTTTTCTAAATCCGTGATTACTTGTAACATGATACGATCGACATTATGAGATTGTTGCTGTTCCACGAGAAGGTGAGGGCATTAATGAAGATGTGAGTATTGATAATGAACCCCTAATCCATCTCAATGTTGATTATTTTGAAAAAAACAAGTGACTATTTTTACACGAGTGAGTAAATTTGGGATCTTACTGGAAGTCGGGAAATTTACTTTTAGACCAAAAAAAAAAAAATCAGAATGGAATTGAGATTAGAATTGAAAGTTGGGGATCATTTTAGGGAATTAACTCATGAAAATTCATGTCTCCATCAACAACCTAAGATGTCTCAAACCGAAAAAAAAAAAAATGTTCAGCTTCTTCAAAAGTATTTTAGTAGGATTTAGTATATCCAACAATTATAGAAATGGGTGAGATTGTGCTTAAAACATGGCGACAAGAGAATGCTCGGATCCTGGTAAATACTTTTTCCTAATTTAAAGTTAACTCCAGGTTTCATGAAAAAGGGATGAGCGGCTATTATTGTAGTATGAATTGGTAAGATTGTACTGAAATAGAGAAACATTAGCAATATATTGCTCTATGTTTACATATTGTTGATTTTGTGAATAAAACCTGTCGATTAGCCTTTGTCACACCCCAACTGCATAAAGTTAGTGAAAATGACATCACTATCCCCCTACCAGAAGGAGGCAATCCCAAACAAAAACAAACGTGAACATGTTTTCAAAAATATGGGTGTCAACGGTTCAGTTCGGTTCGGTTTTTTTGAAAAACGGAACCCAATCGAACCGTTAGAAAAATCTTCTGAACCGAACCGAACCGAATGAGACCCAAACCGAATATGAATTAACCGAACCGAAATTTCAATTTGGTTCGGTTTTTCAATTTTCGGTTTTCAACTTTTGGTTTTTTTTTTTTGGTTTTCAATTCTTTCTCTTTTTTATTTTCAATTTATTTAATTTTTTTTATTCCCTAAATCTTCTTCTTCCTTGCGTTCTTCTCCGTCCTCGAACAACGCCTGCAGCTTCCCTATTTCACCGAAACAGGCTTTCCTCAAATCTCACCCAAAAACACCACCGGCCGAAGTAGCCAGCACCCACACCATCACCGAACCACCACCCTCTACCGGTCGTTCCCTCCAACAGGCGTCGACTACCGCTGGCGGACTACTTGGCTCGGCTTCCACCGAGCTTGGCCGGAAGATAGAACTCGGCCCCATCGACCGGGCGCCATTCGAGGTAGCCCCGATGCCGACATCTTCCAACACCCACCCGTGCCAACACCGTTAACCTTCCCTTTCTCGAACCGTCCACGACCAACCCACAAAACCAAAGAAAGTCTACACGGATCTGGCCTAGACAAAACTTCGAACATCTGGGGTGCGCCCACGAAAAAGCTAACGAAAGCTCGACCGAGAGATCAATCAACAATCCAAGCACTTGTTCAAAAAAAAAAAAAAACAATCCAAGCAGAAACAACAACCAAGCAAAGTCTAGAGACAACAAATTGCGGGCGCTTGTGACAGAGAAAAAGGGAAGGTGACAAGCTGCGTCCGCGGGCGCTTGTGACGCAAGGGAAAGACGCGCAAGTGACGAGAGTGAATTCGGGGAGCCTTCTAGAATGCATGAGCTGGCGTGGCGTGGGGGGATAGGGACGTGTAACAAAAAGATGTTGAGGCGAGGAACGCATGCTCGAGCAACGGATGACGGAGGAGCTCGCTGATTTTTGGAGAGTTCTTCGGCCGAGTGAAAGGAGAGAGGTGCTGATCCGAGAGAAAAAGAGGGGCTCGGCCATTGCAAAGGGGCACTGGGGACGGTTTTCCACGAAACCAGATCGCCGACGAAGGAGGTGTCAAAGAGATACATTAGAGAGCAGTCTGTTTTGTGGGGGAGGGCCGGCCAGGAAGGATCGAGAGAAAAGCTTCGCTGAAGAAGGACACAAGCGGAAGAGAACGCGAACAAAGTGAGAGAAGCAGGGAGGGCTTCGGTTGGTTTCGATTTTTTCGGTTCGGTTCTTATCGATTAACAGATAAAAACCTAACCAATAAAAACATATAGGTTTTTAATGAGAATCGAACTGAAAACCGAACCAAACCGAAAAAACCGAATTTTTCGATTCAATTCAATTCGGTTCCTGACATCCCTAATAAAAAATATGGGACAAAGTACATCTCAAGTGCCAAAATCGAAGCAAAATGGATCACTTAAGTGTCATTCCGGCCAAAATGCCGACGTGGCGATTTTCCGGCGAAGAAAGTGCAAAACGACGCCGTTTTGCAAGCTGACATGATAAAAAAATAAAAATAAAATAAATTTAAAAGAAAAAAAAAGGGGGCTAGGTAGCTGAGGGCTGAGCCCTCGCCGCTGCCACCGAAAGGGCCGGCAGCAAAGGGGGAGGGTTGGTCAAGGTTGTCGGGCCCTAGCTAGGGCCGGCAACCCCGGCCGACCCGCAGTGAGGGTCCGCGAGCCCTCGTCCGACTGGGCCAAGGGCCGCCGCCCTCTGGGGACCCCGAAGAGGGCGGCGGCCCTTGGCCAAGCGAGCGAGGGCCGCCGATCCTCGCCGGGAAAGGGCTGCCGCCCTTGTGGACCCCCCAAAGGGCGTGACTCCACGAGGGCGGCGGCCCTTTGCTCGGCCGAGCGAGGGCCCGCCGACCCCTGCCGGAGTTGAGGGCCGCGACCCTTGCCCGATCCGGCGAGGGCTCGCGGGCCCCGTCGCCGGTCGGCCGAGGTCGCCGGGCCCTAGCCCTTTCGACGGCGGGGAGGTGGCGGCGGCGAAGGGCTCGATCCTCAACCGCCTCCCCCTTTTTAAGTTTTAGTTTTTTTAATATTTTATATTTATTTTTAAATTTTTTAAATGAATTTAATTTAATTAATTTTTATATTGATTTTTTTACCACGTCAACACTTTAAACGGCGTCGTTTTTGTATTATCTAGCCACGTTAGCGTGCAAAACGACATCGTTTTACACTTGCTTCACCGGAAAATCGCAATGTCGATATTTTGGGCGGAGTGGCACTTTAAGTAATTCATTTTACTTCGATTGTCACTTTCCAGACTTTTGGCACTTAAGTGTCCCCGTGCCAAGTTTTGGCACTTGTGATGTACTTTCCTCCAAAAATATGTATTCATCTATATACGTACAGAAAATTGGTTACCAAATCAATCGAGAGTTTTGGAATTCATAAAAAAGTATATATACATATCCAAGCTCAATTAAACCCCAAAAATATCATCTTAGGCAAACACAAGTATCTAGACTCATATCCAAAATCTAATTGTAAAAACTTTCTTGTCGATAGAGCTCTCATCCTACGTAGCCTGAAGAACTTGAAAAAGATTTGGAATGAATAGTGCGAGAAACCACAGTTTATTGAGTCACACAAATCTCTTTTAAGTAGATCAAGCATCTACTATGTAAATAAAATTTGTAACGACCCGGGCCCTACTGTGTAATATTGTTCGCTTTGGAAAGTCGTTACGCAGGGGCAGAGGGTCATCCCTCGGGCCTTCCCTCTCTGAAGCCATAATATTGTCTGCTTTGGAGGCACGGCCCACCGGCCTATCCTCCCTCACGGCTTTGTTTTCAGCGCAGCGGAAGCATACGTTAAACGTGTTACACAGATTAAAGGGGCCCAAGCCTTTATAAACAAGCCCAGGACTCCCCCCTAAGCGATGTGGGACTAAAGAGGGACCCCTTCCATTTCCTTGCGTACGTCCGAGGACCGAGGCGCGGATGCACTGCCATCCCTCCTCCTCGTGCACCGTCGCTTGGATTGTCACAAAATTAGAGACTCGTTTATACAAAATTAAGTATGTAATGTACTGTAAAATCTAAATATGAGTGCTATCACTTCAACTTAGTTTTATACTTATCAGAATTTGTTGAAATTTCAAATACCAAAAGGATAGTAAATGCTCCATTTGACTTTATGCAATAAATATATTTTAAACATTACTTTTTCATTTAACAAAATCATATTGTGTGATGCCTTTCACAACTTATAATATATCAAATCTCTATCACTCTCAAGACATGAGTTTACAAATTCGTATAAGATCACCACTCATCTCTAACCAAAATTCAAATCGAAAGTTATGCCAGTTGAAAAGTTTCCAAATCCTATTGAAGATTAACTAAATGTCAAACTTACAAGTCAACTAGACTCGACTAAAATTTTAGTAGGCAACACTATATTCTTGAGTCAAATCGTCTACTTGAAGAAAAAAAAAAAAAAAAACCTTTGAACAATTGCTTTGCAAACAAAGTCGATCTCATCTTTGAACTTCGAGCTTATCGTCAACAGAAAACTCTTTCGAACTATTAGAAAACCATAAACCCAAAAGATGGTCAGACACGGGCGAAAAACCATTGCCACATACAGCAGTTCAAAAAACTGTTTCCAGCGGTGCCCAAGACTTTAAGAATTTATCCATTTCAAATGATAACCCTAAATTGACTTTCACGAAGTCCCAAGCAGTGCACAAAACTTTAAGAATTTATCCAAATCAAATTATAACCCTAAATTAATTGACTTTCCCAAAGTCCCACTTTGCGATACCCTGAAATTTTTTTACAACATAATTTCACAACTTAAAACCTCTAGAATCAACCTAGTGACACCCAACCATGGACAGCTGCGTTGGTATTCTTTCTCTCTAGCGTAAGCGAAATTGAAATGTGCTGCAACGAGAGCCCCCTTCATCTCCTCTTTGTTTTTTTGTCCGTTTCTCCGCACTCATGCTTTCGTTGAACCCGAATAGCTTTTTGGGGTTCTTGAAATGTGCGTGCAATGAGAGCCCCCTTCATCTCCTCTTTGCTCTATCTGCTCTAGTAATTCCCTTGCAATGGCATCAACTGAAGCAAGACCAAAGAAAGGGCTTCAACGAGATGCTTGGGCTTGGGCTTACTGTTTTGCTCTTATTTATTATTTTTTGCCAGTCCGGTTATTAAAACTTTATTCATGGACATGAAGCTTCAAGGTTATTAGTTATTACCCATTGATGCAAACTATGCGGACACATTCCACTAAGAAGAGAGAAAGGAGAATTCAAGTAGGACCAAACAAAGTCTTTCTTTTTTAGCCCAAGAAAACGTAAATAGGAAAGTTCAAAGGCGTCCCTCCACTACAGTGGTGGGGTGAAGGCAGGGACAACAGAGTGGCATAAAAGTCTGAACCATAAAAGTCTGCTTCAGTTTCAAACTGTCAGTCTTTTATGCCAGCATAAAAAGAACCACAAATGATGCCCTGCCTTCAACCCTCACGACGGCATGGATTTTACCTCCATTATCTCTATCCTGGTCGACTTCATCGAAGTGATGTACTAGGGGAAGTTGACTTCACCCTTTGAAACTCACCTTGTGGTCGCTGGCGTCACCATTTGCAGCTTGCTGCATTCCTTGTTGCTGCATTTCGCTAATCGGGCACCACCGTCTAGCGGCTCCACTCCTTGTGATGGAGCATTGCACCTCCTCATCGACTTTGCCGGTTTGACATTGGTGGCTTCACTCGTGTGGTTGCTGCTTCATGACTCCTTCCTCTCCATACCCTGGTTCGTGCTGCTCCTGTTGCTTTCCGTGAATGTGTTGTGCGGCCTCAGTCAAAAACTTTGGCTGTGGTTCTACGGAAAAATTGTTCTCATAATTTTCCGTGCGGCATGGTCTCGTGTATGGAACGGTGGAAGAGCGCAGCCACCTCAGCAGGTGGTTGTGGATCTGCGTTTCATGCTGGAAGTCTTGAGTGCCGTAGTTGTTCAAGTGTTCCCTGCTTGGAAAAAGTATTCTAACCACTTTAAAACAAATGATATGTAATTTAAGAAACTTGCTAGTTTCGTATAAGAGGCACTTGGGGCTTTCTCTTTTGTCTGAAGCCATAAAGAGTCCCCAAGCCTTCGGCATCAGATTATCTCCCGACCACAATAAAAAAGGAGAACAGAGAACAAGTGCAAAACCGCCTTTGTATCTTTCCTATTCCTAGCCATGAACGGTCATGCACCTTGTAGCAATTAAATTCATTTAAGATAAGCTAAGCCCTCAAAAGAAATTGAGATCTATTTATTGTCGAAGAGATCGAAGATAACCTCAACAATTATTACGATGAGTAGAATGGTTGACTCTAGTAGCTCTGTTAAGCAGATATTATTCTTGACGTGAAAGCTTCTTACATCTTTGAAAACATTGCGCGTGTTGCGAATTTCCTTCCTTTTTTTAGCTAACTTTTTAGAAAATTATCAAAAAAATCTTAATCTTTGTAATATTTTGTCAATTTAATTTTTTCAACTAATTTAGCCAAAGTTTGCTTACTTGAATGTCCAGCCAACTAGACAAAAGATCTTCTTTCTAAAGAGATTCGATTCGAAACTATTATATGTTCAGATCCAATATTGAAATAATTTCAGAGGTTTTCCTGACTTTGTCTGTATCAACAAACAATTCGAAATGCCTTGACTTTTTTAAAATTGGTCCAAGTCAAATAGCAATAATTCGAAACCCTTTTTTTTTTTTTTTACACTATATCGAAAACCCAAGAACTCAATCATATGGATATGTAAAATACAGGATTTCCAATTCTAGCAAGAAAAGGAGGAAATGAATACTCAATTTCAAGTGAGTAAATAGAATTCCATACTCGATCTCATGGATACATATCGAATTTTGTGCCAACCGGCCCTCCTACGTGGCCCAGACTAACTGGAGGCCGGTGCTGTCATGGTCACCGGAGATCAAAACGGCAGCATTTTCCTCGATAATTAAAAAAAAAAAAAAAAAATCGTGGCTGTGCTCTTTTCTTGCCCAAATCCTCGAACGCTCACCCAATGCCTCAATCCAAAGAACTCAAACCCGAAATCAACCAGGATCTCGCTCAAATCTCTTCAAATCTCAACTCAAATCGAACGGTTCTTGCTCAAGCCCGAGTCATTTCTTTCCACATTTAAGAGAAAACGCAGATGTTTGTTTTTCTAAATAAACCTCAACTCAAACCGCGAATTACAGTGGAAGCTGCTTTTTAGCTTGGACTTGGAACTGCTTTATACATGTTTTGGATGAAAAAATCATTCTCAATGGAAGCCTTGCTACCGATGTAAATTGTGTTCTGACGACTTGTTCATTAGTTGGGGACAAATGGTTATTTTATTCTCACGTCTATATCCCTTCGTTGACGTGTTAGCTGTTTGTGAAAATGCCCAAGCGAACTTCAGTAAAAAATTTCCCTCTGGATCTAGATATCTGAACGTTTATCACGTATCCAAACCATAATGGGCACTTTTGATTCATTCATTTACTCTCGTTTTATGATATTTGAATCCGAAACTAAGAACAACGGAAGGATGTTTGTTTCTCTGTTTAATGTGCCATGTCTTGTGGCCTTACATAGCGGTTCCTGCTGGGAGATATGGTCTGGAATCGTTGATACGCATGGTGATTTTCTGGTGAACTTCACGCTCGTAGCACCCCAACTTATTTTATGTTCATATACCACGTGTCTCGGTGATTTATGACCTGTAATGTTTGGAAATCATCATGCTGGACGGTGGTGCTGACTGGCGACTCCAGCAGTGGGTTGATGATGAGCGTAACAGAACAATGGTGATGCTCGGTTTTAAAGGTTTAGAAGCTTAAATCATAGATGAACTTATCTTTTTGCCTTCTCTGTGTTATGAGTGAGTAGATGCTCACAACAATCACTCGGGAAAATACTTGAAGTGTGCACTTTCTGATTGTGAATGCATTTGAATTCTCTTATAACATCTGCTCCTATGGGATGCGTTCTTACGGGAAGTGTTTATCTGATAAAATCTATTCATCATGTTAGCTTGCTGTCTTGACTATTGGAAGTGTCCCTCTGGATTCTCTTTAATCCTATGCTATCCTCACTTTTTCCCTTGCAGATGGTAAAATCACAAAAGGAAACTCTAGCATGTCCAATTGGCAAGGATTGTGACCAAAAGTTTTCATTGGATCAATGTTGAACAAGAACCAATGTCAACCCATAATGAGGATGATGGTTATTCGATGGACGCTGAAGTCAAAGCTCTCAAGGCATAACGGAAACTTGAGGAACAAGATTTGGCAAAACCTGAAGAAAGAAAATTCCAGATTGAAGATGATGTTGGTTGTGTTGTTGATATTTATAGAAATAACACACTCTGAATGAAGTGTGTTATTTTGATCATATTTTGTATTCATCATGTTTTGTGCATGTATGTACACTGTTTGTGGGATAAATGAAGGCTTTTTGCAATCTGAAAAGCACATATGTTTGTGAGAATGTTCTTTGTGATGTTTGGGTTTTTTTAACAGTTCAAAGGGTTACAGTTCCTGTTTACAAAAAGGTTTCTACAATCTCAATGGTAAATATGGAATTGCGGATTTGATTGAGTCAATTCTTTTCTACAGTTGCAGACTAGCGTTTCTATCCTGCACCTATCACAGCAAGTTTGTTGTTGGTGGTGAAGAAAAAAAAATCTCATTCAAGATTGTTCTTGTTTTTCATGCATGAAATCTGATATACAAATGAATTCTTAATAGCTCGAATGTGGAAGATTCACATGGAAGAATTATGTAAAATCTAGAGCAATCTTTGCTGACAGTAATTGTATTTCTTCTCCTCAGAGCAATCTGTCCTGAAAATACCCGCAACACTATATTTGTGCCGATAGTGTATATTGATCCCCCAACAAAAAGAAACTAAACCAAGTTTGTTGTTGATGACAGTATATTAGTGCTGACAGTATATCGATCCTCCAAACCAATGAGCCATCATCGAGCCAAAAAAAATTAAAAAAACCTCAACACTACTTCATTGGACTAACCTATCATTGACAAACAAAAGCATGGGCGATAATGCCACTTCATCGAACCCATCAGCAACAGACGAAAACACAGCCACAACACTACTTTCTTTCACTTCTTCTTGTACGTTGGAGTCGCTTCCTCCACCATTGATGCCACCAGCCAAGTCGCCTGCACTTAACCGAGCCGACCAGATCTGGCCAAACAATGCCGACGATGGTCATGGACGAGCACGCGTCACTAGCAAGCCACTCGTCCTGATTTGGCCTCCCCTAATCTCAGTCTCTGAACGCCATTCAGCTTCACCTTTCCTCGCGCCCCTCTTCGCCAAAACGAACTTTCCATCTCGAATTCTGTTCCTGGGGGAGCAATTACTCAGCTGCCGCAAGGGAATTGGCCACTTTGGGGGACCTTGGAGATCTCTCTTTTCTTCTTGGTAGTCTCATGGTGGGAAATGGACACGCGCCGTGAAGGACGCACGAGTAAAGGAGGTAAGGGGGCGATGGATCATCGAGAGGGAGCAAAGTATAAAATGTCCATCCGTTCAGAGATTCCAGTGGCGGCTTCTCCATCAGTATCCATCGTCCATCATCTCCGGTTAGCGTCACCTCGCTGGCCTTCGGTTTGATTTCCATGAGACCAGAGCACATTCAAGAAAATTGGTTCCAGAATTATATTAGGGGGAAAGTTATATGTTGATGGGGCAATGTCGATAAGTAACATTGGACTGAAGAATTAATAAAAATTAGTCACGTCGAATTTCCAACTACCATCGAAATTAGTATGTGAGTTTTTTGGGATAAATGTGTTGTTAACAAAGTATAATTTAATCCTAAAATTTTGAAAATGTGTAATTAAATTCTAAAACTTATCATAAAAGTATAATCGAGTCCTAAAATCTTCAAAAAATACAATTAAAATTTAATATTTATCAAACTAGTCAAATCAAATCCTTATGTTAATAATAATTTTTGAAAATTTTAAAATTCAATTGCACTTTAGTAATAATTTTTAGGATTTAATTATATGTTTTTTAAGTTTTACAACTTAATTACGTTTTCTCAACAAATTGTATAATTTAATTATACTTTTTAAAAAATTTATGATTTAATTGAAGTACCGTGATAAATTTTTTTTATTTTTTTGGTAAAAAAGTACCGTGATAATTTTAGTACTTATACACTTCTCCAACTTTTTAAAGAAGTTGGCATTTAAATGATTAAAAAATGTTTTATAATAAAACAAAAGCCTTGCACAACTTTTAACGTTTCACTTTTAGCTGTCAGAGACTTTTCATGAGTCTTTTCTCAGCATAAAAGTTTCAGAGACTTTCCATCAGTCTTTCTGCCTAAAAAAGTCTCTGCCACGAAAGTTCCAAAAACTTCCCCATAAAAGGAAAGGACCATCGGACGGGACGTCCGTCCACCCAGGTCGAGTCTCCTCGACCTGACCTTTTCATCCGGTGTACCTCCCCGGGTTGGTTCCCGGGATCGGCATCGCGCCGTCCAAGGTGGCCCCCTAACCCGTTAGGGTTGTGGACGGAGGTGATCAATGGGGCCGGAATATTTTTCGAGGCCCGGATTCCGGCCTCTACCCTGTCTTTCCAGGTTGTCATGGCGCTTTTAAGGTCTTGCTAAGGACCAAGCCAGGTTCTTAAGTGTTTTACAGGGGGCTGGACTTTCCCCCCAACCAGAATCTTTTTCGAGCCCTGGATGGGCTCTACCCGCTTGTGCACCGCGGTTCCCCCATAGAGGGGGGGTGAGGCACCAACCCGTGCCTAGGGGCCTTTTGTTATCGCGGGTTGTCCCCCCGCGGAGCGCTGCAGTTTAAGGTCATGCCGAGGACCAACAGTGATGTCCCTGCCTTCACCCCTCCTCACGGCGCCATGGATCTTACCTCCATTGTCTCTATCCTTGTCAACTTCGTGGAAGTGAAATACCAGGGGAAGTCGATTTCGCCCTTCGAAACCCACCCGGTCGCCATCGGCGTCGCCATCTGCAGCCTGCTCCTGCATTTCTTGTTGGTGCGTGTGGCTGATCGGGCGCCACCGTCTAGCGGCCGCGCTCCTCCTTGCGGTGGAGCACCGCACCTCCTTATCGATTTCACCGGTTCGATATTGGTGGCTTCACTTGCGTGGTTGCTGCTACACTCCGTCCCTTGGTTCGTGCTGCTCCTGTTGCTTTCCAGGAATCTGTTGCACGGCCCCATCCAAAACCTTTGCCTGTGGTTTTACCGCAAACTTGTTCTCATGATCATCCGTGCGGCGCGCTGTCGGGTGCGGCATGGTGGAAGAGCGCAGCCACTTTTGCCGCGCGCGGTCGTGGACCTGCGTTTCATGAGGAAAATCTGAATTCCTTGCTTGGAAAAACAAATCTAACCACTTTAAAGCAAATGATAAGTACTTCGGGAAACTTGCTAGTTTTGTATAAGAGGCAGTAGGGGCTTTCTTCTCTTTATGGGAAGCCATAAGGAGTCCCCAAGCCTTCAGCATCGAATTATCTCCTGACCATAAGAAAGGATAGCAGGGAACAAGTAAAAACCACCCATGTATTGTTCGGATTCGTAGCCATGGATGGTGATGCACTGTGAAGCAACTAAATCCGATTAAGATAGGCTAATATCGAAGAGATCGAAAATACCTCAACCATTGTTGTTACAAAGAGAAGAATGGTCGTTTCCAGTAGCCATATAAAGGGTAGAAATTGTTCTTGAGGTTATAGCTTCTGACCTCTCTGAAAACATTGCTGGTGTTACAATATTCCTTCTTTTTTCTGATGAATCTCTTTGTAGCTTTCTGTTTGGCGAGCTGATCAATATGTGTCATTTTACATTCTTTGCTGGTATACTATGGTTTTGCTCATATGTCCGTATGAACTGGGATAAATAGATGCCTTGGACACATGAGCACAGCTGCAATTTCGAAAGCTTTGTTCTAACACTAACATCATTGAGTAATCCAAATCAAAATGAAAGATGTCAGCTTTTTCATCTCTGTCCCATATACGCACAATTGCTGCTTACTGGCCATCCTGTTGATAATATAGTCGAAGTTTCTCATTGCAGTATGAGAGTCGTTACATCGTTTAGTCTTCATTTTACCTCTGAGAGGTGACAATTATAAATTTGCTGCGGCAAAGGCGTCAATTTGCAATCTAAGACTACGTTGTCTCACTGGCTGATTGGTTTTTGGCCAGGAGCTTGAATTCTTGCTTCAGTCGGACATTCGAGTTGCTGGGGCAAAGGTGAGAAAAAAAAATGCTGAAATGTAGATTTTTTTTCGGGAGGCTTTAGTTCAAGATAACTGAATTTTGGTTGACTGTAGATGTTAGAACCGAACTTTTCCCACTCTTCATGTGCTAAAGAATTTACAGTTCATGTATGCAAAGCTAAATAGATACTATGCAGATGCTCGAGACAAGTCTGTAAAAACTACACACATCCGATGTTTGTATTTGAGGAAATAATTAGACCTGCAAGCTTCCTGACTAGTTGATTCAAAATCAAATTATGCATCCCAATATTAACGTTGATACATGACAGAGCACCAAAGTCTTGCAGTTCAAAAATATGATATTTGTCTGCTGTTACTGCAGAGAAGGACAATCTTAGATGTCGACTATAGCATTGACTCCAATTGACTTGCAAAAGAATGCAAATTGAAACATCAAACTGAAAGGTGTTCTCCTGACTCCCGAATTCTTTTCATCTTGGTAAGTGCCTTCCCAACTCTGCAACTACATGCACTTCCCTTGCGGCTTTTGGAACTAGCATTGCACGTCCATCCTTGAGTACCTCCAATTATGTGCTCGTTCTTTCCACTTTTTCCTGTAGAATTGCAATTTTTTTCATCTAATTCAGCAATAGCAGGGTTTTTGGGTACTTCCACTATTCCAGCAACCTGTATTAAAAAATGTTTGGTATAAGCACATTTTCTGTTGATTATTAAAAAAATGTTTGGTATTGTGGAGGATGAGTCCATATATATGACGTTCAAAAAGGACTATGGCTATTTACCACATTACATGGCAGCATCTTGTATCCATTTGTTGGCTAAAGTCTTTTTAGTAAGAGAGCCCTTGTGTGATGGAAGTGCGTCGTGGGTCAAACACATTTGATATGAGTAATCAATGGGCAAGGGAAATCATTGGAGTCCTAAGCACCAAGATTTGGGTCCCTTATCATCTTGCAAAGGTCACATTAGTACTCACTGGTATCAACTTCGATGAATGAAGTGTAAAATATGAGTTGAAGGAAGTTAATGGCAATCTTTTACTGTAGTGGAGGGTAATCTGTGATGATTAAGATTGCACTGCACACAACCATAAAAGTCAAACCTGCAAAATTTACCACAGATGCTGCATAGGAAGCACAGTTTGGTAGATCTAATATAAGCACGGTTCTGTCCCCTCTGCATTCTACAGGCAAGGGTGAGTCCCATACATCAGTTTGTGGATCGCACTCTCACACACTAATCCCTACAGATTCCTGTGGGAGGACCAAATCCTATTGATTTTAATTTTCAGCAGGTTCCTTTATCATTTGATATGAACTTGGAAGTTAATCTTCTTCTCAGGTTTATAAAAGCCTGAATGCTTATTGTGGAAAACAATTCCCAGGAGAGTTATCATTATGCTAAGTCAAATAATGAAGCTAAGTACATGATCTACAGAAGAACTTAAGACTGCAGGACTGTCAAATGCTTCTGCTAATTCAATAGCAGATATTTAAAAATTGTAACCTTTAACTGGAGTGCGAATGCTACTGAAGAGACCAAAAATATTTTTGACACTCATTACAACGAGGAAGTTGGGGAGATGTTTTATTGTTTGTTTCAAGGTTACCGAAGATCCTACTAGACCAAAAGACTTGAAATTTTTTTTCTTTACTGAAAAGAGAAAAAGAGAAAAAGAGGCATGTTAATGAAAAATGGTGCTTTTACTAGCATTTTCAGATATTGACTCCTTATTATCACATTGGCACGTGTCAAATGTTGTCATATGGTCATTTCTAGTTGCCAAAAAAAGTTATGAACTAGGATAAATAGATGCCTTGGAGATGCGAGCACAGCTGCAATATAGAAGTTCTGTTCTATCGTGACAGAGTTATCGGTATCAAAATGAAAAATGTCAGTTTTTTCATCTCTGTCCCATATGCACGGGTACCGCTTCTTAGCTATTCTGATGATAATTTTGTTTGAGCTTGTCATTGCAGAATGACAAGAGTGGTTATGTCATATAGTCAGCACTTTACCTCTCAGAGGTGACAACTAGATCTTTGTTGCTGCGCATGCGACAACTTGCTTTGGCAAATAATATTTATAAAGGCAGTGACTTCTTTTGTGATATCCTGTTTGTATCTGGAAGCTCTTGGATCTGGGTGATGCAATCTAAGACTATGTTGTCTCACAGGCTGATTGGTTTTCGTCGGGAGCTAGAATTGTGGCTTCAGTCAGAGATTCAAGGTGCCAGTGCCAAGGTGAGAAAAGAATGCTGAAATATGGATTTCTTTTTTGGGAGGCTTTAGTTCAATATAACCGACTTTTGGTAGACTGCAGATGTTAGAACTTAACTTTTCCCATCATCATGTGCTGGAAAAGAATTTTTGCAGTTCATGAATGCAAAGCCATATAGATAGTATGCAAAAGCTTGAGACTAGTCTGTACAAACTACTTACATCTGATATTCTTTTTTCAAGGAAATAATAAGACCCACAAGCTTCCTAACAAGTTGATTCAATAATCAAATTATGCATCCCTTTGTTACACTCCAACTCATAACATAGACCAAACAAGTCTTACACTCAAAAATATGATATCTATGTGCTTTTGCTGCAGAGAATAACAATCTCAGATGTCGAGTGTCAGCAGTGATTCTGTGTAACTACATGCGCTTTGGTTGCATCTTTTTGAGACCAGCATTGCACATCTTGTTTTTAGTACCCCCAGTCGTGTGCTCGCTCTGTCCTCTTTTTCCTGCAGAGTTGCAATTGTTTCATCTATTTCAGCCATAGCAGGGTCTTCAGGTACTTCCAGTATTCCAGCAACCTGTATTTGGTACTAGCAAGTTTTCTGTTAACTATTACTTATTGTGGAGGATGAGTCTATATATGTGGTGTTAAAAAGGAACTAAGCTATTCACTGCAGCAAATGGCACTGGCGGCATCTTATATCCATTAGATGGCTAGAGTCTGTTTAGTAAGAGAGCACTTCCGGGATGAAAATGCACTGTGGGTAAAACGCGATTGATATGAGGAATCAATGGGCAAGGGCATTCATTGCACTTGTAAGCACGCAGACTCGGGTCCCTTATCTTCTTGCAAAGGTCACAATAGTACTCACTGGTATCATCTTCGATGAACGAAGCGTAAAGTGTGAGTTGATGGAAGTTAAGGGGAATCCTTTACTGTAGTGGCAGGCAATCTGTGATGATTATGAGTGCAATGCACACAACTGTAGAAGTCGAACCTGCAAAATTTACCACGGACATTGCATAGGAAGCACAGTTCGGTAGATCTAAATTAAGAAAGAGTATATCGTCGTGGAGGTGATGTTTCAAAGTGGGCCTATCAAAAGTGCAAGGAATCTTGAAGTCGTTTTCACTTTCCATGCGGTGAAAGAGTGTCGACAATCTTTACGACATATATCAACACTGCTCCTTCCCAATACGAGAAGAAAAAGGATGTGCGGGGTGAACGGGTTGTTGCATAATAGAGGGCAATTCAGCACAAGAATTATGGAGCTGAAAAGAGCTGCTCTGCTCCGCTCCACCCTGCGATAGGCTAGACAGTTGACGTATTCATCACGAGTCTTGCACGGACCATCCTTCATGTGACAATAACAGCGGCAGAGGATGATTGTGAGATAGAAGAGGCAATCAAGACAAGCATAGACCTCACCTAGTATGTTCTCTTCGCAAGCTTTGCACCGGATTCTGCTCTTGAGCTTTGTGTGTAAGACCAGTCGATGCTGATTGTTGAAATGGTTAAAAACCGAGTCCTTATTGGCTCCAGATCTTGTAAACGTAGCTGTGCAGTCCATGTCGCGGCTGAATTTGCATTCGCTGCTGTAGGAAACCATGGTAAGCATTACATTTAGCTCCTCCAATTGATCGAAAGCAAGAGAGAGAGAGGGTGATCATGGAGAGACGGGTGTTGCATCTCTGTGGGGGATTCGGCGCAGCTTTTGTGGAGAAAGAATATGCACGCATGACCTCAATAGACCTCCCCCAAGATCGCTTGCTCGCAGGTTTTGCACTTACTTCTACTTTTCATCCTGAGATGATGGGATGTGAGCGGCTCTTGAGCACCTATTGGATGGCCATATTCTGAGAATCGTCATCGAGGCTTAGCTGTGACTAGGCAGACGAAGCTATATCAGGCTGTGCAATAACAATCGACCCATTCGAATGGCAAGAGAAGGTTTTCATATATAAAAAGCGAAATATTCATTGGAAAATATATATATATATATATATAATATCTATATCTCTAGACCGGTGAGGTCGTGTATTTCGTCGTGTCGTGATCAACTTTGCTAGGAAAATAAAATGATATTGTATATGTATACGTGTTAAGGTTGGGTGAATCAAGGCGGCGACATAAATGGATGAAAGCATCTATGAAAGACGACACTGCAAGCCGTGACGACTTATGCCCTTCTCGTCCCTCCCTTCTTTTACTCATTTCTCATCCCCCCGTTTGTCCCTTTCACGTGGCCTCCACCCATTTCCCTTTCCTCTCTAAAAGTTTCCACAAATATTCCTCCTCAATTCCTCATTCTTTCTCTGTCACGAAAAGATGACATTTATGATGCAATTTGGACGAAACAAAGATTATGATGCATGGGCATTTTTCATCTGTGGCGATCATCTTCATTTCACTAGTTTGTATGATTTTTTTTAGCTAAAATTCTATTTTATTATGCTAATCAGGTCCGACCAACCGTGCAGCAATGGTTGGACCATGCAGCATCACATGATGATCCTATGCCCCCATGGGAGCACATATGAGATCTCAATAAAAGTTGGAGATTTATTTAATAAAAAGAAAAATTGAAGTAAAATTGAAATTAGAATTAAAGTTGTGCATCTTTTTAGGAAATTAGCCCATAAAGATTCATGCTTCTATCAAAACAATCCAAAGTGTCTCACATCGAAGAAAGTGGGATCTTTTTTTTGGCATGCTCTTCTTGGCCAGACTTTGTTTTCACTTTTTTTCTCCCTTTTTGCTCTAATGATTCCCTTACCTCGGCGTCAACTGAAGCAAGACCAAAGGAAGGGCTTTAACGAGATACTTGGGCTTGGGCTTATTGTATTGCTCTTATTTATTATTTTTTGACAGCCCGGTCATTGAAACTTTATCCTTGCACACGAATCTTCCAGGTTAATTGCACACACTGCTGAAACACACACCGTCCACCCCAGCTGGGGTGAACGCAGGGACATGATTGATGGTTCTACTTCTTTTATTCGAGGTGACATTTGCACCTATTCATGCTGTGATGTGAATATGAATGACGTCCAAATTTCACTTCGAATAAAGTAGAAACATCAATGATGTCCCTGCCTGCGCCCAACAGGGCGCCATGGATCTTACCCCATCGTCTCTATCCTAGTCGATTTCATCCAAGTGAAATATAGGGGAAGTCGATTTCGCCCTAAACCCACCCTGTCGCCATCGGCGTTGCCATCTGCAGCCTGCTCCTGCATTTCTTATTGCTGCGTCTCGCTAATCTGGCACCACCGTCTAGCGGCCGTGGTCCTTCTTGGGATGGAGCATGGCACCTCTTCATCGACTTCGCCGGTTCGATATTGGTGGCTTCGCTCGCGTGGTTGCTGCTCCACGACTCCTCCCACTCCGTCCCCTAGTTGTTCGTGCTACTCCTGCTGCTTTTCGTGAGTCTGTTGCGCAGCCTCATTCAAAAACTTTGTCTGTGGCTTTATGACAAAATCCTCATGATGATCATCCGTGCGGTGTGGTCTCGCGTATGGCATGGTGGAAGAGCGCCTCCACGTTCACCAGGCCTGGTCGTGGATCAGCGTTTAAGGCTGCATGTCTGAGCGCTACTGTTCCCTGCTTGGAAAAGATAATTTTAATTGTTTGACCACTGTAAATCAAATGATTAGTACTTTAGGAAGCTAAGCTAATTTTGAATAAGATGCACCTGGGGCTTTCTTCTGTTTATCTGAAGACATAAGGAGTCCCCAAGCATTCAGCATCATTGAATTATCTCCCTGGACTATAAGAAAAGAGAGCAGGGAACAAGTAAAAACCACCTATGTATCGTTTCTATTCCTAGCCATGAACAGTGATGGACCTTGTAGTGACTAGATCCGATTAAGATAGGCTAAGTTCTCAAAAGAAATTGAGATCTATTGTTATCGAAGAGATTGAAGATAAACTCAACAATTGTTTCGACGAGTAGAAGGGTCTTCTCTGGTAGCCATATAAGGGATAGTAATTGTTCTTGAGGCTAAAGCCTCTGACCTCTTTGAAAACATTGTTGAGTGTTGCAGAGTTTCCTTCTTTTTCTGGTGAATCTCTTTGTAGCTTTCTGTTTGGCCAGTGGATGGATATGTGTCATTTTACATTCTTTGCTGGTGTACTATGGTTTTGCTCATTTTTCCATATGAACTGGGATAAATTGATGCCTTGGAGAGGCGAGGACAACTACAATTTCAAAAGCTTTGATCTAACGCTAACATCAACGAGTGATCCAAATCAAAATGAAAGATGTCAACTCTTTCGTTTCTGTCCCATATACACCATTACTTGCTTAATAGCTATTATGATGATAACATAGTTGTAGTTTGTCATTGCAGAATGTGGGAGTCATTTCATCATATAGTCTTCATTTTACCTCTGAGAGGTGACAACTAGATCTTTGCTGTGGCAAAAGCATTAACTTGCAATCTAAGACTACGTTGTCTTGCTGGCTGATTGACATTCAAGTTGCCAGGGCCAAGGTAAGAAAAGAATGCTGAAATGTTGATTTTTTTTTTCTTTTTTTTTCTGTAGGCTTTATTTCAAGATTACTAAATTTTGGCAGACTGTAGATGTTAAAACCAAACTTTTCCCATCTTCATGTGCTATAGAATTTACAGTTCATGTATGCAAAGCTAGATAGATAGTATGCAGACGCTCGAGACAATTCTGTACAAACTACACATCTCTAATGTTCGTATCTGTGGAAATAATTAGACTGGCAAGCTACCTGACAAGTTGATTCATCGTCAAATTATGCAGCCCAATGTTAATACTCCGATTCATAAAATGGAGCACACAAGTCTTGCACTTCAAAAATATGATATTTATCTGCTTTTACTGCAGAGAACAACAATCTTGGATGTTGACTCTAGCAGTGAGTCCAATTGACTTGCATAAGAATGCAAGTTGAAAAGTCAAACAGAAAGGTAGGTTCCCCTGACTCCCATATTCTTTTCATCTTGTTAAGTGCCTTTCGAACTCTGCAACTACATGTTATTTGCTTGTGGCTTTTGGATACCAGCATCGCACGTCTTTTCTTGAGTACCTCCAAGTATGTGCCCACTTTTTTCTGCAGAATTTTAATTTTTTTCATCTAGTTCAGCAATAGCAGGGTCTTCAGGTACTTGCACTATTCCAGCAACTTGTATTAAACACTGTTTGGTATTGGCGCATTTTCGGTTGATTATTACTTACTGTGGAGATTAGTCTCTGTATATGATATTAAAAAGAAACATGACTATTCACCACATTGTACGGCAGCATCTTGTATCCAATTTTGGCTAAAGTCTGTTTAGCATGAGAGTTCTACTGTGATAAAAGCGCACCATGGTAAAACATATTTGATATGAGTAATCGATGGGCAAGGACATTAATCACAGTCATAAGCACCCAGATTCGTGTCCCTTATCTTATTACAAAGGGGACAATAGTACTGCTAACTGGTATTATCTTTGATGAACAAAGCATAAAGTGTGGGTTGATGAAAGTTAATGGCAATCTTTTACTGAAGTGGAAGGCAATCTGTGAGGATTAAGATTGCACTGCGCAGAACTGCAAAAACCTAATTTACAGTTTAACTACAAAAACTTCTTCAATTAGATAAATAAAAGTTTCAAATCCTTACCAATTGCTAAGAAACACAAATAATCTGGCTTGACCAAGCTGCTCAAAAGTGCATGCAGCGAGAGCCCCCTGTCTCACTTTGTCTTTTTGTCTGTTTCTCCGGACTCTGCTTTCCTCCTCTTTTGGGGTTCTTCTTGGCCAGACTGTTTTTTTATTTTCTCTCTATCTGCTCTAGTAATTCCGTTGCAATGGCATCAACTGAAGCAAGACCAAAGAAAGTGCTTAAACGAGACACTTGGACTTGGGCTTACTGTTTTGCTCTTATTTATTGTTTTTTGCCAGCCCGGTTATTGAAACTTCAATAGGAAAGTTAAGTTCAAAGGCGTTCCTCCACTCCAGTGGTGGGTTGAAGGCAGGGATAGCAGAGTGGCATAAAAGATGACAGTCTGGAACTGGGAGGATCACTGCCACTGTCAGTTTGGAGTTTAGTTGCTACAAGGTGCATGCCCATTCATGGCTAGGTATTGGCACGATACATGGGTAGTTTTTACTTTCTTATGGTCGGAAGATAATTTGATGATTCCAAAGGCTTGGGAACTCCTTATGGTTTCAGATAAAGAGAAGAAAGCCCCAAATGCCTCTTATAAAATACTAGCTAGCTTCCTAAAGTACTTGTCACTTGTTTTAAAGTGGCCATATAGAACAAGATTACTTTTTCCAAGCAGGGAACAGTTGAACAACTGTGGCACTCAGACTTCCAACATGAAATGCAGATACACGACTGTGCGAGGCGAATGCGGCTGCGCTTTTCCACCATGCCATACACGAGACTGCGCCACATGGATTATCATGAGAACGAGTTTGCAGTAAAACCACAGCCAAAGTTTTTGAATGGGGCCTCGCAACAGACTCACGGAAAGCAACAGAAGTGGCACGAACCAGGGAACGGAGTGGAAGGAGTCGTGGAACAGCAACCAAGTGAGTGAAGCCACCGATATCGAACCGGTGAAGTCAATGAGGAAGGATGATGCTCCATCACAAGAAGGAGCATGGCTGCCAGATAAGCGAAACGCAGCAACAAGAAATGCAGGAGCAGGCTGCAGATGGCAACGATGGTGGTGACGGGGTGAGTTTCAAAGGGTGAAGTCAACTTCCCCTGGTATTTCACTTTGATGAAGTCGACGAGGATAGAGACAATGGAGGTTAAATCCATGGCGCCATGAGGGATGAAGGCAGGGACATCATTTGTGGTTCTGTTTATGGACAGTGGCCCTCAAAAGAAATTGGGATCTATTTGTTATCGAAGAGATCGAAGATAATCTCAACAATTGTTACAAGGAGTAGAATAATCGTTTCTAGTAGCCATATGAAGCATAGAAATTGTTCTTGAGGTTAAAGCTTCTGACCTCTTTGAAAACATTGCGAGCGTTGCGGGTTTCCTTCTTTTTCTGGTGAATCTCTTTGTAGCTTTCTGTTTGGCCCTCTGATCAACATGTGCCATTTTACATTCTTTGCTAGTATACTGTGGTTTTGCTCATATATCCATATGAACTAGGATACATAGATACCTTGGAGACACGAGCACAGCTGCAATTTCAAAAGCTCTGTTCTAACATCACTGAGTGATCCAAATCAAAATGAAAGACGTCTGTTTTTTCATCTCTGTCCCACATACCCCATTACTGCTTACTAGCTATTCCGATGATGATAAAGTTTTAGTTTGTCATTGCAGAATGAAAGTGGTTATATCATATAGTCTTCATTTGACCTCTGAGAGGTGACAACTAGATCATTGTTGTGGCAAATGCATCTACTTGCAATCTAAGACTACTTTGTCACTAATCCCTGCAGATTCCTGTAGGAGGACCAAATCATATTGATTTTAATTTTCAGCAGGTTTCTTCATCATTTGATATGAACTTGGAAGTTGATATTCTTCTCGGTTTTATAAAAGCCTGAATGCTTATCGTGGAACTTGCAATCTAAGACAACTAGATCATTGTTCTCAGGACTGTCAAATGTTTCTGCTAATTCAGTAGCAGATGCTTAAAACTTGTAACCTTTAACTGGAGTGCAAATGTTACTGGAGAGACCAAAATACTTCGACAATCACTATGACAAGGAGGATGGGGAGATGTTTCATTGTTTGTTTCAAGGGTAACCAAGATCCTGGTAGACCAAAAGATTAAGAAGTTTTTTCTTTACTGAAAAGAGAAAAAGAGGCACGTTAATGAAAAATGGCGCTTTTACTAGCATTTTCATATATTAACTCTTTATTATCGCATTGGCACATGTCAAATGTTGTCACATGGTCGTTTCTAGTTGCCAAAATAAGTAAAGTCGTGAACTAGGATACCTTGGATACACGAGAACAGCTGCAATATAGAAGCTTTGTTCTTTCATGACAGAGTTATCCATATCAAATGAAAAGTGTCAGCTTTTTCATCTCTGTCCCATATGCACAGGTATCGCTTACTAGCTATTCTCATGATAATTTCGTTTGAGTTTGTCATCGCAGAATGACGAGGAGTTACATCATATAGTCAGCACTTTTCCTCTCAGAGGTGACAACTAGATCTTTGTTGCTGTGAATGCGTCAACTTGCTTCAGCAAATAATATTTATAAAGGCAGCGACTTCTTTTGTGATGGATCCTGTATGAATCTGGAAGCTCTTGGGTCTGAGTAATGCAATCTAAGACTGTTGTCTCACTGGCTGATTGGTTTTCATCAGGAGCTAGAATTGTAGCTTCTGTCAGAGACTCAAGTTGCCAGGGCCAAGGTGAGAAAAGAAGGTTGAAATACAGATTTCGTTTTCCGGAGGCTTTAGTTTAATATAACCGACTTTTGGTAGACTGCAGATGTTAGAATTGAACTTTCCCATCTTCATGTGCTGGAAAAGAATTTTTGCAGTTCATGAATGCAAAGCCCTATAGGTAGTTTGCAAAAGCTGAGACTAGTCCATGCAAACTATTCACATCTGACATTTATTTTTCAAAGAAATAATAAGACCGGCAAGCTTCCTGACAAGTTGATTCATAATCAAATTATGCATCCCTATGTGAGTACTCCAACTCATAACATTGAGCACACAAGTTTTACACTAAAAAATATGACATTTATCTGCTTTGCTGTAGGGAATAACAATCTCAGATGTCGAGTGTCTGCAGTGATCCCTGTAAGTTGAAACATCAAACAGGAAGGTGGTCTCCTGCCTCTCCAATTCTTTTCTTATCGCTAAGTGCCTACCCAACTCTGCAACTACATGCACTTTGGTTGCATCTTTTTGAGACCAGCATTGCACATCTTTTTTTTGGTACCCTCAGTTGTGTGCTCGCCCTGTCCTCTTTTTCCTGCAGAATTGCAATTGTTTCATCTAGTTCAGCCACGGCAGGGTCTTCAGGTGCTTCCACTATCCCAGCAACCTGTATTTGGTACTAGCAAGTTTTCTGTTAATTATTACTTATTGTGGAGGATGAGTCTATCTATATGATGTTAAAAAGGAGCAAGGCTATTCACCACAGCAAATGGCGCTGGCAGCATCTTGGATCCATTAGATGGATAAAGTCTATTTAGTAAGAAAGCACTTCTGGGATGAAAATGCACCGTGCTTAAAACGCATTTGATATGAGTAATCGATGGGCAAGGGCTTCCATTGCAGTCGTAAGCACCCAGATTCAGGTCCCTTGTCTTCTTGCAAAGGTCACAGTAGTACTAACTGGTATCATTTTATCGAAGCGTAAAGTGTGAGTTGATGGAAGTTAATGGGAATCTTTTACTGTAGTGGAAGACAATCTGTGTGATGATTAAAATTGCAATGCAGACAACTGTGAAATTCGAACCTGCAAAGTTTACAACAGAGCATCGACACTCAGTTTCCAAAGGGTCTTAGGGGAAGCTTCAGTGTTCACACAGTATTGGTTGGACCATGTGGCGTTACATGATTATCCTCTGTCCAATCGTAGGCAGAAATGGGGAAGTCGGATTTTTTTTTTTTTAAACAAAATTTAAGTGTCAACGGCCCCAATGAGGTCGAGCCTTGTTGGTGGCTAAGCGAGCTCGATCTCACCAAATCTAGATGAGGCTTAGGCCGGTGATGCTTTGACGAGGTCGCCGACCCTTGTCTAGCTGATTGTTGGCCATGACTGAGGCTGGCAACAAGCTAAAGGAAGAAAAAGAAGAGGAAAAGGAAAAAAGGAAAAAAAGAAAAATGTGATAGAATTATTTCAAAATTAACAGAAATTCTGAATTACGTAAGAATTTGAGGGCTGTACCAAATGCATTTTTATTTTGAAAATAGAAATTTTAAATAAGTACCAAACATCTTCAAATGTTTAGAAATTCACCTAGGGAGCAAAACTAGAAAACGAGAATAGAATAATTATCAAACGTACCCCAATAAATCATAATGCCAAAAGATGGTCGGAGAAAGGCGAAATCCGTTGCCAAACATAGTAATTCAAAAATTATTTCTTAGTAGTGCGCAAAACTTTAAAAAATTTATCCCGATAAACCATAAACTTTAAAAAGGGGAGGGGAACGTGGCACGTGGTAGTTAAGCCCCTTGCGTTACGTGTTGGATCCAGTCTCCAAAAATAGTAGTAATGCAGCCCACGTGGTTCCCCTTGCTTTGCTATCACAATCACTTGCGTTCGAGCCCAATTCACAAGGTTGCTGAGTACAAGGACAAAAAGGAAATGGTCCTCGTATTCGATGCGGTAGCTATCTTTTTTTTTTTTTTTTGGGTTCTTCTTGGCCAAGTTTGCTCTAGTAATTCCCTTACCACGGCATCGAATGAAGCAAAAATAAAGAAAAGGCATTAACGAGACACTTGGGCTTGGGCTTACTGTTTTGCTCCTGTTCATTATGTTTTGCCAGCCCGGCTATTGAAACTTTAGTCATGCGCATGAATCTTCCAGGTTATTACCTATTGATGCGAACTATGTCAGACAAGGGCACACCCTGCTGCGAAAAGAGAAGAGGAGAGTTCAAGTGGGACAGAAGAAAGTCTTTTTTTCTTTTCTAATCCAAGGAAAAATAAATAGGAATTCAAAGGCTTTCCTCCACTCCAGTGGTGGGGGTGAAGGCAGGAACTGCAAAATGGAATAAAAGACGACAGTCTGAAGCTGTTAAAAAAGTGGAGAAGTCTCCACTTTTTCACAGCTTTCAAAGTCACAGCTTCAAACTGTGGTATTTAAGAACCACCAGTGATGTCCCTGCCTTCACCCCTCACGGGGCCATGGATCTTACGTCCATCGTCTCTATCCTGGCCAACTTCATCGAAGTGAAATACAGGGGAAGTTGATTTCGCCCTTTGAAACCGCTTCGCCACTGGCATCGCCATCTGCAGCCTGCTCCTGCATTTCTTTTTGGGGCGTGTCACTAATCGGGCACCACCTTCTCACGGCCATTCTCCTTGAGATGGAGCAGCGCGCCTTCTTTTCCACTTCACCAGTTTGACATTGGTGTTTTCACTTGCGTGGTTGCTGCTCCAAGACTCCTTCCACTCCGTCCTCTGGTTCGTGCTGTTCCCGGTGCTTTCCATGAATCTGTTGCGCTGCCCCATTCAAAAACTTTGTCTGTGGTTTTACACAAACTTATCCTCATGATTATCGGTGCGGCGAGGTCTTGTGTATGGCATGATGGAAGAGCACGGCCATTTTGGTTGCGCCTGGTCGTGGATCAGCGTTTCATGCTGGAAATCTGAGGGCTGTAGAGTTGTGACTAAGCAGACGAAGCAATATCGAGCCATGCAGTAACGCTTGACCATCCGAATGGCAAGAAGGAAGCCTGCTCACATGCATGGCAACTACGACGATCCTCCTCATTGTCCGCCTACTAGGCATTCAAGCGGGGGCTGTGGGTGAAACGGGTTTTCTCGGGCGGACGGCATGCTAAATTCGGGGCATGACTCGTGGAAGAAGAATCGACACAATTTACAGCAGTAGGGCTGAGCTGCGGATCGGAGACCAGCACGCGAGACATTCCAAGCTAGCTTAACTATCCGCTCAGGTTCCGGAGATTCAATGCATGATCACCAAGGCAAATTAGGAAATAAAAAGGCGCTTTGAATGGAGTTATAGTTGCTGAGTGATATCAACAAGAAGCAAACGGAATGAAATGAATTGTACGTCACTCCCGTATTATTTGATGTTGTATTTCAGCGCTAATTTGTACAATTTGTTTATATTATTCATGCTTTAATGCAATAGTTAATAAAACTAAAGTGGCCCATGAAAAGTACCATTTCATCTTTTCATTTAGTAGTCAGCTGCAATTATAAAATAATTTTCCATAGAACAACTAATAAATAAAACTACAAACATTGTATAATGTCATAAAGGTGCACTCACTATAAAAGTAAGATGACAGTTTGTCTTTACGTTTATTAGAAAGTTCTTGTCCAACTTACTATAAAAGTAACTTACTTAAGACAATATTAAGATGACAGTTTTATAAATTGTTAAAATGGATGTAACTTGACATAACTTAATAGTCTAGAAATCTAAATTTACCTTATATCTAAAAGTAATGTTTACATCTGCCATTCAATACAATTCGTACAAATGGGATGAGCCAAATCTACTTTTTTTCTAGTTATCAATTTATCCATAAATGTGCATGTTCTGCAGCAATCTTGAATTCCACATTATCAAAAAACAGTTGCATATAATATGATGCTTCGTAAGTTATGTCTATAAGGTTCACCAAAGTAGTTACAATTAAGCTTGCAATTTTATTATCTTTGAATAAAACTCAATTTCATTTTCAAAAATTTAATAATGGTCCACATTGTTTACTCTTGAAAACAAAATATAGATCCAAATTGTGACAAACCCAATTCACATATATAACCTACGACTTCAGCCAATTAAACTGAATTTAGATCCATTTGTATAAAACAATGAAGACTAAGATCCGGGAGAACATTTCAAGAAAAAACAAACAAAACAGGGAAGTACTCTTCCAAATAATAATAAGTAAACCTATCCAAATGATAGAAAGAACCACATTTGGAAAGAGAAAAACCAGAGCTGTGTAGAGCTCATATCAAAAGGTTCTTGGAAGTTGTTCTATTCTAACCTAACTTTATTAGGAGCTATCATAGTCGGATTGTAAAGCAAATTCTAGTAGTACAATTGCTTTAGCTGCTACTATCACCAGTAGCAAAAAAGCCATGGAAAGGTCAAGAGGTACATTACATACTTCAATACACCAACTTACCCAAAACAAGTAAATTGCTACGAATATCAGAACTCCTGGATCAAAGGCAAGAGGAGAATCAAAAAACGCTATGTAGCCATAGCAAAACTAATTGCAAGATAACAAGTTAACAAGGAATATGCAAGAGCAATTTAGCAAAAATGTTGCAATACTTTCAGCTAGTTTCGGGAAACAAAACACATTCAGAGACGTGAAGCATCTCCGAATGTCTCCTTCTCTCTTGTTTTGTTTTTACCGAAGAACCACCGGAGATCACCATTCGAGAATGACACGATCCTCTAGTGCCCGGTGGCACCGTCGGACCTCGCCGCAAGTCGCTATTTAGAAGTAAACCTTGGGGGAGGCTAGCCCAAGACCCCAACATCAGGACTCCCACTTAAGACACTTTAGCAACGAGAGGGTTTGAACTCTCGACCTCTGCAATGAGGGAAAGAACTCACACCAACTGCGCTGCCCGTAGTTGGGTTCCTTCTCTCTTGTTGTTTGCACAGGATAATTTGAAGAATCATAATTTATAGCTTAATTATGAAAAATTCCTCCAATTAGATAAATTAAAATTGTTGCTACCAAATATAATTAATCAGTCGAGCTCTCCCAAGCGTGCATGGTGCGAAAGCCCCCCTTTGTTTCCACTCTCTTTTTCTCGGTTTCTCCGAACACTGCTTTCCTTCTTTTTTCTTTTTTCTTTTTTTCATTCTTCTTGGCCAGGCTCTGTTTTCTTTCTTTCTGCTCTTGTAATTTATCTTGCAATGAAGCAAGACTAAAGAAAGCGCTAAAACGAGACACTCGGGCTTGGGCTTAATGTTTTGCTCTTATTTATTATTTTTTGCAAGCCCGTTTCTTGCAACTTTATTCATGAAGATAAATCTTTTAGGTTATTATGTACTGATGGATCCTATGTGGAGCGAGGATAGGTCACTTGAAATTAAAGTTGGGCACATCACTTTTTTTAATAGGAAACATATTAAAAAAAATTCTAAATCTATTGTATTGGTGTCAATTTGACCTAGTATCAATTTAATCATCTCAACTAATTTTGATGAGAAATTACTGACATGGACATTAGCTATCCTACATGACATGCCTGCCCTAACATGGATAATTTTTTTTTTTATAGTGATTCAATATTTTTGTATTTATTGTTATTATTATTATTTTCTTTTTTTTTTCTTCATTCTTCTTGGCCATTGTTAGGCGGGCTGGCCTTACCTAGGCAATGGTCACCGTCGCCCATCACAAATGAGGCCTAGTCAAATGAGAGTGATCCCAATCAAGCTTGCCACTCCGTATCATTCTTGGAAAAGGTCGAGCCCAGGCCAGACTTGGTGAGGCCAGCTTGCTCGGCCATTGCCTATGACCGGCAAAAGGAAGAAGGAAGGAAAAAAAAAGAAAAAAATATATATTATATTATTATTAAAAAAATTTCACGGCCCCAAATCACTTTTTGGTGTCCAAGAAGGGAATCATGGTCCGCAAACATCCAAATTGACTTTTGGTGCCTTGTGTCAAATTTTGGAGTCCGATGTTACTTTTGGCAACTTTTGCGGTATGTCACCCTATATCAAATTTTGGGGTCCGGTGTTATATCAAATTTGGGAGTCCGGTGTTTCGGTAAAACACTGCACCAAAAGTGAATTTGGATGTCTGTGGACCATTGCCAAAATCAAATTTTGGAGTCCGGTGTTATATCAAATTTTGGAGACCGGTGTTTCGGCAAAACACCGCACCAAAAGTGATTTTGGATGTCTGCGGACCATTGCCAAATCACCGCATCAAAAGTGAATTTGGATGCCTATGGACCATGATTCCCTTCCATATAAATAGAAGTATAAATGATGCTGCCGTCGTCGCTCCTCACAACTCCATGAATCTTACCTCCATTTTCTCTATCCTGGTCAACTTCATCCAAGTGAAACACCAGGGGAAGTCGCTTTCCCCCTTTGGAACCCACCTCGTCGCCACCCGCGTCACCATTTGTAGCCTGCTCCTGCATTTCTTTTTCAGGCGTGTCACTAATCTGGCACCACTATCAAGCGGCCCTCCTCCTTCTCATGATGGAGCAGCGCGCCTCCTCTTTCACTTCACCGGTTTGATATCGGTGTTTTCACTCGCGTGCTTACTGTTTCACGACTCCTTCCACTCCATCCTTTGGTTCGTGCTGTTCCTGCTGCTTTCCATGAGTCTATTGCAAGGCCTCATTCAAAAACTTTGGCTGTGGTTTTACCGCAAACTTCTTCTCATGATTATCCGTGCGGCATGCTCCCACATATGGCATGGTGGAAGAGTGCAGCCACATTTGCCATTATCTAACATAAAAACTAATCAAACCTAGGATTTACGATTTTTCATTTTTTTAATTAAAATTAAATATAATATATATTATCGGTCTAGTCCGAGCGGGCGGTTCCGCACCTAAAACGAGAACCAAACCAATTTCCTTAGAAATTATTGGTTCTTGGGCTATCTAGACGGTTCTTGATTCATTTGCACAACCCTGCTCCTCGTCCTCTATTGTGCTTTCACATGGCCTCCACCCATTTCTCTCTACATTTCTCTCTCCTCTTTAAAAGTTTCCACAAATTCCTCCTCAATACCTTGTTTTTTCTATTTTCTCGAAAAGATGATGTTTATGATTCAATTTGGATGAAATAAAGATTATAATACATGCACATTTTTCATCTGCGGTGTATCATCTTCATTCCACTGATTTGTATGTTCCTTTTGCTTAAATTTTGAATTTATTAGACTAATCAAGGTCCTACCTTGTTTGACCTTTTTCTGAGGCAAAAAAAAGAAAGAAAAAGAAGAAGAAGAAGAAGACAAAGTTCTCTCTTTTTATAATATTTATTCTCTCCTGCTAGGTGTGCGCATGTATGTATATATAAACCTCTTTTCAAAAACTTTCGAGTCTCCCTTATTGACTATCCTAATGTAGTTTCTTTGTGAACAAGACTTAGGGCGCGTTTGGTAACGCTTTGATTTTCGGGAACAGTTTCTGATCAGAAATGATTATTTTTTATTATGTTCCCGAGAACAATTTCTAAACATTTTAAGTAGTTTGGTAACTGTCCAAAATTTCAATTCTTAGAATAAAATTATGTTTGGCACCGTCTTCAAAATTCTACTTTAAATCATTTTCTTTTAACTTTTAAATAATTATATTACTTTTTTTCTTCTTTTTTTTTTTTTTTCCTTTCTTTCTCCTCTTCTCCTTCTTCAAGGTTGCTGGTTGCTGGCCTTGGAATGATTGGCGACCAGCCAAACGAGGGCTGGCGACCTCACCGGAGTTGGGCGAGGCTCGACCATGGCCGGGGAGGCTCGTGCAAGGCCCACTTGGCCACCGATGAGGCTGAGGCTCGCCGATGGCTAGGCGAGCCTCCGATAAGCTCACCGGACCTTGTCCAACCGGTTGCCGGACCTTGTCCAACCGGTTGCCGATCGCCGGCAACCGGTGATGGTGGGCGGCAAACGGCGGCGGTGGCAGCGACGGCAATTGAAGAAGAAGAAAGAGAGAAGAAGAACAAGAAAAAAGAAAAGAAAAGAGAGAAAATAAGTTGGTTGATTCTAGAATTTTTCCTAAGAACAAAGAATTAACTTTTTTTTTTTATTTCTCGATTCTGTTTCAAATCTACTTTCGGGAACTAAAAAATAGAAATTTGTTCTCGGTAATAAAAATTTTACTAAACGGATTTGTGTTCCAAATCTACTCCCAGGAACAAAAGAACAGAAATTATCACTGTTTGGCAAGTTGCCAAACAAGCCCTTCCCTGTTCCTCCCCCTTTTACTCACCCCTCATCCCCCGCTGTGCTTTCACGTGGCCTTCCCCCATTTCTCTCTTCTTTAAAAGTTTCCACAAATATTCCTCCCCTATACCTTGTTTTTTCTATTTTCTCAAAAAGATGATATTTATGATTCAATTTGAATGAAATAAAGATTATGATGCGCACATATTTTTCATCTGCAATGTATCATTTTCATTCCACTAATTTGTATGTTTCTTTTGCTAAAATTTTGAATTTGCTAAAATTTTGAATTTATTATACTAATCAAGGTCCAACCCCGATTTGAACTAGTTCAAGTCCTTTTTTCTAGGCAAAAGAAGAAGAATTCTCTCTTTTTATCATATGTATTCTCTTCTACTAGGCTGTGCGTACGCATGCACACATAAACCACTCTTCAAAAACTTATGAGTCTCCATTATTGACTACACCTCTCTCTCTCTCTCTCTCTCTCTCTCTCTCTCTCTCTCTCTCTTCAATCTCATTTATTGAATTAGACAGAGCCAAATAATCTCTCTCTCACCCACCCGTGGGCAGTCGCGTTGGTGTTAGTTCTCCCCTGCAACGCTGCGGTCGAGAGTTCAAATCCCCGCGTTGCTATCGCGATTTAAGTAGGGGATCCTGGCGGTGGGGTGTTGGACTAGTTTCTCCCGTGGTTTTATGTCTAATTAGCGGCTTGCGGGGAGGCTCGACGGTGCTATCGAGCACCGAAGGTCATGTGATCCCGATTATCGTAAGCGAAAGGTGATCTCCGGCGGTTCCTCGGTCACCAAAATAATAATAATAATAATAATAATAATAATAATAATAATAATCTCTCTCACAGAGTTTCCCAAGGGTCTTAGGGGAGGCTTTGATGCGACCGCAACAATGGTTGGACCATGTGGCATCAAATGATGATCCTATGTCCAAGTGCGCGCGTATGAGATCTTAATTAAAGTTGCGAATTTTTTTAAAAGAAAATCAAGGCAGAATGAGATTATAATTAAAGTTGGGCATCTTTTCAGGAAATAGCCCATAAAAAAGTCATGCTTCCATCAACAATCCAAGGCGTCTTAAACCTATTTTCGCAATATTTCATTGAAAAGATATCCAGCTGCTTCGAAAGTATTTTAGGAGGATTTAATATATGCAACAATCATAGAAATAGATGAGTTTGTGCTTCAAACATGGCAACAAACAAATGTTCATGTCGCAGTATATATTGCGAACCATGCTAGGGGTGATGATAGGTCGTGGGGGGGGCCTCTTTAATGGGAAAAATGTCGGCCAGATTAAGGCTTCTTTAATGGGAAAAAATGTCTGAAAAGTTTTAAATCTATTACATTTCTGTCAATCTAATATTAAATCTTTAAATTATATTAATTTAATCATAAATTTTTGCTAATTAATCATTCAAACTAATTTTAACTGAAGAATTACTAATATAGATGCTGGTTATTCAACATGACTCGGCCGGGCAGGTTGGCCTCACTTAGGTGAGGATCACCAGCCCGACCAGGCAAGAGCAATCCTCGATGAGGCTGCCTTGGCCTAGGCGAGGGGAGCCCTCGCCCTCGCCCTCGCCCTCACCTAAGCTAGATTTGGTGAGGCTAGCCTGCTCAGTCATTGCCTATGAATGGCAAAAGGAAGAAGAAAGGAAAAAAAAATTGTAAAAAATTGAAAAAATATTAAATTATTATTATAATTTTTTTTTAACAGCCGTCTACATAAGTAATATCCAGCCAAAATTAATCAGAATTACTAAATTGGCAAATTGGCACAATTATAAAGTTTATGACTAAATTTGAATAAATGCAATAGGCTTATGGTTTCCTTTGGTATTTTTCTCCCTTTTGAATATAACCAAATAAAAAATGAATCGGACAGTTCAAGGCCTTCGTTCAATCCATGGCGTCGTAAGGGGTGAGGGTAGGGACATCATTTGATATATGTTTTTTCATGGAAAGTGGCACAGGGCAGAATTTTTTTTTTTGGTCTGGACATTGTTTTTATTTTGGGTGTTGCGGGGCGTGGTGAGGGATGAAAAGACGGGACGTCATTTTATACTCTATACTTTGGATGTTGCGAAATATTTTATGCTCTAGGAATTTTAAAGTGCCGACACTTTAAAGTCGAATTTACCGGAGTATAAAATATTTCACAACAAACGACTTTGGATGTTGCAAAATATTTGTTGCGAAATATTTTATACTCCGAGTAAATTTGACTTTAAAGTGTCGGCTCTTTAAAATTCCCAATAGTATAAAATATTTCGCAACATCCAAAGTATAAAGTATAAAATGACGTCCCCGTCTTTTCATCCCTCGCCGCGCCATGGATCTTACCTCCATCGTCTCTATCCTGGTCAACATTATCCAAGTGCAATACCAGGGGAAGTCGATTTCACCCTTTGATACCCACCCCGTCGCCACCCGCATCGCCATCTGCAACCTCCTCCTGCATTTCTCTTTGGGGCGTGTCGCTAACCGGGCACCACCGCCCCGCGGCCCTGCTCTTTCTTGTGATGGAGCAGCGCGCCTCCTCTTCCACTTCACCGGTTTGGCATCGGTGTTTTCGCTCGCGTGGTTGCTGCTCCACGACTCCTTCCACTCCGTCCTCTGGTTCGTGCTGTTCCTGTTGCTTTCCGTGAATCTGTTGTGCGGCCCCATTCAAAAACTTTGTCTGTGGTTTTTCCGCAAACTCGTTCTCATGATTATCCGTGCGGGGGACTCTCGTGTATGGCATGGTGGAAGAGCGCGGTCATTTTTGCCGCGGCCAGCCGTGGATCTGCGTTTCATGCTGGAAGTCTGAGCGCCGTAGTTGTTCTACTGTTCCCTGCTTGGAGAAAGTAATTTTAATTGTATGACCACTTCAAATCAAATGATTAGTACTTTAGGGCGCTAAACTAGTTTTGTGTAAGAGGCACTTGAGGCATTCTTCTCTTTATCTGAAGCCATAGCCATGAGGAATCCCCAAGCCTTTGGCATCAAATTGTCTCCCGATCATAAGAAAGGAGAGCAGGGAACAAGTAAAAACCACCAATGTATCTATCTTTCCTGTTCCTAGCCATGAATGGTGATGCACCTTGTAGTGACTAGAAATTGGGATCTGTTGTTATCGAAGAGATTGAAGATGACCTCAACAATTGTTACGACGAGTAGAATGGTCGTTTCTAGCAGCCATATAAGGGGTAGTAATTGTTCTTGAGGTTAAAGCTTCTGACCTCTTTGAAAACATTGTTGAGTGTTGCAGATTTTCTTCTTTTTTCTCGTGAATTTCTTTGTAGCTTTCTGTTTGGCCAGTGGGTGGATATGTGTCATTTTACATTCTTTGCTGGTGTACTATGTTCTTGTTCATTTATCCATGGGATAAATTGATGCCTTGGTGATGCGAGCACAGCTACAATTTCAAAAGCTTTGATCTAACACTAGCTTCATTGAGTGATCCAAATCAAAATGAAACATGTCAGCTTTTTCCATCTCTCTTGCGTATACACCATTACTGCTTACTAGCTATTCCGATGATAATATAGTTGTAGTTTGTCATTGCAGAATGTGGGAGTCGTTACATCATGTAGTCTTCATTTTACCTCTGAGAGGTGACAGCTAGATCTTTGCTGTGGCAAATGCGTTAACTTGCAATCAAAGACTATGTTGTCTCCCTGGCTGATTAAAATTCAAGCTGCCGAGGCCAAGGTAAGAAAAGAACACTGAAATGTCGATTTTTTTTTTCTGTAGGCTTTAGTTCAAGATTACTGAATTTTGGCAGACTGTAGATGTTAGAACCGAACTTTTCCCATCTTCATTTGCTGTAGAATTTACAGTTCATGTATGCAAAGCTAGATAGATAGTATGCAGATGCTCGAGACAATTCTGTACAAACTACACTCATCTGATGTTCATATTTGTGGAAATAATTAGACCAGCTAGCTTCCTGACAAGTTGATTCATAATCAAATTAGGCATCCCAATGTTAATACTTTGATAAATGACAGAGCACAAAAGCCTTGCACTTCAAAAATATGATATTTGTCTGTTTTTACTGCAGAGAACAACAATCTTGGATGTCGACTGTAGCAGTGAGTCCAATTGACTTGCATAAAAACGTAAGTTGAAACATCAAACAGAAGGGTGTTCTCGTGACTCCCAAATTCTTTTCGTCTTGATAAGGGCATCCCCAACTCTGCAACTAAATGCATTTCGCTTGCGGCTTTCGGAGACCAGCATTACACGTCTTTTCTTGAGTACCTCCAATTATGCGCCCACTTTTTCCTGCAGAATTTCAACTTTTTCATCTAGTTCAGGCTGTTCAGCAATAGCAGGGTCTTCAGTTATTTGCACTATTCTAGCAACTAGTATTAAGCACTGTTTGGTATTAGCGCATTTTCTGCTGATTATTACTTATTGTGTAGATGAGTCTATATATATGATGTTAAAAAGGAGCATGGCTATTCACCACATCACATGGCAGCATCTTGTATCCAGTTTTGGCTAAAGGCTGTTTAGCAAGAGAGCACTACTGTGATACAAGCGCACCATGGTAAAACACATTTGATATGAGTAATCAATGGGCAAGGGCATTCATCAGTCATAAGCACCCAGATTTGTGTCCCTTATGATATTACGAAGGGCACAATAGTACTGCTCACTGGTATTATCTTCGATGAACAAAGCATAAAGTGTGAGTTGATGGAATTTAATGGAAGTTTTTTACTGTAGTGGAAGGCAATCAGTGATGATTAAGATTGCATTGCACACAACTGCAAAAGCCGAAGCTGCACAATTTACCACAGACACTTCATAGTAGCATGGTTAGGTAGATTTAAAATGAGAAAGTGTATATGCTTGCGGAGGTGATGTTTCGAAGTGGGCCCTTTAAAAGTGCATGGAGTGTTGAAGTCGTCACTTCCGTGCAGAGAAAGACAGAGCATCCATGCTCTTTGTGACATATGTCAACAGTGCTCCTCATACGAGAAGAGAAAGGATGTGCAGGGTGAGCAGGTCGTTGCATCTGAGGGCAATTCAGCACATAATTTATGGAGCAGAGAAGAGCATCTCTGTGCTGCATGGCAATACCCTAAACATTTGACACATTCAACACAAGCCTTGCACGCACCATCCTTCATATGCCAGTTCCAGTGGCAGAGAATGATAGTGCAGTGGAGAAAGAAGAGGCAATCAAGACAACTGTGGACCTCACCTATATGTTCCATTCACAAGCTTCACACCCAATTTTGCAGTCAAGCTGTGTGTGGAAGACCAGTGGATGCTGATGGTCGAAATGGTAAAAAACCGAGTCCTTTGTGCCTCCAGAAGGACAACTAGCTATTCTGATGATAATATTGTTTGTGTTTGTCGTTACAGAATGATAGATTGGTTACATCATATAGTCAGCACTTTACCTTTGAGAGGTGAGAACCAGATCTTTGTTCCAGCAAATGCATCAACTTGCTTCAGCAAATAAGATTTATAAAGACAGCGACTTCTTTTGTGATGTATCCTGTTTGTATCCAGAAGCTCTTGGATCTGAATAATGCAATCTAAGACTATGTTGTCTCACTGGTTGATTGTTTTTCGTCCAGGAGCTAGAATTGTTGCTTCAGTCAGAGATTCAAGTTGCCAGGGCCAAGGTGAGAAAAGAATGCTGAAATATAGATTTCTTTTTTGGGAGGCTTTAGTCCAATATAACCGAATTTTGGTAGACTGCAGATGTTAGAACGGAACTTTTCCCATCTTCATGTGCTGGAAAAGAATTTACAGTTCATGAATGCAAAGCCATATTGATAGTATGCAAAAGCTTGAGTCGAGTCTGTTCAAACTACACCTGTCTGATATTCATTTTTCGAGGAAATAATAAGACCGGAAAGCTTCCTGACGAGTTGATTCATAATCAACTCATGCATCCCAATTTTAGTGCATTAATTCATAACATGAAGCAAACAAGTCTCATACCCAACAATATGATATTTATCTGCTTTTGATGCAGAGAATAACAATATCGGATGTCGAGTGTTAGCAGTGATTCTGATTGACTTGCTTGAGAACGTAAGTTGAACCATCAAACAGGAAGGCTGTCTCATGCCTCCCCAGTTCTTTTCTTCTGGATAAGTGCCTCCCCAACTCTGCAACTACATGCACTTTGCTTGCATCTTTTTGAGACCAGCATTGCCCGTTATTTTTTTTTCAGTACCCTCAGTTGTGTGCTCACTCTCTCTGCTTTTCCTGCAGAATTGCAATTTTTTCATCTAGTTCAGCAATAGCAAGGTCTTCAGGTACTTCCATTACTTTAAAAAAACATTTGGTATTACCATATTTTTTGTTGATTATAACTTATTGTGGAGAATGAGTCTATATATGATGTTAAAGAAAGAAAACAGAACAGGGCTATTCACCACATCACAAGGCAGCATCTTGTATATCTTTGTTGGCTAATTGTCAGTTTTGTGAGAAAGCACTTCTGGGATGAAAGCATACCGTGGGTAAAACGCATTCGATATGAGTAGTCAATGCACAGGGGCATTCATCGCAGCTGGAAGCACCTAGATTCAGGTCTTTTTTTCTCTCAAAGGTCACAATAGTACTCACCGGCATGATCTTCAATGGACGAAGTGTAAAGTGTGAGTTGATGGAGGTGATGGTGATCTTTTATCGTTGGTGGTAATTGTGGAAGGCAGTGATCTTTTATCGTTGGTGGTAATTGTGGAAGGCAATCATGATTGACATTAAGACTGCACTTCACAAGAACGTGAAAGTTGAAAGCGCAAAATTTACCAGACAATGCATAGGAAGTGCACATTAGTAGATCTAATATAAGAAAGAGCATATGCTCGTGGAGGTGATGTTTGAAAGTGGGCCTCTTAAAAGTGCATGGAACGTTGAAGTCAAAGCCACATTTTGCATGGAGAAAGACAGCGTCAATGCTCTTCATGACATGCATCAGAGAGCGTTCCTTCCTGATACTGGAAGAAGTGGCTGTGCCAGGGTGAACGGGGTGTTGCATAACTGAGGGCAATTCAGCGCATGATTTATGGAGCAGATGAGAGCAGCACTGCTCCAGCGGCAGTGGATGATCGTCAATTGGAGAAAGAAGAGGCAATCCACACAACCATAGACCTCGCCTAGTATGCTCTGCACTCGATTCTGGTTTCAAGCTTCACGTTGTGGGACACCAGTAGATGCTGATGGGCGAAATGGCCAAAAAACAGGGCCTTTCTTGCCCTCCAGGTCGTGTATTTAGACTGACAGCCGCACAGTCCATGTCAAGGCTGAAATTGCATTTGCTGCGGCGGGAAACTATATGGCAGGCATTGCATTGGAGGTCTACCAATTGATCGAAAGCAAGAGAGATGGTGATCATGGAGACGGGCATTACATCTCTGGGGAGAGATTTGGCGCAGCTCTCATGGAGAAAGAATATACACGTGTTCCATCGATAGACCTCCTCGCAGGCTTCACATTTGATTCTACTTTTCGTCCTCGGATGATGAGATGTGAGCAGATGCTAATGAGCAAAATGTTGGATTGTCGCATTCTCAGATTCCTCATCAGGCTTAGAGTTGTGACTAGGTAGACGAAGCAATATCAGGCCGTGGCCCGCTCACACGCATGGCAACTCCACCGATCCTCCTCATCATCGCCTACTAGGCGGTCAAGTTGGGGCGGCGGGTGAAATGGGCGTCCTAGGGCGGACAGCATGCCAAATTCAGCGCAACTGGTGAAAGAAAAATTGACACGATTCACGGCAGTGGGCTGAGCCGCGGAGCGAAGACCAGCACGCGAGACATTCCAAGCAACTACAACTTCCGCTTAGGTTCCGGAGACTCAATGCATGATCGCCAAGGCAAATTAGGAGATAAAAAAGCGTTTTGAATGGAGTTATAGTTGAGTGATGTCAACCCGAAGTAAATGAGGTGACATGAATTGTACCCTACTCCCGTATTATTTGATGTTGTATTTCAGTGTTCATCTGTACATTTTTATTTTATTTTATTTATGCTTCAACGCAATAGTTAATAAAACTAAAGTGGCCCATGAAAAGTTTTATGTCTTGTTCATTTAAAGTCAGCTGCAATTATATGAGGTCTTAAAAGTGCATTCACCTTGAGCTACTCTATACATTCATTAAAGAGTTCTTATCCAACTTATTCTAAAAGTAACTTACGTTAGGCAATTTTGCGACAACAGTTTTGTCATAATTGTTTAAAAAATTAAATTCACCTATTTTTAATTTTACGAGTTATTTTTTAAATTTATTAGTTGATTGCATTTACATGTAAAAGTAATGTTTACATTTGCCATTAAATACAATTCGTACAAGTAGTATGAGCCGAATCTACGATTTTTCTAGTTATCAATTTCTCTATAAATGCACATGTTTTGCAACACCCTTGATCCGTAAGCTATGTCGATATGGCTCATTGAAGCAGCAATTGTAATTAAACTGAAGTTTTCTTTTAAATCATTGAATAGAACTCGATTTTATTTTCATAAACTAAATAATTATCCGCATTGGTTATTTTAAAATAATAATTAATTTAATAATAATAATAATAATAATAATAATAATAATAATAATAATAATAATAATACAGATTGAAGTTGTTACAGATCCAATTCACATATATAACCTACAACTTTAACTAATTAAACTGAATTTAGATCCACGGATCTATGAAGACTAAGACCAAGGAGAACATTTCTAGAAAGAGCAAAACAAAAAAAAGAGGTGCTCTTTTGAGTAATTACAAGTAAACCTATACAAATAATAGAATAAACTACATTTGGATGAAATAAAGATTATGATGCATGCACATTTTTTCATCTATGGTGATCATCTGCTCCTTTTGCTAAAACTTTGAATTTATTATACTAATCAAAGTAACGATTGGTCCAACCTTGATTTTAAACTGGGTCACACCCTTTTCTGGGGCAAAAAAGAAAGAAGACAAAATGCTCTCTTTTTTGTCATAATTATTCTCTCCTACTTGGGTGTTTACATGTATATATAAACCTCTTTTCAATCTCCTTTATTGACTCTCTCTCTCTCTCTCTCTCTCTTTCTGGGGCAAAAAAGAAAGAAGACAAAATGCTCTCTTTCTTGTCATATTTATTCTCTCGTACTTGGGTGTTTACATGTATATATAAACCTCTTTTCAATCTCCTTTATTGACTCTCCCTCCCTCTCCTCTCTCTCTCTCTCTCTCTCTCTATGGTTGGACTTTGCGGCGTTACATGATAATCGTATGGCCACTCATGGGTAGAAATGGGGCCTTCATGAAAGTTGGGAACTTTTTTAAAACAAAAAACCAATTCGAGTAGAATCGACATTAAAATTAAAATTTGAGATTTTTTTAGGAAATTAGCAAAATTCATACTTCCATCAACAATCCAAGGTGTCTTAAACCGAAGAAAATGCAATCTTTTGTAAGATAAAAACATATTTTCGCAATCTTTCACCAAGAAAAAAATGCCCGCTGCTTCAAAAGTATTTTGGTAGGATTTTGTATATCCAACAATTATAGAAATAGGTGAGTTCGTGCATAAAACATGGCGACACGAGGATGCTCATGTCACGATATATTATTTGCACAATAAATGGATAATTATAGAAAGGGAGGGGCGGCCGTTATTGGAGTATGGAATTGGTAAAGATTGTAATGATATAGAGAAACAATAATGATATGTCATTTATCTATTGTTACACCCCCAACTCTATAAAATAAGGAAAACAACACTACCATGATGTCGCGATCTAATCTCAGGTGAACCACCTAGGGTTTGGTTAATGGATTATTAAGCCTAAACTTAACTTGGGCTCTCTCCCAAGCCCATACTAATTCGCGACTTAGGTTCAAGTTCTTAACATATAATTAGGAGTCGCTACTAATCCATTTTTAGAGGGTCGATTAGAAACCCAAATAAAGTAACGGGAAATTTACTTTACTCCTGCGAACTAGAGATTGTGAGTTCGGGCACTTGGTTATGCTATATTTCTCTAACGCCCTTTTGGTACTTTTCTCTTTTATTTTGAAAAAAAAAATTACAGGCAATTTGAATTGATTTTAATTTACTTCCTTAACATATGAGGTGACCATGTGAGTACGCAAACTATCAATTTAACACTCAAGAAAGCAATAAATTACGAGATTTACCTCGTAGCAACGAAAGTATTTGTAATGTTAGTTCAAAATTCACATCAAAAGCCCTAGATGTGGTTATTAATTAACACGAAATCACTCAAATTTTAAGGATTTTCTCTTGTTTAATAAAATCTAATCTATGTGCAATGCAATCTAACCAAATGACCTAATTCTAATGACGGACAATTTCTAATTAAATGGACCTAACAACAATCACTAAATGACATGCATTTCATGAACCTAATTCTATATGACACGTGCATGATATTTTTTATGTATTTTTTTTATAAAAATTCGTAATTAAAAATTGCTAAAAATAAAAATCTAACTAAAGTGAGATATTATATATTTTAAGTTAGGAAATAGACTAATCTAAATCCTATCTTAACTTAGAAATTTATCTCAACATGCAATTTAATTCCAAGATACCATCTAATCTAGATATCATCTAGACATCCATTCTAATATAATTAAAAATGTACCTAACTATTCTATCATGCAATTTTATCTAGGAAATTAATTGTAATCTACATGATATGCAAATGCATTTTTTTTTTTTTTGTATTTTCGAGATGAATAAAGCAATTAAAAGATAAGCACCAACATTCACGGTCATCAGAGACATTATCCAATTTTCAAATTAGGAAACAATATCTAATCAATTTGATTATTTCGCTAATAAAATTAATAAATTGATCTTAAGCCTTAAATATCAAAATATTAATTTTATTCCCGCGTGATAGATGAAATAAAAAATCGACATGCAATTGCGCTTAGGCAATAAATCCTAACTGGAAATACGCCTATCATGCACGTAAGATATTGAAAAGCATGTTTTAAGTAATAAAATATCCAAATCAAATTTAGATAAGATAATTATTTAATTCCGTAAATAATATTACCAAATTTGAACCAACGGAATCTGCTCAACGGGGTGACCGACGTGTGTGCTGGTGCTCGGTTAGCTACAAGGACGGGCAGCTGTGGCATGAGGGCAGCGATGGCAGACGGAGGCGCCGGCGTTCGGAGCTCCGGCGAGGGGCAGCAGGGCGGCAGCGAGCAGCCGGCGTCGCGGGTGCTGCAGCAGGGGCGCGGAGGCGTTGACCGGCAGAAGGATCGGGCTGCTGGCGCGGTGGTGCTCACGGGTTGCTGCAGCGGTGGCGGACGCGGGGGGCGCGGCGACCGGCTCAGGTTGCTGCAGCGGTGGCGGGCGCGGGGGCGCGGCGACCGGTTCGGACAGAGGCGCGGAGCAGTGGCGGAGGCGCGGCAGAACAGGGGCGCGGAGGTGCAGGTTGCAGCAGCGGCAAGCGGACTTCGGGGGACGCGGCGACCGGCTCGGGTTGCTGCAGCGGTGGCGCGGCGAGGGGGCTCGGGCTGCTGGTTGCAGGAGCGGCGGTGGCGCGGTGAGCAGGGGCGGAGCTTCGGCTGCTGGCATCGGCAGCAGCGGCAGCGAGTGCAGGGGCGGAGGCGCGGCAAACGGCGAGGAGCTGCACGAAGAAGAAGACCCTGTTCTTTTTTTTTTTTCTCTTGTTTTTCTCTCTCACCCGTCCTCTCTCACGTCCCTTCTCTCTGCACCTCTCTCTGCACCCCTTCAGAAAAAGACAAACCCCCTTCTTCGTTGACTTTGACCGCCCTCAACGAAAAAGAACTCCCTTTTGAAAAACAAAAAAGAACCTCCTCCGCCCTTCCGTACGCGCAATGAGTCCCTTTTTATAGAGAAAAGACTCGAGCTTAGCAAGCGCATATTTTTTTCTTTTCCTTTTGGGCTCACGCACGAAATCCTTTTGATTATGAAGAGATTTGCCAGAAAAAGAAAAGCAAAACTGTGACACTCGCGATATTTTCAAAGAATTCAGAAGCTTTAACCTCAAGAACAATTTTGACTTTATTTTGGCAACTAGTAATAACCATATGACAAGGTTAGACATGTGGCAATGTGATAATAAGGTGCTGCTATCTGAAAATGCTAGTAAAACTGCCATTTTTCATGAACATCCCTCTTTCCCTCTTCAGTAAAGAAAAAACTTCAAAATCTTTTGGTCTAGTAGGATCTTAGGTAACCTTGAAACAACCAATGAAACATCTCCCCATTCTACTCCTCGCAATAATTGTCGAAGTATTTTTGGTCTTTTCAATAGCAATTACCCTTCCATTGATGGTAACAATTTTAAGTATCTGCCACCGAATTAGCAGAAGCATTTGACAGTGCTGCCATCTTAAGTTATCGAGTCGATCACCTACTTAGCTTCACTTTTTGACTTATTATCATGATACTCTCCTAGGAATCATTTTTTACAATAAGCATTTAGGCTTGTAAATAAATAAGAAGAAAACCAACTTCCAAGGTCAAATCAAATGATGAACGAACCACATGAAAATTAAAATAGATATAATTCGGACCACCTATAGGAATCTGTAGGGATTTGTGTGTGAGACCACTATCCACAAGCTGACACTTGGGACTCACCCTTGACTATGGAATGCAGAGGGGAAAGATAGCATGTCACGAAACCGAGTCAAGGTTGACCACCCTACTGCCAGTGGGATTCCTTGCCAGCCAGGCTTATAGAGAAGAGGAGTTTTGGCGAAGCCAAGCCGATTTTGGGCAACCAAACCCTGCAACCGATGAGAAGTTCCTATGGATTAAATGATAGCATACATAATTGATGAAGTAGATAGAAACAATTGCCCGACAAGGAAGAATGGTCAACCAAGAAGAGAAAGGCTGTGGGGATAGGGACAATTCGGATCCGGATGCACGATGGGGTGGTTCGCACATTGACAGATGTAAGGCATGTACCAGAGCTCAAGAAGAACCTTATTTCTCTGGGGACACTCGATGACATCGGGTGTAGGTATGCCGCTGAAAGTGGAGTACTGAAAATCTCTCGAGGTGCCATGACAGTGATGAAGGGGAAGAAAGTGAATACTCTCTATCATCTACTGGGAGAGACCGTGACCGGAACCGCTGCAGTTTCATCAAGTGAGTCAGATTCTGACTTGACTCAATTATGGCATATGCGTTTAAGGCACATGAGTGAGGCAGGTATGCCGATGCTGAGTGAAAGAGGGTTGTTGAAGGGTCAGAAGACAGGAAAGCTGGACATATGTGAGTACTGCATCTATGGGAAGCAGCACCGAGTTAAGTTTATGACAGCTATTCATTCGACCAAGCGACCTGTTGAATATATTCACTCAGACATTTGGGGCCCGTCTTCGGTTCCTTCGAAAGGAGGTGCCCGATATATGCTGACATTTATTGACGACTATTCGAGGAAGGTATGTGTTTACTTTCTAAAGCACAAATATGATGTGTTTGATCGGTTCAAGAAATTTAAGGCATTGATCGAGAAGCAGTCAGATAAACAGATCAAGTGCCTGAGAACCGATAATGGCATGGAGTTCTGTGGTAAAAATTTTACCGAGTTTTGAGAGAAAGAATGTATTGTTAGACACCGCACAGTACCTGGGACACCACAGCAGAATGGCGTTGTAGAACGGAAGAACAGAACTTTGCTTGAGCGAGCTCGATGCATGCTTTCGCATGCAGGACTTGGTAAGGAATTTTGGGCTGAAGCAGTGAACATGTCGTGTTACTTGGTTAATCGATCTCCATCGTCTGCTATCGAGTGGAAGACTCCTGAGGAAGTATGGTCGAGGAAACCTGTTGATTATTCCAGATTACGTATATTCGGATGTCCTATGTATGCTCATGCGAGTGATGGTAAACTTGAGCCGAGGTCGAAGAAGTGCATATTTCTGGGTTATGCACATGGGGTGAAAGACTACCGGCTGTGGTGCACCGATCCCAGATCACCCGGTTTTCTAATCAGTAGAGATGTGATCTTCGACGATACTGCAATGCTTCAACGGAGGAGTTTTGTGACACAACCAGCAGAGAAGATAGATCATGGTGTCATGAGTGAGGTGGAGCTTCAGGTGGAGACTCCGGAGACCTCGAAGGTAATAGAAGTTGAGACTGCAGATGAAGCTGCAATTCCTGAAGTCGGTGATAGTGAACAATCAGCAAAGTCGCAGCAGACTATAGCTGCAGATAGACAGAGAAGGCACATTAAATCACCGGTACGTTATGGTTATACAGATATTGCTTATGCATTGACTGTAGGTGATGAGGTGGAGACAGATGAGCCTTCGTTTTATTCTGAGGCGATGGCTAGTTCGGAGTCATCGTAGTGGCTAGGGGCTATGAGTGAAGAGATGGAATCTCTCCATCGAAATCAGACATGGGAGCTGGTCAAAGTACCCAAGAACCAAAAGATTGTCGGAAGTAAATGGGTCTTTAAACGGAAAGAAGGCATTCCTGGTGTCGAGGCAGCAAGGTATAAGGCGAGACTTGTGGCGAAGGGGTATACACAGCGTGAGGGCATTGACTACAATGAGGTGTTCTCTCCTGTGGTAAGACATACTTCTATTTGTGTTTTACTTACCTTAGTTGCTTCGCAGGATCTTGAGTAGTGGATCCTCAGATATTTGAAGGGGACAACAGACGTGGGTATAGTATACCGGAGGGACAGTAATGGTAATGAGACCACTAGTTTTGTGGATTCAGATCACGCCGGTGACTTGGATGATTGCAGATCTTTAGCATGGTACGTATTTACGCTAGCGGGTGGTGCAGTTAGTTGGAAAGCATCCTTACAGGATCACATTGCCTTGTCTTCGACTGAGGCAGAGCACATGGCACTAACCTTTGTAGCGAATGAGGCGATATGGTTACAAAGTTTGCTCACGGACTTTGGGTTAGAACAGAAGAGTGTGGATATACACTGTGATAACCAAGGTGCGATATATTTGGCGTATAATCCAGTTTATCACGAGCAAACGAAGCATATCAACATCATGTATCACTTCATCCGAGATGTCTTAGCTAAGGGTAATGTTACTGTTAAAAAGATTGCTACAGCAGATAACCCGGCAGACATGATGATTAAGTCTGTTCCTTTGGCGAAGCTCAAGCTCTGCTTGAGCTCTATTGGCGTCTGTGAAGAGTGAGCGCCCGTCGGGGCGTTGGGAGAGCAGCATGGATGATGAGTACTATAACTTGGCTTCAAACATCGAGCCAATGTGGAGAATTGTTAAATTATATCTCGATTTTTGAATTCGGATAACGATTTTGTTAAACCGAATTTATTGATAAAGATTTCCCAAGTAACAGAAAAGTTTCGCTGGACTTTTGAAGATTTACAAAAGAGGAAATAAATATAAAATAAAGGTTTCCTCTTTGGGCACACATATAAATAAAGGGAAAATAAGCCCTACATAGAAGAGTTGCTGCTAAAACCCTACGAGGAGCTATTGCCGCACAACGTCAGTGAAGCCACCCACGCGATCAAGAAAAAGAGTTCTTGTTTTCGGCGTTTGGTTTTGAGCTTGAACGCGCGGTAATTTTGTACCGTGAGTTTATACCTAATTGAGTTATTATTTATAAACACTTAGGGTTTGGGGTTAAATTTAGGTGTGGGAAACACTTGAGCGATTGAGCAATTGTAAACTCTGATTCTCCGATTTTAGTGGATTATTTGCTGCTGGCTCTCCCCGTAGACGTAGGTACCGATACTCGGACCGATCTGATTTTCCGATTTTAGTGGATTATTTGCTGCTGGCTCTCCCCGTGGACGTAGGTACCGATACTCGGACCAAACCACGTAAATTTCTGGTGTCCTTATTTTTCTCGTTTATTTCTCTGGCGATTTCTCGTTGACATAAATTGCAAGATCCTGGTAATTCCGCATATTATATCCCAACACATCCCCTGCTGCTGGAACTGTCATATGAAGGATGGTCCATGCAAGACTTGTGATGAATCCGTCAGATGTTTAACCTATCGCTGGCTGGAGCAGAGCTGCTCTTTTCTGCTCCATAAATCATGTGCTGAATTGCCCTCAGTTATGCAACAACCTGTTCACGCCACACATCCTTTTTCTTCTCATATTAGGAAGGAGCGTTGTTGACATACGTCGTGAAGAGTGTTGACGCTCTGTCTTTCACTGCATGGAATGTGACTACGACTTCAACATTTCATGCACTTTTGAAAGGCCCACTTTGAAAAATCACCTCCACGAGCATATACTCTTTCTTATTTTAGTCTACAGAACTGTGCTTCCTATGCAGTGTCTCTGGTAAATTTTTCAGGTTCGACTTTTATGGTTTTGTGCAGTGCAATCTTAGACATCACAGATTGCCTTCCACTACAGTAAAAGATTGCCATTAACTTTCATCAACTCACACTTTACGCTTCGTTCATCAAAGATGATACCAGTGAGTGCTATTGTGACCTTTGTGAGAAGATAAGGAACCTGAGTCTGGGTGCTTATGTCTGCAATGAATGGCCCTGTCAATTGATTGCTCATTTCAAATGTGTATTGCCCACCGTGCACTTTCGTCCCAAGTGCTATCTTACCAAACAGACTTTAGGCAACAAATGGACACAATTCCATGTGATGTGGTGAATAGCCATGATCCTTTTAACATCATAGATAGACTCATCCTCCACAATAAGTAATAATCAAGAGAAAATGCTCCAATACCAAACATTTTTTTAATACAGGTTGCTGGAATAGTGTAAGTACCTGAAGACCCTGCTACTCTGAACTCCATGAAAATATTGCATTTCTGTAGGAAAAATTTGAAAGAATGAACATACAATTGGAGGTACTCAAGAAAAGATGGGCAATGTTGGTCTCCAAAATCCGCAAATTTAAGTGCATTTAGTTGCAGAGTTTGGGAGGCACTTACCAAGACAAAAAGAATTTCCTTTCCATCTGATGTTTCAACTTACGCTCCCATGCAAGTCAATTGGACTCACTGCTACAGTCAACATCCAAGATTGTAGATCTCTGCAGTAAAAGCAGATGAATATCATATTTTTTAAGTGCGAGACTTGAGTGCTCTACGTAGTGAAATAAAGTGTCGACATTGGGATGCATAATTTGATTGTAAATCAACTTGGCAGGAAGCTTATCGGTCTAATTATTTCCTCAGATACCAAAATCAGATGGGTGTAGCTTATACAGACTTGTCTCGTGCATCTGCATACTACCTATCTAGCTTTGCATGCATGAACTATAAATCCTTTAGCACATGAAGAGTGGGAAAAGTTCAATTCTAACATCTACAGTTAACCAGAATTCAGTAATCTTGAGCTAAAGCCCACCAAGAAAAAAAAAAATCTACATTTCAGCATTCTTTTCTCACCTTGGCCCCAGAAACTTGAATGTCCAACTGAAGCAACAATTCAAGCTCCAGGCCAAAAACCAAAAAGCCAGCGAGACAACGTAGTCTTAGATTGCAAAGTTAACGCATTTGCCACAGCAAAGATCTAGTTGTCACCTCTTGGAGGTCAAATAGAGACTATGACATAACGATTCCCACATTCTGCAATGACAAACTACAACTATATTACAATTGCCTGGGTGCCTTTTCTTTTGATGCCTTCTGGCTTGTGTGCAAACGTTGGCTTTTCGTTTCTTTTATATCTCGGCACCCTTCCACTCACAATGCCTCTTTTGCCATTTTGAGTGCAAATTTTGGTGCCGTGATCGCTTTTGTATAGTTGGTTAAAGCTCAATATAATTCTTACTTTTACCAAAAAAAAACTACAACTATATTATCATTGAAATAGCTAGTAGGCAGTAATGGTGTATATGGAACAAAGATGAAAAGGCTGACATCTTTCATTTTGGTTTGGATCACTCAATGATGTTAGTGTTAACATGCCATAGATGAGATGGCGCCACACGGAAAATCATGGCAAAAATTTTGTTGTAAAACCAAAGCCAAAATTTTTGAAAGAGGCGCGCAACAGACTCACGGAAAGTAACAAGAGCAGCGCGAACAATCGGGGGACAGAGTGGGAGAAATTGTGGAGCAGGAACCACTCGAGCGAAGCCACCGATATCGAACCAGTGAAGTCGATGAGGAGGTGCGACGATGCTCCATCACAAGGAGGAGCGCGGCCGCTAGACGGTGGTGGCCGATTAGCGAGACGCAGCAATAAGAAATGCAGAAGCAGGCTGCAGATGGTGATGCCAATGGCAACGGGATGGGCTTTGAAGGGCGAAATCAACTTCCCTTAGAATTTAACTTGGATGAAATTGATGAGGATAGATACGATGGTTGTAAAATTCATTGGGCGGGATGGGGGTGAAGGTAGGTACATCGTTCGTGACTCCTTTTATGCAAGAGCGACCTTAAGCCTTTTCTATTGAAGAGCCACAATCAAAATGGGCACCAGACTTTTCTCGGTCCTCCACTTAAATTTTGCCCCCTTTTCCCCGCCCCCACCCTATTGTTTTCTTTTTTTCTGAATGGAGTTCTTTTTCGCTAATTCGATTAGCGTCGGGGTCGCTCTTCCTTCGAGGGATATTTTCTCGTTCTCTCTCTTCTCCTCTGGTTGGGGTTTGAGTTTTCTGCTATATCTTTCGAGGGTCGCTTTAATGCGCGACAGAGCCCGCAGGGGACACGTGGAGGAGCGTGAGTGGGTTTGCTAGAAGTGGACAAAAAAATATATCTTCAAACCACAATTCGCTCTCTCCACTGTGGATGGGTTTCCCAGAAGTGGACAAAAAACTATATCTTCAAGCACAATTCACTCTCTCTGCTGTGGGATCCACACCCTGTAGAAAAACACGGAGAAGAAAAAAAGCAGAGGGTTCGGCCTAAAGATGTGATCTTTTTCTTGAGACAACATGCACCAGACTTAACGGAACTACTACTTCGCAAACAAATGTCAATTTCAATCAGGACCCACCTCCCAAGGGCAAGCTGACATTTAATTCTCAGGCCCCTTAACGGAACTACTACTTTGCAAACAAATGTCAATTTAGGGTGTGTTTATTTTGCGAAAAACAATTTTCAGGAAAACGTTTTCCAGCGTTTGGTTCATTTAGGAAAATGAGTCAACGAAAAATATTTTCCTTCAAGAAAACGATTTTCCCTTTGAAAGAACCGGAAAACGTTTTCTAAAATGTTTTAAGGTCCTTACTTAATAAAATATTTATTATTAAAAAGAATTTCTAATTAAAAATTTTGAATTTGTTATTATTATATCTTTTCTTTTTTTTTTTTTCTTTTTTCTTGTTTTCTGTTTTCTTTCTTTCCCTATGAACGTAATCCCTAACTCCTCCTCCCCTCTCTCCTTCTCCTTCACCCCCTCCCTTTCGTTTTGACTTGCTCTTGTAATCGGAAATCATGTCCATTTTCAATATATATATGAATTCAAGTTTCCTTTTCATTTTGCAAGTTCAAATTCTAGATTTATTAAACTGATCAAGAAAAATCCATTTATTAAGTAACATGGACTCAACAAATTAATTTGGAAGTAAGAAGCACACTATTATCAATTGTTAGGTCAAATGTCATTCAATCATTTTTCAAATGCAAAATGCGATCCAAATATCAAAAAATACTTTTAGTCATGTATCACCAAATAAAGGAAAACTAACCATTTTCCTGAAAAATGGTTTCTCGAAAAATATTTTCAAAAATATTACGTTTTTCGTTAAACAAACACACCCTTAGAATTATATTGAACTTGCCCTTGGGGGGGTGGGTCCTGATTGAATCAAGACACCCCCCCCCCCAAGGGCAAGCTGACATTTAATCCTCAAGCCCCCTTAACGAAACTACTACTTTGCAAACAAGTTTCCTTTTCATTTTGCAAGTTCAAATTCTAGATTTATTAAACTGATAAAAAAATCCATTTATTAAGTAATATGGACTCAACAAATTAATTTGGAAGTAAGAAGCACACTATTATTAATTGTTAGGTCAAATGGCATTCAATCATTTTTCAAATGCAAAATGCGATCCAAATACCAAAAAATATTTTCAGTCACGTATCACCAAATAAAGGAAAACAAACCATTTTCCTAAAAAATGGTTTCTTGAAAAACATTTTAAAAAAATATTATGTTTTTCGTGAAACAAACACACCCTTAGAATTATATTGAACTTGCTCCTGGGGGGTGGGTCCTGATTGAATTAAGATCCACCCCCCAAGGGCAAGCTGGCATTTAATCCTCAAGCCCCCTTAGCGGAACTACTACTTTGCAAACAAATGTCAATTTAGAATTATATTTGACTTGCCCACCGAATCAGGACCCACCCCCAAGGGCAAGTTGACATTTAATCCTCAAGCCCCCTTAACGGAACTACTGCTTTGCAAACAAATGTCAATTTAAAATTATATTGAACTTGCCCTTGGGGGTGGGTCCTGATTAAGCTGACATTTAGGACCCCCATCAGGACCCACCCCCCAAGGGCAAGCTGACATTTAATCCTCAAGCCCCCTTAACAGAACTACTACTTTGCAAACAAATGTCAACTTAGAATTATATTGAACTTGCCCTTGGGGGTGGGTCCTGATTAAGTTGACATTTAGGACCCCCCATCAGGACCCACCCCCAAGCGCAAGTTGACATTTAATCCTCAAGCCCCCTTAACAGAACTACTACTTTACAAACAAATGTCATTTTCAGAAAAAGAAAATAATAGGGTGGGGGGGGGGGGAAAGGGAGCAAAATTTAAATGGAGGACCGAGAAAAAAACGCGCAAGGTCGCTCTTGCATAAAAGGAGTCACGAACGATGTACCTACCTTCACCCCCACCCCGCGCGATGGATTTTACAACCATCGTATCTATCCTCGTCAATTTCATCCAAGTTAAATTCCAGGGGAAGTTGATTTCGCCCTTCGAAGCCCACCCCGTCACCACTGGCATCACCATCTGCAGACTACTTTTGCATTTCTTATTGGTGCGTCTCGCTGATCGGGCACCACCGTCTAGCGGCCGCGCTCCTCCTTGTGATGGAGCATCGTCGCACCTCCTCATCGACTTCACTGGTTCGATATCGGTGGCTTCGCTCGGGTGGTTCCTGCTCCACGACTCCTCCCACTCTGTCCCCTGGTTGTTCGTGCTGCTCTTGTTGCTTTCCGTGAGTCTGTTGCGCGGCCTCTTTCAAAAACTTTGGCTTTGGTTTTACGACAAAATCTTTGCCATGATTTTCCGTGTGGCGCCTCGTCTATGGCATGTTGGAAGAGCGCCGCCACATTTGCCGCGCCCGGTCGTGGATCCATATTTTATGCTGGAAGTTTGAGCGCCGTCTTCCTCAACAGTTGTTACCAAGAGAAGAATAGTCGTGTCTATAGCCATATAAGGGGTAGTAATTGTTCTTGAGGTTAAAGCTTCTGACCTCTTTTAAAGCATTGCTGAGTGTTGCAGATTTCCTTCTATTTTTTGTGAATAGCTTTCTGTTTGGCCAGTGGATCCATATGTGTCATTTTACATTCTTTGCTGGTGTACTATGGTTTTGCTCATATATCCATATGAACTGCGACAAATAGATGCCTTGGCAACGTGGGCACAGCTACAATCTCAAAAGCTTTGATCTAACACTAACATCATTGAGTGATCAAACCAAAATGAAAGATGTCAGCCTTTTCATCTCTGTTCCATATACATCATTTTCAAAAACTAAATAATTATTTGCATTGGTTATGTTTGAAAAAAAATATAGATTAAAGTTGTTACAGACCCAGTTCATATATATAATCTACAACTTCAGCTAATTAAAATGAATTTAGATCCATAGATAAAAAGTTGGCGTTTGTATAAACTATGAAGACCAAGACCCCAGAGAACATTTCTAGAAAAAGCAAAACAAAACAAAGAGGTGGCTCTTCCTCTTTTCAACAACTTTTCAATTTCCTTCATTGACTCTCTCTCTCTCCCGACAAGTTTCCAAAGGGTCTTAAGGAAAGCTTCGGTGTTCCCATTGCAATGGTTGGAGTGCGTGGCGCGGCGTTACGTGACGATCCTATGGCCACTCATGCGTATAAATGGGGCCTTCATGAGAGTTGGGAAATTTTTTTAAACGAAAAAAATTTGATGTGGAAATGCGATTAAAATTAAAATTTGAGATTTTTTAAAGAAATTAGCCTATAAAAATTCGTACTTCCATCAACAATCCAAGGTGTCTCAAACCGAAGAAAATGCAATCTTTTGTTAAGATACAAACCTATTTTTGTAATATTTCACCAAGAAAAAATGTCCCTTGCTTCAAAAATATTTTAATAGGATTTCGTATGTCCAACAATCATAAAAGCAGATGAGTTCGTGCATAAAACACGGTGAGAAGAGAATGGTCATGTCGCGATATATTATTTTCCTGAAAATTATTTTTTGAAAAATACTCTCTAAAAATGCCAAATTTTAAGCGAAACAGAAACATTCGGTTTCCCTTATTAAAGGGACCCTATTCAGTGATGGGTTCCCGCCATCACCCCATCACCCCGTCACGGCACCATGGATCTTGTATCCATCGTCTCTATCCTCGTCAATTTCCATCCAAGTTAAATATAAGGGGAAGTTGATTTCGCCCTTCAAAACTCACCTGTCGCCACCATCGTCGCCATCTGCAGCCTGCTCCTGCTTTTCTTGTTGCTGCTTATTGCTAATCGGGCACCATCATCTGGCGGCCCCAGTCCTCCCTGTGATGGAGCACCGCACCTCCTCATCAACTTCACTGCTTCGGTATCGGTGGCTTAGCTCGCGTGGCTGCTGCTCCACGACTGCTTCCACTCCATCTTCTGGTTGTTCGTCCTACTCATGTCGCTTTCCGTGAATCTGTTGCGCCACCTCATTCGAAAACTTCGGCAAACTCCTCCTCATGATCATCTGTGCGGTGCAGTCTCCTGTATGGCGTGGTGGAAGAGTGCCGGAGTTGTAGTTAAAGCTTCTGACCCCTTTGAATATATTCCTACTCTTACAATTTTTTTTTTTTTTTTTTTTTTTTCCTTCTGGTGAATCTCTTTGTAGCTTTGCTGTTTGGACAGCGGTTCAATATACATCTTTTCACATTCTTTGCTGGTATACAATGGTTTTGCTCATTTATCCATAAGAACTGGGAAAAATAGATGCCTTGGTGACGCGAGCACGACTGCAATTTCAAAAGCTTTGTTCTAACATTGTTGAGTGATCCGAATCAAATTGGAAGATGAGAAAAGAATGCTGAAATGCAGATATTTTTTTCAGACGGCTTTAGCTTGAGATTACTGAATTTTGGTTGACTGTACATGTTAGAACCGAACTTTTCCCAATCTTCATGTGCTAAAGAATTTACAGTTCATGTATGCAAAGCTAGATAGATAGTATGCGGATGCATGAGACAAGTCTGTATAAACTGCGCCCATCTTATGTTGGTCTCTGAGGAAATAATTATACCGGCAATCTTCCTGCCAAGTTGATTCACAACTAAATTATGCATCCCAGTGTCAACACTTCATTTCATTACATAGAGCACTCAAGTCTCCCACTTCAAAAATATGATATTTATCTGCTTCTACTGCAGAGAACAACAATCTTGGATATCAACTGTAGCAGTGAGTCCAATTGACTTGCATAAGAACGTAGGTTGAAACATCAAACAGAAAGGAAATTCTTTTCATCTTGGTAAGTGCCTCCCCAACTCTGCAACTAAATGCACTTACGCTTGCTGCTTTTGGAGACCAAAATTGCGTGTCTTTTCTTGACTACCTCCAATCGTGTGCTCATTCTTTCCACTTTTTCCTACAGAATTGCAATATTTTCATCTAGTTCAGAATAGCAGGGTCTTAAGGCACTTCCACTACTTCAGCAACCTGTATTAAAAAATGTTCGGTATTGGAGCATTTTCTGTTGATTATTACCTATTGTAGAGGATGAGTCTATATATATGATGTTAAAAAGGAACATGGCTATTCACCACATCACATGGCATTTTATCCATTTGTTGGCTAAAGTCTGTTTAGTAAGAGAGCACTTACGTGATAAGAGCGCACCGTGGGCAAAGCACATATGATATGAGTAATCAATGGCAGGGGCATTCATCTCAGGCATAAGCACCCAGATTCGGGTTCCTTTTCTTCTCACAAAGATCACAATATTACTCACTGATATCATCTTTGATGAACGAAGCGTAAATGTGGGTCGATGGAATTTAATGGCAATCTTTTATTGTAGTGGAAGGCAATTTGTGATGATTAAGATTGCACTGCACACATCCATAATAGTCGAACCTGCAAAATTTACCAGACACTGCATAGGAAGCACGGTTCGGTAGATCTAAAATAAGAAAGAATATATGCTTGTGGAGGTTATGTGTCAAAGTGGGCCTTTCAAAAGTGCAGGAAATGTTGAAGTGATAGTCACATTCCGTGCAGTGAAAGACAGAGCGTCGACACTCTTCACGATATATGTCAACAGCGCTCATTCCTAATATGAGAAGAAAAAGGATGTGTGGGGTGGGCAGGTTGCTGCAAAACTGAGGGCAATTCAGCACATGATTTGTGAAGCAGAAAAGAGCAGCTCTGTTCCCGCCAGCAATAGGCTAAACATTTGACGCATTCATCACAAGCCTTGCATGGACCATCCTTCATATGACAGTTCCAGCGGCAGAGGATGATCGTGCAGTGGAAAAAGAAGAGGCAATCAAGGCAACCATAGACCTCACCTGGTATGTTCTCTTCAGGAGCTTTGCACCTGATTCTGCTTTTGATTTTTGTGAGGAAGACCAGTGGATGCTGATGGTCACAATTGTAAAAAACCAAGTCCTTCTTGCCCTTCAGGTCTTGCAAACATAGAGTTAAAGCCATGCAATCCATGTCGAGGCTGAATTTGCATTCACTGCAGTAGGAAATCATGGCAGGCGTTACATTTAGCTCCTCCAAATGATTGAAAGCAAAAGAGAGAGAGAGAGAGAGAGAGAGAGAGAGAGAGAGAGAGAGAGAGGGTGATCATGGAGAGACAGGTGTTGCATCTCTGGGGGAGATTCAGTGCAGCTTTTGCGGAGAAACAATATGCACGCATAGCATCCATAGACCTCCCCCAAGATTGCCTGCTCGCAGGCTTTGCATTTGATTCTATTTTTCATCCTGAGATCATGGGATGTGTGTGGATGCTCATGAGCATTTTGTGGATGGCCACATTCCGAGAATCCTCATTAGGAGGACAAGCAATATGGGGCCGTGCAGTAACAATTGATGGATCCGACTGGCAAGTGAAGGTTTTCATGTATAAGTACAAAATATTGATTGGAATATATATTGGAATATATATCACTAGACTGGTGAGGTCACATATTTCCTCATGACCAAGTCTGTTAGGAATATGGACGAGCCTTGATAAACCATTCCCTCTTGGGTCCATCCATTGATCACATCTAACTTTTTCCATAGGACTTAGTGTTCCAGACAATGAGTGACTAAATTTGTTAGGAAATAAAATGATAGCACAGCTCCATGATGAGTATTTATAGATACCTTTTAGTGATTTTGGAGTGCTCAAAACGAGCAATTTCTCAAGAACAGATCAGAGAAAGTGTATAACCTTGGAGCATGATACATGTCATTATTTGAAGGCTAAACAGAAATATGGGATGCGATTTGAGGACTGAACTGATAATTTAGATGCGGATGGTAATAAATTCTTTTCACCGGACTCTGAAGTTGGCCATTTTGTATGAGATGTGCAGGATTGCATATATCAAAAAGCAAATCAAATTATGTTAGCAAAAATTTTGGTACCGTCATCTCCAATGAAAGCAAAATGTGTGATAAATGTTGTTGGCCATGGAAACTGGAAAGAGCAATAGGCGATTCATGTTCAGTGAAAGCATGTGTCACAGACAACAGTATCTTTCTCTTCTCGGTTGACCAATTGTTTCTATCTACTTCATCAATTATGTATGCTACCCTTTAATCCATAGGAACTTCTCATCAGTTGCAGGGTTTGGTTGCCCAAAATTGACTTGGCTTCGCCAAAAGTCCTCTACTCTAGAAGCCTGGTCGGCAAAGTTTCCCGCTGGCAGTAGGGTGCTCAACCTCGCCTTGCTTTTGTGACATGCTATCTGTCCCCTCTGCATTCCGTAGTCAAGGGTGATTCCCATGAATCGGTTTGTGGATCGCAGTCTCAAACACCAATCCCTACAAATTCCTGTAGGAGGTCCAAATTATATGCATTTTAATTTTCATGTGGGTTCATTCATCATTTGATTTGACCTTGAAGTTGATTTTCTTCTCATGTATATCTACAAGCCTAAATGCTTATTGTGAAAAATAATTCCCAGGGGAGTTATCATGATACTAAGTCAAATAATGAAGCTAAGAAGTTGATCAGCAGTGAAACTTAAGATGGCAAGACTGTCTAATGCTTCTGCTAACTCGGTAGCAGATACTTCAAATTGTTACCATCAAAAAAAGGGCAAATGTTATTGAAAAGACCAAAAATACATATTTCATTGTTTGTTTCCAGGTTACCTAAGATCCTACTGGACCAAAAGATTTGGAAGTTTTTTCTTTACTGAGGAGAGAATAAGAGGGACTTCCATGAAAAAAGGCACTTTCACTAGCATTTTTGGATACCAACTCCTTATCATCACATTGCCACCTGTCAAACGTTGTCGTATGGCTGTTACTAGTTGCCAAAATAAAGTCAAAATTGTTCTTGAGGTTAAAGCTTCTGAATTCTTTGAAAATATCGTAAGCATCGTAGTTTTGCTTTTCTTTTTGTGGCAAATCTCTTATTAACTTTCTGTTTGGCCAGTGGATCTATATGTGTTATTTTGCAGACTCTTTGCTGGTGTACAATGGTTTTGCTCATATATCCATATGAACTGGGATAAATAGATGCCTTGGAGTTGCAAGAACAGCTGCAATTTCAAAAGCCTTTTTCTAACATCATTGAGTGATCCAAATCAAAATGAAAGATGTCAGCCTTTTCATCTCTGTCCCGCATACACCATTACTGCTTACTAGCTATTCCGATGATAATATAGTTGTAGTTTGTCATTGCAGAATGTGTGTCGTTACATCATTTTGTCTCCATTTGACCTCTGAGAGGAGACAACTCGATCTTTTCTGTGGAAATGTGTTAACTTGCAATCTAAGATTACGTTGTCTCACTGGCTGATTGGTTCTTGGCCAGGAGCTTGAATTGTTGCTTCAGTTGGACATTCAAGTTGCTGGGGCCAAGGTGAGAAAAGAATGCTGAAATGTAGTTTTTTTTTTTTTCGGGAGGCTTTAGCTCAAGATGACTGAATTTTGGTTGACTGCAGATGTTAGAACCGAAATTTTCCCACTCTGCACGTGCTAAGAATTTACAGTTCATGTATGCAAAGCTAAATAGATAGTACGCAGATACTCGAGACAAGTCTGTACAAACTACACACATTTGATGTTCACATCTGAGGAAATAATTAGACCAGCAAGCTTCCTGACAAGTTGATTCATAATCAAATTATGCATCCCGATGTTAATACTTTGATATATGACAAAGTACACAAGTCTTGCACTTCAAAAATATTATATTTATCTGCTTTTTCTGCAGAGAACAACAATCTTGGATGTCGACTGTAGCAGTGAGTCCAATTGACTTGCATAAGAACGTGGGTTGAAACATCAAACAGAAAGGTAGGTTCTCCTGACTCCCAAATTCTTTTCATCTCGGTAAATGCCTCCCCAATACTGCAACTACATGCACTTCACTTGCAGCTTTTAGAGAGCAGCATTGCACGTCTTTTCTTGAGTACCTATTACGTGCTCATTCTTTCCACTTTTTCCTGAAAAATTGCTATTTTTTCATCTAGTTCAGCAATTGCAGGGTCTGCAGTTAAGAGCAATAGTTGATTCATCTTCAGTGAAAGCACCTGTCACAGACAACAGTATTTTCTCTTCTCGGTTGACCATTCTTCCTTCTTGGGCAATTGTTTCTATCTACTTCATCAGTTAAGTATGCTACCCTGTAGTCCATAGGAACTTCTCATCAGTTGCAGCGTTTGGTTGCCCAAAATAGACTTGGCTGTGCCAGAAGTCCTCATCTCTAGAAGCCTCTGGCATGGCATCTCTCTGACAGCACGGTTCTCAACCTTGCCTCATTCTTATGACATGCTATCTGTCCCCTCTGCATTCCATTGTCAACAGTGAGTCCCATGCTTTAGTTTGTCGATTGTGGTCTCACACACTAATCCCTACAGACTCCTGTAGAAGGCCCAAATCATTCTTTAAAATGTTGACTGGAGGGCAAATGTTACTGAAGAGGCTGAAAATACTTCGTCATTATTAGAGAATAATGGGGAGATGTTTCATTGTTTGTTTCAAGGTTACCAAAGATCCCACTAGACGAAAAGATTTGGAAGTTTTTTCTCTACTGGAGAGAAAAGGAGGGATGTTCATGAAAAATGGCACTTTTGCTAGCATTTTTGGACACCAACTTGTCATTATCAAATTGCTATGTGTCAAATGTTGTCGTATGGCCGTTTCCAGTTTCCAGAATAAAGTCAAAATTGTTCTTGAAGTTAAAGCTTCTGAATTCTTTGAAAACATCATGAGTGTCACATTTTTGCTTTTCTTTTTCTGGTGAATCTCTCCGTAACTTTCTGTTTGGCCAGTGGATCTATGTGTTATTTTACACTCTTTGCTGGTATACAATGGATTTGCTCATTTATCCTTATGAACTAGGATAAATAAATGGCTTGGAGGCGCGAGCACAGCTGCAATGCAGAAGCTTTGTTCTATCATCATAGAGTTATCCAAATCAAAATGAAAAATGTCAGTTTTTTTATTTGTGTCCCGTATGCACAGGTACTGCTTGCTAGCCATTCTGATGATAATTTTGTTTGAGTTTGTCATTGCAGAATGACAAGGATGGCTACATCATATAGTCACTTTACATTTTAGAGGTGACAACTAGATCTTTGTTGCTGCAAATGCATCAACTTGCTTCAACAAATAAGAATTTTAAAGGCCGTGAATTCTTTTGTGATGTATCCTGTATGTATCTGGAAGCTCTTGGATCTGAGTGATGCAATCTAAGACTATGTTGTCTCATTGGCTGATTGGTTTTCGTCCAGGAGCTAGAATTGTTGCTTCAGTCAGAGATTCAAGTTGCCAGGGCCAAGGTGAGGAAAGAATGCTGAAATATAGATTTCCTTTTTGGGAGGCTTTAAATATGACCGAATTTTGGTGGACCGCAGATGTTAGAACCAAACTTTTCCCATCTTCCTGTGCTGGTAAGGAATTTTTGCACTTCATTAATGGAAAGCCATATAGATAGTATGCAAAAGCCTGAGACTAGTCTGTACAAACTACACACACCTGATGTTCATTCTTCAAGGAAATAATGACCTGCAAGCTTCCTGACAAGCTGATTTATATTCAAATTATGCATCCTCAAGTTTGTACTCCAACTCATAACATACAGCACATAAGTCTTATGCTCAAAAATATGATATCTATCTGCTTTTGCTGCAGAAGATAACGATATCGGATGTTGAGTGTTAGCAGTGATTCCAATTGACTTGCATAAGAGCATAAGTTGAAACATCAAACAGAGGTGGTCTCCTGCCTCCTCAATTTTTTTCTTCTGGGTAAGTGCCTCCCCAGCTCTGCAATTACATGCACTTCGTTTGCAGCTTTTTGAGACCAGCATTGCACGTCTGTTTTTTGAGTACCTTTCAATTGTGTGCTCACTCTGTCCACTTTTTCCTGCAGAATTGCAATTTCTTCATCTAGTTCAGCAATAGTGGGGCTTCAGGTACTTCCATTACTTTATTTAAAGTTTTCATATTCTTAATTTTTCTGTAGATTATAACCTATTGTGGAGATTGAGTGTGTATATGATGAAACAAAAGAAAAAAGAACAGGGCTATTCACCACCTCGCATGGCAGCATCTTGTAGCCATTTGTTGGCTAAAGTCAGTTTAGTGAGAGAGATCATTTCTTTGATGAAGCAATGGTTAAAGCCGCATTCAATATGAGTAATGAATGGGCAAAGGCATTCATCACAGACAAGGACCCAGTTTCAGGTCCGTTTCTCTCAAAGGTTACATAGTACTCACTGGCATCATCTTCGATGAACATAGCATAGAGTGTGAGTTGATGGAGGTGATGGCAATGTTTTATTGTTGGTGGTAACTGTGGAAAGCAATCATGATTGACATTAAGATTGCACTGCACAAGAACTTGAAAGTCAAATGTGCGAAATTTACCTGACACTGCATAGGAAGCGCGGGTCAGTAGATCTAATATAAGAAAGAGTATATGCTCGTGGAGGTGATGTTTCAAAGTGGGCCTTTCAAAAGTGCATGGAATGTTGAAGTCAAAGTTGCATTCTGCACAGCACAAGACAGCGTCAATGCTCTTCACGACCTGTGACAGTGAGCGTGTGCCAGGGTGAACGGGGTGTTGCATAACTGAGGGCATTCGCTGTGCAGTACTGTGAACATAGAGTTATAGCTGCGCATTCTATGTCAAGACTGAAATTGCATTCGCTGCAGTGGGAAACCATATGGCAGGCATTATATTGGAGGTTTATCGATTGATCGAAAGCGAGAGAGAGAGTGATGGAGAGACGGGGGTTGCTTCTCCAGGGTAGGTACGGCACAGCTCTAGTGAATTAAGAATATGCACCGTGTAGCATCCATAAACCTCCTCGCAGGCTTTACATTTGATTCTACTTTTCGTTCCAAGATGATGAGATGCCAGCAGATGCTCCCGAGCAAGATGTTGGATGGTCACATTCTTAGAATCCTCATCAGGCTTGGTGTTGTGACTAGGGAGAGACGTAGCAATATCGGCCATGCAGTAGCACTCAACCATCAGAATGGCAAGAAGCAAGACTGCTCACACGCATGGCAACTCGGACGATCCTCCTCATTGTTGCCACCTAGGCAATCATGTCGGGACAGCGGGTGAGACAGGTGTCCTAGTGCTAAATTCAGCGCGACTTTTGAAAGAAGAATCAACGCGATTCAAGGCTGTTGGCTGAGCGGCGGATTGGAGACCAACACGCGAGACATTCCAAGCAAGTATAGCCTTCTTCGCTCAGGTTTAGGAGATTCAATACATGATCACCAAAGCAAATTAGGAAATAAAAAAGCGTTTTGAATGGAGTTATAGTTGCTGAGTGATATCAACGCGAAGCAAATGGGGTGAAATGAATTGTTCTCCACTCCCCATATATTATTTGATGCAATATTTCAGTGTTAATTTGTACAATTATTTTATTTTATTTTAAATATGCTTTAATGCAATAGTCAATAACATTAAAGTGGCCTATGAAAAGTTCCATATCTTGTTCATTTAAGGTCAGTTGCAAGGAATTATGAAAAAATATCTTCATCAAACGAGGCAAACATGTGGAATACTCGAAGCCTCTCTAATATTCTACTTGCAGAACTTGAACAAAAATACGAAGAACATCTTCTGGCAGAAATGCATAATTTTGATGATTCGGACTATGACTACAATGCTCATGACGGAAGAGATCGTTGATTGTAGCAAGTCACTGTAGTAGTAGGCTAGAGAAATCACTGTTCATTTGTCACTGTTCATATCGCCAAGAATAATTCTCGACCAGATTTTCCATAGCCTCTGTCTGTTTTAGGACTCGTGAGTTGGTCCTTGTTTGTTTGTTTGACATTTGATGTCTATAAAAGGCAAGAATGATATAATGTGTTGGCCAGAGTCCCTTGAAGTAAAGTGAATGTTTTGTTAAAACTCTCAATGTCTTTCTAAACACTTCTTATTCTCCAGCTTGATAGAATCCTTTGAGAAATGCAGCTTGGATAATAATATTACCATCTTGGCATCTTTAAGTGTCTATAGTTTCTGAACTAAAAGTTTGAGTAGTTTTCTGCTAAAAGGCTGTCCCTAAAGAGCTTGAACAAGAGGTTTGCCTATTTTGGGAAGGCATACTTATAGGAAACTGATCTTTTCTTTTTTTGTTAATATTATGAAAAATCTCAAATTAGTATACTCGTGACAAATTTACCTCAAATGATCAAAAAACCTAAATTGGTATATTTTTTCCAAATTTATCTCAAAAATGATCAAAAAAATGACAAATATACTTTTTGTTTAATTAGATTAAATTGGTAAGTAAAATTCCAAACCGATACACCAAACAACTGTGACGTGTCATTTAACTAATAAAATTTAACGGAAACTAATAGAGGGTAAATTTGTCACAAGTGTAATCATTTTGGTAAAATTTATCAATGGTATATTAGTTTGGGGTTTTTGATAGTAAAAAAATTAATTTGGGGTGAATTGATCATAAATACACAAATTCGAAGTAAGTTTTGATAGTAAAAAAATATGGATAAATATATATATATATATATATATATAAATTTAGAGTTTTGCATGGTATTAACCATTTTTGTTAACACGGGAAAAATTAATCGGAAAGTTCAAAGGCCTTCCTTCACCCTATGACGTGGTGAGGGGTGAAGATAGGAACATCATTCAAATATTTTTATGGAAAGATGAGTACCATGGATCTTGAGATACGGACATCGTTAATATATCATGTATTTTAATTGAAAGATTTTGGAGCTATTGTAGACAACTAATTGACAAACAACACCATATTTAATTGAAGATGCTTTTTGACCAATAGCTACATAAACACATATTACGTTTTGACCTTATTGATTGAGAATAGTATCCGTGACTGTTGTTTTACCCGTCTGTCTGTCCCCAACAATTAATTCTTGCTGACCACGTCCTATAGGGATCATCGAATCAATAGCAATAAGTCCAGTTTGAAGAACAATTAAATATGGTGTTGTCTGTCAATTAGTTGTCTACAATATCTCCAAAATCTTTCAATTAAATATGTTATTGACAGAATATGGTATTGACTTAAATCCTCCTTTACAACAGGTCCAAAATCTTTCCATGAAAATATAATATATATTAACGATGTCCCTGCCTTCACCTCTCACGGTGCCATCGATTTTACCTCCATCGTCTCTATCCTATCCTGGTCAACTTCATCAAAGTGAAATGCCAAGAGAAGTTGATTTCACCCATTGCAACCCACCCTGTCGACATCGGCATTGCCATTTGCAGCCTGCTCCTGCGTTTCTTGTTGCTGCGTCTCGCTAATCGGGCACCACCATCTAGCGGCCGTGCTCCTCCTTGTGAGGGAGCAGCATCTCACCTCCTCATCGACTTCACTGGTTCGATATCAGTGGCTTCGCTCGCGTGGTTGCTGCTCCACGACTCCTCCCATTCTATCCCCTGGTTGTTCGTGCTACTCCTGTTGCTTTCCATGAGTCTGTTGCGCGACCTCTTTAAAAAATTTGGCTTTGGTTTTACGACAAAATCTTTGTCGTTGTTTTCCGTGTCGCACCATCTCGTCTATGGCATGGTGGAAGAGCGCAGCCACATCCGCTGCACATGGTTGTGGATCTGCGTTTATAGATGAGACAGGGGGCTCTCACTGCATGCACGTTTGAGAGGCTTGGTCAAGCCGGATTATTTATGTTTCTTAGCAATTGGTAAGGATTTGAAACTGTTATTTATCTAATTGAAGAAGTTTTCGTAGTTAAACTGTAAATTAGGTTTTTGCAGTTGTGCGCAGTGCAATCTTATCATCACAGATTGCCTTCCATTACAATACAAGATTGCCACTAACTTCCATCAACTCACACCTTACGCTTTGCGATTTTCTTATGGATTCAGATATAGTCACAACAAGCCCCAAGCGCCTCCTAAACAAAACTAGCTAGCTTCCTGAAGTACTTATTCTTTCGTTTTTAAAGTGGTCAGATTACTTTATCCAAGCAGGGAATAGTCAGTTGAACAACTAGGGCTCTTAGACTTCCAGCAATAAACGCATATCCACGACTAGGTGCGGCGGATGTGGCTGCGCTCTTCCACCATGCCATAGATGAGACGGCGCCACACGGAAAATCATGGCAAAGATTTTGTCGTAAACCAAAGCCAAAGTTTTTGAAAGAGGCCGCGCAACAGACTCACGAAAAGCAATAGGAGCAGCATGAACAACTAGGGGACAGAGTGGGAAGAGTCATGGAGAAGGAACCACTCAAGCGAAGCCACCGATATTGAACCAGTGAAGTCGATGAGGAGGTGCAACGATGCTCCATCACAAGGAGGAGCGCGGCCGCTAGACGGTGGTGCCCGATCAGCGAGACACAGCAATAAGAAATGCAGAAGCAAGCTGCAGATGGCGATGCCAGTGGCGACAGGGTGGGCTTCGAAGGGCAAAATCAACTTCCCCTGGAATTTAACTTGGATGAAATTGACGAGGATAGACACAATAATTGTAAAATCCATCGCGGGGTGGGGGTGAAGGTAGGTACATTGTTCGTTACTCTTTTTATGCAAGAGCAAGCTTGCGCGTTTTATATTGAAGAGTGATGCCGACGCTAATCGAATTAGCAAAAAAGAAGTCCCTTTTTCCGAAGGGAGTTCTTTTTCGTTGAGTTCTTTTTCTGAAGGGGTGCAGAGAGAGGTCGTTCCAAGGGGTGTAGAGAGAAGTCCTTCTGGAACTCAACGGGAAAGAACTCCCTTCGGAAAAAGACAAGTGTTGGTTATGTTGATGCAATTATAAAAAATAGAATCAACCCAAAAAAGGACATCAACCCACTAGCCAGAGAAACAAGAAGAAAACCCAGAAATGCATTACTTGCAGAGAGAGACTTTCTTTTTCTTGCTCTGCCTCTGCTTCCTTGGCCAAGAATTGGAAATGGAATCTCATGGTGAAGAAGTGTGAATTAAACACAGCAAGCTGGAGATCTATCGCGTACCCATAGAAGAAGAAGAAAGTCTCTCTGTGCAAGTAATGCATTTCTAGGTTTTCTTCTTGTTGTTTCTCTGGCTAGTGGGTTGATGTAGTGGATTGATGTCCTTTTTTGGGTTGATTCCATTTTTTATAATTGCATCAACATAACCAATACTTGTCTTTTTCCAAAGGGAGTTCTTTTTTGCTAATTTGATTAGTGTCGGCGTCGCTCTTCAATGTAAAACGCACAAGGTCGCTCTTGCATAAAAAGAGTCACGAACAATGTACCTACCTTCACCCCCACCCCACGAGATGGATTTTACAATTATCGTATCTATCCTCGTCAATTTCATCCAAGTTAAATTCCAGGGGAAGTTGATTTCGCCCTTCGAAGCCCACCCCGTCCCACTAGCATTGCCATCTGCAGCCTACTTCTGCATTTCTTATTGCCGTGTCTCGCTGATCGGGCACCACCGTCTAGCAGCCGCGCTCCTCCTTGTGATGGAGCATCGTCGCACCTCCTCATCGACTTCATTGGTTCGATATCGGTGGCTTCGCTCGGGTGGTTCCTGCTCCATGACTCCTCCCACTCTGTCCCCTGGTTGTTCGTGTTGCTCTTGTTGCTTTCCATGAGTATGTTGCGTGGCCTCTTTCAAAAACTTTGGCTTTGGTTTTACGACAAAATCTTTGCCATGATTTTCCATGTGGCGCCGTCTCGTCTATGGCATGGTGGAACAGCGCCGCCACATTTGCTGCGCCCGGTCGTGGATCCATGTTTTATGCTGGAAGTTTGAGCGCCGTCTTCCTCAACAATTGTTACCAAGAGAAGAATAGTCATTTCTATAGCCATATAAGGGGTAGTAATTGTTCTTGAGGTTAAAGCTTCTGACCTCTTTCAAAGCATTGCTGAGTGTTGCAGATTTCTTTCTATTTTTTGTGAATAGCTTTCTGTTTGGCCAGTGGATCCATATGTGTCATTTTACATTCTTTGCTGGTGTACTATGGTTTTGCTCATTTATCCATATGAACCGCAACAAATAGATGCCTTGGCAACGTGGGCACAGCTACAATCTCAAAAGCTTTGATCTAACACTAACATCATTGAGTGATCAAACCAAAATGAAAGATGTCAGCCTTTTCATCTCTGTTCCATATACACCATTACTGCTTACTAGCTATTCTGATGATAATATAGTTGTAGTTTGTCATTGCAGAATGTGGGAATCGTTACATCATCGTCTCTATTTGACCTCCAAGAGGTGACAACTAGATCTTTGCCGTGGCAAATGCGTTGACTTGCGATCTAAGACTATGTTGTCTCGTTGGCTGATTGGTTTTCGGCCAGGAGCATGAATTGTTGCTTCAGTGGGAGATTCAATTTAGGGCCAAGGTGCGAAAAGAACGCTTGATTTCTTTTTTTGGGAGGCTTTAGTTCAACATAGCTGAATTTTGGTAGACTGCAGATGTTAGAACCAAACATTTCCCATCTTCATGTGCTAGAAAAGAATTTACAGTTCATGAATGCAAAGCTCGATAGATAGTATGCAAAAGTTCGTGGCTAGTCTGCACAAACTACATAAACCTTATATTCATTTTCAAGGAATTAACAAGACCGGCGAGCTTCCTAACAAGTTTATTCATAATAAAATTATGCATCCCAATGTTAATACTCCTATTCATAACACAGAGCACACAAGTCTTACACTCAAAAATATGATATTTATCTGCTTTTGCTCAGAAGATAACAATATCGGATGTCAAGTGTTGGCAGGGATTCCAATTGACTTGCGTAAGAGGTAAGTCGAAATATCAAACAAAAAGGCGGTCTTCTGCCTCCCCAATTCTTTCCTTCTGGATAAGAGCCTCCCCAACTCTTCAACTACATGCACTTCGCTTGCAGCTTTTTGAGACCAGCATTGCAGGTCTTCTTTTGAGTACCTCCAATTGTGGGCTCATTCTGTCCACTTTTTCCTGCAGAAATAAATCTAGTTCAGCAAAATCGAGGCTTCAGGTACTTCCATTACTTTAAAAAAAAAAAAATAGTATTGCCACATTTTCTGTTGATTGTAACTTATTGTGGAGATTGAGTCTGTATATGATATAACAAAAGAAAAAAGAACAGGGACATCACATGGCAGCATCTCGTGGCCATATACGTTAAAGTCAGTTTAGTGAGAGAGTATTTCTGTGATGAAACCAAACCGTGGGTAAAACGCATTTGATATGAGTAATCAATGGACAAGGGCATTCATCAGAGACGGAAGCACCCAGTTTCAGGTCCGTTTCTCTCAAAGGTTACAATAGTACTCACTGGCATCGTCTTCAATGAACGTAGCGTAGAGTGAATTGATGGAGATGATGGCGATCTTTATTGTTGGTGTTAACCATGGAAGGCAATCATTGTTGACATAAAGATTGCACTGCACAAGAACGTGAAAGTCGAATGTGCAAAATTTACCAGACACTGCATAGGAAGCATGGGTCGGTAGATCTAATAAAAGAAAGAGTATATGCTTGGGGAGGTGATGTTTCAAAGTGGGCCTTTCAAAAGTGCATGGAATGTTGAAGTCGAAGCCGCATTCTGCGTAGCGAAAGACAGCGTTGATGCTCTTCACGACATGCGTCAGTGAGCCTTCTTGATACGGGAAGAAGTGGGTGTGCCAGTGTGAACAGGGCGTTGCATAACTGAGGGCAATTCAGCACATGATTTACGGAGCAGAAAAGAGCAGCTCTGCTCCAGGCAGGCATGGGCTAAACCTTTAACATATTAATCACGAGCCTTGCTCGCACCATCCTTCATTCGACCCAGCTCCAGCGGCAGCGGATGATAGTGAATTGGAGATAGAAGAGGCAATCCAGACAAGCATAGACCCCACCTAGTATGCCGCACTATTCTCAGCTTTCACCCAGATTCTGGTTTCAAGCTTCACGTGGAAGGACACCAGTAGATGCTGATAGGCGAAACGGTTAAAAAAAAAAAAAATGAGCCTTTCTTGCCCTCCAGATCTTGTGAACATAGAGTTATAGCCACGCAGTCCACGTCAACGCTGAAATTGCATTCGCTGGAGGGGGAAACCAGAAGGCAGACATTACATTGGAGGTTAACCGATTGATCGAAAGCAAGAAAAAGGGTTGATATGGAGAGAGAGGCGTCGCTTCTCTGGGGTCGATTCGGTGCAGCTCTCGTGAACTAAGAATATGCACCGTGTAGCATCCCTAGACCTCCTCGCAGGCTTTCTTTTGGGCTGCTAGATGTAATTTACCTTGGCGCAACAGGTCTTGGAGGGAGAATTTACATTGGGCTGCTACCTTTTTTAATGGGTAAAGATTTTTATAAATGCATTGGCTGTTTTTCCTTCGGCGCTCTGTCATATTTGGAAAAATAGGAATAGCATCATCTTTAGAGATCAGCTTCTTACGGTCCCGGCCATGAAGAACCATCTTTTCAAAGTGGTCCGAGACAAGGCTATCACCTTTAGGAACGTTGAAGATAATCTTAGGAATAGAAGGTTGCAACGAAGTTGGGGTATTAATCCGATCATTTTCTCCAGGACCCGTAGCCTTGTCGGAGCCTCTTCGCTTTGGAGCCATGGGCTACTCTCCTCCCTGGCTGTCACTTTTTGTTTTGAATGCCGGTTGTCTATGCCGTGCTTGTCTTTGACGTTGTGTTGTAGGATGTGTGCCGCGTGTCTGTGGCTTTTACATCACAGCATCCTTCCACTCCTTTTGACCTTCTCATTTGGAGTGCAAGTTTTGAAGCCGTGATCTTGTGTACATTTGGCCTCTCCTCAATATATTTATTACCTTTCACCAAAAAACAAGAAAAAACCCACTTCACATTATACAACCTAGGACTTCAACTAGTTAAACTGAATTTAGACCACAGGGAAAAAATTGGCGTTGGTATACATTATGAAGATTAAGACCCAGGAGAACATTTCTAGAAAGAACAAATAAAAGAGAGAGGTACTATTCCGAGTAATTGTAAGTAAACCTGTCCAAATAGTAGAATGAAATACATTTGGTAAAAGGAAAATCAGAGCTGTGTAGAGCTTATATCGATAGATTCTTGGAAGCCGTTCTATTCTAACCTAACTTGAACATTTCTAGAAAGAACAAACAAAACAGAGAGGTACTGTTCCACGTAATTATAAGTAAACCTGTCCAAGAAAACTAAGCCTTTCTCTCCCTCCAGGTCTTGTGAACATAGAGTTGATAGCCACACAGTCCATGTCAAGGCTGAAATTGCATTTGCTGCAGTGAGAAACCAAATGGCACGCATTACATGTAAGAGTTTTCCTAATGTGGATTACATTAATTGATATTGTAATTTACCGTTTTACGGGGTTAGTTTAAGGTGAGATAGAAGTTTTCTTAATTAGTCTAATATGAGGCTGGCTAGTGTAGGCCAAGTTGAGCCTGATCCGTAATGATAGGGCCCGATTGAAAACTTTATAAATAGTGCTCAAGTCTCTCATCTAACCATAATTCTTACAATTATCCTCACAAATGAGTGTTTACCTAGCGCTAAAGGGATGATGGGCCCTTTCATTGAGCCAGTGATACAGAAGGCAATGGAGGAGAATGACTTACGTGTGGATCCTCGCTTTTTCGCTTCCGCATCGAGAACGATGGATTGCGTTAAACTTTCTACTCAATTATATGTGTTCTTATTCTAATTATGGAGATCATGGAATTGCACGTTTTGCATCTTACATGTGGTATCAGAGCAACCATAACCTAGAACTCGAATGCATAGAATTTTCGTCCTATTTTTCGTGATTTTCGTGATTTTTTGTTCAATAAAAATCAAATTTAATTATAAATTCAGATTGGGCTTGTCGAGACGAGCAAAACCGTGGGTGGTGCGTCACCGTGGGAGGCCCCACGAGTCCCCACTCGCCGCCAAGGTGTTAAGCACGCGCCCCACATGTGGTCACGCGCCCTCATATCAAAAGGTTCTTGGAAGCCGTTCTATTCTAACCTAACTTCACTAGGAGCTACAATAGTAAGATTGTGAACTAAGAAAAAATAGAGAATTTCCACATATTGGGACATGTATATAAAATGATAAATTTTATTCATTATTTTAATTTGGTAAATTCAATTGCATTCCATTCCAATAATCCATAAAAATTGAAGGAAGAAAAAGCAAACAATTCACCTTCCACTATTAAATTTAACATTTAATAAAAAGTCAAAAAATAATAATATACATTCCTCCATCAAATATAACAAGAAGTCTTTCTTTACCCCTTTATTTTTTTTATTTTGTTATATATTTATATTTTGACCCATCATTTATTGAAAGTTTTTGAAATTGACCCCGTGCATATTAGAATTGCATGTCGAAATTCCATACTCGCATATCGGAAGAATTGATCACGTGTCAGATTTTTTGACACTTATTCACCGCGTGTTGGAACGTGTCAGAATGTCGGATACGACATGAAGCCTTCAATGCTTCTTAAATTGTCAACCATATTCTAGTAGTACAATTGCCTTTGCTGCCAATGTCATCTCAGTAGCAAAAAAGCCATGGAAAGATCAGGAGGTACATTACATACTTCAAAACACCAACTTACCCGAAAGAAGTAAATTGCAACGAATATCAGAACTCCCGGATCAAATTATTCCCTCCGACTTATCATTCACGAGGAAAGGAAAGGCATGAGGAGAATCAGAAACGCAATGTGGTCATAGCAAAACCAATCGCATAATGACAAGTTTACAGGGAACATGCAAGAGCAATTTAGCATAAATATTGCAGTACTTTCAGCTAGTTTCGGGAAACGAAACACATTCCAGAGAACATGAAGCATCTCAAAATGTCTCCTTCTCTTTCGTTGTCTACACTGCATAATCTGAATAATCATAATTTACGGCTTAATTACGAAAATTCCTCCACTTAGATAAATAAAAGTTGTTGCTACCAAATAGAATTATTAATCCGTCTTGTCGAGTTCTCCCGAGCGTGCATGGAGCAAAAGCCTCCTTCGTTTCCTCTCTCTCTTTTTCTCGGTTCCTTTCCTTCTTTTCTTTTCTTTTCTTTTCTTTTTTGTTCTTCTTGGCCAAGCTCTGTTTTCTCTCCTTCTTTCTGCTCATGTCATTTCCCTTGCGATGAAGCAAGACTAAAGGAAGGGCTAAAACGAAACACTTAGGCTTGGGCTTAGGCTTGGGCTTAATGTTTTGCTCTTATTTATTATTTTTTGCAAGCCCGTTTCTTGCAACTTTATTCATGAAGATAAATATTTGAGGTTATTATGTACTGATGGATCCTATGCGGAGTGAGGATAAGGTCACTCGAAATTAAAGTTGGGCATATAACTTTTTTAAGAAAAATCCTAAATCTATTATATTTGTATCAATTTAGTCATTTCGACTAATTTTTCATCATAAATTACCGATATGGACATTAGTTGTCCCGCAATGCACACCTAACCCTAATATGGATAATTTTTTTATAGTAATTCAATTTTTTTATTTGTTATTATTTTTTTTCTTTTTTTTTCTTTATTCTTCCTTGGCCATTACCGGGCAGGCTGGCCTCACCTAGGTGAGGGTCGCCGTTGCCCACCACAGGCTAGGCTAGGCCAAGCAAGAGCGATCCCAAGCAAGGCTACCTTGGCTTGGGCGAGGCCTTACGAGGGTTAGCCTCGTCTAGGCCAGATTTGGTGAGGCCAGCTTGCTCGGCTATTGCCTATGATCAGCAAAAGGAAGAAGAAAGGAAAATAAAAAAAGAAAAAAAATAGAGAAAATAAAAAATATATATTAAATTATTATTAAAAGTTTTCCATGGTCATTCATATCAGTATCTAGTCAAAATTAATGAGAATAACTAAATTTATACAATTATAAGGTTTAAGACTAAATTAATATAAATGCGATAAGCTTATGGCTTTTTTCCCTTGTCAATATAACCAAATAAAAAATAAATCGGAAAGTTTAAGGCCTTCGTCCTCTCTATAGTGTGGTGAGGAGTGAGGGCAGGGACATCATTTGATATTTATTTTTTCATGGAAAGTGGCACGGACATCAATTTAATAATCTTTCTTTTGACATCAATCTAATACTCTTTATTTTTGAAGTCCATTCAAATCAAGGACATCCAAATGCCCTTTTTCCAAGTTCCCTTTTAAAAATTTTAAGGATGCAACAGGTATCTTCCTTTAAAAAATGTTAAAGTCATGGTCAGGGATGACCTTGTGTGGAAAAAAATTAAAATCGGAAAAGAATGTTTCTTTCATCATTACTCCCTTGCACATTAGATGGAAAGTACAAAAATGTCCCCGTCTTTGCCCCTCCTCACGGCGCCATGAACTTCCCTCCATTGTCTCTGTCCTGGTCAACTTCATCCAGGTGCAATACCAGGGGAAGTCGATTTCACCCTTTGAGGCCCACCCCGTCGCCATCTGCAGCCTCCTCCTGCATTTCTTTTTCGGGCGTGTCGCTAATCGGGCACCACCTTTTCGCGGCCGTGCTCCTTCTTGCGATGGAGCAGCACGCCTCCTCTTCCACTTCACCGGTTTGATATCGGTGTTTTCGCTCGCGTGGTTGCTACTCCACGACTCCTTCCACTCCGTCCTCTGGTTCGTGCTGTTCCTGTTGCTTTCCGTGCTTCTGTTGCGCGGCCCCATTCAAAAACTTTGTTTGTAGTTTTACAGCAAACTCGTTCTCATGATTATCCGTGCGGCGTGCTCCCGTGTATGGCATGGTGGAAGAGCGCAGCTACATTTGCCGCGCCCGGTCGTGGATCTGCGTTCCATGCCAGAAGTCCAAGCGCCGTAGTTGTTCGACTGTCCCTGCTTGGAGAAAGTAATTTTAATTGTATGACCACTTTAAATCAAATGATTAGTACGATAAGAACCTAAGCTAGTTTTGTATAAGATGCACTTGGGGTTTTCTTCTCTTTATCTGGAGCCAAACCCGTAAGGAATCCCCAAGCCTTTGGCGTCAAATTATCTCCCGATCATAAGAAAGGAGAGCAGGGAACAAGTAAAAACCCACCTATGTATCTTTCCTATTCCTAGCCATGAACGGTGATGGACCTTGTAGTGAATAGGTCTGATTAAGATACGCTAAGCCCTCAAAAGAAATTAGGATCTATTGTTATTGAAGAGATTGAAGATGACCTCAACAATTGTTATGACGAGTAGAATGGTCGTTTCTAGTGGCCATATAAGGGGTAGTAATGGTTCTTGAGGTTAAAGCTACTGACCTCTTTGAAAACGTTGTTGAGTGTTGCAGATTTCCTTCTTTTTTCAGTGAATCTCTTTGTAGCTTTCTGTTTGGCCAGTGGATGGATATGTGTCATTTTACGTTCTTTGCCGGTGTACTATGGTTTTGCTTATATGAACTGAAATAAATTGATGCTTTGGAGATGCGAGCACAGCTGCAATTTCAAAAGCTTTGATCTAACACTAACATCATTGAATGATCCAAATCAAAATGAAAGATGTCAGCTTTTTCATCTCTCTCGCATATACACTGTTACTGCTTACTAGCTATTCCGATGATAATATAGTTGTAGTTTGTCATTGCAGAATGTGGGAATGGTTACATCATATGGTCTTCATTTGAGCTCTGAGAGGTGACAACTACTAGATCTTTGCTTTGGCAAATGTGTTAACTTGCAATCTAAGACTTCATTGTCTAGCTGGCTGATTGACATTCAAGTTGCCAGGGACTAGGTGAGAAAAGAATGCTGGAATGTTGATTTTTTTTTTTTCTGTAGGCTTTAGTTCAAGATTACTAAATTTTGGCAAGACTGTAGATGTTAAAACCGAAATTTTCCCATCTTCATGTGCTAAAGAATTTACGGTTCATTTGTGCAATGCTAGATAGATAGCATGCAGATGCTTGAGACAATTCTGTACAAACTACACACATCTGATGTTTGTATCTGTGGAAATAACTAGACCGGCAAGCTTCCTGCCAAGTTGATTCACAATCAAATTATGCATCTCAATGTCAACACGTCATCTCATTACATAGAGCACTCGAGTCTCGCACTTCAAAAATATGATATTTATCTGCTTTACTGCAGAGAACAACAGTCTTGGATGTCGACTGTAGCAGTGATACCAATTGACTTGCATGACATCAAACAGAGAGGAAATTCTTTTCATATTGATAAGTGCCTCCCCAACTCTGCAACTGCATGCACTTCACTTGCAGTTTTTCAAGACCAACATTGCATGTCTTTTCTTGAGGACCTCCAATTGTGTGCTCATTCTTTTCACTTTTACCTGCAGAATTGCAATATTTTCATCTTCAGCAATAGCAGGGTTTCACGTACGTTCACCATTCCAGCAACCTGATTTAAAAAGTGTTTGGTATTGGAGCATTTTCTGTTGATTACTACTTATTGTGGAGGATGAATCTATATAAACGATGTTAAAAAGGAACATGCATTGTATCCATTTGTTGCCTAAAGTCTGTTTAGTAAGAGATCATTTCTGTGATGAAAGCGCACCGTAGGCAAAACACATTTGATATGAGTAATCAATGGGCAGGGGCATTCATTGCAGACATAAGCACTCAGATTCAGGTTCCTTATGTTCTCACAAAGGTCACAATAGTACTCACTGGTATCATCTTTGATGAATGAAGCATAAAGTGTGAATTGATGAAAGTTAATGGCAATCTTTTACTGTGGTGGAAGGCAATCTGTGATGATTAAGATTGCACTGCACACAACCATTGAAGTCAAACCTGCAAAATTTACCAGAGACACTGCTTAGGAAATACAGTACAGTAGATCTAAAATGAGAAAGAGTATATGCTTGTGGAGGTGTTGTTTCAAAGCGTGCCTTTCAAAAGTGCATGAAATGTTGAAGTCATAGTCACATTCCATGCAGTGAAAGAGAGCCAACACTCTTCCAACATATTTCAACAGCGCTTTTCTTTTTCTGGCGAATCTCTTCGTAACTTTCTGTTTGACCATGGATCCATACATGTTATTTTACAGACTCTTTGACCATATGCAATGGTTTTGCTCATTTATCCATATGAATAAGGATAAATAGATGCCTTGAAGACGTGAGCACAGCTGCAATGTCAGAGCCTTGTTCTATTGCCATAGATTTAGCAGAATCAAAATGAACAATGTCAGTCTTTTCATCTCTGTGCCGTATGCAGGGGTACTGCTTACTAGCTATTCTGATTATGACATTGTTTGAGTTTGTAACTGCTGAATGACAGAGTGGTTACATCAGATAGTCAGCATTTTACCTCCGAGAGGTGACAACTAGATCTTTGTTGCGGCGAATGCGTTAACTTGCTTCAGCAAACAAGATTTATAAAGACACTTCTTCTGTGGTGTATCCTGTATGTATCAAGAAGCTCTTGGATCTGAATTATGCAATGACTATGTTGTCTCTCTGCCCGATTGGTTTTCAGCCAGGAGCTAGAATTGTTGCTTCGGTTGGAGATTCAAGTTGCCAGGGCCAAGGTGAGAAAAGAACGCTTGATTTCTTTTTTGGGAGGCTTTAGTTCAATATAACTGAATTTTGGTAGACTGCGGATGTTAGAACTGAACTTTTCCCATCTTCACGTACTGGAAAAGAATTTACAGATCATGAAAGCAAAGCTAGATAGCTAGTATGCAAAAGCTTGAGACTAGTCTGCACAAACTACACACATCTGATATTCGTTTTCAGGGAAATAATAAGACTGGCAAGCTTCCTAACAAGTTGATTCGTAATCAAGTTATGCATCCCTATGTTAGTACTCCTATTCATAACACAGAGCACACAAGTCTTATGCTCAAAAAGATTATATTTTTCTGATTTTTCTGCAGAAGATAAAAATATCGGATGTCAAGTGTTAGCAGTGATTCCAATTGACTTGCATAAGTGGGTAAGCTGAAACATCAAACAGAAAGGTGGTCTCCTGCCTCCCCAATTCTTTCCTTCTGGATAAGAGCCCCCCCAACTCTTCAACTACATGCAATTCACTTGCTGCTTTTTGAGACCAGCATTGCAAGTCTTTTTTTGAGTTCCTCCAATTGTGTGCTCACTGTCCACTTTTTCCTGCAGAATTGCAATTTCTTCATCTAGTTCAGCTATAGCGGGGCTTCGGGTACTTCCGTTACTTCAAAATAAATTTTGTATTACCATATTTTCTGTTGATTATAACTTATTGTGGAGATTGAGTCTGTATATGATGTAACAAAAGAAAAAAGAACAGGGCTATTCACCACATCACACGGCAGCATCTTGTAGCCGTTTGTTGGCTAAAGTCAGGTTAGTGAGAGACCACTTCTGTGATAAAAACATACCATGGGTAAAACGCATGTCGATATGAGTAATCAACGTGCAAGGGCATTCATTGCAGCCAGAAGCACCCAGATTCAAGTCTTTTTTTCTCTCAAAGGTCACAGAGGTACTAACCAGCATCATCTTTGATGGACGAAGTGTAAGGTGTGAGTTGATGGAGGTGATGGCCATCTTTTATTGTTGGTGGTAACTGTGGAAGGCTATCATGATTCACATTAAGATTGCACTGCGCAAAAACATGAAAGTCGAATGTGCAAAATTTACCAGACACTGCATCAGTAGTGCAGGTAAATAGATCTAATACAAGAATGAGTATATGATCGTGGAGGTGATGTTTCAAAGTGTGCCTCTCAAAAGTGCATGGAATGTTGATGTCGAAGTTGCATTCTGCGCAGCAAAAGACAGCGTCAATGCTCTTCACAATGCGTCAGTGAGCGTTCCTTCCTGATACGGTAAGAAGTGGATGTGCAGGGTGAACAGGGTGTTGCATAACTGAGGGCATTTCAGCACATGATTTATGGTGCAGGAAAGAGCAGCACTGCTCCAGCGGCAGCGGATGACTGTGAGTGAATTGGAGAAAGAAGAGGCAATCCAGACAAACATAGACCTCACCTATTATGCTTTGCACTCTGATTCTGGTTTCAAGCGTCACGTGGAGGACACCAAGTAGATGCTGATGGGCGGAATGGCAAAAAAACTGGGCCTTTCTTGCCCTCCAGGACATGTGAACCTAGACTTATAGCCGCACAGTCCATGTCAAGGCTGAAATTGCATTCGCTGCAGCGGGAAACTATATGGCAGGCATAGCGTTGGAGGTCTACCAATTGATCGAAAGGAAGAGAGATGGTGATCCCAGCGTTGCATCTCTAGGGGGAGATTCAATAATTATAAAGCTGAGTTGAAAACAAAATAGAGAGGTGCTCTTCTAAGTAATTACAAGTAAACCTGTCCAAATGATGGAATGACCTATATTTGGATGAAATAAAAATTATGATACATGCATCTATGGTGATCATCTTCCTTTCACTAATCTGTACGCTTCTTTTGCTGGAACTTTGAATTTATTATACTAATCAAAGTAACGATTGGTCCGACCTTGATTTTGAACCGGGTCAAATCCTTTTAGTGAGGCAAAAAAGGAAGAAGACAGGATGCTCTCTTTTATATCATATTTATTGTCTCATGCTAAGGTGTTTGCGTGTATATATAAACCTCTTTCCAACTACTTTTCAATCTCCTTTAATGACTCTCTCTCTCTCTCTCTCTAAGAGAGTTTCCAATGGGTCTTAGGGGAAGCTTCGGTGTTCACATTGCAAAGGTTGGACTATGCGGTGTTACATGATGATCCAATGGCCACTCATGGGCAGAAGTGGGGCTTTCAAGAAAGTTGGGAATTCTTTTTTTAAAAAAAAAATCAAGGTAGAATTGCGATTAAAATTAAAATTTGAGATTTTTCTTAGGAGATTAGCCCATAAAAGTTCATACTTCCATCAACAATCCAAGGTGTCTCAAACCGAAGAAAATGCAATCTTTTGTTAAGATGGAAACCATTTTTAGCAATATTTCACCAAGAAAAAATGCCCGCTGCTTCAAAAGTACTTTAATAGGATTTTGTATATCCAACAATTATAGAAATAGGTGAGTTCATGCATAAAACATGGGGACACGGAATGCTCATGTTGTGATATATTATTTGCACAGTAAATGGATAATTAGAGAAAGAGAGGAGCGGCTATTATTGCAGTATAAAAAATTAATAAGATTATAATGATATAGAAAAACAATAATGATATATTGATGTATGTTTTTATTTTGTTGACTTTGTGAATAAGATTTCTCCTTTATCTATCGTCACACCTCAACTCTATAAAATGAGGAAAACGACACCACCATACTCTTACCCAAAGGATCCAGTATAAAATTATCAAAATATATATTCATCTACATACTTGATAAATAGTGAGTTGGTTACAAACTCAAGAGATCTAAAATTCATTAAAAATAAAAGTATGACCGTATCTCCAGACTCAATTAAACCTCACAAATATCATCCCAAACATATATAAGTATCTAAACTCACATCCAAATCCAACTGTAAATAATTTCCCACTAATAACGCTCATGTCCTACTTTAGCTTACTAGAAAAAGATTTGGAATGAATAGTATAAGTAACCACAGCTCAATGACTAATCCAAATCTCTCCTAAATAGATCAAGAATCTACTATGATAAAGCAATACTAGAGATTCATTTATCCAAATCCAATATATTATGTACAATAAAATCAAAATATGAATAATGTCACTTTAAAGCAACTTTATACTAATAAATTATATACCAAAAGGGTAGTAAATGCTCCATTTGATTTTATGCAACAAATATATTTCAAACATTACCTTTTCATTAAAAAAAAAAATCATTTTGTGCAATGCTTTTCACAACTTATAATATATCAAATCCCTATCACTTTCAAGACATGAGCTTACAAATTTGTAGAGGATAACAAACACCCCTAAATAAAATGCAAATCGAAAGTTACACCGCTCGAAGAGTCTCATAGTCCTATCAAAGTTGATCTAAATGTCAAACTTACATGTCAACTAACCTCGACTAAAACTTTAGTAAGCAATACCATATTCTTGAGTCAAATCGTCCATTTGACAAAAGACCTTTGAACAATTACTTTGCAAACAGAGTTGACCGCATTTTAAAACTCCAATTCAAGCGAGCTTACTTTCAATAGAAAACTCTTTTGAATTACTAAGAGATCATAAAGCCAAAAGATGGTTGGAGAAGGGTGAAATTCATTGCCAAACATAGTAATTCGAAAACAGCAATGTGCAAAATTTTAAAAATTTATCCCAATCAAATCATAAACCTACATTAACTTTTCTAAAGTCCTATTATGCAATACCCTAAAATTTCTTTACAACATAATTTCATAGCTTAAAAATCTCTAGAATCGACCTAGCAACATAGAATCCATACAAAACCTAATTTACAATTTAATTACGAAAACTCCTTTAATTAGATAAATAAAAGTTTCGAATCCTTATCGATTGCCAAGAAAAAAATTAATCCGGTGCATACAGCAAGAGCCCCCTTTTGTCTCCTCTGTCTTTTTCTCGGTTTCTCCGGACTCTGCTTTCCTTCTCTTTCTCTCTCTCTTTTTTTTTTTCTTCCGTGTTCTTCTTGGCAGACCCTGTTTTCATCTTTTTCTCTCTTTTCGCTCTAGTAATTCCCTTACCACGGCATCAACTGAGGCAAGACCAAAGAAAGGACTTTAACGAGACACTTGGGCTTGGGCTTACTGTTTTGCTCTTATTTATTATTTTTTGCCAGCCCAGTTGTTGAAACTTTATTCTTGCACATGAATCTTCCAGGTTATTACGTATTGATGTAACTATGCAGACACACTCCCGAGAAAAGAAGAAGGAGAATTCAATCAGCACCAAACAAAGTCTTTTTTTTCTAACACAAGAAAAAATAAATAGGAAAGTTCAAAGGCCTTCCTCCACTCCAGTGGCGGGATGAAGGCAGTAACATCGTTCTGCAGAGTGGCATTATTATTTTAAGGTGAAGGTAGGGATATCGTGAGCGAAGAATGTAAAGGTGAGGTGATTCTTCGCTAATTTATCTAATGAATATAAAGGTGAGGTGATAATGAACTTTATCTAATTTATCTAACGAATGTGAAGGTGAGGTGATTCTTTTATAGGACCTCTTCACATTCGTTAGATAAATTAGATAAAGTTCACTCTTCTTAAGAATCATGATTTTTCTAGGAATAAAGTCTGACTTTATCCCTAGAAGAATAACCTTCTATAAAAGAATCACCTCACCTTCACATTTTATAGGAATCACCTCACCTTCACATTCGTTAGATAAATTAGATAAAGTTCACTATCACCTCACCTTTACATTCTTCACTCTTCCATAAAAGAACGATGTCGCTACCTTCACCCCACCGGACGCCATGGATTTTACCTCCATTGTCTCTATCCTGATCAACTTCATCCAAGTGAAATTCCAGGGGAAGTTGATTTCGCCTTTTGAAACTCAACCCGTTGCCACCGGCGTTGCCATCTGCAGCTTGCTCCTGCATTTCTTGTTGCTGCATCTCGCTAATCGGGCACCCCCGTCTAGCGGCCGCGCTCCTCCTTGTGATGGAGCATCATCGCACCTCCTCATCGACTTCACTGGTTCGGTATCGGTGGCTTCGCTCACGTGGTTACTGTTCCACGACTCCTCCCACTCCGCCCTCTGGTTGTTCGTGCTGCTCCTGTCGCTTTCCGTGAGTCTATTGCGTGGCCTCTTTCAAAAACTTTGTCTGTGGCTTTACCGCAGACTCATTCTCGTGATTATCCGTGCGGCGCACTCCCGTGTATGGCATGGTGGAAGAGCGCAGCCACATCCGCCGCGCCCGGGCGTGGATCTGCGTTTGTTGCTGGAAGTCTGAGCACCCTAGTTGTTCGACTGACTGTTCCCTGCTGGGATAATGTAGTCTAACCACTTTAAAACGAATGAATAAGTACTTTAAGAAGTTAGCTAATTTTGTTTAGGAGGCACTTGGGGCTTGTTGCGACTATATCTGAATCCATAAGAAAATCGCAAGCCTTCGGCATCGAATTATCTCCTGACCATAAGAAAGGAGAGCAGGGAACAAGTGAAAACCACCGGTGTATCTTACCTATTCCTAGCCATGAATGGTCATGCACCCTGGCGCAACTAAATCAGATTAAGATAGGCTAAGCCCTCATCGGAAATTACGATCTATTGTTATCGAAGAGATCAAAGACAACCTCAACAATTGTTACAATGAGTAGAATGGTCTTCTCTAGTAGCCATATAAGGGGTAGTGATTGTTCTTGAGGCGAAAGCTTCTGACCTCTTTGAAAGCATTGCTGAGTGTTGCAGATTTCCTTCTCTTTTTGGTGAATCTCTCTGTAGCTTTCTGTTTGGCCAGTGGATGGATATATGTCATTTTACATTCTTTGCTGGTGTACTATGGTTTTGCTCATTTATCCATATGAACTGGGATAAATAGATGCCTTGGCAACGTGGGCACAGCTACAATTTCAAAAGCTTTGATCTAACACTAACATCATTGAGTGATCCAAACCAAAATGAAAGATGTCAGCCTTTTCATCTCTGTTCCATATACACCATTACTGCTTACTAGCTATTCCGATGATAATATAGTTGTAGTTTGTCATTGCAGAATGTGGGAATCGTTACATCACAGTCTCTATTTGACCTCCAAGAGGTGACAACTAGATCTTTGCTGTGGCAAATGCGTTAACTTGCAATCTAAGACTACGTTGTCTCGCTGGCGGATTGGTTTTTGGCCAGGAGCTTGAATTGTTGCTTCAGTTGGACATTCAAGTTTCTGGGGCCAAGGTGAGAAAAGAATGCTGAAATGTAGAATTTTTTCGGCTGGCTTTAGCTCAAGATTACTGAATTCTGGTTGACTGTAGATGTTAGGACCAAACTTTTCCCACTCTTCATGTGCTAAAGAATTTACACTTCATAAATGCAAAGCTAGATAGGTAGTATGCAGATGCACGAGACAAGTCTGTATAAACTACACCCATCTGATGTTGGTATCTGAGGAAATAATTAGACTGGCAAGCTTCCTGCCAAGTTGATTCACAATCAAATTATGCATTCCAGTGTCAACACTTCATTTCATTACATAGAGCACTCAAGTCTGGCACTTAAATAATATGATATTCATCTGCTTTTACTGCAGAGAGCTACAATCTTGGATGTCGACTGTGGCAGTGAGTCCAATTGACTTGCATGGGAGCGTAAGTTGAAACGTCACACAGAAAGGAAATTCTTTTTGTCTTGGTAAGTGCCTCCCAAACTCTGCAACTACATGCACTTACACTTGCGGCTTTTGGCGACCAACATTGCACATCTTTTCTTGAGTACCTCCAATTGTGTTCTCATTCTTTCCACTTTTTCCTACAGAATTGCAGTATTTTCATCTAGTTCAGAGTAGCAGGGTCTTCAGGTGCTTCCACTATTCCAGCAACCTGTATTAAAAAAATGTTTGGTATTGGAGCATTTTCTGTTGATTATTACTTATTGTGGAGGATGAGTCTATATATATGATATTAAAAAGGAAAATGGCTATTCACCACATCACATGGCATTGTATCCATTTGTTGGCTAAAGTCTGTTTAGTAAGAGAGCACTTATGTGATGAAAGCCCACCGTGGGCAAAACACATTTGATATGAGTAATCAATGGCAGGGGCATTCCTTGCAGACATAAGCACCCAGATTCAGGTTCCTTATTTTCTCACAAAGATCACAATAGTACTCACTGGTATCATCTTTGATGAACGAAGCGTAAATGTGGGTTGATGGAAGTTAATGGCAATCTTTTACTGTAGTGGAAGCCAATTTGTGATGATTAAGATTGCACTGCACACATCCATAAAAGTCGAACCTGCAAAATTTACCACAGACACTGCATAGGAAGCATGGTCCGGTAGATCTAAAATAAGAAAGAATATATGCTCGTGGAGGTTATGTATCAAAATGGGCCTTTGAGAAGTGCATGAAATGTTGAAGTGGTAGTCACATTCTGTGCAGTGAAAGACAGAGCGTCGACACTGTTCACGACATATGTCAACGGCGCTCCTTCTGAATATGAGAAGAAAAAGGATGTGTGGGGTGAACAGGTTGTTGCATAACTGAGGGCAATCCAGCACATGATTTGTGAAGCACAAAAGAGCAGCTCTGCTCCCACCAGCGATAGTCTAAATATTTGACGCATTCATCACAAGCCTTGCATGGACGAACCTTCATACGACAGTTCCAGCGGCGGAGAACGATAGTGCAGTTGAGAAAGAAGAGGCAATCAAGACAACCATAGACCTCACCTGGTATGTTCCCTTCACAAGCTTTGCACCTGATTCTGCTTTCGAGTTTCGTTAGGAAGACCAGTGGATGCTGATGGTCGCAATTGTAAAAAACCGAGTCCTTTTTGCCCTTCAGGTCTTGCGAACATAGAGGTAAAAAGCCATGCAGTCCATGTTGAGGCTGAATTTGCATTCACTGCAGTAGGAAACCATGGCAGGCGTTACGTTTAGCTCCTTCAATTGGTTGAAAGCAGGAGATAGAGAGAGGGTGATCATGGATACACAGGTGTTGCATCTCTGGGGAGGATTCGGTTGCAGCTTTTGTGGAGAAAAATTATGCACACATAGCATCCATACACCTCCCCCAAGATTGCCTGCTTGCAGGCTTTGCATTTGATTCTATTTTTCATCCCGAGGTGATGGGATGTGAGCAGATGCTCATGAGAATTTTTTGGATGCCCACATTCTGAGAATCCTCATTAGGACGACAAGCAATATTGGGCCGTGCAGCAACAATTGACGGATCCGACTGGCAAGAGAAGGTTTTCATATATAAATACAAAACATTGATTGGAATATATATATCACTAGACTGTTGAGGTCACGTATTTCCTCGTGACCAAGTTAGAAATATGAACGAGCCTTTATAAGCCATTCCCTCTTGGGTCCATCCATTGATCACATCTAACTTCTACCATAAGACTTAGTATTCTAGACAATGACTGACTAAGTTTGTTAGGATATAAAATGATAGCACAGCTCCAAGATGAGTATTTATAGATACCTTTTAGTGATTATAGAGTGCTCAAAACGAAAAATTTCTCAAGAACAGATCAGAGAAAGCATATAACCTTGGAGCATGATACGTGTCATTATTTGAAGGGCTAAACAGAAATATGGGACATGATTCGAGGACTGAACTGATGATTTAGATGCAGATGGTAATAAATTCTTTTGTCTTTAAAGGTTAGCCATTTTGTATGATATGTGTGGGATTGCAGGTATGATAAAGCAAATCAAATTATTTTAGCAAAAAATTTGGTACCATCATCTCCAACGAAAGCAAAATGTGTGATAGATGTTGTTGGCTTTGGAAACTGGAAAGAGCAATAGATGATTCATCTTCAGTGAAAGCATGTGTCACAGACAACAGTATCTTTCTCTTCTTGGTTGACCATTCTTCCTTCTCAGGCAATTGTTTCTATCTACTTCATCAATTATGTATGCTACCCTTTAATCCATAGGAACTCCTCATCAGTTGCAGGGTTTGGTTGCCCGCGACTTGGCTTCGCCAAAACTCCTCTTCTCTAGAAGCCTGGCCGGCAAAGTGTTCCACTGGCAGTAGGGTGCTCAACCTTGCCTTGCTTTTGTGACATGCTACCTGTCCCCTCTACATTCTGTTGGAGAGAACTCGGGTACAACAATTCACCACGGCCAAATGCAATCCAGGATCTATTTCTCCCCCGAAGTTAAATTAACTAAAAATCTCTTAACCTCCAGCAACAACCAGCAATATATAGCCTCACAAAATGCAAATATAATGCTGAAATGATAAGTAGACAAAGCAAATAACGACACCAAAGATTTAACGTGGAAAACACGATGCGGGAAAAATCACGGACCGCCCAAAAACATCCACTAATCATCAAGAATAGCAGGATACACAAAGTATTCTTCTCTAGTCACACACTAGAGGATCAACATCAACATTACAATCATCTTCTTCTCACCACATAGGTGGATAAACAAGTTTGGAGCAAGAAAACCTTAACCGCAACTGGAGAATTCGGAGACGGTTCTCGACGAACAAAAACCATCAACTCGTAGCCCTCGGTCTCACGAACAATATATTGAAATTTGAGCCGATTCCGTCAATGTTTGGCCGTCGAATCGAAGCCGCAAAGTTGCAGCCCTCTTCCTTTCTTCTCTTTTCTCCCTTGCTTGCAGTTTTCTATTTCTCTCTTCTCCTCTTTTCATACGCCCAACTCCACGCACGACACTCAACTTCCTTTTGTTTTGTTTTGTTTATTTTTTATTTATTATTTTTTTTAATGCTGGCTGGGCCCCACATGAAGGTGGACCCAGCCAACACATTCCATAGTCAAGGGTGAGCCCCATGCGTCAGTTTGTGGATCGTAGTCTCAAACGCCAATCCATACAAATTCTTGTAGAAGGTCCAAATCTTATTCATTTTAATTTTCATGTGGGTTCATTCATCATTTGATTTGACCTTGAAGTTGATTTTCTTCTCACGTATATCGAGAAGCCTAAATGCTTATTGTGAAAAATAATTCCCAGGAGAGTTATCATGATACTAAGTCGAATAATGAAGCTAAGAAGGTGATTGACAGTATAATTTAAGATGGCAACACTGTCAAATGCTTGTGCTAATTCAGTAGCAGATACTTCAAATTGTTACCATCAACGAAAGGGCAAACGTTATTGAAAAGACCAAAAATACTTCGACAATTATTGTGACTAGAAGAATGGGGAGATATTTCATTGTTTGTTTCCCGGTTACCTAAGGTCCTACTTGACCAAGAGATTTGGGAGTTTTTTCTTTACTGAACAGAGAAAAAGAGGGATGTTCATGAAAAAAAGGCAATTTTACTAGCATTTTCAGATACCAACTCCTTATTATCACATTGCCACGTGTCAAATGTTGTCATATGGTCGTTTCTAGTTGCCAAAATAAAATCAAAATTGTTCTCGAGGTTAAAGCTTCTGAATTCTTTGAAAATATCGCAAGCATCACAGTTTTGCTTTTCTTTTTCTGGCGAATCTCTTCATAATTTTCTCTTTGGCCAGTGGATCTATATGTGTTATTTTACAGACTCTTTGCTGGTATGCAATGGTTTTGCTCATTTATCCATATGAACTAGGATAAATAGATGCCTTGGAGACACAAGCACAGCTGCAATATCAGAGCTTTGTTCTATCGCCATAGAGTTAGCTGAATCAAAATGAACAATGTCAGTTTTTTCATCTCTGTCCCATATGCATGGATACTGCTTACTAGCTATTCTTATGATAACGTTGTTTGAGTTTGTCATTGCAGAATGACAGAGTGGTTACATCATATAGTCAGCATTTTACCTCCCGAGAGGTGACAACTAGATTTTTGTTGCGGTGAATGTGTTGACTTGCTTCGGCAAATAAGATTTATAGAGACACTTCTTCTGTGGTGTATCCTGTATGTATCCAGAAGCTCTTGGATCTGAATTATGCAATGGCTATGTTGTCTCCCTGGCCGATTGGTTTTTGGCCAGGAGCTAGACTTGTTGCTTCAGTCAGAGATTCAAGGTGCCAGGGCCAAGGCGAGAAAAGAATGCTTGATTTCTTTTTTGGGAGGCTTTAGTTCAATATAACTGAATTTTGGTCGACTGCAGATGTTATAAAAGAACTTTTCCCATCTTCATGTGCTGGAAAAGAATTTACAGTTCATGAATGAAATGAAAAGCTAAATAGATAGTATGTGAAAGCTTGAGACTAGTCTGCACAAACTACAGACACCTGGTATTTATTTTCAAGGAAATTATATGACCGGCAAGCTTCCTAACAAGTTGATTCATAATCAAATTATGCATCCCAATTTTAGTACTCCTATTCAAAAAACATAGCACAAAAGTCTTACGCTCAAAACTATGATATTTATCTGCTTTTGCTGCAGGAGATAAAAATATCGAATGTCAAGTGTTAGCAGTGATTCCAGTTGACTTGCGTCAGAGCGTAAGCTGAAACATCAAACAGAAAGGTGGTCTCCTGCCTCCCCAGTTCTTTCCTTCTGGATGAGAGCCTCTCCAAAACTTCAACTACATGCACTTCGCTCACAGCTTTTTGAGACCAGCATTGCAAGTCTTTTTTGGAGTACCTCCAATTGTGTGCTCACTCTGTCCACTTTTTTCCTGCAGAATTGCAATTTCTTCATCTAGTTCAGCAGTAGCGGGGCTTCAGGTACTTCTATTACTTAAAAAAAAAAAAAAAAAAAAAAAATTGGTATTGCCATATTTTCTGTTGATTATAACTTATTGTTGGTTGAGTTTGTATATGATGTAACGAAAGAAAAAAGAACAGGGCTATTCACCACATCACGTGGCAGCATCTTGTAGCCGTTTGTTGGCTAAAGTCAGTTTAGGGAGAGAGCATTTCTGTGATGAAAGCATACCGTGGGTAAAACGCATTGAATATGAGTAATCAATGGGCAAGGGCATTCATCACAGACAGAAGCACCAACCGCGGCATCATCTTCGATGAACATAGCGTAGAGTGTGAGTCGATGGAGGTGATGGAGATCTTTTATTGTTGGTGGTAACCGTGGAAGGCAATCATGATTGACATTAAGATTGCTCTGCACAAGAACGTGAGAGTCGAATGTGCAAAATTCACCAGACATTGCATAGGAAGCGCGGGTCGGTAAATCTAATATAAGAAAGAGTATATGCTCGGGGATGTGATGTTTCAAAGTGGGCCTTTTAAAAGTGCATGGAATGTTGAAGTCGAAGTCGCATTCTGCACAGCGAAAAACAGTGTCAACGCTCTTCACAACATGCGTCAGTGAGCATTCCTTCGTGAGACAAGAAGGAAGTGGATGTGCAGGGTGAACGGTGTGTTGCATAACTGAGGGCAATTCAGCACATGATTTATGGAGCAGAAAAGAGCAGCTCTGCTCCAGGCAGGGATGGGCTGAACCTTCGACATATTCATCACAAGCCTTGCACGGACCATCCTTCATATGACCCAGCTCCAGCAGCAGCGGAGGATCGTGAATTGGCGATCCAGACAACCTGGTATACTCTATTTACAAGCTTTGCACCAGATTCTGGTTTCAAGCTTCACGTGGAAGGACACCAGTAGATGCTGATGGGCGAAATGGAAAAAAACTGAGCCTTTCTTGCCCTTCCGGTCTTTTGAACATGGAGTTACAGCCGCACAGTCCATGTCAAGGCTGAAATTGCATTTGCTGCAGCGGGAAACCATATGGCAGGCATTACATTGGAGGTCTACCGATTGATTGAAAGCAATAGGGAGGGTAATCATGGAGAGAGGGGCATTGCATCTCTGGGGGGAGATTTGGCGCAGCTCTCATGGAGAAAGAATATACATGTGTACCATCGATAGACCTCCTCGCAGGCTTCGCATTTGATTCTACTTTTCATCCGAAGATGATGGGATGTGAGCGGATGCTAATGAGCAAAATGTTGGATGGTCATATTCTCAGAATATTCATCAGGCTTAGAGTTGTGACTAGGCAGACAGAAGCGATATTGGGCCGTGCAGTAAGGCTCGACCATTCGTACGGCAAGAAGGAAGCCTGCTCATACGCAGGGCAACTACGACAATCCTCCTCATCGTCCACTTACTAGGTGTTCAAGCAGGGGTAGCGGGTGAAACGGGTGTTCTTGTGCGGACAGCATTCTAAATTGGGCACCCAACTCGTGAAAGAAGATTCGACACGATTCACAGCAGTAGGGATGAGCTGCGGATTGGAGACCAGCACGCGAGACATTCGAAGTAAACCTTCCATTCAGGTTCCGGAGATTCAATGCATGATCACCAAGGCAAATTAGGAAATAAAAAAGCGTTTTGAATGGAGTTATAGCTGTTGAGCGATATCAACACGAAGGAAATGGGGTCACATGAATTGTACCCCACTTCCATATTATTTGATGTTCTATTTCAGTGTTCATTTGTACATTTTATTTTATTTTATTTATGCTTTACCCAATAGTTAATAAAACTAAAGTGATCACCGCCTGCGGTGGCCCAGTTGGATAAGTGCTCTCATGATCCTTTGCGAGAGGAGAGGAGTTCGAATCCCGCTGGCCGCACGGGATCTTAAGTGCGACGTCGGGTGGTGGGTCCTCCCATTAGCGTCACCCAGGGGTTTACCCTCCATTGCGATGGTACCCGGCCTATCGGGTTGTCCGTGTTAGTACGGTGCGTGGGGTTCCCTGGGTCATAAAAAAAATAAATAAATAAAATAAAACTAAAGTGGCCCATGAAAAGTTTCATATCTTGTTCATTTAAAGTCAGCTGCAATTATGAGGTGACAAAAGTGCATTCACCTTGGGCTACTCTATACATTCATCAGAAAGTTCTTATCCAACTTATAGTAAAAATAACTTACGTAAGACAATATTGTGATAACAGTTTTGTCATAATTGTTTAAAAAACCAAATTCACCTATTTTTAACTTTACGATTTTTTTTTTAAATTTAGTAGTCGATTGCATTTTTATGTAAAAGTAATATTTACATTTGCTATTAAATACAATTTGTACAAAATAGTATGAGTCGAATCTACTATTTTCTAGTTATCAATTTCTCTATATAAGCTATGTCGATACGGCTCATTGAAGCAGCAATTGTAATTAATCTTGTAATTTTCATTTAAATCTTTGAATAGAACTTGATTTCATTTTCAAAAGTTATATAATTATTTGCATTGGTTTTTAAAAAAAAAAAATATATATATATGGATTGAAGTTGTTACGGGCCCAGTTCACATATATAACCTACAACTAGTTAAACTAAATTTAGATCCACATATAAAAGTTGGCATTTGTATAAACTATGAAGACTAAGACCTAGGAGAACATTTCTAGAAAGAGCAAAACAAAACAGAGAGGTGCTCTTTTGAGTAATTACAAGTAAACCTATCAAAATAATAGAATGAACTACATTTGGATGAAATAAAGATTATAATGCATGCACATTTTTCATCTATGGTGATCATCTTCCTTCCACTAATTTATATGCTCCTTTTGCTAAAACCTTGAATTTACTATACTAATCAAAGTAACGATTGGTCCAATCCTGATTTTGAACCAAGTCACATCCTTTTTCTAAGGCAAAAAAGAAAGAAGACAGAATTCTCTCCTTTTTATCATATTTATTCCCTACTACTAGGGTGTTTGTGTGTATTTATAAACCTCTTTTCAGTAAATTTTTCAATCTCCTTGATTGACTCTCTCTCTCTCCCCGAGGGAGTTTCCAAAGGGTCTTAGAGGAAGATTCAATGTTCACATTGCAATGGTTGGACCATGCCGCATTACATGATAATCCTATGGTCACTCATGGGTAGAAATGGGACCTTCGTGAAAGTTGAGAATTTAAAAAAAAAAAAAAAATCGAAGTAGAATTGAGATTAAATTTAGAATTGAGAAACAGAAATAATCCGCCTTAATCAAGTCTCTCGAGCGGCCATGCAGCGAGAGCCTACTTTGCCTTCTGTTTCTATTTTTGTCCGTTTCTCCGAACCCTGCTTGCCTTCTTTTCTTTCCTTTTCCTTTCCTTTTTTTTTTCTTGGCCAGACCCTGTTTCACTCTTTCTGCGCCCGTGAATTCCCTTGGAGCGGCATGAACTGAAGCATGACTGAAGAAAGGGCTTACGCGAGACGCTTGGGCTTGGGCTTAATGTTTTGCTCTCGTTTATCATTCTTTGCCAAAGCTCGGTTACAGCAAAAATCTGTATAGATTATTACGGATGGATGCAAAATTGCAAATTATGCGGAGCGAGAATAAAGTCGCCCTATCCCATGATAAGAAATTTAGGAGAGATAAGGACGTTTAATTTCAAGCGCGAAGTTCGAACCCCTACATCCTGCTGACAGAGATAGAAAAAAAAAATAGGACAGATCAAATTCTCTTCTTAATTTTTTTTTAACACAAGAAAAAATTAATCGGAAAGTTTAAAGGCCTTCCTCCACTCCACGACGTGATGAGGGGTGAAGTCAGGAACATCATCGAAATATTTTATGGAAAAATAAGTACCGTGGGACAGGGACACCGCTTATATATCATATATTTTCGTGGAAAAGTTTGTTCAGATGGGGAAGAGAATCTCTGTGGGATAAAGACATCGCTTATATATCATATGAGTCAGGAAAATGCCAATTCCATACAAATGGGCCATTTGTATGGAATTGGCATTTTCCTGAGTCATATGATGTATAACGCGATGCTCCCGTCTTCACGGCTCACCGCGCCAATGGATCTTACCTCCATTGTCTCTATCCTCGTCAACATCATCCAAGTGCAAAATCAGGGGAAGTCGATTTCACCTTTTGAAACCCACCCCGTCGCCACCCGCATCGCCATCTGCAGCCTCCTCCTGCATTTCTTTTTCGGGCGTGTCGCTAATCGGGCACCCCCGCCTCGCGGCCCTGCTTCTTCCTGTGATGGGGCAGCGCGCCTCCTCTTCCACTTCACCGGTTTGACATTGGTGTTTTCGCTCGCGTGGTTGCTGCTCCACGACTCCTTCCACTCCGTCCTCTGGTTCGTGCTGTTCCTGTTGCTTTCCGTGAATCCGTTGCGCGGCCCCATCCAAAAACTTTGTCTGTGGTTTTACTGCAAACTCATTCTCATGATTATCCGTGCGGCGCGCTCCCGTGTATGGCATGGTGGAAGAGCACAGCCACATTTGCCGCGCCCGGTCGCGGATCTGCGTTTCATGCTGGAAGTCTGAACGCCGTAATTGTTCTACTGTTCCCTGCTTGGAGAAAGTAATTTTAATTGTATGACTACTTTAAATCAAATGATTAGTACTTTAGGGCGCTAAGCTAGTTTTGTATAAGATGCACTTGGGGCTTTCTTCTCTTTATCTGAAGCCAAAGCCATAAGGATTCCCCAAGCCTTCGGTGTCAAATTATCTCCCGATCATAAGAAAGGAGAGCAGGGAACAAGTAAAAACTATCTATGTATCTTTCCTATTCCTAGCCATGAACGGTGATGGACCTTGTAGTGAATAGATCTGATTAAGATAGGCTAAGCCCTCAAAAGACATTAGGATCTATTGTTATTGAAGAGATTGAAGATGACCTCAACAATTGTTATGATGAGTAGAATGGTCGTTTCTAGTGGCCATATAAGGGGTAGTAATGGTTCTTGAGGTTAAAGCTACTGACCTCTTTGAAAACGTTGTTGACTGTTGCAGATTTCCTTCTTTTTTCAGTGAATCTCTTTGTAGCTTTCTGTTTGGCCAGTGGATGGATATGTGTCATTTTACGTTCTTTGCCGGTGTACTATGGTTTTGCTTATATGAACTGAAATAAATTGATGCCTTGGAGATGCGAGCACAGCTGCAATTTCAAAAGCTTTGATCTAACACTAACATCATTGAATGATCCAAATCAAAATGAAAGATGTCAGCTTTTTCATCTCTCTCGCATATACACTGTTACTGCTTACTAGCTATTCCGATGATAATATAGTTGTAGTTTGTCATTGCAGAATGTGGGAATGGTTACATCATATGGTCTTCATTTGAGCTCTGAGAGGTGACAACTACTAGATCTTTGCTGTGGCAAAGGTGTTAACTTGCAATCTAAGACTTCATTATCTAGCTGGCTGATTGACATTCAAGTTGCCAGGGCCAAGGGGAGAAAAGAATGCTGAAATGTTGATTTTTTTTTCTGTAGGCTTTAGTTCAAGATTACTAAATTTTGGCAAGACTGTAGATGTTAAAACCGAAATTTTCCCATCTTCATGTGCTGAAGAATTTACGGTTCATGTGTGCAATGCTAGATAGATAGTATGCAGATGCTTGAGACAGTTCTGTACAAACTACACACATCTGATGTTTGTATCTGTGGAAATAACTAGACCGGCAAGCTTCCTGCCAAGTTGATTAACAATCAAATTATGCATCTCAATGTCAACACGTCATCTCATTACGTAGAGCACTCGAGTCTCGCGTATGATATTTATCTGCTTTACTGCAGAGAACAACAGTCTTGGATGTCGACTGTAGCAGTGATACCAATTGACTTGCATGACATCAAACAGAAAGGAAATTCTTTTCATATTGATAAGTGCTTCCCCAACTCTGCAACTGTTTTGACCAAAAAAAATAAGAACTCTGCAACGGCATGCACTTCACTTGCAGTTTTTCGAGACCAACATTGCACGTCTTTTCTTGAGGACCTCCAATTGTGTGCTCATTCTTTTCACTTTTACCTGCAGAATTGCAATATTTTCATCTAGTTCAGCAATAGCAGGGTCTCAGGTACGTTCACCGTTCCAGCAACCTGATTTAAAAAGTGTTTGGTATTGGAGCATTTTCTGTTGATTACTACTTATTCTGGAGGATGAATCTCTATAAACGATGTTAAAAAGGAACATGGCTACTCACCAAGTCATATGGCATTGTATCCATTTGTTGCCTAAAGTCTGTTTAGTAAGAGATCATTTCTGTGATGAAAGCGCACTGTAGGCAAAACACATTTGATATGAGTAATCAATGGGCAGGGGCATTCATTGCAGATGTAAGCACTCAGATTCAGGTTCCTTATCTTCTCACAAAGGTCACAATAGTACTCACTGGTATCATCTTTGATGAATGAAGCGTAAAGTGTGAATTGATGAAAGTTAATGGCAATCTTTTACTGTGGTGGAAGGCAATCTGTGATGATTAAGATTGCACTGTACACAACCATTGAAGTCAAACCTGCAAAATTTACCAGAGACACTGCTTAGGAAATACAGTTCACTAGATCTAAAGTAAGAAAGAATGTATGCTTGTGGAGGTGTTGTTTCAAAGTGTGCCTTTCAAAAGTGCATGAAATGTTGAAGTCATAGTCACATTCCTTGCAGTGAAAGAGAGCCAACGCTCTTCACGACATATTTCAACAGCGCTCCTTCCTAATATGAGAAGAAAAAAGGATGTGTGGGGTGAACAGCTTCTTGCATAACCGAGGGCAATTCAGCACATGATTAGTGGAGCATAAGAGCAGCTTTGCTTTGACCAGCAATACGCTAAACATTTGACGCTTTATGACAAGCCTTTCTTGGACCATCCTTCATATGACAGTTCCAGCGGCAGACGATGATCGTGCAATGGAGAAAGAAGAGGCAATCAAGACAACCATAGACCTCACCAGGTATGTTCCGTTCACAAGATTTGCACCTGATTCTGCTTTCGAGTTTTGTGTGGAAGACCAGTGGATGCTGATGGTCACAATTGTAAAAAACCAAGTCCTTCTTGCCCTTCAGGTCTTGCAAACATAGAGTTCAAGCCATGTAGTCCATGTTGAGGCTGAATTTGCATTTACTGCAGTAGGAAACCATGGCAGACGTTATGTTTAGCTCCTTAAATTTATTGAAAGCAGGAGAGAGAGGGTAATTATGGAGACACAGGTGTTGCTTCTCTGGGGGAGATTCGGTGTAGCTTTTGTGGAGAAAGAATATGTACGCATAGCATCCGTAGGCCTCCCCCAAGATTGCCTACTCGCAGGCTTTGCATTTGATTCTATTTTTCATCTCGAGATGATGGGATGTGAGCAGATGCTCATGAGCATTTTTTGGATGGCCACATTCTGAGAATCCTCATTAGGAGGACAAGCAATCTTGGGCCGTGCAGTAACAATTGATGGATCCAACTGGCAAGAGAAGGTTTTCATATATAAATGCAAAATACTGATTGGAATGAATATATATCACTAGACTGGTGAGGTCACGTATTTCCTCGTTACAAGTCTGTTAAGAATATGGACGAGCCTTGATAAGCCATTCCCTCTTGGGTCCATCCGTTGATCAAATTTAATTTCTACCATAAGACTTAGTGTTCCAGACAATGAGTGACTAAGTTTGCTAGGAAATAAAATGATAGCGCAGCTCCAAGATAAGTAATTATAGATACCTTTCAGTGATTTTAGGGTGCTCAAAATGAGCAGTTTCTCAAGAACAGATCAGAGAAAACTTGTAACCTTGGAGCATAATAATACATGTCATCATTTGAAGGGCTGAACAGAAATATGGGATGTGATTTGAGGACTGAACCGATGATTTAGATGCAAATGGTAATAAATTCTTTTCTGCGGACTCTGAAGGTTAGCCATTTTGTATGCGATGTGCGGGATTGCGGTATCATAAAGCAAATCAAATTATGTCAGCAAAAAAATTCGGTACTATCATTTCCAATGAAAGCAATATGTGTGATAAATGTTGTTGGCCATGGAAACTGGAAAGAGCAATAGATGATTCATCTTCAGTGAAAGCATGTGTCACAGACAACAGTATCTTTCTCTTCTTGGTTGACCATTCTTCCTTCTCAGGCAACTGTTTCTATCTACTCCATCAATTATGTAAGCTACCCTTTAATCCATAGGAACTTCTCATCAGTTGCAGGGTTTGGTTGCCCAAAATCGAATTGGCTTCACCAAAACTCCTCTTCTCTAGAAGCCTGGCTGGCAAAGTGACCCGCTGGCAGTAGAGTGCTCAACTTCGCCTTGCTTTTGTGACATGCATTCCATAGTCAAGGGTGAGTCCCATGCATCAGTTTGTGGATCGTGGTCTCAAACGCCAATCCCTACAAATTTCTGTGGGAGGTCCAAATTATATGCATTTTAGTTTTCATGGGGGTTCGTTCATCATTTGATTTGACCTTGCAGCTGATTTTCTTCTCACATATATCTACAAGCCTAAATGCTTATTGTGAAAAATAATTCCCAGGAGAGTTATCATGATACTAAGTCAAATAATGAAGCTAAGAAGTTGATCAGCAGTATGACTTTAGATGGCAAGACTGTCAAATGCTTCTGCTAATTCAGTAGCAGATACTTCAAATTGTTACCATCAACGAAAGGGCAAATGTTATTGAAAAGACCAAAATAATTTGACAATTATTGCGACTAGAAGAATGGGGAGATATTTCATTGTTTACTTCCAGTTTACCTAAGATCCTACTGGACCAAAAGATTTTTTGTTTTTTTTTTTTTTTTTTACTGAAGAGAGAAAAAGAGGACATTCATGAAAGAAGGCACTTTTACTAGCATTTTCGGATGCCAACTCCTTATCATCACACTGCCACGTGTCAAGCATTGTCATATGGTTGTTACTAGTTGCCAAAATAAAGTCAAAATTGTTCTTGAGGTTAAAGCTCCTGAATTCTTTGAAAATATGGCAAGCGTTGTAGTTTTGCTTTTCTTTTTCTGGTGAATCTCTTCGTAACTTTCTGTTTGACCATGGATCTATATGTGTTATTTTACAGACTCTTTGACCATATGCAATGGTTTTGCTCATTTATCCATATGAACAAGGATAAATAGATGCCTTGGAGACATGAGCACAGCTGCAATGTCAGAGCCTTGTTCTATTGCCATAGATCTAGCAGAATCAAAATGAACAATGTCAGTCTTTTCATCTCTGTCCCGTATGCACGGGTACTGCTTACTAGCTATTCTGATGATGACATTGTTTGAGTTTGTAACTGCAGAATGACAGAGTGGTTACATCATATAGTCAGCATTTTACCCCTGAGAGGTGACAACTAGATCTTTGTTGCGGCGAATGCGTTGACTTGCTTCGGCAAACAAGATTTATAAAGACACTTCTTCTGTGGTGTATCCTGTATGTATCAAGAAGCTCTTGGATCTGAATTATGCAATGACTATGTTGTCTCTCTGCCCGATTGGTTTTCAGCCAGGAGCTAGAATTGTTGCTTCAGTTGGATATTCAAGTTGCCAGGGCCAAGGTGAAAAGAACGCTTGATTTCTTTTTTGGGAGGCTTTAGTTCAATATAACTGAATTTTGGTAGACTGCAGATGTTAGAACTGAACTTTTCCCATCTTCACGTGCTGGAAAAGAATTTACAGTTCATGAAAGCAAAGCTAGATAGCTAGTATGCAAAAGCTTGAGACAAGTCTGCACAAACTACACACATCTGATATTCGTTTTCAGGGAAATAATAAGACTGGTAAGCTTCCTAACAAGTTGATTCGTAATCAAGTTATGCATCCCAATGTTAGTACTCCTATTCATAACAGAGAGCACACAAGTCTTATGCTAAAAAATATGATATTTATCTGATTTTGCTGCAGAAGATAAAATTTTCGGATGTCAAGTGTTAGCAGTGATTCCAATTGACTTGCATAAGTGGGTAAGCTGAAACATCAAACAGAAAGGTGGTCTCCTGCCTCCTCAATTCTTTCCTTCTGGATAAGAGCCCTCCCCAACTCTTCAACTACATGCACTTCGCTTGCTGCTTTTTGAGACCAGCATTGCAAGTCTTTTTTTGAGTTCCTCCAATTGTGTGCTCACTGTCCACTTTTTCCTGCAGAATTGCAATTTCTTCATCTAGTTCAGCTATAGCGGGGCTTCAGGTACTTCCGTTACTTCAAATTAAATTTTGCATTACCATATTTTCTGTTGATTATAACTTATTGTGGAGATTGAGTCTGTATATGATGTAACAAAAGAAAAAAGAACAGGGCTATTCACATCATGGGGCAGCATCTTGTAGCCGTTTGTTGGCTAAAGTCAGGTTAGTGAGAGACCACTTCTGTGATGAAAGCATACCGTGGGTAAAACGCATGTCGATATGAGTAATTAAGGGCATTCATTGCAGCCAGAAGCACCCGGATTCAGGTCTTTTTTCTCTCAAAGGTCACAGAGGTACTAACCGGCATCATCCTTGATGGACGAAGTGTAAGGTGTGAGTTGATGGAGGTGATGGCCATCTTTTATTGTTGGTGGTAACTGTGGAAGGCAATCATGATTTACATTAAGATTGCACTGCGCAAAAACGTGAAAGTCGAATGTGCAAAATTTACCAGACACTGCATCGGTAGTGCAGGTCAATAGATCTAATACAAGAATGAGTATATGATCGTGGAGGTGATGTTTCAAAGTGTGCCTTTCAAAAGTGCATGGAATGTTGATGTCAAAGTTGCATTCTGCGCAGCAAAAGACAGCGTCAATGCTCTTCACAATGCGTCAGTGAGCGTTCCTTCCTGATACGGGAAGAAGTGGATGTGCAGGGTGAACAGAGTGTTGCATAACTGAGGGCATTTCAGCACATGATTTATGGTGCAGGAAAGAGCAGCACTGCTCCAGCGGCAGTGGATGACTGAATCGGAGAAAGAAGAGGCAATCCAGACAAACATAGACCTCACCTATTATGCTTTGCACTCTGATTCTGGTTTCAAGCTTCACGTGGAGGACACCAAGTAGATGCTGATGGGCGAAATGGCAAAAAAACTGGGCCTTTCTTGCCCTCCAGGACTTGTGAACGTAGACTTATAGCCGCACAATCCATGTCAAGGCTGAAATTGCATTCGCTGCAGCGGGAAACTATATGGCAGGCATAACGTTGGAGGTCTACCAATTGATCGAAAGGAAGAGAGATGGTGATCCCGGCGTTGCATCTCTAAGGAGAGATTCAATAATTATAAAGCTGAGTTGAAAACAAAATAGAGAGGTACTCTTCTGAGTAATTACAAGTAAACCTGTCTAAATGATGGAATGAACTATATTTGGGTGAAATAAAAATTATGATGCATGCGCATTTTTCATCTATGGTGATCATCTTCTTTGTACGCTTCTTTTGCTAGAACTTTGAATATATTATACGAATCAAAGTAACGATTGGTCCAACCTTGATTTTGAACTGGGTCACTTCCTTTTTCTGAGGCAAAAGAGAAAGAAGACAGAATGCTCTCTTTTTTATCATGTTTATTGTCTCCTGCTAAGGTGTTTGCGTGTATATATAAACCTCTTTTCCACTACTTTTCAATCTCCTTTAATGACTCTCTCTGAGAGTTTCCAATGGGTCCTAGGGGAAGCTTCGGTGTTCATATTGCTATGGTTGGACTATGCGGTGTTACATGATGATCCAATGGCCACTCATGGGCAGAAGTGGGGCCTTCATGAAAGTTGAGAATTTTTTTTTTTTTTAAATCGAGGTGGAATTGCGATTAAAATTTAAATTTGAGATTTTCTTTAGGAGATTAGGGCATAAAAATTCATATTTCCGTCAGCAATCCAAGGTGTCTCAAACCAAAGAAATTGCAATCTTTTATTAAGATGGAAATCATTTTTAGCAATATTTCATCAAGAAAAAATGCCTACTGCTTCAAAAGTGATTTAATAGGATTTAGTATATCCAACAATTATAGAAATAAGTGAGTTCGTGCGTAAAACATGGGGACACGAGAATGCTCATGTTGTGATATATTATTTGCACAATAAATGGATAATTAGAAAAAGAGAGGAGCGTCTATTATTGCAATATGAAATTGGTAAGATTATAATAATATAGAAAAATAATAATGATATATTGATGCATGTTTTCATTTTGTTGACTTTGTGAATAAGATTTCTCCTTTATCTATTGTCACGCCCCAACTCTATAAAATAAGGAAAACGACACCACCATGCTCTTATCCAAAGGATGCAGCATAAAATTATCAAAATATATATTCATCTATATACTTGATAAATAGTGAGTTGGTTGCAAACTCAAGAGTTCTAAAATTCATTAAAAATAAAAGTATGACTATATCTCCAAACTCAATTAAACCCCACAAATATCATCCCAGACATATATAAGTATCTAAACTCACGTCCAAATCCAACAATTAATAATTTCCCACCGACAACGCTCATGTCCTACTTTAGCTTACTAGAAAAAGATTTGGAATGAATAGTATGAGTAACCACAGCTTAGTGACTAATCCAAATCTCTCCTAAATTGATAAAAAATTTGCTATGATAAAGCAGCACAAGAGATTCATTTATCCAAATCCAATATATAACGTACAATAAAATCAAAATATGAATAATGTCACTTTAATGCAACTTTATATTAATAAATTATATACCAAAAGGGTAGTAAATGCTCCATCTGATTTTATGCAACAAATATGTTTCAAACATTACTTTTTCATTTAAAAAAAAAATCATTTTGTGCAATGCTTTTCACAACTTATAATATATCAAATCCCTATCATTTTCAAGACATGAGCTTTTAAATTTGTAGAGGATAACAACCACCCCAAAATAAAATGCAAATCAAAATTTACGGTGCTCAAAGAGTTTCAAAGTCCTATCAAAGTTTATCTAAATGTAGAACTTACATGTCAACTAACCTCGACTAAAACTTTAGCGGGCAATACCATATTCTTGAGTCAAATGATCCACTTGACAAAAGACCTTTGAACAATTACTTTGCAGACAGAGTCGACCTCATCTTAAAACTCCAATTCAAGCGAGCTTACTTTCGATAGAAAACTCTTTCGAATTATTAAGAGATCATAAAACCAAAAGATGGTCGGAGAAGGGTGAAATTCATTGCCAAACATAATAATTCAAAAACTGTTTTTAGTAATGCACAAAATTTTAAAAATTTATCCCAATCAAATCATAAACCCACATTAACTTTTCTAAAGTCCTATTATGCAATACCCTAAAATTTCTTTACAACATAATTTCATAGCTTAGAAATCTCTAGAATCAATCTAGCAACATAGAATCCATACAAAACCTAATTTGCGGTTTAATTATGAAAACTCCTTCAATTAGATAAATAAAAGTTTCAAATCCTTACCGATTGCCAAGAAACAGAATTAATCCGGTGCATGCAGCAAGAGCCCCCTTTTGTCTACTCTGTCTTTTTCTCGGTTTCTCCGGACTCAGTTTTCCTTCTCTCTCTCTCTTTTTTTTCGTGTTCTTCTTGGCCAGACTCTGTTTTTTTTTTTTTTTTTCTCTTTTTGCTCTAGTAATTCCCGTACCACGGCATCAACTGAGGCAAGACCAAAGAAAGGGCTTTAACGAGACACCTGAGCTTGAGCTTACTGTTTTTCTCTTATTTATTATTTTTCGCCAGCCCGCTTATTGAAAATTTATTGTTGCACATGAATCTTCCAGGTTATTACGTATTGATGTAACTGTGCGGACACACTCTGCTGAGAAAAGCCAAAGGAGAATTCAATTAGGACCGGACAAAGTCTTCTTTTCTAGCGCATTAAAAAGTAAACAGGAAAGTTCGAAGGCTTTCTTCCATTCAAGTGGTGGGGGGTTGAAGGCAGGGACATCCTCCGTCTCTATCTTCGTCAATTTCATCCAAGTGAAATCCCACGGGAAGTTGATTTCGCCCTTGGAAACAAACCCCGCCGCCGCTCACGTTGGCATCTACAGCCTGGTCCTGCATTTCTTGTTGCTGCATCTTGTTAATCGGGCACCACCGTCTAGCAGCCGCGCTCCTCCTTGTGATGGACCATCGCACCTCCTCTTCCACTTCGCCGGTTTGATATCGGTGGCTTCGCTTGGGTGGTTGCTGCTCCACGACTCCTCCCACTCCGTCCCCTGGTTGTTCGCGCTGCTCCTGTTGCTTTCCAAGAGTCTGTTGCGCAACCTCATTCAAAAACTTTGCCTGTGGTTTTACGGCAAAATCTTTGCCATGATTTTCCGTGTGGCGCTATCTCATCTACGTCTATGGCATGGCGGAAGAGCACAGCTGCAATTGCTGCACCCGGTCGTGGGTCGGCATTCCACGCTGGAAGTCTGAGAGCCGAAGTTGTTCCACTAGTCCCCGCTTGGAAAAAGTAATCTTATTTATATGACCACCTTAAAACTAGTGATAAATACTTTGGGAAGCTTGCTAGTTTGAAATAATAGGCACGTGGGGCTTCTTTATCTGAAGCCGTCAGGAGTCCCCAAGTCTTCAGCATCAAATTTTCTCCCGACCATAACAAAGGAGAGCTGGGAACAAGTAAAAAAAACCACCTATGTATTGTCCCTATACCTAGCCATGAATAATGATGCACCGCTTGGAGAATCTTTCGGATTATCACTACTTAGTTTTCAATTCACCACCATCAAATGAATTACCTTTTTATCTTTTGAGTTGTTCTACCGGATCGATCGCTCAAGACCTTTGGTCTCTACCCGGACCCGCCAATTAGTTAACCATAGACATATTTTAGTTAATAAGCTGTATAGTAGATATACCAAGTTATTGCTGCATGTAGCAACTAGATCCGATTATGACAAGCTAAGCCCTCAAAAGAAATTGGGATCTACTGTTATCGAAGAGATTGAAGGTACCTCATTAATTATTACGAAATGATCGTTTCTAGTAGCCATATAAAAAAGTAGAAATTGTTCTTGAGGTTAAAGCTTCTGACCTCTTTGAAAACATTGTTGAGTGTTGCACATTTCCTTCTTTTTCTGGTGAATCTCTTTGTAACTTTCTGTTTGGTTAGTGGATGGATGTGTGCCATTTTACATTCTTTGCTGGCATACTATGGGTTTGCTCATATATCATATGAACTCGGACAAATAGATGCCTTTTTGGAGACACGAGCGCAGCTGCAATTTCAAAAGCTTTGATCTAACACTAACATCATTGAGTAATCCAAATCAAAATGGACAATGTCAGCTTTTTCATCCCTCTCGCATATACACCATGACTACTTATTAGCTATTCCGATATAATATCGTTGTAGTTTGTCATTGCAGAATGTGAGAATCATTACATCATATATTCTTCATTTGACCTCTTGAGAGGTGACAACTAGAACTTTGCTGTGGCAAATGTGTTAACTTGCAGTCTAGGACTACGTTGTCTTGTTGGTTGATTGACATTCAAGTTGCCGGGGCCAAGGTGAGAAAAGAATGCTGCAATGTTGATTTTTTTCCGTACGCATTAGTTCAAGATTACTGAATTTTGGCAGACTGAAGATGTTAAAACCGAACTTTTCCCATCTTCATGTGCTATAGAATTTACAGCTCATGTATGCAAAGCTAGATAGATAGTATGCAGATGCTCGAGACAATTCTGTACAAACTACACACATCTGATGTTCGTATCTGTGGAAAATAATTAGACTGGCAATCTTCCTGATGACTTGATTCATAATCAAATTATGCATCTCAATGTTAATACTCCGATTCATAACATAAAGCACACAAGTCTTGCACTTCAAAAATATGATATTTATCTGCTTTTACTGCGGAGAACAACAATCTTGTATGTTGACTGTAGCAGTGAGTCCAGTTGACTTGCATAAGAACGCAAGTTGAAACATCAAACAGAAAGGTAGATTCCTCTGACTCCCGTAATCTTTTCATCTTGATAAGTGCCCCGACTCTGCAACTATATGCACTTCGCTTGCGGCTTCTGGAGACCAGTATTGCACGTCTTTTCTTGAGTACCTCCAATTATGTGCCCTCTTTTTCCTGCAGAAGTTTAATTTTTTTTCATCTAGTTCAGCAATAGCAGGGTCTTCAGGTACTTGCACTATTCCAGCAACTTGTTTGAAGCACTGTTTGGTATTAGCGCATTTTCTGTTGATTATTACTTACTGTGGAGATGAGTCTATGTATATAATGTCAAAAAGGAACATGGCTATTCACCACATCCCATGGCAGCATCTTGTATCCAATTTTGGCTAAAGTCTGTTTAGCACGAGAGCACAACTGTGATACAAGCGCACCATGGTAAAATGCATTTGATATGAGTAATCAATGGGCAAGGGCATTCATCACAGTCATAAGCACTCAGATTCGTGTCCCTTATCTAGTACTGCTCAATGGTATTATCTTCGATGCGCAAAGCATAAAGTGTGAGTTGATGGAAGTTAATGGCAATCTTTTGCTGTAGTGGAAGGCAATCTGTGATGATTAAGATTGCACTGCACACCACTGCAAAAGCCGAATCTGCAAAATTTACCACAAACACTTCATAGTAGGACGGTTAGGTAGATTTAAAATAAGAAAGAGTATGTGCTTGTGGAGGTGATGTTTCAAAGTGGGCCTTTCGAAAGTGCGTGGAGTGTTGAAGTAGTTGTCACTTCCGTGCAGTGAAAGACAGAGCATCGATGCTCTTCACGACATATGTCAACAGCATTCCTCCTGATACGAGAAGAAAAAGGATATGCAGGGTGAGCAGGTCGTTGCATCTGACGGCAATTCAGCACATAATTAATGGAGCAGAGAAGAGCAGCTCTGCTCCGCATGGCAATAGGCTAAACATTTGACACAATTCAACACAAGCCTTGCACGCACCATCCTTCATATGACTGTTCTAGCAGCAGAGAATGATAGTGCAGTGGAGAAAGAAGAGGCAATCAAGACAACCATAGACCTCACCTATATGTTCCCTTCACAGGCTTTGCACCCAATTTTGCAGTTGAGCTGCGTGTCGAAGACCAGTGTATGCTGATGGTCGAAATGGTAAAAAACCGAGTCCTTAGTGCCTCCAGAAGGACAACTAGCTATTCTGATGATAATATTGTTTGAGTTTGTCATTGCAGAATGACAGATTTGTTACATCACATAGTCAGCATTTTACCTCTGAGAGGACACAACTAGATCTTTGTTCCGGCGAATGTGTCAACTTGCTTCAGCAAATAACATTTATTAAGACAGCGACTTCTTTTGTGATGTATCCTGTATGTATCCAGAAGCTCTTGGATCTGAATAATGCAATCTAAGACTATTTTGTCTCACTGGTTGATTGGTTTTTTCCAGGAGCTTGAATTGTTGCTTCAGTCAGAGAGTCAAGTTGCCAGGGCCGAGGTGAGAAGAGAACGCTGAAATAAAGATTTCTTTTGTGGGAGGCTTTAGTCCAATCTAACCGAATTTTGGTAGACGGCAGATGTTAGAACTGAACTTTTCCCATCTTCATGTGCTGGAAAAGAATTTACAGTTCATGAATGCCAAGCCATATAGATAGTATGCAAAAGCTTGAGATTAGTCTGTACAAACTACGCACATCTGATATTCATTTTTTGAGGAAATAATGACCTGCAAGCTTCCTGACAAGTTGATTCATCGTCAACTTATGCATCTTAATGTTAGTACATTAATTCATAACATGAATCAAACAAGTCTCACACTCAAAAATATGATATTTATCTGCTTTTGATGCAGAGAGTAACAATCTCGGATGTCGAGTGTTAGCAGTGATTCTGATTGACTTGCTTAAGAACATAAGTTGAAACATCAAACTGAAAGGTTGTCTCCTGCCTCCCAATTCTTTTCTTCTAGATAAGTGCCTCCCCAAATCTGCAACTACATGATCTTCGCTTGCATCTTGTTGAGACCAGCATTGCCCGTTATTTTTTTAGTACCTTCAGTTGCGTGCTCACTCTGTCCGCTTTTTCCTGCAGAATTGCAATTTTTTCATCTAGTTCAGCAATAGCAGAGGTACTTCCATTACTTTAAAAAAAAAAAAAATTGTTTTACCATATTTTCTGTTGATTATAACTTGTTGTGGAGAATGAGTCTATGTATGATGTTAAAGAAAGAAAAAAGAACAGGGCTATTCCCCACATCACAAGGCAGCATCTTGTATCTTTTCATTGGCTAATGTCAGTTTAGTGAGAGAGCATTTCAGTGATGAAAGCATACCATGGGTAAAACGCATTCAATATGAGTAATCAATGCGCAAGGGCATTTATCGCTGCTGGAAGCACCTAGATTCAGGTCTTTTTTCCCTCAAAAGTCACAATAGTACTCACCAGCATGATCTTCGATGGATGAAGTGTGAAGTGTGAGTTGATGGAGGTGATGGTGATCTTTTATGGAAGGCAATCATGATTGACATTAAGACTGCACTGCACAAGAACGTGAAAGTCAAATGTGCAAAATTTACTAGACACTGCATAGGAATCGTGGGTCAGTAGATCTAATAAAAGAAAGAGTATATGATCGTGGAGGTGATGTTTCAAAATGAGCTTCCAAAAGTGCATGGAATGTTGAAGTCAAAATTGCATTCTCCACAGCGAAAGATAGCGTTAATGCTCTTCACGACATGTGTCAGTGAGTGTTCCTTCCTTGAGACGGGAAAAATTGGATGTGCCAGAGTGAATGGGGCGTCGCATAACTGAGGGCAATTCCGCACTTGATCTATGGAGCGGAAAAGAGAAGCTCTGCGCCAGGCAGGGATGGGCTAAACCTTTGACATATTCATCGCAAGCCTTGCACGCACTATCCTTCATATGTCCCAGTTCCAGCGGCAGCGGATGATCGTGAATTGGAGAAAGAAGAGGCAAGCCAGACAAGCATAGAACTTACCTAGTATGTTTAATTCATAAGCTTTGCACAAGATTCTATTTTCGAGCTTCACGTGGAAGGACACCAGTAGATACTGATGGACGAAATGGAAAGACGGGCGTTGCTTCTCTGGGGTAGATTCAGCGCAGATCTTTTGAATTAAGAATATACACTGTGCAGCATCCATAGACCTCCCTGCAGGCTTTGCATTTGATTCTACCTTTCGTCCCGACATGATGGGATGTGAGTAGATACTCATAAGCAAAATCTTGGATAGTGACGTTCTCAGAATCCTCATCAGGCTTAGAGTAGTGATTAGGCAGGCGAAGCAATATCGGGCCATGCAGTAACACTCGACCATCCAAATGGCAAGAAGGAAGCCTGCTCACTGAGCAGTGCTCACACACATGGCAACTACAACGATCCTCCTCATCATCCGCCTACTAGGTGTTCAAGCGGGGGCAGTGGGTGAAACGATTGTATTCGGGCACAGAGCATGCTGAATTCGGCACATGACCTGGGAAAGAAGAATCGACACGATTCACAGCACAGCAGTAGGGCCAGGCTGCGGATCGGAGACCAGCACGCGAGACATTCCAAGCAAATATGACCTTTGGCTTAGGTTCCGGAGATTCAATACATGATCACCAAGGCAAAGTAGGATATAAGAAGGCGTTTTGAATAGAGTTATATTTGCCAAGCGGGCTGTCCTCAAGCCTAGCCAAGCAACAGCGATCCTAGGTAAGGCTGCCTTCGCCTGGGCGAGGAGAGCCCTTGCCCGTGCTTAGTTGCGGCTTTGCGAGGATTAGCCCTGCCTAGGCTAGATTTGGTGAGGCTAGCTCGCTCGGCCATTGCCTATGGCCGGTGTTGACATCTAAATTTTGATTAGGTTTTTTATTAGGCCTTAATTTCTTTTTCTTTTTTTAATTTTACTCTCTTTTTTTTTCGGATAATAATAATAATAATAATAATAATAATAATAACAACAACAAAAAAAAAATAAATAAAAACAAAAAACAAAAACAAAAGAAAGCAGCCAGTTGAGGCTAGGCCTTCGCGCCCAGCCCCCTCCTTTTTTCTCCCCGCGTAGGCCCCCGGGCCCGTCTCAGCCCGTTTGTCCTTTGGCCCGGCCCTCCTTCCTTCTTCTTCCTTCTTCTTCCTTCTTCTCCCTTCTTCTTCTTCCTTCCTCCTTCCTCTTCCACCTTTGCAGGCCACACGCATCGACAACGACGCGCTTGAGGACAGCCTATGACAAAGAGGGGAAGAGTAGACTGGCAGTGACGGGACACGCAAGTGGGCGGCTTGGAGGAGACTTCGGTTTGGCCGCACCCGGGGCGGTCGGTGTGCGAGGACCGACGGCCGAACCCTCCGCCGACCGGCCTTCCCCTCGCCTATAAATAGGGCGTCAGGGAAGGCCAAAAGGAGCACGCCGAGAACGATCACTGGTAGCAAGCCTCGAAATCCTTCCCTAAGAGACTTCAGGAGAGGCCCGAAGGCGAGCAGCCGGAGAGGGAGGTCAAGATCTGAGGTCAAATCTGGAGCTTTGAGAGATAGAGAGTTGCAAGGGTTAGATTCGAGGGGGAAAGGGAGCCGATGAAGCCGCCCGAGCTCGCAGCCCTCGACGCCAACCGGCCATGACCCGGTCGCCACCGTGGCATCACCTGCCATGGCCCCCAATGACCAGCCGCGGTGCCGCCTACCATCTTGCCGACCAGCCACAAGCTCGGCCGCCCTGAAGCCCTCTAGCCTGACGCCGGTCGTTGCTGCTTCTTTGTCCCATGACAACGCAACCATTCGCTAGCCTCGGCCTAGCCTCACGTCATCGAATGTCGCTGACCCACTACCAACCGTCGCCTTGCCATCGGGCCTGTAGTCGCTCCCACCCCCCTAGGTCCGCCGCCGCTCCAGAGCTCAAAAGCCAGCACAAATCGAAGTCTCCATCGCGGAGTTACCCCCGGTTAAATTGCTAAAGGGAGGGAGATGAGGCTAAAACTTCATCTTTCGTACAGAACAATACCTCCCTTAAACTGATGTTAAAAAATAACTATTATTTTAACAATCCCTCCCTTAAACTGATGTTTACTAACATTCAGTTTAAAGCTTTGACTTTTTTCAACATGCAAACACCTAGTAACATTCTGAGCTTCACAAATGACTCCATCTTGAGGGCCTTGGTGAATATATCAGCAACTTGATCTTCACTCCTATAGTAGATTAGATCAATTGTTCCATCATTGCTAATATCTCTCAAGAAATAAAACTTCACATCAATGTGCTTGCTTCTTGCATGTAGCATAGGATTCTTGGAGAGTTTGATTGCTAAGTTGTTGTCACAAAAAATTTTAGTAGCTCCTGGTTGTTTGAATTGCAGCTTCTCAAGAATTCTCCTTAGCCAAATAGCTTTACAAGCACTAGATGTTGCAGCAACAAATTCAGATTCTGTACTTGACAAGGGGACAATTGGTTGCTTCTTGAATGACCATGAAATAGCACATGTCCCAAACATAAAAGCATAACCTAAAGTGCTACTCCTATCATCTTGATCTCCTGCATAGTCACTATCAATAAATTCCAACAAATTAGACTTTTCACCATTCTTGTAAAATAGCCCAAAGTCTCTAGTTCCTTGCAAGTAACGAATGATTCTCTTGGCAACTAACAAATGCATTCTTGTAGGATTCTCCATATATCTACTAATTAAACTCACAGAATGCATTATGTCTGATCTTGTTGCAGTTAGATACATCAAATTGCCCACAATTTGTTTATAAAGTGTGCTGTCAACCTTCCTCCATTCATGATCTTTGAATAGTTTTAAGCCAAACCCAACTGGAGTGTTTATAGGATTACAATCCTTCATCTGAAACCTGTCCAAAATTTCTCCCACATATTTTTTTAGAAATAAAGATCCCATGATCCGATTGTACCACTTCTATGCCAAGGAAGTAATGCATCATACCAAAATCAGACATTTCAAACTCATCCATCATAGATTTCTTGAATTCTTCAAACATGGCATCACAATTTCTAATAAATATAAGATCATCAACATACAAGCAGACAATGAGCATTTTCCTTTTATCTCCAATCTTGACAAAAAGCGTATGATCATAAAAACATTTTGAAAAATCAACTTTAAGAAAATAAATTTCAATACGACTATACCAAGCCCGAAGAACTTGTTTTAGCCCATAAAGAGCTTTCTTCAATCTATAAACTTTATGCTCATTTCCAATCTTGACATAACCAGGAGGTGCCTCCAAGTATTCATGCAAGAATGTCGATTTGACATCTAACTGGAAAATAGGCCAAGAATTATGTGCCGCCAATGCAACCACCAATCTGATCGTGTCATGTCTCGCAACTAGAGAAAAAACTTCTGTATAATCGATCCCATATTGCTGCTTATATCCCTTGACTACCAAATGTGCTTTGTATTTGTCAACTTCACCATTTTCTTTCAATTTTGTTTTAAAGACCCACTTTACACCAATGGTTTTTTGTCCATCCGAAAGATCGGAGAGCTCCCAAGTATCATTTCTTTTAATGGAATTAATTTCATCATCCATCACTTTTCGCCATTTTTCTTCTTTGACAACACTCTCAAAAGTTGTAGGATCATAGTCTAAAAACAAGGCAAAGTGAGTAATTGAATCTCCAATTCCAATTACCTTATAATCTACCATCCAAGCAGGCCTTCTTCTAACGTGACGAAGATATTGAGCTTCTTCTTCCTTGACTTCAGCAACTGTTAGTGAAATTCCAGCAACTGTAAAAGTCGTATTTGATGAATTTTTGGGCATACAAGATGCTTAAATTTGCTCATGTTCAACATCATTGTCATAAAGGACTTGGGCAGGCTGCTGCCTGTTCCAATCCCGAGTGTTCTCTTCATCAAAAACAACATCCCTACTAGTCACAATCTTCTTTGTTAGTGGATTGAATCATTTATATGCTTTGGATACTTCACTTACAAGAAAGACACATTTTTCAGCTTTCTCATCAAGTTTCTTCCTTTTCTCATTCGGGACATGGGCATATGCGATGCATCAAAAAATTCAGAAGTGATCTACAGCCGATCTTCTCTCACTCCATGCCTCTTCTGGTGTCATACTTTGAACGGCAAAAGTTGCACTTCTGTTCAAAACATGAATACTCTAATTTACTGCTTCTAGCCAGAAAGTCTTTGGAACTCTTTCTCTTGCCAATAAGCTTCTCACCATGTTGAGAATTATTCTATTTTTCCTTTCAAATACACTATTCCGTTGTGGTGTATATGTAGCAGTAAGCTCTCTTGGAATGCTATGCTTTGCACAAAAAGCTTCAAATTCTTTTGAGCAATATTCACCACCACAATCTATTCGAAGGGTCTTAATGGTCTTTCCTGCTTCATTTTCCACACAAGCTTTTAAGCTTTTAAATGTGGAGAAAACTTCTGATTTTTCCTGCAAAAAATAAACCTAAGTTTTTCTGAAAAAATCATCAATGAAGGTAATTAAGTATCTTTTACCTCCATTAGAAGATGGGTTTATAAGACCACAAATGTCCAAATGCACCAGCTGTAAAACATCATTTAGCTCTCCATGACTAATCTTTTGAAAATTGAGAACGATATTGTTTGCTAACAACATATTCTTCGCAGACTTGGGAAGGAATAGTAATTTGAGAAAAACCCGTCACCATGTTTTTCTGTTGGAGGGTCTTCAATCCACCAAAACTCAAGTGACCATAACGAAAATGCCATAGCCATGAAAGATCTTTCTTTTTAGTCATCAAACAAGATTGAATATTTTCAATCTTTAATGGAAACAATCTATTTAAACTCATAGGAACAATTGCAATAGCACTTCTAACAGAATCATAAATTTCACAAGCACCCATTTGAATGGTGATTACATAACCATTTTCTTGTAATTGGCTAGCACTCAATAGGTTACTTTTCAAGTCAGGAACATACAACACATTAGAGATCGTTTTCACAAAACTATTCTTGGTTCTTATCTTAATATCACATTTTCCCATCACTTTCACAATAGAATGATCCCCAAAACTCAAAAATCTTCATTTAGATAAGAAAAAGAAGACTTACTTCCACTCATGTGGTTATTGCAACATGTATCTACATACCAAATATTTGACTCAGGCTTCTTTTCATCTTGAACAATCAACAACATTTCTACTTCTTTTTCTTCAACAAAATTTGAAATTTCTGCCTTTTGTTTATTATTAGGCAGCCTAGTATAACATTCAGATGCATAATGATCAAATTTATGACATCTAAAACACTCTACCTTTGATTTGTTAAGATCCCATCATCTACCTTTGCCTTGAAATTGGTCATAATTAGTTTTAAAATTCCTGCTAACATCTCTACTTCCTCGATCTCCCCTTCCTCTACCTCTACCTCTACCCCTTCCTCTGAAATTGTTGGAATGAGTATTGGTAGAAGCCTTCAACACTTGCTCCTCTACCATTGAACTTATGTTAATGAACCAATAAGGAGCTTTGCAATTCATCAAGAGAAAGCGCATTTATGTCTTTCGACTCTTCAATTGAGCAGACAACATAATTAAACTTTGATGTCAAGGAACGCAAAATTTTCTTCACAATGGTGACGTCGTCTATCTTCTCGCCATGGAATTGCATCTTCTTGTTGATTTCCATTGTTCTGGCACAATAGCTGGTGACTGATTATCCATCCTTCATCGTTGATGTCTAAAAATCTCTTCTTAAGGCTTGAAGTTGTGCACGCTTATATTTCTTTTTATAGAATCCCAAATATCCTTAGAAGTTTCTTTGCAAAGAATAGCCTCCAAGATGGGATGATCAATAGAAAAAGATAATTTTTTTGCCTTCAAATCCTTCAACTTTCTAGCTTCTAATTATGCTTTCTGAAAATTTGTCAAAGCCATGCCTGCTAATGGCTCTTGAATTCCAAATTCGACAACCGACCAATACTCCTTTAACCTTAAAAAATTCTCCATTAGCATGCTTCAATGGTCATAAGTTGAACAAAATTGTCGGTGTCCATTGGAAATATTGCTGCTGCAATTATCTCGTGAAAATATCTCACACCTCTAAACCTTTTTTTATCTTTTAAAAAAAAAACTCTCTCACGCTTCTATCAAACTCTGATACCACTATTAAATTGCTAAAGGGAGGAGAGATGAGGCTGAAACTTAATCTTTCATGCAAAACAAGGAAGTCTTTTATAATAAAAGTAAAATAAAATAAAATAAAATAAATCACTAAAGAGAACCCATAACTACCATGTTCTGCATAAAGTACTCACTCCACTAACACCTAAAAATTAGGACAACTGACTCCACTAACTTCAATAACTGAAAAACCAAATCAACAAAACGTGCAAAAAGAAATAATTATTATTTCAACACCCCCGTGGCCATGCCGCGGCGCCTGGAGCCACTACCGACTGCCGCCCTTTCGTCAGGCCGTGGTCGTTCAACGACGGGCTGCCACCCCCAGGTCTGCCGCTGCTCTAGAGCTCAAAACCCAGCCCTCCCCCGCCGTGCTGCGTCGACTGGGACCATGTTGAGCACCAACTGGCGCAGCCCGCCGCTGGTGAGTACGAGCTCGGTCACCCCTGTCCGCTGCTGCCCCGCCTTGCGTCTTGACCCAAGCGACTGCCCCTGTCCGCCGTTCCCCCTTGCATCTCGACCCAAGCTGGCCCGACGCCGATTGCTGCTTGCCGCCGCTCCTCAGCACCTCGACACGAACGGACGCCGGTTGCTGCTCGCCGTCGCTCCCACCCCCTCTCGAAACCCTATCCGCTACCACGTCTCGATCCCGACTTGGCCGGGTCTGCTCCGCGTCTCCCGCTGCCGCGTCGCGTGCCCCGTCGCCGATCAGGTTGAGCGGCCAGCTGCTGCCGTCCGCTACGTCGTTGCCGTTGAACGCCGGGCCGCCGTCTGGCTGACGTCTCCCCCCCAGCCTCTCCAAGCGACGCCGTCTTTTTCCCCACGGACGAGTTGCGGCGAAGAGGGGGTCGAACCGGGTCAACCTGCGGATCGGGCTGACCCTGTTCATCTGGTTCTTCGGGTAGGGTTGCATCCGCGTGGGCCTATCTCAGCGGGCCTTCAGGTTTCAGTTGGGCCGCCTTTTTTAACAAATAAAAATCTGCTGGATTAGGCCAGAGATTAATAATGGGTTTAAATTCCTTTCCAGGCCGGGTCCGCACCTCAGGTCCGTTTCGGGCCCTTAGCCTCTGCGAACCGGGTCGGTCCCGACCCGGGAATCCGACCCGGGTCGTTTTTATAATATAATATTATTTCAATTAATAAAAAATTATTTTAATAAAAAAATTAAAAAATATATTTTATTATCCAGAAAATAAAAATAAAAATCAAAAAGGCCAAAAATGATTTAAATTTTCAAGAAAAATATCACAAATCCAAAAAAATGCTTTTAGGCCCCAAAAATGTGTTTTTCTCTACCGATTGATCGAAAGTAAGGGAGAGGGTGATCATGGAGAGACGGGCGTTGCTTCCCCAGGGAAGATTCGGTGCAGCTCTAGTGAATTAAGAATATGCACCGTGCAGCATCCATAGACCTTCCCGCAGGCTTCGCATTTTATTCTACTTTTCGTCCCAAGAAAATGAGATGTGAGCAGATGCTGACGAGCAAAATGTTGGATGGTCACATTCTCAGAATCCTCATCAGGCACTAGGCGGGCGAATCAATATAGGGCCGTGCAGTAATGCTTGACCATCCGAATGGCAAGAACGAAGCCTGCTCACACGCATGGCAACCACGACGATCCTCCTCACTGTCGCCTACTCGGCGTTCAAGCGGGGGATGCGGGTCAAACGGGTGTTCTCAGGCGGACAGAATGCTAAATTCGGCACGTGACTCGTGAAATAAGAATTAACACGATTCACAGCGGTAGGGCTGAGCTGTGGACTGGAGACCAGCACGCGAGACATTCCAGGCAAGTATAACCTTCCGCTTAGGTTCCAGAGATTCAATGTATGATTACCAATGCAAAACAGGAAGTACAAATGGCTGAGTGATATCAATACTAAGCAAATGGGGTGAAATGAATTGTACCCCACTTCTATATATTATTTGCTTCTGTCTTTCAGTTTTAATATGCACATTTTTTAATTTTATTTACCCTTCAATGCAATAGTTAATAAAACTAAAGTGGCTCATGAAAAGTTTCATTTCATTTGTCGTTTAGTAGTCAGCTGCAAGTATAATATAATTTTCCATAAATTAACCATTAAATAAAACTCCAAAACATTGGATAAGATCAAAAGGTGCATTCACCTTCGGCTAATCTATACATTTATTAGAAAGTTTTAATCCAACTTACTATAAAAGTAACTTACTTAAGACAAAACTGTGATAACAGTTCTAGAAATTGCTAAAATGGATGTAACTGGACATGACTTAATAGTCTATAAAACTAAATTAACCTTCTATATAAAAGTAATGTTTACATTGTTAGGGCTAGATTTATCACCTAGAGGGGTTGAATAGGCGACAATGCGAAATTAAAACAAAATTAAGACAATATTGCAATAGGACAAAGTCTGGTGACAAACTGTGTAGTGTTCAGATCTTACCGATGTGCAATAATCTATCGCAAAATATAAGTAAGAATTTGAGAGATAGAAAAATTGCATAGAACAAGTTCATAGTGGTTTGGCTTTCATAAGCCTACGTTCACTCTCCAGCGCTGACAACCTATCGGCCGGATTTCACTATGATGAATCAATCGGAGGTTACAAGGACTGGGTACTCACTACTCAAGCTCGTATGAAAGATTATCTGATCTCACACTCTCAATCTTCAAGAGATTACAATGAACAACTCACAAAAGATGAAAATATTGAGGATAAGACTTTATTGAACTTTGGAATTAAAAACTTTGATACTCTCTTTGTATCCTTCAGGATTACGACTTCCTTTAATACTCCTCAGTGTCCAAGCTGACCGTTCAACCCACTCTCTAAGGATCATTCATCCAATCAACCCATTAGACTTGAATCTGGAAGAAGATCTTGTTGCTTCTGGATTATCAAGAATAAAGTTTCCCAAAAGATATGCCACTCATACAACAGATAGGGTTGCATAAGTTGAGTCCTTCCTTTGGAGAATATTCCGTCTTCAATTGATTGTCCCGTTGATAGAATGAGATATTCCAAATAAGTGAGGTTGGATTCCTTGCCTTATATTTTCTTTAGATGACAATACTCTTAACCAGTTAAATAACATCTTCATAGAAAATGATGATACTTCTTCTGATGAATTTCTTGAGGAAGAAGGTCTTCAGATCAATGAAATAGATTCCTCTTCAGATTCCGATTATGAAGACGCTTCTCCAGAAAAACCCATTCCTGAAGTAAACGTCTTAACAAAAGAAGAAGAATTCCTTCTCAGCACTGCTGACAAAATTCTTGACCCTAAAGCCAAAAAAGAATACTTAGATAGACTACACTCTTCTATGAATATTACTTCCAAGCCTAATACTTCCTACAATCTTAAAAACATTTTGAATAGAAACAAAAAACCTCAGTCTAGACCTATAAATATTAATGACCTCCAAAACGAAATAAAATAACAAAAGTTAGAAATACAAGCCTTGAAAGAAACTCAATTAGAAATGAAATATGAAATTTCTGATATAATATAAGGCAAGGAATCCATGCCAATCTTCTAGCCGTTAGCACAATGATTCATAATCGGATCAATATCCTTATTCCACTAATATTGAATATTAAGAATAAGATATTCACTACGTCCTTAAATTTGATAAGTAACATTTGATGAAACATATCAGAATTTCCACCTGAAAAAAGTTTACCATCAGAATCAAAGGACAATTAAGAAAAGTTTTGTCAATTTTCAAAATCAATTAGGAATTTTCCTCATCAAACATTTGCTATTATATACAATTCGTACAAATGGTATTAGCCAAATCTACTTCTATCTAGTTATCAAGTTATCTATAAATGTACATGTTCTGCAACAATCTTGAATTCCATGTTATCGAAAAAGAGTTATGTATAATATGATGCTCCGTAAGCTATTTCGATAAGGTTCACCGACGTAGTAGTTGTAATAAAACTTGTAATTTTATATTAAAATCTTTGAATAGAAGTCGATTTCATTTTCAAAAATTAAATAATTATCCACATCGAGTATCCTAAAAAAATATAGATCGAAGTGATTACAGACCCAGTTCATATTATACAACTTGCGACTTCAGCAAGTTAAACTGAATTTAGATCCACAGGTCAATAGTAGGCATTTGTATAAACTATGAAGACTAAGACCTAGGACAACATATCTAGAAAGAACAAAACAAAACAGAAAGGTGCTCTTCCGAGTAATTATAAGTAGACCTGTCCAAATGATAGGATGAACAACATTTGGATGAAATAAAGATTATGATGTGTGTGCATTTTTCATCTATGGTGATCATCTTCATTTCACCAATTTATACGTTCCTTTTGCTAAAACAATGAATTTGTTATACTAATCAAAGTAACGATTGGTCCAACCCTGATTCGAACAGGGTCACATCCTTTTTCTGAGGTAAAAAAAAAAAAAAAAAAACGAAAGGACGGAATTCTCTCTTTTTATCATATTTATTCTCCCCTACTAGGGCGTGTGCGTGCATATATAAACCTCTCTCCTTAATTGACTTCTCTCTCTAGCAACTTTTCAATCTCCTTAATTGACTTCTCTCTCTCTGGGACTTTCCAAAGGGTCTTAGGGGAAGCTTCAATGTTCACATAGCGATGGTTGGACTATTCAACATTATGTGATGATCTTATAGCCTAAGTAGTACCAATACCAACATGCGATATGCGACACGTCAATACGCATTTTTCTCAAAAAATAGAGAATTCCGATACGTTAAAACACGTTATATATTAAATATATATTTTTATATATACATGATAAATTATCATTTGTGTGATTATTTTAATCAAATTCACAAATAAATAAATAATAAAAAAGATCCTAGAATGAATTACATTAAAAACATTAATCCATCATTTATTAATATCATTCATCATTTCAATTTGACAAATTCAACTCCATTCCAAAAATTCATAAAACTTGGAGGAAAAAAAAAGAAGCAATCCATATTCTAGACTCGCATGTTAGAGTGTGTTGGAAGAGAAGAAAAAAAAAACAAACTTGGGAGATGAATAGCAGAGAAGAGAAGATTAGGTTTTTCTTCTTTCCCTCTTTTATTATTTGTATTATTTTTATGTTTTATATATTTATATTTTAAACCGTCATTAATTGAAAATTTTTAAAATTGATCATGTATGTGTTGAAATCACGTGTTAGAATTTTGAACTCGCATGTCGAATAGACTCGCACGTCGAAATACTTCAAAAGTATTTTACTAGGATTTCCTATATTCGACAATTAGAGAAATAGGTAAGTTCATGCATAAAACATGATGACAAGAGAATGCTCATGTTGCGGTATATTATTTGCACAATAAATGGGTAATTAGAAAAAGGGAGGAATGGCTAGTTTTGCAATATGAAATTGGTAAGATTATAATGATATAGAGAAATAATAACGATATATTAATGTATGTTTTCATTTTGTTGATTTTGTGAATAAGATTTGTCCTTTATCTTTTGTCACATCCCAACTCTATAAAATAAGGAAAACGACACCGCCATGCTCCGAAGAACGCAGTTCCAAATATAGGCTAACGTAAACATATTATCAAAATATATATTCATCTATATACCCGATGAATAGTGAGTCAGTTACAAAATCAAGATTTCTAAAATTCATTAAAAAAAAGTGTGTGCGAATATCTTCAAACTCAGTTAAACCGCACAAATATCATCCCAAATATATATAAGTATCTAAACTCACATCCATATCCAATTGTAAAAAATTTCCTACTGAAAATGCTCACGTCCTACTTTATTTTGCCTGAAAAAGATTTGGAATGAACAGTGTAAGCAATCGCATGCTCAGTGACTAACCCAAATCTCTCCTAAGGAGATCAAGCGTCCACTATGATAAAGCAACATTAGAGACTCATTTATCCAAATCCAACATATAATGTACAATAAAATCCAAATATGAGTAATATCACTTCAACGTAGGGGTGAGCAGTTTCAGATTCTATATAGGTTTTATCTGGAACCTAAAACCTACCCGTTAGAATAGGTTCTTTATTTTTTATAAAACATGAAACATACCTTACATATGCAGGGACCTAGAACCTACCCTATCATAGGTTTCGGTTCTAGAGTCTACTCAGGGTCCACTTGTATTATTAATTGAATGATGTAGTGAATTATGACATTTAATAACTACCACTTACTATTACAATTCACTTATGAAACATTAACAAAGTAAAAGTTTCAGTCATAAAATAGAAGCTCAGACTAGTAGTTCCAAATTATACACTCATCACCAAACATCATAAAATATCATAGAATCGCATGAAGATATAAATAAAAAAAAAAAACATAAAAACCTGTTCTAGGTTATAGGTTATATGTTATAGGTTCTAGGTTCCAATAATTTAGAACCTTTAATCTACCAATTGAAACAGGTTTTCCAATGTTTGAAATCCGGTTCCCCAATTTTTGGAACTTAAAACTTATCCGACATGCCTTCGAACCTGCCGTCAAACAAGTTTCCACCATTCCAGTTCTCAGGTTCTAGATTCTACCCGGAACCATGCTCACCCTTACTTCAACGCAACTTTACACTAATCGATTATATTTATTCAAATTTCAAATATCAAAAGGGTGGTAAACTCTCCATCCGGTTTTATGCAACAAATATGTGTTAAAACATTACTTTTTCGTTTTAACAAAATCATGTTATGCAATGCTTTTCACAACTTATAACATATCAAATCCTTATCACTTTCAAGGCATAAGCTTACAAAGTTGTAGAGGATAACAACCACCCCTAAATAAAATCCAAATCAAAAGTTAAACTACTCGAAAAGTTTCAAAGTGTTATCTAAGATTAATTAAATGTCAAACTTACGTGTCAATTAACCTCGACTAAAACTTTAGTAGGCAATGCCATATTCTTGACTCAAATCATCCACTTGACAAAAGAGCTCTGAACAACTATTTTGCAAATAGAGTCGACCTCATCTCAGAACTCCAATTCGAGCGAGCTTACTTTCAAAAGAAAACTCTTTCGAATTACTAAGGGGTGCATGACAAACTACAATTTCTGTTCCATAAACAATTTTTCTATTCCGGACTTTTTTCTTAAATAGAAATCTGTTTGATAAAATTATTTCATTTTTCTATTTTTAAAATAAATTTTTGTTGCAGAAATACATTTGGAATAGAAATTAGAAGTAAAAATTTTTTACTTTTCTATTTCTGAAACAAAAATGAGAAATAAAAATTCTTCTCATCGTTCGTCCTTGCTGCGAACTAGTCGTCCATCCGTCGCCGCCTACCACCATCCGTCGGTCCCACCACCCTAGTCGCCGGTCCCCGACCGCCGTTTGCTGGTCGCCTCCGTTCGCCAGTCGCCGGCCGCCGGTCGCCGGTCGCCGCCGTCCGAAAGGGAGGAATCTTGTATTGTTATCAAACGAATTTCTATTTTTAAAGTAGAAATTTTGTGTCGTTATCAAATGGGTATTTTTGCTTAGAAACTTATCCAGAAATAGAAATAGAAAAATATATTTCTCTTCCAAAAATCAATTTCTAGCTAGAATGGTGGTTATCATTCGCACCCTATAAGCCAAAAGATGGCTGGAGAAAGTTGAAATCCATTAGTATTGTGAAACACTTTAAAAATTTATCTTGATTAAACCATAACCCTAAATTGACTTTCTTGAAGTCCTGCTTTGGGACACCCTAAAATTTCTTTAAAACATAATTTTACAACTTAAAAACCTTTAGAATCAACTTAGCAATGTAGAATACATACAAAACCTAATTTATAGTTTAATTATGAGAACTCCTTCAATTAGACAAATAAAAGTTTCGAATCCTTACCAATTGCTACGAAACAAAAATAATCCGGCTTGATCAAGTCTCTTGAACGTGCATGTAGCGAGAGCCCACTTTGCCTCCTCTTTCTATTTCTGTCGTTTTCTTTGAACCCTAATTGCCTTCTTTTCTTTTCTTTTTCTCTTTTCTTTTTTTTCTTGGCCAGTCTCTATTTTCTCTCTTTCTATTGTTCTACTCCGTATATCCCCTTGCAATGGCATCGACTAAAGCAAGACCGAAGAAAGGGCTTAAGCGAGACTCCAGGGCTTGGGTCTAATGTTTTGCTATCGTTTATCATCTTTTCCCAAGCTCGGTTATTGCAGCTTTAATCATAGCAATAAATCTTTTAGGGTTTTACGTATTGATACAAGCTGTATGTAGAGTGAGAATAAAGTCATCCTGCCCGGTGACAAGGAAATTGAGTGAGGTGGGAATACTTTGTTTCAAGTATGAAATTCAAACTTCCACATCCTATTGAGAGAGAGATGGAAGAATTCAAATAGGACAAATCAAAGTCTCTCTTTTTTTTTTTTTTTGGCTAAAGTAAATCGCAAGTGCCAAAATTTGGCACGTGTGTACACTTAAATGCCAAAATTTCCAAAATATATACTTAAGTGTCACTTTTTTTTAAGTTGGGGCAATTAAGTGTCAATTAGGGGTGTCAACGGTTCGATTCGGTTCGGTTCGATTTTTTTGAAAAACCGAACCAAACCGAATTGTTAGGAAAAACTTCTGAACTGAATATGAACCGAACCGAAATTCTGGTTCGGTTTTTTAGTTTTTAGTTTTCAGCTATCGGTTTTCAGTTTTTGCATTTTTTTTTTTCATTTTTTTTTTTCTGTTGTATATTATAAGAGTAATCTTTCCAGGCCCCATTTGATTCGTATTTTCAATTTTGGGTTTTCACTTTTGTTCTCTTTTTTTTTTTGGTCGAATATTATAAGAGTAATTTTCACAGGCCTTGGTTCGGCGGTTTGGCTCGGTTCAGATCGAATTTTTTCTTTTTTCTTTTTTTGGTCACATATTTTCGAATCGGTCCAGTTTAATTAATGCCTTGCAAGATCAAGTTTTTCTAAAAGGGTCACATCTTTGATTATTGCAATTTGCAAGCGCTTTCAAATTTGTGTAAGCATATCGGCAATAATTAAATATGAGCCCATGCAAAACTGATTGCAAGACATTGAATTTCGAAAAAAACCAATGGCTTTACCCTAACCATGAGCACCAAGCAAAAATTAATCGACAAAAAGAGGAAGAGAAACTCCATTCCTAAAGATCATATGAAATGACCTATAACTTCAATAGGTCTAAGTACATATCCCAAACTGACAAAAATCTTCATATCTTAGAGAAAATTTTCCAAGCCAAGCATTGATGTCGCTCTAAGTAAGACAGTCATCGTACTTTCATTGGCTTGTTGAATATCTGGAATTCCAGTACTTCTCGATTTCCTCAGCTGTCCTTCCTAGAATTCTATTAGCAATCAAAGACCACCTGATCATGAATGATATAATTTCGGCTCAACGATATTATCTTCGCAAAAAAAAAAAAATGAGAGGAAATCATCAGCAATAAAAGAGAAGCGGAAAGGAGGCAATAGAACATAGTCTCACCTTTCTCCAACTAGATTGTATTCTAATTATAAGCATCTCCTCATATTCAAAGAAATCTAGCTTTGATTCTTTGCTTATCTCTTCTACAACAAACTTGGATGAACTAATCATTCAAAAAACAAAAAAAAAAAAAAAAAAAAAAAAAGCAAACTTGGATGAACTTTACGTCTCACCATTGAGGAGATCAATCTGAATAGTCAAGTGTGTAATGATAGTGAGATGCTGAAAATAAGATAATCAGATGACGGCTTGGACCATTTAAAAATAGAGCATTATAAGCGAGCGCACATATTTTATACACATATTTCACCTGACTCTAAGTTCATCAATCATCAAGAGAAATCGCTATTGAGTTCAGGTCCATGGTCATAGATGACAACTTTGCATTAAATTCACAATGAAAATGAGAATTAAAGTATCAATTGTAATATTGAAAGATATAAATATTTCATGTTTTTTTTTCTCACCTGACTCGAAATTTTCAAGTTCTTCTAAGTCCTTCTCGATTGACTGGAAAGTGGTGCGGATCATAGCCAATCTTGAGTACATAAAAGAGCCTCTACCATCATTGGGGTCAAGGAGCTACGAAATACATCAAGTACTCGACTTCCCGTGCTAAATGCAGACTCTGATGCTACAGTGGAGATGGGCATGGCCAAAATATCTCGAGCAATGGAAGACAAGATATGATATATGGAAGAATTGACTTTCCACCAATTTAAGATATCAAAGGTGGAGCTATACCGTTCATATCCTTCTTCCAAATACTTATCTAATTCAATTTTTTTTTTCCACATATTTTTGTTCCATTTGGCTAAGATACATTGCAGTCATAATGTTCACACCAACCACAGGAGACATTGAAACGTTCACTGTCCTTGTCCCCTTTAATCTTACGTTGCTTTGGGGATGTACCGGTGCAATATTGCTCGAATAATAATGTCAGAGATTTTGTCACTCTATCTTGCAAAGTTTCTGCTCGGTTGCTTTCATACACTTGATTAATCATCCATTTCACATACTCCATCTTATGTCGAGGGTGAAGTATACATGCAATGAACCATGTTAGATTTATGTTGTTTTTTTTTTTTTTTTTTTTTTTTGGTAAGGGTAAGAATATGTTAGATTTATGTTGTTCGCATTGCCAAGATACTTATTGAACTTGATCTTCATTGTCTTGGCTATTTCCTACAAATTCATGTCCTCATCCCTACAATATCTATCAATCATCATATAAATCCAATAGACATCTTTTGTCATATCATTGCAAGTGACGTAAGAAGAGCCCGATACTTTTAAAGTTGCACCATAGAACAACTTCAAGAAAGGAAGAAATCGGTGGAGATAATCCCAATCATCATCAGTAGGCAACCCTCTCACCTTAGAAAGCTCTTCAACAAATCTTATATCCTGGATATCTAATGAGAGAAAAGCATTTCAAAACTTCAAGGCCACTTCCAACATCATGTATGTTGAATTCCACCGAGTCTCCACATCCAAGCATACAAGATTATTGGAATCAATATTTTCTAGTAGAATGCACTCCTTAAACTGTTGCAATCTCGAATGAGAAGATCTCACATAACATACAACTGAGCGTATTCTAACAATGGAATCATCTATATCTTTCAAACCTTCTCTCACAATCAAACTGAAAATATGAGCACATCTCACATGGAGTAACTCACCCGATAATATTAGAGCATTCCAAGAGTTAAGTCTTTTCTTCAAGTATTGAACTCCCGAGTCATTGGAGCTAGCATTATCAATGGTGATAGAAAAAATGCCTTTAATCCCCCAAATAGTTAAGCATTTCTCAACCCCTTTTTCCCTATAATCTCAGCCGAATGTTCTGGGATTTGACAAAACTTCAAAATTTTCTTTTGCAACTTCTAATTAGCGTCTACAAAGTGAGCCGTAAGACACATATAACTTAGATTCTGACATGAAGTCCATGTGTTAGTCATAAGACAAACCCTTGGAGAAGTATCGAAAAAATATTTTTTCAATTTGCTTCTTTCCTCTAGGGATAACTTATAACAGTCCTCCCTTAATGTGTTTCTTGAAGGGATTAAAAACTTTGGCTGGATTCTACTCACGAATTTCCGAAATGCCTCAAGTTCTACAAACTTGAATGGTAGTTCACCAATAATAAACATCGCTGCTAGATCTTTTCGACTAGCGTCTTGATCAAATTTTCAAAGACCAGCTAGAATAGAACTAACAACCTCAACAAGTTCATTCGAGGCACTTTTTTGCCTTTTCTCCACATTTGCATATGAATAATTCTTACATGTACCTAAATGATTATGCATCCCACTAGTCCCTTGAGCTTGAGAACAACTAATAATAGCCCCACAATATAGACATTCGACTTTGTCTTAGCTATTTTCTATCATTTTAAAGTGTTCCCATGCAACAGATCTTAGCCTCCTTCTATTTGTACCGCTAGATTCACTCATTAAAGATTCGTTCATTATATATTTGACTTTGTAAATATTGTTACTACCTTAATAGGGAGATCTACAAATGAGCATTGTAACAATATTTCAGCAAATTTATCATATCGGCAAGACTAGCATTCAGAATATGTGGCAAGATGACAAAATGATTTTAAAAGGATTTCATCGAAGTCCACTAATTTGGTGAAAGTTACAAACCTGGAATTTCTTCAGCGATGCAGCAAGTTTGTGAAAGGAAGTCATTGCTTCTTTTCTTTTGTAGAATGTCCCCTTGCTCTTGATTTGATACATTTGCTAATTCTGTGGATATCCAGAAGGTAGAAACACGTACAGACTCTTTAGGGAAATTACAGCTCACATAAGAAACACATTAAAAGTTCATGGACAACGAATGCAAGAATTTTATACTACAAGTCAAAATCCTCAGATACTCAACTAGACAACACACAATGCACGAACAATCAGTTCACATCGAAGTTGCATTACCACAAAAGCTCGGCAAAAACAAACCATAGATTAATGAAAAGCAGCCTAGACATACCAAACACAAAATACTGGAAATGGTACAACATTGATTTCAAATTTCTCTGGAAGAATGCTATTTTTCACCCAAAGAGAGAGTCAAATTCCTATACAAGAATGAACATGGTTAATACAGCAATAACATAAACATAGCAGCCCCATTAGAGCTACGGAATCAAGTCATCTTACTTAAGGGTACAACCAAACATGAAAGATTTTGTATGAGCTGGCATGTCATCAGGACCTGCACAAGGTCCAAAGTCCAATGTTAATGTATTCTCCTATCCAACCACAGAAAGAACCAAGTGGGAAGATTTTGAAACAAGAGTAGCTGGAAATCTAACATAGCTTATTTTTAATAATACAAGTGGTCTCCGTGGCTCGCCGGAATGTTTACTCAGTAATGAATGTGAAAAATGAAATCGTTTTACCCCTAATTTTATTAATTTTATTAAAAATAAATTAAAAACTAAAAAAAAAGAGGGAATTTCGCTTGTAGGCCCTCACCGGCATTTGCTAGAGTTGCCAATCACTACCCAAGGCCCGGTGACCTCGGCCAACCCTTGCCCTAGCATCATTGGCCGATGATGGCAAGGCGGCAGCCGCCAGGGCTACGGAGGCCCTTGCCAAAGCAATGGCTTCCCCTTCTTATTTTTTCAACTTAGTTTTTAAATTTATTTTCATTAATATTTACATTAAAAATTAATTTTGCGGGCTTATAGGGCCACGTGGATAGTTTTTTATAAAAATAATTGCCACATGAATATTTTTTAAAAATAATTGCCATGTCGATAATTTCTTAAAAAAATTGTCACGTCAATAAGAAAGGTCGCCAACAAATGCCACATCAGCGGTTTGGTCAGAATTTCTTGCTGTTGGCACTTAAGTTTTACATTTTTCTCCAATTTTAGCATTTAATTGTATCTCCTAAGTGTCCACCCGAACCAAATTTTGACAGTTGCAATGTTTGGCACTCTTTTCTTTTGGGTTAATATCACAAAAAATCTCAAATTGGTATACCGGTGATAAATTTACCCCAAATGACAAAAAAAAAAAAACTAAATTGGCCAAATTTATCTCAAACTAATTTTTGGACCACCAAAAATCCCAAACTGTTACATTTATGACAAATATATCATCTGTTAAATTGGATTAATAGTATAAAAAACAACAAAACTATTACAACTACAACAAATGGAAAAATATAATTCCAAATCGATATACTAGGCAACTGTTACGTGTCATTCAACTCAATAATTTGATAGTAAAATTTAACAGAAATTAATAGATGGTAAATTTATCACAAGTGTAATAGTTTGGATAAAATTATCAAAGATATATTAATTTGGGATTTTTGATAGTCTAAAAATTAATTTGAGAAAAATTTATTATAAATATATCAGTTTAGAATTTTTCGTGATATTAATCTTTTTTTTTATACAAAAAAAGTTAATAGGAAAGTTCAAAGGCCTTCCTCCACTCTATGACGTGATGAGATTGAGGGCTGAAGACAGCAACATCATTGGAATATTTTTACAGAAAGATGAGTACTATGGGTCCCTAACCCATGAACTGCTGTCGGATCACCTGATTCTGGAGAATCCTCCAGACAGCAGACCAAAATTTTTCCATGGGATAGGGGCCCATGGTACTCATCAATATGATATATTAACGATGTCCCTGCCTTCACCCCTCACGGCACCATGGATTTTACCTCCATCGTCTCTATCCTCGTTAATTTCAGCCAAGTTAAATTCCAGGGGAAGTTGATTTCGCCCTTCGAAACCCACCCCATAGCCACTGGCATCGCCATCTGCAGCCTGCTCCAGCATTTCTTATTGCTGCGTCTCGCTGATTGGGCACTACCGTCTAGCGGCCGCACTCCTCCTTACGATGGATCATCGCACCTCCTCATCCACTTCACCGGTTCAATATCAGTGGCTTCGCTCGCGTGGTTGCTGTTCCACGACTCCTCCCACTCCGTCCTCTGGTTGTTCGCGCTGCTCCTGTTGCTTTCCGTGAGTCTGTTGCGCAGCCTCATTCAAAAACTTTGTCTGTGGCTTTACCGCAGACTCGTTCTCATGATTATCCGTGCGGTGCACTCCCGTGTATGGCATGGTGGAAGAGCGCAGCCACATCCGCCGTGCCCGGTCGTGGATCTGCGTTTATTGCTGGAAGTCTGAGCGCCCTAGTTGTTCGACTGACTGTTTCCTGCTTGGAAACTCTAATTTTAATCGTATGACTACTCTAAATCAAATGATTAGTACTTAAGGAACCTAGGTTAGTTTTGTATAAGATGCACCTGGGGCTTTCTTCTCTTTATCTGAAGCCAAAGCCATAACGAATCCCCAAGCCTTCGGCGTCAAATTATCTCCCGTTCATAAGAATAGAGAGCAGGGAACAAGTAAATAGCACCTATGTATCTTTCCTATTCCTAGCCATTAATGGTGATGCACCTTGTAGTGACTAGATCTGTTTAAGATAAGCTAAGTCCTCAAAAGAAATTGGGATCTATTGTTATTGAAGAGATCGAAGATGACCTCAACAACTGTTACGACGAGTAGAATGGTCTTTTCTAGTAGGCATATAAAAGGTAGTAATTGTTCTTGAGGTTGAAGCTTCTGAACTCTTTGAAAACATTGTTAGCGTGTTGCAGATTTCCTTCTTTTTCTGGTGAATCTCTTTGTAGCTTTCTGTTTGGCCAGTGGATGGATATGTGTCATTTTACATTCTTTGCTGGTGTACTATGTTTTTGCTCATTTATCCATATGAACTGGAATAAATTGATGCCTTGGAGATGCGAGCACAGCCACAATTTCAAAAGCTTTGATTTAACACTAACATAATTGAGTGATCCAAATCAAAATGAAGATGTCAGCTTTTTCATCTTGGTCCTATATACACCATTACTGCTTAATTGTCATTGAGAATGTGGGAGTCGTTACATCATTTAGTCTTCATTTGACCTCTGAGAGGAGATAACTCGATCTTTGCTGTGGCAAATGCGTTAACTTGCAATCTAAGATTATGTTGTCTCATTGGTTGATTGGTTTTTGGCCAGAAGCTTGAATTGTTGCTTCAGTCGGACATTCAAGTTGCTGGGTCCAAGGTGAGAAAAGAATGCTGAATTTAGATTTTTTTTTTCCTTTTCTTCGGGAGCCTTTAGTTCAAGATAACTGAATTTTGGTTGACTGCAGATGTTGGAACCAAAATTTTCCCACCCTGCTTGTGCTAAGAATTTACAGTTCATGTATGCAAAGCTAGATAGATAGTATGCAGATGCTCAAGACAAGTCTGTACAAACTACACACATTTGATGTCCGTATCTGAGGAAATAATTAGACCAGCAAGCTTCTTGACAAGTTGATTCAAAATCAAATTATGCATCCCAATGTTAATACTTTGATATATGACAGGGCACACAAGTCTTGCACTTCAAAAATATGATATTTATCTGCTTTTTCTGCAGAGAACAACAATCTTGGATGTCGACTGTAGCAATGATTCCAATTGACTTGCATAAGACCGTGAGTTGAAACATCAAACAGAAAGGTAGGTTCTTCTGACTCCCGAATTCTTTTCTTCTTGGTAAGGGCCTCACCAACACTGCAACTACATGCACTTCACTTGCAGCTTTTAGAGACCAGCATTGCACATCTTTTCTTGAGTACCTATTACGTGCTCATTCTTTTCAGGTCTATGCACAAGCCTAAATGCTTATTGCGGAAATGATTCCCTGGAGAGTTATCATGATACTAAGTCAAATGATGAAGCTAAGTAGGTGATGTACAGTATAACTTAAGACTGCAGGACCGTCAAAAGCTTCTTCTAATTCAGTAGCAGATACTTCAAAATGTTAATGTTAAATGGAGGGCAAATGTTACTGAAGAGACTGAAAATAATTCGTCAATTATTAGAGAATAATGGGGAGATCTTCAGCCATTTTTTTCAAGGTTACTTAAGATTCCACTAGACCAAAAGATTTGGAAGTTTTTTCCCTACTGGAGAGAAATAGAGGGATGTTCATGAAAAATGGCACTTTTACTAGCATTTTCAGACAGCAATTCTTCATTATCAAATTGCCACCGTCAAACGTTGTCATATGGTCGTTTTAGTCTCCAAAATAAAGTCAAAATTGTTTTTGAGGTTAAAGCTTCTGAATTATTTGAAAACATCACGAGCATCACAGTTTTGCTTTTCTTTTTCTGGCGAGTCTCTTCATGACTTTCTGGTCGGCCAGTGGATGTATATGTGTTATTTTACACACTCTTTGCTGGTATACAATGGTTTTGCTCATTTATCCATATGAACTAGGATGAATAGATGCCTTGGAGACACGGGCACAGCTGCAAAGCAGAAGCTTTGCTCTATCATCATAGAGTTATCCATATCAAAATGAAGAATGTTAGTTTTTTCATCTCTGTGCCATATGCATGGGTACTGCTTACTAGCTATTCTGATGATAATGTTGTTTGAGTTTGTCATTGCAGAATGACGAGAGTTTGTCATTGCAGAATGACGAGTGGTTACATCATATAGTCAGCACTTTACCTCTTAGAGATGACAACTCGATCTTTGTTGCTGCGAATACATCAACTTGCTTCAGCAATGAGGGCAGCGAATTCTTTTGTGATGTATCCTCTATGTATCCGGAAGCTCTTGGATCTGAGTAATACAATCTATGACCATGTTGTCTCACTGGCTGATAGGTTTTCGTCCAGCAGCTTGATTTGTTGCTTCAGTCAGAGATTCAAGTTGCCAGGGCCAAGGTGAGAAAAGAACGCTGAAATATAGATTTCTTTTTTGGGAGGCTTTAGTTCAATATAACCAAATTTTGGTGGACCGCAGATGTTTGAACCGAACTTTTCGCATCTTCATGTGCTGGAAAAGAATTTTTACAGTTCATGAATGGAAAGCCATATAGATAGTATGCAAAGCTTGAGACTAGTCTGTCTTGAGACTAGTCTGTACAAACTACACACACCTGATATTCATTTTTTGAGGAAATAATAAGACCAGCAAGCTTCCTGACAAGCTGATTTATAATCAAATTATGCATCCCCATGTAGTACTCCAACTCATAACATAAAGCACGTAAGTCTCATACTCAAAAATATGATATTTATCTGCTTTTGCTGCAGATAACAATATCGGATGTTGAGTGTTAGCAGTGATTCCAATTGACTTGCCTAAGAGCATAAGTTGAAACATCAAACAGAAAGGTGGTCTCCTGCCTCCCCAGTTCTTTTCTTCTCGATAAGTGCCTCCCCAACTCTGCAATTCTGCGCACTTCATATAGTTCAGCCATAGTGGGGTCTTTAGGTACTTCCATTAAAAAAAAAAAAAAAAAAAAATTGGCCTTATCACATTTTCTGTTGATAATAACTTATTGTGGAGAATGAGTCTATATATGATGTTAAAAAAAGAAAAAAGAACAGGGCTATTCACCACATCATATGGCAGCATCGTGTATCCATTTGTTGGCTGAAGTCATTTTAGCGAGAGAGCACTTCTGAGATGAAAGCATACTGTGGATAACATGAATTCGACATGAGTAATAAATGCTCAAGGGTATTCATGGTAGACGGAAGCACCCAGATTCAAGTCTTTTTCCCTAAAAAATTACAATAGTACTCACCGGCATCATCTTCAATGAATGTAGTATAGAGCGTGAGTTGACGGAGGTGATGGCAATCTTTCATTGTTGGTGGTAACTGTGGAAGGAAATCATGATTGACATTAAGATTACACTGCACCAAAACGTGAAAGTTGAATGTGCAAAATTTACCAGACACTATACGCAGGTCGGGTGATCTAATATAAGAATGAGCATATGCTCGTGGAGGTGAGGTTTCAAAGTGGGCCTTTTAACAGTGCATGGAATGTTGAAGTTGAAGCCGCATATTGCGCAGAGAAAGACAGCATCAACGCTTTTACAACATGCGTCAGTGAGTGTTCTTCCCTGATGTGGGAAGAAGTGGATGTGCCTGGGTGAACGGGGTGTTGCATAACCGATGGCAATTCAGCACAATGATTTATGGAGCAGATGAGAGCAGCCTTGCTCCAGCAGGTCAGTAGATCTAATATAAGAGTGAGCATATGCTCATGGAGGTGATGTTTGAAAGTGGGCCTTTTAAAAGTGCATGGAATGTTGAAGTCGAAGTCGAAGTCGCATTTTGTGCAGAGAAAGACTGTTAACGCTCTTCACAACATGCATCAGTGAGTGTTCCTTCCTGATACGGGAAGAAGTGGATGCGCCAGGGTGAACGGGGTGTCGCCTAAGTGAGGGCAATTCAGCACATGATTTATGGAGCAGAAAAGAGCAGCTCTGCTCCAGGCAGTGATGGGCTGTACCTTTGGACATATTCATCACAAGCCTTGCACACAACATCCTTCATGTGACCCAGCTCCAGCGGCAATTGTGAATTGGAGAAAAGAAGCGGCAATCCAGACAAGCATATACCTCACCTAGTATGCTCTATTCAGAAGCTTTGCACTCGATTCTGGTTTTAAGCTTCACGTGGAAGGACCCCAGTAGATGCTGATGGGCAAAATGTTGAAAAACTGAGCCTTTCTCGCCCTCAGATCTTGTGAACATAGAATTATAGCCACACAGTCCATGTCAAGACTGAAATTGCATTCGCTGCGGCGGGAAACCATATGGCAAGCACTACATTGGAGGTCTACCGATTGATCAAAAGCAAGAGAGAGGGTGATCATGGAGAGACGGGCATTGCATCTCTGGGGAGAGATTCGGCGCAGCTCTCATGGAGAAAGAATCTACACGTGTAGAAACATCGATAGACCTCCTTGCAGGCTTCGCATTTGATTCTACTTTTCGTCCCAAGATGATCGTGTGAGGGGATGCTAATGAGCAAAATGTTGGATGGTCGCATTCTCAGAATCCTCATGAGGCTCAGTTTTGACTAGGCAGGTGAAGCAATATCGGGCCGTGCAGCAACGCTTAACCATCCGAATGGCAAGAAGGAAGCCTGCTCACATGCATGGCAACTCCGACGATCCTTGTCATCGTTGCCACCTAGGCGATCAAGTCAGGGCAGCGGGTGAGACGGGTGTCCTTGGGCGGACAGCATGCTAAACTCAGCGTGACTTGTGAAAGAAGAATCGACACAATTCACAGCAGTGCGCTGAGCTGCGGATCGGAGACCAGCACGCGAGACATTCCAAGCAAGTGCAGCCTTCTTCGCTCAGGTTTCGGAGATTCGATACATGATCACCAAGGCAAATTAGGAAATAAAAAAGCGTTTTGAATGGAGTTATAATTACCGACCAAAAAAAATAATAATGGAGTTATAATTGCTGAGTTACATCAACATGAAGCGGATGGTGTGAAATGAATCGTACCCGACTTCCATATATTATTTGACGTTTGTATTTGAGTGTTAATTTGTACAATTTTTTTCTACATATATGCTTTAATGCAATAGTTAAAAAAACTAAAGTGGCCCATGAAATGATTCATTTCATTTCTCATTTAGTAGTCAGCTGCAATTATAATATAATTATCCATAAATAACCGATAAATAAAACTCCAAACATTGGATGGTCATAAAGGTGCATTCACCTTCGGCTTGTCTATACATTTATTAGAAAGTTCTTATCCAACTTAATATAAAAGTAACTTACTTAAGACAATATTGCGATAACAGTTTTCTGTGTTGCTAATTATCAATTAATCTATAAAAATACATGTTTGGCAGCAATCTTGAATTCCAGAATATCAAAAAAGAGTTATATATAATATGATGCTCCATAAGCTATGACGATAAGGTTCACCAAAGCAATAATTGTAATTAAATCTGTAATTTTCTATTAAAATCTCTTAACAGAACTCGATTTCATTTGCAAAAATTAAATAGTTTTACGCATTGGTTATTCTTGAAATCAAAATATAGATTGAAGTTATTATAGACCCAGTTCATATGTATCCATCCTACGACTTCGGCTAGTTGAACTGAACTTAGATTAGGGGTCAAAATTTGGCGTTTGGATAAACTATATGAAGACTAAGACCCAAGAGAAACTTTCTAGAAAGAGCAAACAACACAAAGAGGTGCTCTTCTGAGTAATTATAAGTAAACCTATCCAAATGATAGAATGCACTGCATTTGGATGAAATCAAGATTATGATGCATGCGCATTTTTCATCTATAGTGATCATCTTCATTCCACTAATTTGTACGTTCCTTTTCCTAAAATTTCTGAATTTATTATACGAATCAAAGTTACAGTTGGTCCGTCCTTGATTTTGAATCAAGTCACATCCTTTTTCAGAGGCAACAAAAAAAAAAGGAGGAGAGAATGATCTCTTTTCTCCTACGAGAGTGTTTGTGTGTACATATAATCCTCTCTTCAATGACTTTTCAGGTGTTTGTGGGTACATACAATCGTCTTTTCACCGACTTTTCAATTTCCTCTCTCCCCCCACACCCCCCCTTCCCCCTTTCCTTTCCAAAGGGTCTTAGGAGAGGCTTCAATGTTCCCAAAGATATGGTTGGGCCATGCGACATTACATGATAATCCTATGTCTACTCGTGGGCAAAAATGGGACCATTGTGAAAGTTGCGGATTTTCTGTTAAACCAAAAAAAAAAAAAAAAAAAAAAAAAGAGGTGAAATTGAGATTTTCCTAAAGTCATGCTCTGCAACACTCCAAAATTTCATTACAACATAATTTTACAGCTTAAAAACGTCTAGAATCGAACCAGCAACATAAAATCCTTACAAAGCCTAAATTATAGTTCAACTACGGAAACTCCTTCAATTAGATAAATAAAAGTTTCGAATCCTTATCGATTGCTATGAAATAGAAATAATCTGGCTTGACCAAGCCCCTCAAACATGCACGCAGTGAGAGTCCCCTCTTGTCTCCTCTGTCTTTTTCTCGGTTTCTCCGAACTCTGCTTTCCTTCTTCTTTTTGGTTTTTTGGGTTCTTCTTGGCCAGATTCTGTTCTCTCTTTCTGCTCTTGCAATTCCCTTGCGGCGGCATCAACAGAAGCAAGATCAAAGGAAGGGCTTAAACGAGACACTTGGGCTTGGGCTTCACGTTCGGCTCTTATTTATTAATTTTTGCGAGCCCGGTTATTGAAACTTTAATCATGCACATAAATCTTTATAGGTTATTACGTATTGATGCAAACTACGTGGATTGAGAATAAGGTCTTGGGTCATCTTGCGCAGCAGCCCTAATCCCCTCCTCCCCTCCTCGAGCTCGCGTGTCCCGTCCGTCTTGCGGCCGCTTGAGTAGAAATCTTAGCAGCAGCGAAATCACCCGGTAGCTACCCATTGGAAGACCGAGTTGCCCGAGTCGTCTTCTCACTTTCCAATTTTTCGATATACAAATATTCAGTAATGGGACTGGTGAGACCTCGGGCCTCGCCGACCTCTAGCAAAGTGTACTCATTGAATAAAAAAATTTGAATTTTTTTGATATTTTTCCTCGAGAAAGTCAAATTAGAGTTTTCGCACCAACGGCAGAGCACGTTTTTTTAATTCATAAGTTTGTAACCACCCCCGACTCTCTCTCTCTCTCTCTATCTTTTCAATATTATTTATTATCTTTTTTTCTAAATCAATAATAAATTGAGATTGAATCAATTTTTAGATTTCAACCACCCCGAATCCTCTCTCCCCCCCTCTCTCTCTCTCTCTCTATCTCTCTATCTCTCTCTATTGATTCTAAGTCAATGATAATCTAAGACTCGTTTCACATAAAATAACTTTCAGAAAACGTTTTCCAAATTTTCCAATATTCATTTTATGAAAAGTACTTTCCATGAAGAGAAAAAAATCTTCTAAAATAAAGAAAAAAATATTTTCCACTTTTGAGAACTCACTCACTTCTCATCTCACACCCATGTTAACCTTTTCATCTTTTTTTTTTTGTCATTTTAAAAATAATTGAAATTTTAATTATTTTTCTGTTATCTTTTTTTATAATTTCTATCTTCGCCATTCGCCATTCGCCAACCAAGCCTCGAGTGAGCTTGAGATTCGCAACTCGCCCGGCTCGCTCGATCAACGTCGAGCTAGGGTTCTAGGCTCGCTGATTTGGCAAGTGGTGAACTTGAAAGAAAAATTCTCTTTATCGAATAGCGGAAAATATTTTTCGCTTCCTTTCAAATTTCAATTGAATATCAAAAAATAATTATATTTTTTTAATTATATTTTTCTAAAAAATAATTTTTTTAAATATCATATTTTTCGCGAATCTTAAAGGGAGATTGAGGGTGTGCATGGCAACGCTTCTACTCCGGGAGAATAGTTTTTTTTTTTTTTTTTTTTTTTTAAAAATAGTTCTTTTCTATTTCTACTCCAAGGAACAATTTCTAAGTAAAATAATGTGTTTGGTAACGATACAAAATTTCTATTCTTGAAATAGAATAAGAATAGAAATGCGTTCGATACGATTTATAAATTTTTGTATTTATTCGTTTTTTCTTCATGCTCACGGATCGCCAACCGCCGTTGGCCGCTGCTTGCCGCCGCCGACCGCTGACCACCGACTTGTCACCGACCGGCGCCCATAGCCCACCGATCGCCATCCTCAGCCGACGGCGGTGGCAAACGTGGTCGTGCGGAGATCGAGCAGCTGTCGTGCGGCGGTCGTGCGACTGTTGTGCAACGGTCGTGCGGCTGTTGTGTGGCGGTCGAGTGGTGGTCGGTGGTGGTCATCGACCGGCGGGGGTGGCCGGTGGTCTGTGGGCGGCGGCGATAACGGTCGTCGGCGGTTAGGGGCTGCAACGACGACGGTCGGGCGGCGCGACAATGACGATCGCTGGCGGTCAGGCGACGGCAAGGAAGAAGAACAAAAGAAAAAAGAAAAAAGAAAAAATGGACTAATTTCTACAATTGTTCTTGGGAATAAGAAGCTACTTTTTTTTGTTTCTTGTTTCTGTTCCAAATCTATTCCCCGGCTACTTTTCTATTCCGGGGAACTGAAAAATAAGTTAACGTTACCAAACGAATTTCTGTTATTTTTTTGTTCTGGGGATCAAAAGAACAGAAATTAGGAGAAATAGAAATGTTGCCATGCAGGCCCTGAGTTGCGGGAGGTTGTTAGGGTGACATCGATGCGATCGTGGGCATGAAAATACCTTATTTGGTCAAACGGTTTCCCTTATAAAAGAAGTCCTATTCTGTGATAGGTTCCCACCATCTCCCCATCACCCCGTCACGGCGCCATGGATTTTATCTCCATCGTCTCTATCCTTGTCAATTCCATCCAAGTTGAATTCCTAGGGAAGTTGATTTCGCCCTTCGAAAATCGCACCATTGCCACCATCGTCGCCATCTGCAGCCTGCTCCTGCTTTTCTTGTTGCTGCGTCTCGCTAATCGGGCATCACCGTCTAGCGGCCCTAATCCTTCTTGTGATGGAGCACTGGACCTCCTCATCAACTTCACCGCTTTGGTGTCGGTGGTTTCGCTCGCTTGGCTGCTGCTCTATGACTACTTCCACTCCATCCCCTGGGTGTTCGGGCTGCTCATGTAGCTTTCCGTGAATCTGTTGCACGACCTCATTCGAAAACTTCGGCTGTGGCTTCACGGCGAACTCCTCCTCATGATCATTCGTGCGGTGCAGCCTCCTGTATGGCGTGGTGGAAGAGCGCAGCCACAGTCGTTGCCTACGTTCGTGAATCAGCATTCCATGTTGGAAGTCTGAGCGCCCCAGTTGTAATTAAAGCTTCTGACAACTTTGAATATATTCCTACTCTTACAATTTGTTCCTTTTCTTTCTTCTTTTTTTTTTCTGGTGAATCTCTTTGTAGCTTTCTGTTTGGCTAGCGGTTCAATATATATCTTTTCACATTCTTTGCTAGTATACGATGGTTTTGCTCATGTTTTTTTTTTTTTTTTGATGAAGTTAAGAAATACATTGAGCTTTAAACCAACCTGTACAAAAGTAATCACGACACCAAAACTTGCACTCAAAATGTTAAGACATTATGAGTGGAAGGGTGCCAAGATGTAAAAGAAATAGCCAACGAAAAAGGCACAACAAGCCAACCGGCTATACACAAAACAACAAACTAGATAGCCCAAGGGCGTACAATCAAAAGACGACCTAAGAGCAAGAACCAGTAAAACAACAAAGAAAGGCGAAGGCCTACAAGCAAACACACGTAACAACACCGCGGCCGCCAACACTAGCGCAACCACCGAGGTTCGCCATCGCCGACGCCCACTCATTTATCCATAAGAACTGGTAAAAATAGATGCCTTGGTGACGCAAGCACGATTGCAATTTCAAAAGCTTTGTTCTAACATCGTTGAGTGATCCAAATCAAATTGGAAGATGAGAAAACAATGCTGAAATGCAGATTTTTTTTTTTTTCGGAAGGCTTTAGCTCGAGATTACTGAATTTTGGTTGACTATACATGTTAGAATTGAACTTTTCCCAATCTTCATGTGCTAAAGAATTTACAAGCAAGGTTTCGGAGGTTATGACTTCTGGTGAATAGCTCGATTCCGCGAAACCTTAGCAACAATGTCGCTGTAAACTCACGGCTCATCTTCGAGGGCCGATCCGCTCGGTCGATGGCGCGGGAGGGTTCTCTTTAGCTCGAGCCCTCGTCCTCCATTTCTTCGGCTGGCGATGGATAAGTGGCGGTAGCTTGAGGAAAAGCATGAAGTGACAGTTACTGTTCACATTTCCTCTCTTTAGGTGCAATTTTCCCCTGTTACAGCCGGCTGCTCTTATACTCGCTCCGGCCGCTACAGGCCTTCATTTGACGCAGGATTTGGAGATTTGCTTCCTCTGGTGAGCCTCTTGAATCTCACCAAACGGATTTTCCCGTCTCCTTCTCAATCTTGAGTTCGAAGCTGCATTATCTCTCTTCGAATCGCCTTGCTGCTGGTCTTTCAGATTCCGGTGGTGTGGGTTGACGAAGCTAATTTGAGGCTCTTCGTGGGGAAGTTGGACTCCTCATCATCCTTCCTCTTCCCGGTTAGCCCACCTTGTTCGAGTCCCTATTCAAAGCTGTCCTACATCTTTGCGAGTCACTGCTGCTACAATTAGCTCGGGATCTCTCGTGCGGCTTGCTGGTGCTGTTCCGGGGTACTGGTGGAGGAAGTTGGACTCCTCAGCACCCATTTCAGCCCGGTTAGCCTCTTATCTAATATGATTTTATTGGATTAACTATAGAGGGGTTCTCGATTGTGTTGTGTGTTGTTGGGGTATCTATGGTATCCTCATCTGCTGCGGTGGGTGAAATGGTTAATGAGGCCCAGCCTCGTGTTGAGAGGGAGAAGGGGCTAAGCCCTTCACCCCGGAACCGTGCGGCCCAGCCTCCCCTGCTCACGGGCAAGGCCCCTGCGGTTGAGGTAGAGAAACGCGAACCCCCTAAGGCTCCAGCCCATGCTGGTCGTTCTAGGGGTCAAAGCCGTGCGAGGTCTGCTTCCAAGCCAGCTCAGCCTTCTCAAAAGCAATCGAGGAGCTTGAAGCCCCCTCAGGCCCGCTCTTGGGCAAACGTACCGCACCTTGCTGCCAAGGGATACGAGTTGTCGTATGTACCTCCTTCCTTCGTGGATAACGTCTCGGCTGTCAATCTTGTTGATGAAGTGCTTGAGGCGGTGGATCCCAAATGGCATGAATGCCTTGTTGGGTACCATGTGGGGAGGAGACTCCCATTTCAGCTTACAGAGAACTCTCTCAAGTATAGCTGGGGTCAGAAACTTGTGGAGGTTATGGCCAATGATTAGGGCTTCTATTTCTTCCATATTCCCGATCCGGTTTTTCGAAGAAAGATCTTGGAGGATGGGCCTCTAACTATGGCAAGGGTGCCGCTTGTTTTGCAACAATGGAAGCCATTGTTAGAGATGAAGAAAGATAAGCAAACCTTGGTGCCGATTTGGATAAGATTGAAGAACCTCCCTTTCGATCTTTGGTCGATGCCGGTGATTAGTGCCATCGCAAGTGCCGTTGGTAAGCCCCCTTTATGTGGACCAACGTACGGAACAAATGCGAATGATTTCTTTTGCAAGGGTGTGTGTTGAGATCCAAGCCAACCGGCCGAGGGTATCTTTAGTGAATGTGACCTTGCACGGGATAGTTCGATCGATTGCTATCGATTATGAATGGAAACCGCTTGAGTGCCTCAAGTGTGGCTCGTTCGGACATTGTTGTGCTAATTCTCCTACCGTCCCAACTTCGGTGGTAGCATCACAGCAAGACCAGTCTGTTCCCACCCCTCCTGTTGTGGCCTGTCTCCTTGCCTCTGCTCCTATGGTGGTGAATGGTCCCGGGAGGTTGAGAAGAAATCGAATCGGAGTCAAGGGGAAGAAAAGAAGCCCCCCCCCCCCCCGAGTGAATTTGTTTTGGCCCTTCCGAGTAGTTATGGAGATAAGGGCTGTGCTTTCAAGTAGAAGACTACTGTGGTCAAGAGAAGCTTGCCTTCTACTTCAATGCGCAATGCCCAGAGAGGATTGAGGATCCTTACTAGGACGGATATGTCTGTTCCCACCGCTGAAGAGGAGTCGATCAGCCCTGTTGAAGCTTCAACGATAAAGCCGGTTACATCTGGTGAGGAGTCGGATGATTTGGCCAAACGGATTGGAACCTCAAATTAGGACTTGATGTCCCCTTGCTCGTCTCCAAAAGCTCATCTTGCTACTACGGGTGTCGAGTTATTCAGGACAAGCTTTTGGCTCTTGCTCCTGATTCGCCCCTTTCCTTGGTTCGAGTTGCTCTGCTTACCTCTAGGCGCAAGCTTCCGACGAGGAGGTAAGTCTTAGTCTCTTCCCTACTTTGTATATATGTACATAGGTTGTTGGAATGTTAGGGGCCTTGTTAACCCCACTAGGCAAGCTGAGGTTCGTAACATGGTCTCTTCAAATCGGTTGTCTTTGGTTGGAATATTGAAAACCAAGGTGCCCCAAACTCTATTCAATTCCATTTCTGGGAGATTGTTGCAGGATTGGTCTTGGATTACAAACTATGAGTTCTCCCCTAGGGGCAGGGTTTGGGTTGGTTGGGATCCCTTACGGGTTAGTTTTGAAGCCTTCTCTATTTCCAGTCAAGCGGTCCATGGGAAGCTCAAATGGTTAGACTCTGGAGTGGTTTGCTGCATGTCTATTGTTTATGGCGAGCACACTTTTACCTTCCGGAGGCCTCTGTGGGAGGATCTTATTCTTAGAAGTGTTGCTTTGTAAAATTCGGCTTGGTTAGTGATAGGGGACTTTAATGCTATAAAAGACCCTTCTGACCAGGTGGGCGGATTGGATGCTTGGATCCCGTGCTTTGATGAGTTTGGCCAGTGCTTGGCTCAAGCGGAGCATGAGGACTTGAGGTATGTCGGTTTCAGGTACACTTGGACAAGTTCCTTGGGTTCTGCTAGGAAAGCAAGAAAAATTGATAGAGTCCTCGTGAACTGTTGTTGGAGCCTTCTTTTCTCTTACTCAGAAGCCTCTTTTCTAGCTCCAGGCATTTCGGATCACATGCCTATGGTGGTTAAGGTACTCAGCCCGATTCCCAGGAGGAAGCCTTTCAAGTTTTTTGACTTCTGGATGAAGCATTTGGAATTCAACGCTATTGTCACTCAAATTTGGGAGGCTCCAGGGGAAGGAGTACCTATGTTCAGACTTGTTTGCAAACTCAAGGCTCTCAAATTCCGGCTAAAGCTTCTTAATAGAGAGTCCTTCTCTGATATCTCTGCCGGAACGGCTGAAGCGAGGGTGGTTTTAGAGGCGGACTTGTAGTAGGATCCTACCTCATTTGATCTTGCTGAGTTGGAGAAGGAACAGCGACGTGTTTTCGCCAGCCTGCGGTCCATGGAGGAGTCTTTCTTCAGGAAAAAGTCGAGAGTCAGGTGGCTCAAAGAAGGAGACCGAAACACAAAGTTTTTCCATCAGTATGTCAACAAGAGACATTTGAGGAACAAAATCCTCTCAATCCAAGACTCCACGGGGAACCTTGTCACTAGGCCACTATTGGTGTAGCAAAGATTTGTTGAGTACTTTCAAGACCTTCTGGCACCGCAAGGTGAGCTCGGAAGGCCTTTGATTGAGTAGATTCGAGAGGTCATCCAACATCCTCTATCGGCCGAACATGTTAGGTTCTTAGCCCGACCGATCACGGAATTGGAGATTCGAGATACCTTATTCTCTTTAGCTAGGGGTAAGACTCCTGGACCAAATGGCTTTACGGTCGAATTCTTCAAGGAAAATTGGGACACAGTTGGGCATTTGGTTACTGCAGCAGTGATGGACTTCTTCACCACCAGTAGGCTTTTGAGAGAGATAAATAACACCATCTTGGTGTTGGTGTCAAAATTTATTACGCGACCTTCGTGAATGATTATAGGCTCATTGCCTGTTGCAACACTATCTATAAGTGCATTACTAAGGTGCTGGCCAATCGGGTTGCATCAGTTTTGAAGAGCGCGATTAGCCCTTATCAAAGCGCGTTTGTGAAGGGCGGGCGAATTAGGGATAATATCTTACTGGCCCAAGAGCTTTTCTCCAACTTCCATCTTCAACCATACTTGCCTAAGTGTGCGATTAAGGTGGATTTCAAGAAAGCCTACGACACGGTTGATTGGGGCTTCCTTGAAGGAGTTCTCATAGCTTTTGGGTTTCCCGAGTTTGTGATTCGTCTTATTATGACTTGTGTGCGCAGTCCCAAATTTTCAATTGCACTAAATGGGAAGCTTCACGGATTCTTTGCGAGTGGTCACGGCATTCGTCAAGGTGATCCCATCTCTCCCTATTTATTTACTTTGGTTATGGAGGTGCTTTCAGGGATCTTATTCAAGTGCTCTTCAAAGCCAGAGTTTAAGTTATTCTGGAGATGTAAGTCGATGAATCTCTCGCACATGTTCTTTGCGGATGATGTCTTCTTGTTTTGTGAGGCTGACTTGCCTTCCGTGGCTCTCCTCAAAGAAGGCCTCTTTTCCCCTTTGTTGCTGCCAAATCCAAATAAGAGCGAAATCTTCCTCGTTGGAGGCACGTCGTCTTTAAGAAATCAGATTCTCTCCAACCTTGGGTTTCATGAAGGTAACTTGCCGATTCACTATCTAGGAGTTCCTATTATTACATCGAGGCTCAGGAAGGCCGACTGTTGCATTCTTGTCAACCAAATCACAGCGAGGGTTCAATGTTGGACTCATCATTTCTTGTCTCTGGCTGGCCATCTACAGCTTATCAGATCAGTTCTTCATGCTATCCAAGCCTATTGGGCAAGCGTTTTTATTCTACCTATAGCTGTTTTGGACTAGATTGAGAAAATCCTCAGACAATTCTTATGGAAAGGCCCGGAATTGGATAGAGGAGGTGCCAAGGTGGCCTGGGAGGATGTGTGCCTTCCTAAGAATGAAGGAGGCCTTAGTATCAGGAGACTTCGTGATTACAACAGGGCTGCCGTGCTGAAGCACATTTAACTCCTATTCTCGGATAAGGAGGCCTTGTGGTGCAAGTGGATTCATTCCACGTTTTTAAAGGATAGGAACTTTTGGGTCGTGAGAAAGCCAACCGTTGGTCCTGAGCTTGGAAGAAACTCTTAAGTCTTAGAAGCAAGTTTCGGAATGCCTTCTTTTGGAGGATTGGGGATGGCCGCTCGGTCTTGCTCTGGTTTGACAACTGGCACCCTAGGGGACCTCTGAATTTAATCTTCTCAGATTCGCTTATCTACAGCTCAAGGCTATCTAGGTAGGCTTTGGTTGTAGATCTTTTCTCTGATGCTGGGCAGGCTCTCAAGACAATCCTTGAGTCGTGGGATCACCCCCTTCCGATCATATCATAGGAAGCAGACCATTGTTGTTGGAGGGAAGACCAGTCGGGCAGGTTCACGGTTGCGACTGCTTGGGAAGCCATCAGGCAGAAGCGGACCATTGTCTATCGGCATGCCTTCATCTGGAACAATGTAATCACGCTAAGGTACCAGCTTAACCTTTGGCTTATTGCCAAGGGCAGGCTGCCCACCCAAGCTCTATTATTGTCCCAGGGTAGAATTGAGAGGGGATCCTGTGCGTTTTGCAATGGTATAACCGATTCCATAGATCACCTTTTTTTTTATTGCTCTGTCACTGTCGATATTGCTTTTTTTTTTTTTTTTTGGGCGGCTAGATGCAATTTAACTTGGTGAAATAGATCCTGGGAAAAAACCTCAGTTGGGCCACATCCTTCTTGATGGGCAAGGACTTCTTTAAAAGCATTGCTCGCTTTTCCTTTGGTGTTTTTTGCCATATTATTTGGAAAAATAGGAATAACATCCTCTTCAGAAATCAACCCCTTAACGTTCCGGCTTTGAAGAACCATCTTATTAAGGTGGTGAGAGATAGGGCTAGCACCTTTAGGAATGTTGATGATAACTTCAAGAACAGAAGGTTGCAGAGGAGCTGGGCATCGATCCCATTATCTTCACGGGGGATCCTTAATCGGCCCATTTGTTTCAGCCGATGCTTGAGGGAGCTGCTGGACTTTTCTCCTCATTCGCTGAGGTGTTTGTATCGTGTCGCCGATTGTTCATGCCGTGCGTGCTTTAGTCTTTTGTGAGTCTTTGTCCTTGTTGTTGGGTGCCGCATTTGTGACTTTTACATCATGGCGTCCTTCCACTCATAATGATTTTCTCATCTTGAGTGTAAGCTTTTTGGTGCCGTGATCTTTTGTACTTTTGGCATTTACTCAATATATTTATTACCTTTTACCAAAAAAAAAAAAAGAATTTATAGTTCATGTATGCAAAGCTAGATAGATAGTATGCGGATGCACGAGACAAGTCTGTATAAACTACACCCATCTTATGTTGGTATCTGAGGAAATAATTAGACCGGCAATCTTCCTGCCAAGTTGATTCACAACTAAATTATGCATTCCAGTGTCAACACTTCATTTCATTACATACAACACTCAAGTCTCGCACTTCAAAAATATGATATTTATCTGCTTCTACTGCAAAGAACAACAATCTTGGATATCCACTGTAGCAGTGAGTCCAATTGACTTGCATAAGAACGTAGGCTGAAACATCAAACAGAAAGGAAATTCTTTTCATCTTGGTAAGTGCCTCCCCAACTCTGCAACTAAATGCACTTACACTTGCTGCTTTTGGAGACCAAAATTGCATGTCTTTTCTTGAGTACCTCCAATTGTGTGCTCATTCTTTCCACTTTTTCCTACAGAATTGCAATATTTTCATCTAGTTCAGAATAGCAGGGTCTTAAGGTACTTCCACTACTTCAGCAACCTGTATTTAAAGATGTTCGGTATTGGAGCATTTTCTGTTGATTATTACTTATTGTAGAGGATGAGTCTATATATATGATGTTAAAAAGGAACATGGCTATTCACCACATCACATGGCATTTTATCCATTTGTTGGCTCAAGTCTGTTTAGTAAGAGAGCACTTACGTGATAAAAGCGCACCGTGGGCAAAACACATATGATACGAGTAATCAATGGCAGGGGCATTCATCTCAGGCATAAGCACCCAGATTCGGGTTCCTTTTCTTCTCACAAAGATCACAATAGTACTCACTGATATCATCTTTGATGAACGAAGCGTAAATGTGGGTCGATGGAATTTAATGGCAATCTTTTATTGTAGTGGAAGGCAATTTGTGATGATTAAGATTGCACTGCACACATCCATAATAGTCGAACCTGCAAAATTTACCAGACACTGCATAGGAAGCACGGTTCGGTAGATCTAAAATAAGAAAGAATATATGCTTGTGGAGGTTATGTGTCAAAGTGGGCCTTTCAAAAGTGCAGGAAATGTTGAAGTGATAGTCACATTCCGTGCAGTGAAAGACAGGGCGTCGACACTCTTCACGATATATGTCAACAGCGCTCATTCCTAATATGAGAAGAAAAAGGATGTGTGGGGTGGACAGGTTGTTGCAAAACTGAGGGCAATTCAGCACATGATTTGTGAAGCAGAAAAGAGCAGCTCTGCTCCCGCCAGCAATAGGCTAAACATTTGACGCATTCATCACAAGCCTTGCATGGACCATCCTTCATATGACAGTTCCAGCGGCAGAGGATGATCGTGCAGTGGAAAAAGAAGAGGCAATCAAGGCAACCATAGACCTCACCTGGTATGTTCTATTCACGAGCTTTGCACCTGATTCTGCTTTTGAGTTTTGTGAGGAAGACCAGTGGATGCTGATGATCACAACTGTAAAAAACCAAGTCCTTCTTGCCCTTCAGGTCTTGCAAACATAGAGTTAAAGCCATGCAATCCATGTCGAGGCTGAATTTGCATTCACTGCAGTAGGAAATCATGGCAGGCGTTACATTTAGCTCCTCCAATTGATTGAAAGCAAGAGAGAGAGAGAGAGACAGAGACAGAGAGAGACAGAGAGAGACAGAGAGAGAGGGTGATCATGGAGAGACAGGTGTTGCATCTCTGGGGGAGATTCAGTGCAGCTTTTGCGGAGAAACAATATGTACGCATAGCATCCATAGACCTCCCCCAAGATTGCCTGCTCGCAGGCTTTGCATTTGATTCTATTTTTCATCCTGAGATGATGGGATGTGAGTGGATGCTCATGAGCATTTTTTGGATGGCCACATTCTGAGAATCCTCATTAGGAGGACAAGCAATATGGGGCCGTGCAGTAACAATTGATGGATCCGACTGGCCAAGTCTGTTGGGAATATGGACGAGCCTTGATAAACCATTCCATCTTGGGTCCATCCATTGATCACATCTAACTTTTTCCATAGGACTTAGTGTTCCAGACAATGAGTGACTAAATTTGTTAGGAAATAAAATGATAGCACAGCTCCATGATGAGTATTTATAGATACCTTTTAGTGATTTTGGAGTGCTCAAAACGAGCAATTTTTCAAGAACAGATTAGAGAAAGTGTATAACCTTGGAGCATGATAAATGTCATTATTTGAAGGCTAAACAGAAATATGGGATGCGATTTGAGGACTGAACTGATGATTTAGATGCGGATGGTAATAAATTCTTTTCTCCGGACTCTGAAGTTGGCCATTTTGTATGAAATGTGCAGGATTGCATGTATCAAAAAGCAAATCAAATTATGTTAGCAAAAAATTTGGTACCGTCATCTCCAATGAAAGCAAAATGTGTGATAAATGTTGTTGGCCATGGAAACTGGAAAGAGCAATAGGCAATTCATCTTCAGTGAAAGCATGTGTCACAGACAACAGTATCTTTCTCTTCTCAGTTGACCAATTGTTTCTATCTACTTCATCAATTATGTATGCTACCCTTTAATCCATAAGAACTTCTCATCAGTTGCAGGGTTTGGTTGCCCAAAATTGACTTGGCTTCACCAAAACTCCTCTTCTCTAGAAGCCTGGCTGGCAAAGTTTCCTGCTGGCAGTAGGGTGCTCAACCTCGCCTTGCTTTTGTGACATGCTATCTGTCCCCTCTGCATTCCATAGTCAAGGGTGATTCCCATGAATCGGTTTGTGGATCGCAGTCTCAAACACCAATCCCTACAAATTCCTGTGGGAGGTCCAAATTATATGCATTTTAATTTTCATGTGGGTTCATTCATCATTTGATTTGACCTTGAAGTTGATTTTCTTCTCATGTATATCTACAAGCCTAAATGCTTATTGTGAAAAATAATTCCCAGGAGAGTTATTATGATACTAAGTCAAATAATGAAGCTAAGAAGTTGATCAGCAGTGAAACTTAAGATGGCAAGACTGTCAAATGCTTCTGCTAACTCGGTAGCAGATACTTCAAATTGTTACCATCAACGAAAGGGCAAATGTTATTGAAAAGACCAAAAATACTTAGACAATTATTGTGACTGGAAGAATGGCGAGATATTTCATTGTTCGTTTCCAGGTTACCTAAGATCCTACTGGACCAAAAGATTTGGAAGTTTTTTCTTTACTGAGGAGAGAATGAGAGGGACTTCCATGAAAAAAGGCACTTTCACTAGCATTTTTGGATACCAACTCCTTATCATCACATTGCCACCTGTCAAACATTGTCGTATGGCTGTTACTAGTTGCCAAAATAAGGTCAAAATTGTTCTTGAGGTTAAAGCTTCTGAATTCTTTGAAAATATCGCAAGCATCGTAGTTTTGCTTTTCTTTTTGTGGCAAATCTCCTATTAACTTTCTGTTTGGCCGGTGGATCTATATGTGTTATTTTGCAGACTCTTTGCTGGGGTACAATGGTTTTGCTCATATATCCATATGAACTGGGATAAATAGATGCCTTGGAGTTGCAAGAACAGCTGCAATTTCAAAAGCCTTGTTCTAACATCATTGAGTGATCCAAATCAAAATGAAAGATGTCAGCCTTTTCATCTTTGTCCCGCATACACCATTACTGCTTACTAGCTATTCCGATGATAATATAGTTGTAGTTTGTCATTGCAGAATGTGTGTCGTTACATCATTTTGTCTCCATTTGACCTCTGAGAGGAGACAACTCGATCTTTGCTGTGGCAAATGTGTTAACTTGCAATCTAAGATTACGTTGTCTCACTGGCTAATTGGTTCTTGGCCAGGAGCTTGAATTGTTGCTTCAGTTGGACATTCAAGTTGCTGGGGCCAAGGTGAGAAAAGAATGCTGAAATGTAGATTTTTTTTTTTTGGGAGGCTTTAGTTCAAGATGACTGTGTTTTGGTTGACTGCAGATGTGCTAAGAATTTACAGTTCATGTATGCAAAGCTAAATAGATAGTATGCAGATGCTCGAGACAAGTCTGTACAAACTACACACATTTGATGTTCACATCTGAGGAAATAATTAGACCAGCAAGCTTCCTGACAAGTTGATTCATAATCAAATTATGCATCCCGATGTTAATACTTTGATTTTTGACAAAGTACACAAGTCTTGCACTTCAAGAATATGATATTTATCTGCCTTTTCTGCAGAGAACAACAATCTTGGATGTCGACTGTAGCAGTGAGTCCAATTGACTTGCATAAGAACGTGGGTTGAAACATCACACAGAAAGGTAGGTTCTCCTGACTCCCAAATTCTTTTCATCTCGGTAAATGCCTCCCCAATATTGCAACTACATGCACTTCACTTGCAGCTTTTAGAGAGCAGCATTGCACGTCTTTTCTTGAGTACCTATTACGTGCTCATTCTTTCCACTTTTTCCTGAAAAATTGCTATTTTTTCATCTAGTTCAGCAATTGCAGGGTCTGCAGTTAAGAGCAATAGTTGATTCATCTTCAGTGAAAGCACTTGTCACAGACAACAGTATTTTTCTCTTCTCGGTTGACCATTCTTCCTTCTTGGGCAATTGTTTCTATCTACTTCATCAGTTAAGTATGCTACCCTGTGTCTATAGGAACTTCTCATCCGTTGCAGGGTTTGGTTGCCCAAAATAGACTTGGCTGTGCCAGAAGTCCTCATTTCTAGAAGCCTCTGGCATGGCATCTCTCTGACAGCACGGTTCTCAACCTTGCCTCATTCTTATGACATGCTATCTGTCCCCTCTGCATTCCATTGTCAACAGTGAGTCCCATGCTTTAGTTTGTCGATTGTGGTCTCACACACTAATCCCTACAGACTCCTGTAGAAGGCCCAAATCATTCTTTAAAATGTTGACTGGAGGGCAAATGTTACTGAAGAGACTCAAAATACTTCGTCATTATTAGAGAATAATGGGGAGATGTTTCATTGTTTGTTTCAAGGTTACTAAAGATCCCACTAGATGAAAAGATTTGGAAGTTTTTTCTCTACTGGAGAGAAAAGGAGGGATGTTCATGAAAAATGGCACTTTTGCTAGCATTTTTGGACACCAACTTGTCATTATCAAATTGCTATGTGTCAAATGTTGTCGTATGGCCGTTTCCAGTTTCCAGAATAAAGTCAAAATTGTTCTTGAAGTTAAAGCTTCTGAATTCTTTGAAAACATCATGAGTGTCACATTTTTGCTTTTCTTTTTCTGGTGAATCTCTCCGTAACTTTCTGTTTGGCCAGTGGATCTATGTGTTATTTTACGGACTCTTTGCTGGTATACAATGGTTTTGCTCATTTATCCTTATGGACTAGGATAAATAGATGGCTTGGAGGCGCGAGCACAGCTGCAATGCAGAAGCTTTGTTCTATCATCATAGATTATCTGAATCAAAATGAAAAATGTCAGTTTTTTTATATGTGTCCCGTATGCACAGGTACTGCTTGCTAGCCATTCTGATGATAATTTTGTTTGAGTTTGTCATTGCAGAATGACAAGGATGGCTACATCATATAGTCTGCACTTTACATTTTAGAGGTGACAACTAGATCTTTGTTGCTGCAAATGCATCAACTTGCTTCAACAAATAAGAATTTTAAAGGCCGCGAATTCTTTTGTGATGTATCCTGTATGTATCTGGAAGCTCTTGGATCTGAGTGATGCAATCTAAGACTATGTTGTCTCATTGGCTGATTGGTTTTCGTCCAGGAGCTAGAATTGTTGCTTCAGTCAGAGATTCAAGTTGCCAGGGCCAAGGTGAGAAAAGAACGCTGAAATATAGATTTCCTTTTTGGGAGGCTTTAGTTCAATATGACCGAATTTTGGTGGACCGCAGATGTTAGAACCGAACTTTTCCCATCTTCATGTGCTGGTAAGGAATTTTTGCACTTCATTAATGGAAAGCCATATAGATAGTATGCAAAAGCCTGAGACTAGTCTTACTAACTACACACACCTGATATTCATTCTTCAAGGAAATAATGACCCACAAGCTTCCTGACAAGCTGATTTATATTCAAATTATGCATTCTCATGTTAGTACTCCAACTCATAACATAGAGCACATAAGTCTTATGCTAAAAAATATGATATTTATCTGCTTTTGCTGAGAAGATAACAATATCGGATGTCGAGTGTTAGCAGTGATTCCAATTGACTTGCATAAGAGCATAAGTTGAAACATCAAACAGAAAGGTGGTCTCCTGCCTCCTCAATTTTTTTCTTCTGGGTAAGTGCCTCCCCAGCTCTGCAATTACATGCACTTCGTTTGCAGCTTTTTGAGACCAGCATTGCACGTCTGTTTTTTGAGTACCTTTCAATTGTGTGCTCACTTTGTCCACTTTTTCCTGCAGAATTGCAATTTCTTCATCTAGTTCAGCAATAGTGGGGCTTCAGGTACTTCCATTACTTTATTTAAAGTTTTGGTATTCTTAATTTTTCTGTAGATTATAACCTATTGTGGAGATTGAGTCTGTATATGATGAAACAAAAGAAAAAAGGACAAGGCTATTCACCACCTCGCATGGCAGCATCTTGTAGCCATTTGTTGGCTAAAGTCAGTTTAGTGAGAGAGATCATTTCTTTGATGAAGCAATGGTTAAAACGCATTCAATATGAGTAATGAATGGGCAAAGGCATTCATCAGAGACGGAAGCACCCAGTTTCAGGTCCGTTTCTCTCAAAGGTTACATAGTACTCACTGGCATCGTCTTTGATGAACATAGCATGGAGTGTGAGTTGATGGAGGTGATGGCAATGTTTTATTGTTGGTGGTAACTGTGGAAAGCAATCATGATTGACATTAAGATTGCACTGCACAAGAACTTGAAAGTCAAATGTGCAAAATTTACCAGACACTGCATAGGAAGCGCGGGTCAGTAGATCTAATATAAGAAAGAGTATATGCTCGTGGAGGTGATGTTTCAAAGTGGGCCTTTCAAAAGTGCATGGAATTTTGAAGTCAAAGTTGCATTCTGCACAGCACAAGACAGCGTCAATGCTCTTCACGACCTGTGTCAGTGAGCGTGTGCCAGGGGGAACGGGGTGTTGCATAACTGAGGGCATTTCAGCACATGATTTATGGAGCAGAAAAGAGCAGCTCTGCTCCAGGCAGGGATGGGCTGAACCTTTGACATATTCATCAAAAGCCTTGAACGCACCATCCTTCATGTGACCCAGCTCTAGAGCCAGCGGATGATCGTGAATTGGAGAAAGAAGAGGCAATCCAGTGTAGAACTCTCCTAGCATGTTCCATTCACAAGCTTTGCACTAAATTCTGGTTTCAAGCTTCTCGTGGAAGGACGCCAGTAGATGGTGATGGCCGAAATGGTTTAAAAATTAAAATAAAATAAAAAACGAGACTTTCTCGCCCTCCAGGTCCTGTGAACATAGAGTTATAGCTGCACAGTCCATGTCAAGACTGAAATTGCATTCGCTGCAGTGGGAAACCATATGGCAGGCATTATATTGGAGGTTTATCGATTGATCGAAAGCAAGAGACAGAGTGATGGAGAGACGGGCGTTGCTTCTCCAGGGTAGGTACGGCACAGCTCTAGTGAATTAAGAATATGCACCGTGTAGCATCCATAAACCTCCTCGCAGGCTTTGCATTTGATTCAACTTTTCGTTCCAAGATGATGGGATGCCAGCAGATGCTCCTGAGCAAGATGTTGGATGGTCACATTCTCAGAATCCTCATCAGGCTTAGTGTTGTGACTAGGGAGAGACGTAGCAATATCGGCCGTGCCGCAGCGCTCAACCATCAGAATGGCAAGAAGCAAGACTGCTCACACGCATGGCAACTCGGACAATCCTCCTCATTGTTGCCACCTAGGCAATCATGTCGGGACAGTGGGTGAGACAGGTGTCCTAGTGCTAAATTCAGCGCGACTTTTGAAAGAAGAATCAACGCGATTCAAGGCTGTTGGCTGAGCGGCGGATTGGAGACCAACGCGCGAGACATTCCAAGCAAGTATAGCCTTCTTCGCTCAGGTTTCGGAGATTCAATACATGATCTGATCACCAAAGCAAATTAGGAAATAAAAAATCGTTTTGAATGGAGTTATAGTTGCTGAGTGATATCAACGCGAAGCAAATGGGGTGAAATGAATTGTTCTCCACTCCCATATATTTTTTGATGCGATATTTCAGTGTTAATTTGTACAATTTATTTTATTTTATTTTAAATATGCTTTAATGCAATAGTCAATAACATTAAAGTGGCCTATGAAAAGTTCCATATCTTGTTCATTTAAGGTCAGCTGCAAGGAATCATGAAGAAATATCTTCATCAAACGAGGCAAGCATGTGGAATACTTGAAGCCTCTCTGATATTCGACTTGTAGAACTTGGACGAAAATACGAAGAACATCTTTTGGCAGAAATGTATAATTATGATGACTCGGACTACGACTACAATGCCCATGACGGAAGAGATCGTTGACTGTAGCAAGTCACTCTAGCAGCAGGCTAGGGAAATCACTATTCATTGTCACTGTTCATATCACCGAGAATAATTCTTGACCAGATTTTTCAAAGCCTCTGTCTATTTTAGGACCCGTGAGTTGGTCCTTATGTGTTTGTTTTTGACCTTCTAATGCCTATAAAAGGCAAGAAGGATATAATGTGTTGAGTGGAGTCCCTTAAAGTAAAGTGAGTGTTTTGTTAAAATTCTCAATGTCTTTCTAAATAGTTCTTATTCTCCAGCTTTGTAGAATCCTCTGAGAAATGCAGCTTGGATAGTAATATTACTATCCTAGCATCTTTAAGTGTCTCTAGTTCCTGAACTAAAAGTCTGAGTAGTTTTCTGCTAAAAGGCTATCCCTAAAGAGCTTAAACAAGAGGTTTGCCTATTGTGGGAATGCATATTTATAGGAAGCTGATCTTTTTTTTTATTATTTTTTTGTTAATATTACGAAAAATCTCAAATTAGTATACATGTGACAAATTTACCTCAAATGACCAAAAAAAACCTAAATTGGTATATTTTTTCCAAATTTATCTCAATGTAATTTTTTTACCACCAAAAATCCCAAACTATTACATTTATGACAAATATATTTTTCATTAAATTAAATCAATACTGTAAAAAAAAAAAAAAAAAAAAAGACAAAGCGGGACAATCTGCGACAAATGGAAAAGTAAAATTTCAAATCGGTACACCAATCAACTGTGACGTGTCATTCAACTAATAAAATTTAACGGAAACTAATAGAGGGTAAATTTGTCACAAGTGTAATCATTATGGTAAAATTTATCAAAGGTATATTAGCTTGGGGTTTTTATAGTAAAAATATTAATTTGGCGTGAATTTATCATAAGTACACAAATTTGAAGTTTTTGATAGTAAAAAAATTAATTTGGGGTAAATTTATCATAAATTTATCATATATATATATATGTATGTATGTATATGTATGTATGTATGTATGTATGTATATTAATTTAGAGTTTTGCATAGTATTAACCATTTTTGTTAACACAGGAAAAATTAATCGGAAAGGTCAAAGGCCTTCCTCCACCCTATGACGTGGTAAGGGGTGAAGATAGGAACATCATTCGAATATTTTTATGGAAAGATGAGTAGCATGGGTCCTGGGATGCGGACATCATTAATATATCATGTATTTTAATTGAAAGATTTTGGAGCTATTGTAGACAACTAATTGACAACAACACCATATTTAATTGAAGATGCTTTTTGATCAGTAGCTACATAAACACGCATTACGTTTTGACCTTATTGATTGAGGATAGTATCCGTGACGTGACTGCTGTTTTACCCATCTGTCTATCCCCAATAATTAATTCTCGTTGACCACGTCCTATAGATATCATCGAATCAATAGCAATAAGTCCAGTTTGAAGAACAATTAAATATGGTGTTGTCTGTCAATTAGTTGTCTACAATATCTCCAAAATCTTTCAATTAAATATTTTATTGACGGAATATGGTATTGACTTAAATCCTCCTTTACAACAGGTCCAAAATCTTTCCATGAAAATATATGATATATTAATGATGTCCCTGCCTTCACCCCCTCATGGTGCCATCGATTTTACCTCCATCGTCTCTATCCTATCCTGGTCAACTTCATCGAAGTGAAATACCGGGGAAGTTGATTTCACCCTTTGAAACCCACCCTATCGCCATCGGCATTGCCATTTGCAGCCTGCTCCTGCGTTTCTTGTTGCTGCGTCTCGCTAATCGGGCACCACCGTATAGCGGCCGCTCTCCTCCTTGTGAGGGAGCAGCATCGCACCTCCTCATTGACTTCACTGGTTCGATATCGGTGGCTTCGCTTGCGTGGTTGCTGCTCCACGACTCCTCCCACTCTATCCCCTAGTTGTTCGTGCTACTCCTATTGCTTTCCGTGAGTCTCTTGCGCGGCCTCTTTAAAAAACTTTGGCTTTGGTTTTACGACAAAATCTTTGCCATTGTTTTCCGTGTCGCACCATCTCGTCTATGGCATGGTGAAAGAGCACAGCCACATCCGTTACACCTGGTTGTGGATCTGCGTTTATAGATGAGACTGGGGGCTCTCACTGCATGCACGTTTGAGAGGCTTGGTCAAGCCGGATTATTTATGTTTCTTAGTAATTGGGAAGGATTTGAAACTGTTATTTATCTAATTGAAGAAGTTTTTGTAGTTAAACTATAAATTAGGTTTTTGCAGTTGTGCGTAGTGCAATCTTAATCATCACAGATTGCCTTCCACTATAGTAAAAGATTGCCACTAACTTCCATCAACTCACACCTTACGCTTTGTTCATTGAAGATAATACCGATGTGAAGTACCATTGCGATTTTCTTATGGATTCAGATATAGTCGCAACAAGCCCCAAGCGCCTCCTAAACAAAACTAGCTAGCTTCCTAAAGTACTTATTCTTTCGTTTTTAAAGTGGTTAGATTACTTTATCTAAGCAGGGAACAGTCAGTCGAACAACTAGGACGCTTAGACTTCCAGCAATAAACACAGATTCAGGACCGGGTGCGGTGGATGTGACTGCGCTCTTCCACCATGCCATAGACGAGACGATGCCACATGAAAAATCATGGCAAAGATTTTGTCGCAAAACCAAAGTCAAAGTTTTTGAAAGAGGCCGCGCAATAGACTCACAGAAAGCAACAGGAGCAGCATGAACAACCAGGGGACAGAGTGGGAGGAGTCGTGGAGCAGGAACACCCAAGTGAAGCCACCGATATCGAACAAGTGAAGTCGATGAGGAGGTGCGACGATGCTCCATCATAAGGAGGAACGCGGCCACTAGATGATGGTGCCCGATCAGTGAGACGCAACAATAAGAAATGCAGAAACAAGCTGCAGATGGCGATGCCAGTGGCGACAGGGTGGGCTTCGAAGGGCGAAATCAACTTCCCCTGGAATTTAACTTGGATGAAATTGACGAGGATAGATACGATAATTGTAAAATCCATCACGCGGGGTGGGGGTGAAGGTAGGTACATCGTTCGTGACTCTTTTTATGCAAGAGAGACCTTGCGTGTTTTATATTGAAGAGCGATGCCGACGCTAATCGAATTAGCGAAAAAGAACTCCCTTCGGAAAAAGACAAACCTTTGTCTTTTTCCGAAGGGAGTTCTTTTTCGTTGAGTTCTTTTTCTGAAGGGGTGCAGAGAGAGGTCGTTCCAAGGGGTGCAGAGAGAAGTCTTCCTGGAACTCAACGGAAAAGAACTCCCTTCGGAAAAAGACAAGTGTTGGTTATGTTGATGCAATTATAAAAAATAGAATCAACCCACTAGCGAGAGAAACAACAACAAAAAAAACCCAGAAATGCATTACTTGCACAAAGAGACTTTCTTCTTCTTCTTTGGGTATGTGACAGATCTCCAGCTTGCTGTGTTTAATTCATACTTCTTCACCACGAGATTCCATTTCCAATTCTTGGCCAAGGAGGGTTATGAGTTATGACCGATGCTAGAGTTATTATCTGTCGAGGAAGCAGGGGCAGAGGGATAGAATTAAACACATAGAAGAAGAAGAAAGTCTCTCTGTGCAAGTAATGCATTTCTGGGTTTTCTTCTTGTTGTTTCTCTGGCTAGTGGGTTGATGTCCTTTTTTGGGTTGATTCTATTTTTTATAATTGCATCAACATAACCAACACTTGTCTTTTTCCAAAGGGAGTTCTTTTCCGTTGAGTTCCAGAAGGACTTCTCTCTGCACCCCTTGGAACGAAAAAGAACTCCCTTCGGAAAGAAGACAAACCTTTGTCTTCTTTCCGAAGGGAGTTCTTTTTTGCTAATTCGATTAGCGTCGTTGTCGCTCTTCAATATAAAATGCGCAAGGTCGCTCTTGCATAAAAGGAGTCACGAACGATGTACCTACCTTTAGCCCCACCCCGCGCGATGGATTTTACAATTATCGTATATATCCTCGTCAATTTCATCCAAGTTAAATTCAAAGGGAAGTTGATTTCACCCTTCGAAGCCCACCCCATCGCCATTGGCATCGCCATCTGCAGCCTGCTTCTACATTTCTTATTGCTGCATCTCGTTGATCGGGCACCATCGTCTAGCGGCCGCGCTCCTCCTTGTGATGGAGCATCGTCGCACCTCCTCATCGACTTCACTTGTTCAATATCGGTGGCTTCACTCAGGTGGTTCCTACTCCACAACTCCTCCCACTCTGTCCCCTGGTTGCTTGTGCTGCTCCTGTTGCTTTCCGTGAGTCTGTTGCGCGGCCTCTTTCAAAAATTTTGGCTTTGGTTTTACGACAAAATCTTTGCCATAATTTTCCGTGTGGCGCCGTCTCGTCTATGGCATGCTGGTAGAGCGCCGCCACATTTGCCGCGCCCTGTCGTGGATCCATGTTTTATGCCGGAAGTTTGAGCGCCGTCTTCCTCAACAATTGTTACCAAGAGAAGAATAGTCGTTTCTATAGCCATATAAGGGGTAGTAATTGTTCTCGAGGTTAAAGCTTCTGACCTCTTTCAAAGCATTGCTGAGTGTTGCAGATTTCCTTCTATTTTTTATGAATAGCTTTCTGTTTGGCCAGTGGATCCATATGTGTCATTTTACGTTCTTTGCTGGCGTACTATGGTTTTGTTCATATATCCATATGAACTGCGACAAATAGATGCCTTGGCAACGTGGGCACAGCTACAATCTCAAAAGCTTTGATCTAACACTAACATCATTGAGTGATCAAACCAAAATGAAAGATGTCAGCCTTTTCATCTCTGTTCCATATACACCATTACTGCTTACTAGCTATTCCGATGATAATATAATTGTAGTTTGTCATTGCAGAATGTGGGAATCGTTACATCATAGTCTCTATTTGACCTCCAAGAGGTGACAACTAGATCTTTGCCGTGGCAAATGCGTTGACTTGCGATCTAAGACTATGTTGTCTCGTTGGCTGATTGGTTTTCGGCCAGGAGCATGAATTGTTGCTTCAGTGGGAGATTCAATTTAGGGCCAAGGTGCGAAAAGAACGCTTGATTTGTTTTTTTGGGAGGCTTTAGTTCAACATAGCTGAATTTTGGTAGACTGCAGATGTTAGAACCAAACATTTCCCATCTTCATGTGCTAGAAAAGAATTTACAGTTCATGAATGCAAAGCTCGATAGATAGTATGCAAAAGCTCGTGGCTAGTCTGCACAAACTACATAAACCTTATATTCATTTTCAAGGAATTAACAAGACCGGCGAGCTTCCTAACAAGTTTATTCATAATAAAATTATGCATCCCAATGTTAATACTCCTATTCATAACACAGAGCACACAAGTCTTACACTCAAAAATATGATATTTATCTGCTTTTGCTCAGAAGATAACAATATCGGATGTCAAGTGTTGGCAGGGATTCCAATTGACTTGCGTAAGAGGTAAGTCGAAATATCAAACAAAAAGACGGTCTTCTGCCTCCCCAATTCTTTCCTTCTGGATAAGAGCCTCCCCAACTCTTCAACTACATGCACTTCGCTTGCAGCTTTTTGAGACCAGCATTGCAGGTCTTCTTTTGAGTACCTCCAATTGTGGGCTCATTCTGTCCACTTTTTCCTGCAGAAATAAATCTAGTTCAGCAAAATCGAGGCTTCAGGTACTTCCATTACTTAAAAAAAAAAAAAAAAAATTTGGTATTGCCACATTTTCTGTTGACTGTAACTTATTGTGGAGATTGAGTCTGTATATGATGTAACAAAAGAAAAAAGAACAGGGCTATTCACCACATCACGTGGCAGCATCTCGTGGCCATATGTTGGCTAAAGTCAGTTTAGTGAGAGAGCATTTCCGTGGTGAAACCAAACCGTGGGTAAAACGCATTTGATATGAGTAATCAATGGACAAGAGCATTCATCAGAGACGGAAGCACCCAGTTTCAGGTCCGTTTCTCTCAAAAATTACAATAGTACTCACTGGCATCGTCTTCAATGAACTTAGCGTAGAGTGAATTGATGGAGATGATGGCGATCTTTATTGTTGGTGGTAACCATGGAAGGCAATCATTGTTGACATAAAGATTGCACTGCACAAGAAGATGAAAGTCGAATGTGCAAAATTTACCAGACACTGCATAGGAAGCATGGGTCGGTAGATCTAATAAAAGAAAGAGTATATGCTTGGGGAGGTGATGTTTCAAAGTGGCCTTTCAAAAGTGCATGGAATGTTGACGTCGAAGTCGCATTCTGCGTAGCGAAAGACAGCATCGGCGCCCTTCACGACATGCACAGTGAGGCTTCCTTCTTGATACGGGAAGAAGTGGGTGTGCCAGGGTGAACAGGGCGTTGCATAACTGAGGGCAATTCAGCACATGATTTACGGAGCAGAAAAGAGCAGCTCTGCTCCAGACAGGCATGGGCTAAACCTTTAACATATTAATCACGAGCCTTGCTCGCACCATCCTTCATTCGACCCAGCTCCAGCGGCAGCGGATGGTAGTGAATTGGAGATAGAAGAGGCAATCCAGACAAGCATAGACCCCACCTAGTATGCTTCTCTATTCTAAGCTTTCCACCCAGATTCTGGTTTCAAGCTTCACGTGGAAGGACACCAGTAGATGCTGATGGGCGAAATGGTTAGAAAAAGAAAAAGAAAAAAACTGAGCTTTTCTCAGCCTCCAGATGTTGTGAACATAGAGTTATAGCCACGCAGACCACGTCGGTGCAGCTCTCGTGAACTAAGAATATGCACCGTGTAGCATCCCTAGACCTCCTCGCAGGCTTTGCATTTGATTCTACTCTTCGTCCCAAAATGGAGGGACGTGAGCAGACGCTAATGAGCAAATTGCAGGATGGATTCTCAGAATCCTCATCAGGCTTAGTTGTGACTAGGCAGACGAAGCAGTATCCGGCCGTGCACTAATGCTCAATCGTCCGAATGGCAAGAAGGAAGCCTGCTCACACGCATGGCAACTCCGATGATCCTCCTCATCGTTGGCTGCTAGGCAGTCAAGTCGGGGCAGCAGGTGAGACAGGTATCCTAGTGCGGACAGCATGCTAAATTCGGCATGACTCGTGAAAGAAGAAACGACACGATTCACAGTGGTGAGCTGAGCTGCGGATTGGAGATCAGCACGCATGACATTCCAAGCAAGTACAGGCTTCTTCGCTCAGGTTTGGAGATATCATAATACATGATCACCAAGGCAAATTAGGAAATAAAAATGAGTTTTGTATGGAGTTATAGTTGTTGAGTGTTATCAACACGAAGTAAATGTGGTGAAATTAATTTTACCCCACTCCCGCATCATTTGATGTTGTGTTTCAGTGCTAATTTGTACAATTCTTTTTTATTTTTTTTTATGCTATAATGCAATGGTTAATGAAACTAAAGTAGCCCATGAAAAAGTTTCATATCTTGTTCATTTAAAGTCAGCCGCAATCCGACCAAAAAAAAAAAAATCAGCTGCAACTATCATTTAATTTTCCATAAATTAACCAATAAATAAAACTCCAAACATTGGTTAAGGTCATAAAGGTGCATCATCTTGGGCTAGTCTATACATATATTAGAAATTCTTATCCAACTTACTATTAATGCTACTTAAGACAATAGTGCGATGACTTTTTATAAATTACTAAAGTAGATGTACATAACTTAATAACTTATAAAACTAAATTCATCTTATATGTAAAAGTAACGCTTACCTTAGCTATTAAAATGCAATTCGTACAACTAGTATGAGCCATATCTACTTTTATTCTAGTTACCAATTTATCTATAAATGCACATGTTCTGCAGCAATCTTGAATTCCACATTATTAAAAAAAGAGTTACGTATACTATGATGCTTCGTAAGCAATGACGATAAGGTTCACCAAAGCAATAATTGTAATTAAACCTGTAATTTTCTGTTAAAATCTTTGAATATAACTCAATTGTCCGCATTGGTTATCCTTGAAAAACAAAATATAGATTGAAGTGGTTACAAACCCACTTCATATTATACAACCTAGGACTTCAACTAGATAAACTGAATTTAGATCCACACGGAAAAAGTTGGCGTTCGTATAAACTATGAAAACTAAGACCCAGGAGAACATTTCTAGAAAGAACAAACAAAAGAGAGAGGTACTATTCCAAGTAATTGTAAGTAAACCTGTCCAAACGGTAGTACTACATTTGCAAAAAGGAAAATCAGAGCTGTGTAGGGCTTATATCGATAGTTTCTTGGAAGCCGTTCTATTCCAACCTAACTTGAACATTTCTAGAAAGAACAAACAAAACAGAGAGGTACTCTTCCAAGTAATTATAAGTAAACCTGTCCAAATGGTCGAATTAACTATATTTGAAAAAAGGAAAACCAGAGCTGTGTAGGGCTTATATCTTAGGTTCTTGGAAGCTGTTCTATTCCAACTTAACTTTACTAGGAACTAGAACGGTCAGATTGTGAACCAAATTCAACTAGTACTATTCGTTTTGCTGCAACTGTCAGCTAAGTCATCCAAAATGCACAACCATCTGAATAAGGTACAGCAACAAGGTAATTCTTCAGGTTGGTAACAACTGGAAAGCAGACAAAATCAGACAACCGGAAAATATTCTAAGGTCTAAACCAACAACATAATTAAAGGGTTCAAATGATATAGGTCACACAGTCTGTTGATCATGCAATCAGACTAGTCTGTATTCAAGCTTAAATCAAACAATGTCACTCTACAAGCGAGGCGAACATCCCCAAGTTACATGAGCACGCATCTACTTCATTTGACTAATGGGAGGTGAATGTAGAACTGAAGGCTGCAGGTAGCTCAAACCAAACTATGTCGACTAGCTTTGAATAAATTACAATCAGTGATGTGCGTCCAGGTCAAAGCTACCAGCTAAATATTTTGGCGCACATCCAAAACCTCGTTCTCATCAGTAGAACAATTTCCCTTACTGACCTCATATCTAATACAAAGTTCCGCGTCTGTTGCATCAGGCATGGCCGCAATCTACCGATAACTTCTTCCTCTTCCACGTCCACCCCAACCCCTTCCTCTTCCTCTCCCACCGCCACGCCCACCCTGGGACAAACCTTCAAATGCTCTATTAACAAGCTGGTTTTGCATACCGCCCGCTCCACGTCCCTTTTTTGATGCCGCATTACCGGAACCATTCACAGCACTAGCGGGTCTTTTTCCTCTGCACAAATGATGATGTCAATAAGATGATATGCGAGAAGAGACCCCATTGATCATCACAACAGAAGATAAAGCTAAGATATGCAAGTCATTCTCAAAATCTTTCTGCTCCTCCTGGACTTGTCACCAATACTGTTAGTTGGAACAATCAGTCAAATTTTGATAACCAAAATATGAAGACATTCACATCAATTTTCCATGAATAAGCATCATGACCTAACATATTCGACAGTGACCAACATAATTACAGTGATTTCCTAGTGTAGATGTAGACCTGCCACTAACTAGGGAAGTAGCTAAAGTATCAGCAACTAGAATTGATATATAACCCACCACAAACAAATCCAATAACAAAATCGTTGAGGAATAAAAAAGACATAAGGATCAGTATTTCTCCTACCCAGTCCCCATATTTGTCGCAGGTGCAGAAGCTTTGACTGCCTCTTTCCAGGAGAGGCTGATGCTCTTGTCTCCAATAAATGAAGGTGTCTTTGAATGCAATGGCTAAATCAATAAACCACAATGAGTTAGTTCTCACATGCCATGAAGACAAAACAGTCAGTAATAACTTGACTTATTCACCTTAGTCATGGCAAGGATATTATTGCAGGTTCGCAGTCCGGATGTAGTGTTCTGCTTCTGAGTTTTCTGCATAAAGTACGTGGTGTCAGTTGCATGGAGCAGAACCATTTAATAATAAAATATGCAAGCATTATGATGACAAACAGACAATGGTATTCTTCTCCTCATCGGTCTTGGCAGCTGACATTGCTTTATTGTGCTCAGCCATTCCCTGAGTTAGCTTTTTCATGGTGGCCCTAGTTAACTCCTCAACAGTAGTTAATCTGCAGCAAAAAAGCCATGGAAAGATCAGGAGGCAAATTACACACTTCAAAACACCAACTTACCCAAAACAAGTAAATTGCAATGAACATCAGAACTCCTGGATCAAATTATTCCCTCCAACTTATCATTCATGAGGAAATGAAAGGCAAGAGGAGAATCAAAAATGCTATGTGGCCATAGCAAAACTAATTGCAAGATAACAAGTAAACAAAGAACATGCAAGAGCAATTTAGCATAAATGTTGCAGTACTTTCAGCTAGTTTCAGGGAAAAGTCAATCCTTCAACTAATATAGAAGCTATGATAGAAGCTGTATAGCATCACAATGTACCAAACATTGTTGAAAACGTGAAATCAATTAACCATACCCAATGCATGCGTGACATCCATTGGACAGGAAAGGAAAAATAGCCCGGCATTAAAAGAAACCTAAAACTCAATTAAACTGGAGATGATAAGGAATCGTTACCTCTCAGTGAAGTCCTTATAATGTTCTGAGAAGTCCTCTCCAAGCCTGTCAGATGGTTGACCAGTCACTATCTTGTAACCACACAGACTATTGGTTGCATTTGGTGCCTATAATGCGACATCATCAGAACAAAACCTCCATATACTTTGGCTGTAAGTTGGCAAAGCAGGATGGGAAAGTCCTACTAACCTTGTGTGCCAAATGTTGAAATGCATATAACAAGCATTCCACATAAGTAAAATTCATTTCTTCTCCTGTCTTTCTTCGAGGCATGTACTTCTGAAAGAAAATATGATAAGTAAGATCCAAGATATACACAGAAAATCTATGTTACAAACAAAATGCCAGTGTTCTGTCTAGTCTATATTGCATCAAGATAACTAACGTATCCAATGCATTTTTAACATAAACTGGAAATTACAAAGACAGGAAGAAATACATATTTCCACTGGAGCCTATGATGTTACATGTCTCTGATACCAAATGTCTGAGACATCGTTCACAGACCTAGGGAACGGGTGTTTAATTAAGAATTAATGATTAGACAGTGACTGGAGATGTTTTCTCTATTCAAGTAAGAGTTTAGTATTCATTTCCCCACAGTGACTGGTGTTAAGCTTAGGAACCTTTGTTATATGAAGCCTAAAGAAAATATGATTGTTTGAAGACATTGTTCTCCATCAGTTCTCTTCAAGTTCTCCATCAAATTAGGCTCACTGCTTTGAAACTCATCCACCTACATCAGTTTCTTAAAGCATAATATAAGTACCTTTAGAAGCTGAACAATTGAAGGAAGAGTTTGGCGTGAATCCTGCGGCATCGTGTAAGGTGAAATCTCAGCAAGAGCTTTGAGCAGATCTAGCTTTCGTTCCTCAGGAAGCTGCCAGGAAAAGCTCTGTCAAATATTACCTTCCAAATGGTTCCTTATTGTTATATAGAGAAAACTAGGTCTTAGAGGCCCACACTTATGGGGGCCAATGATGTACTGTGTGTTTGTTTGGAGAAGGCTCATGACTATTAGTTAGAAACATTGTTATTCTTCAGAAATATAAAACATTTGAATGACTTCAAATGCCAAGATTTCAAAAATTTGAGGTTTACAATATAAGAATCCACACTGAGCCATAGTCAATCATGAAATATATGACCTCCAAGCCAAAAAACTAAGGCCAATGTTAAACATTTACAAAAAAAAAAAATACAATAAAAAAATAAAATAAAATAAAAAAAAAAAAAAAAACAAAAGGTTAACAAAATAAGGATGTGAAATCAAGCGCAAAAAAAAAAGAACAAAACATGTTACAAGACTAGGTCGACGAGTAAATCATGTGCAGCTGATCATCTTTATTTTCAAAGCCATGCAGGCAAGATCAACCAGATGTTAGTTAACCAATACCTCATCAAAAAGAGGCAGGACCTCCTTATTAAGATAATTGAAGAACTTGCTACTTGACGCACCCCTCTGTCATCGAAGTTCATTATAAGTTGACATAATCTGATTAAATATGGACAGTACTCAAAACAAAAACCAAAAGTAAAAGCTTACCACAAAAAAAGGAATGGCCATGAACAAACATGATATCAATCTGTCTATGTGGTCTGTATCTGAGACCTGCATTTTGAACATTGTAGATCATGCCATGATATCACAATAAGAACAAACAGAGCCTTATCCTACTAAGCAAGATAAGGTCGTTATAAAGCATTAAAAGATTTAATGTATGAGAATAAACAATTTTGTCAGAAATTCAAAAATGTTAGGGATGGGTAGATAGCCATCGGGGTTGAGAATGAATAACCTCTTCATTTAACGTAACGCCATAATTCAGAAACTTCAGAGATCAGCCTTCAGCTAATTCTCATAATTAACACCCAAACACAATATCTTTTACTTCCCTCAAATGAAATTTCATGAGTGCCCTCTTAGCCCACAACCACCTCCTCCAAGGGAGGCTGGTGAGCTGGACAAACCCCAATCTGCCACTCTTTTGCTGTACTATGATTTTTTCTATACACTCCAAAATGGCTACTGATTCTCCAGTGTCTATAGAGAAGAAATTCTCTTTGAAGTTATTTGGCAACCTCTTCCACCCGACCTTTCTCTACTCATCCATAGATATGAGAATGTTAGGACACAATCATGGACTTTACTAGTATAGTGAAAAATCTCGACTTTTTTGTTCTTATTGAGGAATGGATATAGATCAGAATAAAAAGCACAATGGGCTCTAAAATCCATGCAGTCGACACCACACAGTAAGGGCTTAGTTCTTATCTTTCTCATCTCTCTTACCACGACTTCCATGGTCTTTTTTAATTGTTATCTAGAACAAATATGCATGTCCATAACAAGAGGTCATGTAGCAACTAGAAAATAAAAGAATGGAAAAGACTTTCTCATTAAATATTCAGAAACAGATAAATTCACAAAATAAAGGTCTTACGAACACAGAAAACAGCTGGATGAGACTGCTACAGAAGGTTATACATTCTGTTTCTTTTCCATTCAGAAAATATCACCACATGGGTACTAGTCCTTTGCAGGCCCTTGTATCATCCCTAATATTTCCACCAGTGCACCCTTCCAACTAGCCACCCCCCCCCCCCCTTCTTTTTTCTTTTGCTTTTTTCTCCCAACCCTTTCCTCCCCAATCCTTGGAAAAGGAGGGAAATTCCCTAGGTTTTTCTATTGATGTGAAATTGCATTATTCAGGCAGTTAGTTATATCTATAAGCAATGTTTGAATACTGAACCACATACACTTACTTTTTCGGCACCTTAACAACTCAATATAATCTGACACTTAACTTCATCAATTCTAAGAGGACAATAATAAGTCACCAATCTATTCAATACATGCACATTCAGATTATTACTGATACTGATCTGAGATAAGGCACTTAGCAACATTTTACTTGATAGAAGTGACCTAAATAGTGGATATATTGTCACCAATGAGAAGCCATATATCTAACTGAGGGTCTAGCTCATAAGGCATATTATAATCCTCCCATACATGGCCATAGGCCATTAAATTGTGTGCAAAGCATATCAGACTGATATGGCTAATCAGAATTTACTGATTGTAGCAGTTTTCATTCTGGTGTTTTTTCTCCCTTTTTAAGTCAATAGCAACCATCACAAGATGGATGAGTTGTTGCTTTCAAAGAAGGATTCAAGCACATGGAAAAACAACAAATGGAAAAACAAAAAAGCTATAATTGATGATAAAGAAGCAGACCATCTCCACTAAAGTTCCCAGTAACAGAACCATTAATAGATAGTTATCTTTCTAACAAAGATACCACTCAAGAATTTGTTCATAATCAGGCACATACCGTGAATTGTGCATCTAAATCTGCCTGTGCTTCGATAAGCCCCACAAGTTCTTTCATGCGCTCCAGAGGTGCTTTGTCCCCAAATATAGTTAGGCTTTTCAGAAAGTCCATAAACATTCTAAATTCTGCTCCAGTTACATCTTCCAAACACTGAAATATGAGTCAGCCACATCTAATGAGACATGGCAACAAGAAAAGTCTGGGCTAATTCTATTAAGACACATTCACTCAAGTAAGAAATAAACATCAGTGAAGGGACTATACTTTTTTAATTAAATCCGTTATATGTCTTTCCATCTCCTCCTGAGGTTTCAAAAGTTCAGCCTTTATTGGGAACACCTGCAAAACCAGTCCATTAGTCCTAAAAAACCTTTCAATAACACAAGAATGTCCCAATGTATGGTGGAAGTGGACATCAAAAACTGTCAAATTTTATCTTTTTCAACAAGTCTTCCAACCTTATCTTTCATGTAGTTTAATATCTTCTCCCGAATCAAGTCATCTGCACTTGGTTCATCAACATTCGCAATGCGGCCAAACAAGGCTGACAAGGAGGCTGCACCAAGCAAAAAGTTTGACAAAAAGCAGCGCATGTCAAGCATTAGCTTATCTCTGCTAATCATCAGATTCAAAATGTTCTCAAATAGACAAGTCAAAACAGGCTCATGCTGCTCATCCTGCAAGAATGATCTCCAAGAAAGAGAAAAGAAAACAAACAAGTCCACAAGTTTAAAATAGAGCATTTCCAATTGCTATCTATAAAAAACCACAAACATTTAATTCAATGTCAGAATGGCCCAAGTAAATTATAAGAAAACAGAAGCAAGGTCTATGCATATGATTACAAGGCCTGACACTAGTCTGAGATGCTACCGAAGATCTCAATTCTCATGCACCAAATTTTGCACTTGAAACTGATAAGAATCAGCAGAAGACATGCAAGTACTGATTGAAACTATAAGGGAAATGTAGATCAGAATTTGATCCATTTTGTTTGTTCTTCATAACATGAGATGCTCGCTCCTTTTCTTTCTTAAATGCAGGGTAGCAGGACACAAAATCATGGACTAACTATATACTTGGCTTGAGGTTCAAAAGGCACCTTCATGTTTGCAAAATCGAGGTTGACATAATCTATGACCGTTTTTATTTACTTCCTGAGATGAAACATATGTTCAGTATATATAACTCTTAACTCCCACTATCATTTACTTTGATTATATACTGTATAAAATTCCAAATGGACGAACACTTATTTTTTGGGAAAAGGAATATACTAATTATGATATTCTATAGTTTCTCCTACTGCAATAATAATACACTCCTCGACATCTAAGCAACATTCATATTACCATTAGATGGTTGAGTTTAACTGAAGTTCTCAAGTGACAGACAAGAATGATTCGAGCAAGAAAAGCATCCTAATAGACAACAACCATGCACAACTTAATCCTGGCAAATCATTATCCACTAACAAACTCGCAAAATCCATATATAAGAAGTCAAACATCACTATGCCCTTCTAATACATTCATTAACCTCAGACGACACATGAAACTATGGAAAAACACCAACATCCAGAGCTCAATAGCATGAAATAGGAGACTTCAACATTGAGTTCAGGTATGTGGATTATCACCTTTCACATCTTGTCTCAACAATGACATGAGAGCCTTGTGCACCGCATCACGCTCAACAAAATCCTCTACAATATAAAACCAGAGACTTCAGCTTAGTTCGAGGTTAATCTATAAAAAAGCAGATCTATTGTAAACCATTGAGATCACTCAATGTACAAATAAGCAAATCAGAAAGAAATCTAGATTTACCAGCGGCAAGGAGCTGCACGAGAAGGTAAACAATCTTAGGAATGTACTGGGGTGTGTCCTTGCAAAAAAGTGGAAGCCCCCGAATGGCTTGCACTCGGACCTGCATAACATGCTAGTCATCAAACCTCATACCATCCCCAATACAGGAAAGGGCAGTCAATGTCCACACGATACAACAGAATTGTATTCCAGTCAGTTTAGCATGAATGAAACAGCATGACTTTGCCGACACAAAACTTGGAAAATCCAAAAATTCAAGACTCCTCATAACAAACTGGACATTTATTTCCAGTCTCACTTAACTAATTGGAGGAAATAATTCCATTCGATATCAACATCTTCCTCGCTCTAACTCCCCTACACCCACCCCTACATCTAAGCAACCAAATGCCGCTCCACAACAGACTCCAGCAAAACATAAGCACATCAACAATTGAGTTGACACTTAAGTAGCCAAACCACCCACCCCGAGATCTTCTTCCTCGAGCAAATCCACGAGGCACTCGACGGCCGCGTCCCGCAGGTCGGGGAAGAACTTGAAGAACCTCGGAATCAGCTGAGCCGCCAGCTGCTTCGCCTTGATGCTCGACTTCGCAGCGTCGATGATCCCCTGATAGTCCTCCACATTCTGCAAGAGCCGACACACCCACACCAGACCAAACAAAGCAAAAAAGGCAAACCAGCTCAAACGACGCCGCAATACACATCAAACCGCCCACCTCAAACCCCAATCAAAGCGGCGACGGAATAAGAGGAATCGACCTGCGACTTGTCCTTGGACTCGTTGAGCCGCTCCCCGAACTCGTAGAGCTTCTCGATGCGCTGGGCGTCGTCGGCGGGGTCGGCCATGGCTGAGAGCGAAACCGAAAGAAAAACGAGCGCGTGAGTACTTCATCCCGACTGCAGCGGAGAAGGAGGGAGCCGGTTGCGGGAACGGGGGGGCCGTCTTCCCGTCTGCAGCTCAAAAAAATCGAACGCACGCGATCGGAGCGTAAGGAAGGAAGGAAGGAAGGGAGAAGAAGGTACGTACTTGCTAGGGTTTTGGGATGGGGATTGGGGAGGCGGCGGGAGGAGGAGGAGGGAGGTCGGAGCGGCGGAGGAGGAGGCGGCGGCGGGCGGCCAGCGGCGGAGGAGTGAGAGGGTTTTTGTAACGGAAACGTCCAGAAGGAAAAGGAGGAGGAATCGCGCAGCAGGAGGAGGAGGGGGAGGAGGGGCGTCGAAACGACGCGGCGCGAGGGGCGAAACGACAGAGTCTCTCCCGTGCTCCTCGGGTCGGATCTCTCGCGTTTTTCTTCCTTCCGTGCGATCGTTATCCGAGATTTTTAGGTTTTTCGCTTTTAACTTTTCTGAATTGCGGTTTGGAATAACTGTGGGGGGGCCCACGTAATCGACGGTTGAGGTGAATCCGATCGATAATTATATGAATGGATAATGGCACCATTCATTTTTTCACAAACAAAAATGTTTTAAGTGATGAACGTGTTATCCGGGTAGACGTAAGCACGGTTTTAAGGTAGAACTTAGGGGAATTAAACTAATGAAAACTTATTTGGTTCTAGATTTAAAGGTATGCAAATTAGGTTTCAAGTTTCAAAAATTAGAAAACATTTTTCAATGGATAGGTTCTAGATTTTAGGATAATGAAAGCTGGAACTTGATCTTAGGTCCGTTCGTTTCGCAAAAAATAGGCCATTTCCAGGAAAATGACAATATTTTCTAGTGTTCATCTAAAACCGAAAATGACTCGGAAAATATTTTTCGGTATTCGATAAGGAAAATATTTTCTAAGACTTCACCACTTAGGCAAGCATCACTTACCGACCTATAATTTCATTAAATATGAACTTGCCTTTAAATCCGGACAAACTTGCTTCATATCTTTGTTCTTTTATTGTCACCAAAAAAATGTTTGTATGGATTTTAAAAAGAAGCCAGGGAGAAAAGAAGCAAAGCATGTACAGCCTTAATGAATGAGAATCTTTTAGTTGAGTGGCTGTTAACAAAAAAGAAAAAAGAAGCAAAGCGTGTAGAGCCTTTGCTTGAAGCGATATATACAACGCAAGTAGAGTAAATAAAGAAAATGATAAGCAAGAGTGCAGAGCGCGAGCTTAAGATCGACAAGCTTAAGGTTTGCTCGCCAAACGGCCGACACTAGCCAAGAAAAAAAGAAGATGAGAAACAAAGAAAAGAAAAAGAAAAATAAAAAGGAAATAAAAAGAAAAGAAATAGAAAAGAAAAAGGAAATTAAAATAATTCGAATTAAAAATAAAAAATAAAAATAATTTGAATAATAAAAAAAATGAAATGGGAGGAGGAAGTGATGATTTGTAGAGGTGTGAGATAAGAGAGATCAAGAGATGAAAATGTTTTCCATTTTTCAAAAGTGCAAAACATTTTCCCCTAATTTAGAAGACTTTTTTCCTTTCATGAAAAACATTTTCCCCAATAAATTCATTTTCCGTGAAACGAACACCGGAAAATCCGGAAAACATTTTCCCGAAAATTATTTTCCGTGAAACGAACAAAGCTTTAGTTTATGTTTTCACGTGATCCTATATTATTTTATGGTGTTCCATGATGAGTATATAATTTAGAATCACTAGTTTAAGCTTTTAGTTTATGATTGAGACTTTTACTTTATTAAAAGTTATGGTTGATTAATTATATAGCAATAAGTGATCATTAAAGACAATAATTCATTACAATCATTTAATTAATAATACAAGTGAAATATGGGTAAACTTTGGAATTTGTAATAAGATAGGTTACAAGTTAAAAAAAAATGAAGAATATATTCCAACAAGTAGACTTCACGTGAAATTTGCACGAGCCTTGAAACGGCTCACCCCTAGCAATGGGCAGTGTCGTGCACACATATACTACACAAATAAGGCTATGGATAAGACTCATAATAACCTTGTCAGCCAGTCAATAAGATAGTCAATTATACCCCCATCATCGCCATCACCTAGTTTGTCCATCCTATAAATAACTTTCTCATATTTCAAACTCTGAAAAGATTATGATTCTGGTCATTATTATTTTTATTTTTTTTTATGCAAAAGGAAAGAAGAGTTGCTTTATTGAAGAGCTCAAACACCTAGTTAGAGATTCCTCCTTATTACATGTCTACTCAAAATTCAACAATAGTGGTCGTCAATTTGGACAGCCTTAACTCAGGAACCCAATTGACGACTTCTGAAGTCACCTCAGAACTATTGTGCTTTGATTGACAAATTATTACAACCGACAAAGAAGTGCAAGAACTCCAAATAAATTACAAGAAAGTAAATTGATCGAAAGCAAAGGAAGTAATAAATCTCGTGCCTTGCTACATTCTGTGTCCTCTCCCTCTTCTATGTGCTCCTAATAGGTCCATGTATGGCTAGCCTCTCCCAATAACGATTGCCACTCATTTGTAATCAAATTTTGACTCCAGATTTGATGGTAATAACTGTTTCTGCCTAAGGAGCTCAACTGCTATAACTTCTTCATTGGACTACACAAATGTCCGACTAGAATAATTATTACAACGGTTAGTCGACATCTTTTAGCGAATGGTCCCGTCTGAGAGTTTCGCTCCATTAATTGCTCCAGCCCTTTTATCCTTCCCGTCGATCTGATTTCGGTCAAATTTCATGAGCCGATTCTAATGCTTCTCGACTGATATCGATACGACCCATCCATCCATCACATGGAGACAAAAATCGTTGCCATCTGACCTTGACTCAATTCTATTGGCCTTTTAATTGATGCTTGACCGTCGAGGTAGCATTTACTCCTTTCCTAATTGACATGCGACATGTTGCATTACGCAGTCAATACTCACGGTTGGCCTTAACTTTGCTCTGTCACTAGGGCCCGCTTTAAGAGACTTCGCTTTGCCTCTATTGTAAAAGTAACGCGGAAATTTACAAGGTCTTGCGATCGAATTCAATGCAAAATCATCCGTGAAATAATAAAAAAACTCATGAGATTTACATGATTCGATATGAATGTCGGTATCTACTTCATGGGAATAATCAACGATTATAATAAATAAATGAGACAAGTACAACAAGAGTGGCCATGCCTTGATACTCACTCGTATGTCATAACCTTTTTTCACTTATTTAAGTTCCTTAAGTTTGAAAAATCGATGCACTTAAATACCATCGACGATTGGAAAAATTGACGTGAACACCAATCATCCTATGTGGTATCACTTAAGCGACCATCGAAAATTTGCCTCACCGACCTCACTTAGATCTAGCAAGGGCCTTCATGGCCCCACCGGCTGCAGGTGAGGCAGCCTTGCCTAGCTTTGGCCAAGGCCTTGGCACCCTCACGAGCGGCCTCGTTGCAAAGGCCCTCACCCGTAGCCTGCGATGGCCTCACCCTCCCTAGGGCCTTTGCAGATTATGGCTGCTGCATAGAGAAAAAAACAAAAACAAAAGGAAAATAAAAGATAAAATCAAAAAATAATAAAAATACAAAAATTTCACATGGGATAATTTATCGAAAGTGGAACTCAAACGATCGATTTTACTCTAATATGATACTTGAGTAACAAAATAAAATTATGATATTCAAATGAGAGCCGTACAAAATTTACCGCACTCATGTTATATTTATTCCTAAATAAAAAACTTAATTGGATGTAAACTTCACTGATAAAAAATCCTTGCGTTCAGAGCTCCTGTTGGGCGACTTGAAAAGGAGTAACGAAACTCGAGGTGATCCTCTGACCAGCAACAAGAAGCTTCCAAACCACTTTGAAAACAGAGAATAAAATGCTCACTTTTTTTGAACTCTAGTTGACCACGACAAAGGAAGGAATGCCCACATCCAGGTGTCCAAGTCTTGGTCAAACACTGCATGATTACCAAAAAAATCAACCGCTCAGAAGAAATCCACCGACAGATTGATGAAAAGAAGGGCACAGCTCTTTTGGATTTTATTTCCTAAAAGATTCAGTATTGACGTAATCAATGCCCTCTCATTATGCATATACTTTCATAATAAGTCTCATCTTATACCTTGGCGCCGTATGATCGAAATGCCTCCTTCTGTTTTTTGACCCATTTGTTTTTAATAGTCTTTTGGCAATGAGGAGGGAGGGACTTGAGAGGGGCCAACAGAAGAAAAAGGGCTTTTCCTTGTGGCCTCAGCCAAATCGTAGAGCAATAGGGCTCGTAGGACAAACATCAAAATGACGTAGCGTGAGGGGCGAAATGACAAAGTAATGTCCCCGTGTTCCTTGGGTCGAATCTCGCATTTTCTTCTTTTCGTGTGATCATTATCTAGATTAGGTTTTTCTTTTTGACCTTTTTATATACTACAATTTAGAATAACTATGCAAGGCTCGCATAATTGGCAGTTGAGATGAGTTTGATATATTATTATTGTCGAATATGAATAGATAATGGCATTATTCTCCTTTTCACAAGAGAATGTTCTAACTGGCCAATGCATTTATCTAAAAGTAGTGGGTTGTATTATACACATGTGTAAGACACAGATGACGCTTTGGATGAGACTCATAACAATACTGTCAACCTGTCAAAAATGTGGTCAATTATGCAACGTCATCACCATCATCTAGTTTTTCTTTTCTTTTCTTTTCAGATTAACTGTCATCTAGTTTATTCGTCCGACAAGGTACTTTTTCATGGACCACACTCTAAGACGTCCGTGGTGTTCTAGTCATTAGTTGCTTTCATCCTAAAGGAAGAGTTACTACATTGGAAAGCTTGATCGCTCGTTAGAGGTCCCCTCATGTCCAGCGATTGCCCATCCAACAGCATTAACTCGTGAAACCAATTGACGACTTCTGAAGTCACATCGCAGCCTTTGTACTTTGGTTGACAAATGATTATAATCGAGAAAAGAGCAAGAACTCGATTTAAGTTAAAGGAAAGTAAATTTATTGAAAGTGAAGGAAATATATCTTGTGCTTTGCCGCGTTCGTGTGTCCCCTTCCTCTTCGATGTGCTCCTGATGCGTCCATGGATGGCTAGCCTCTTTCAATAACCACTTCAACTCATTTGTAATCAAATTTGGACTCCATATTTGATGTTAATGACTGTTCCTGCCATAGGAGCTCGACTGCGAGGACTTCTTCATGGGACCATTATAATGCTTGACTAGAACAAGCAGTTACAGCGGTCAATCTACATCTTTAGTGAGTGTTCCCGTGTGAGAGTTTCACTCCATTAACTGCTCCCGCTACCTTGTGCGTTCCACTGATTTGAATGGGGATAACTATTTTTAAAGTCCTAAAACTTATCAACAAAGTGCAGTTTAGTTCTGAAATTTTCAAAAATGCAATTAAGTCCTAAAACTTGTTATGGAAGTGCAATCAAGCTCTAAAATCTTAAAAAAAATGTGATCAAGTTTTTAAAACTTATCAAATTGATCAAATCAAGTCCTTCCATTAATGATACATTTTGAAAGTTTTAAAACTCGATTACACTTTTAATAAGTTTTAGGACTTAATTATACTTTTTAAAAATTTTAAGACTCGATTGCACTTTCGTGACAAATTTAAGACTTAATTACACATTTTGAAAGTTTTAAATTCAATTGCACTTTTGTGACAAGTTCTAAAACTTCTAATGCACTTATCTCATTTGATTTTAGTAAATTTTCACTAGCCGATTCTAATGCTTCTCAACTTGACCGACATTGACTCGAACTATTGCCTCGCCAACACTCGGAGATAAAAGTTTTCGCCATCCGACCTTGACTTAATTCTACTTTATAACTAATGTTTAACCATCAATGTAGCATTTATTCTTTCCCTTGTTGACTCAGTCGATACTCACAATCGACCTCAACTTTGTTTAGTCGATAACTTTGCTTTGTCATTAGGGTCTGCTTTAAGAGATTTCGTTTTGCCTCTATTGTAAAATTAATGTGAATACTGAGAGGATATTGTAATTTAAATCAATATAAAATCATCATAGGAATAAATGAAGAATAATAAAGGACATCTAGAATTTTTATAATTCGATTTAAATACCGGTACTTTCTCCAATTGTGCAATTTGAAAAGGAGTGACAAAACACACGATAATCCTCTGCCCACGACAGGAAGCGTCCCCACCACCAAACGTGGGGCCAAATATTCTTTTATACGACACGTCCACTTTAGGGTTTTATTAAAGAAGTCCCAAATTTGCACTCTTACTGAGTACCGACCACGACAAAGAAAGGAACGCCCACCTTAAGGAGTCCAAGTCTTGGTCAAACACTGGATGATTACGAATAGATCACCGCCCAGAAGAAATCCACCTGTAGATTGAAAATACGAAGGGCGCACTCTTTTGGAATTTTGTTTCTCAAAAGATTCGGTATGAATGTAGTCAATGCCCTCCATTTGTATATATCCTTTCATAATAAGTTTCATCTTACACCTTGTTATCTTAATGTTAGAATGCCCTCCTTTCGTTTTTAGGTACTCAAGAATCAACTCTCATATCTGGTTCCAAATGGAGTGGTTCCATCTCTTGCTCATAACCCTAGCCACTACAAGGATTTGGAACTAGCCATCAATTTAGAGTAAGATAGAGGCTCATCCGTTTCCACCTCATTACCTATAGTTAATGCATATATTGTACTACTGGTGGTTTGATTCACTTTCTCTGTATGCTTGTGGTTGTAGTATCAACTTTGCTAGTTGTTCAATATCATTGACTTCAAGAATTGCGGCATCATCTACCATCTCAATCTCTATTCTAAAGTCTTTTGAGTTTCCACTTGAAGCTGCACCTCACTACCGACACCATAATCTATCTACTATGCTAGTTGTGTCTCGAGAATCCTTTACTGAAGCATAATAGTCTCGTCGAATTTCACATCTTTGCTTTTTAGAAAATTGGGTGATTTGTGATTAGTGCACCACAATGGATAGCCTTTCACCCATATGTATAACTTAGAAAGATGCATTTCTTAGTGCTCAACTCAAGCTTATCATCACTCACATGAGTATTGCACTATATCTAAATACTCGTAATTCGGAGCAATTAATAGGTTTCTGACAATTCCTCAAGAGTCTTCCACTCTTTAGCAAATGATGAATCGATTAAACAAGTAGTATGCAATGTTTATTGCTTCAACATAAAATTTTCCACCCAACCCTACATGAGAAAGCATGCATTGAGCTCACTCAAATAAAGTTCTGCACTTACATTCTGCGATGCCATTTTGCTATGGTGTTTCGAGCACTATGTGGCGTCTCACGATCCATTCTTTCTCACAATGATTGTTGAAATATTTACCGCATAACTATGTGCTTTATCGGTTCTCAAACACTCGATTTGTTTGCTTGACTTTTTCTCAATCAATGCCTCAAGCTTCTTGAACCAATCAAATAGTATCAAATTTGATGATTGATTGGTAGCTTGCTCCTATACAAATCAATATTTGATAAATATCTCAATCACATAATTTCATGACCAATGTGGTTTTAGGCAACCTTTATAGCTTGATATGGAGAAGGAGACCCGAGGTGAAAGTTCGCGTTGTAGTGCAACAACGCCGTCCTGGTAGCAACCTTGAAATTTTGATATGGTGAAAGAGATATGGAGGTGAAGATGACCATTAATGGATATTCAAGTTGAGATATGTTGGTGAAAAAAACTAAATTAAGACAAAATTGACCCAATATTAAGCTCAAACGTGAGTAGGAGATTGTTAAAATACACGAGTTGTGTTAAAAAAGTCTCAAGTTGGAGAATTTGTGTAACGTAAAGTAGTTAATATATATTTTAATCAACTCATAACTTATTGGTTTAAACTTTTGAAGATAAATCTGGTTGAATATGTTGATAGGCTCAAAAGTTAAAGAGGTCAAACTCGATAAAGACGCCATTGCCCAAGCAAAGCTCAATCTTCACCAAAGGAATGGGCTTAATCATAATATCTACCGAGTCCTCCGCTATCGCGATCTTCTTCACGATAGCCTCACTCTTTCCTAAGACATACCAAAATCTCCTTAGTATATTTCTTGTCGGTCTAATACCTTCGTATGGGTAGATTGTCATACCAAAACAGAGCCGAATCCAAAATTGTCAACATATTCAATTAAATTCACCTATGAACCAATACAAACTAAAATACACTAACTACTCCACACCATACAAATTCTTCGACGTGGGACTTTTCTAATTTGCATGGCTGATTGTCTTCCCTCACAGATTTCAAATTATCAGAAGGCAAAGATAAATTCCACTCCTCATAATCTTGTGTGAGAGAGAGAGAGATACCAAGACCACTTATAGATTAGCGATACAAATTATTAAGAAGAACAAGCCCCACCATTCCAAAAGACCAGAAAATTCATGAGGAGAAAATTTGCATCTACTCTCTATTAATCAGTATGACATTCATTGGTGTCAGCGACCCACCTCCACTCTTATTGCCCCGTTAGTAACTCATCCGGAAAGAATGAGAGATTACAGAATGGGCATGTCCAATGCTTGTAAAACATCCTTGAATTCAAAATCCCGTGTCTGTTTGTTGAACCGCTCGACCAGCTTGTACCTTGTATCGTTCAAATAGAAGGACTGGGTTGTCTCCAGAAGCCATTTTGCCTCTGCATCGCTCAGCTTGCTGGTGAACACAACATCTCCACGAATAAGAACTAAGTCCTTGCTTTCTGCGAACTCCGTGTAGAAAGTTACGGTCATATAAGGAGATGCTTGAGTTCCGCTTGCCTTGTAATCTTCAAGACCGGTCAAAAGCATGTGCGGCATTTGTACTGTAAAATAAAAATGTTGAAACAAAGTCTAGATTAGTAATTTAGAAGAGAGTTCTGTCTTCTGAGCTTTCTAGAGGTCTTCAAATATCGGAGAAAAATCAAACATGAACACCGATTTCAAAATGACAGCCATTCACAGCATCCATAATACTTAACATATTTCCATAATACTTTTTTCAGCTAGGGCTGGCTAAGTAAATGATTGCATCATGACCATTCCATCTTTAACACAAAACGTTTTAATCCGAAGCCAGTGCCACTTATCAGAAAGACGGCTAACAATCATTTGAAGTCAGAGTCCTTTAAGATAGTCTTCCAACAAATGCATTGAAGCAGAACAAGCACAGCAAGATGCTTCCCTAAGCACTAGTAATTTTACATTTTTGGACATATTGTAAACTCACACAAGGCCATGACAAGCAAATTCCAAATAAGCGTTGATGCTTCTTCATCAGCAACTGTCGTGTAGGCAATATAATCAGAAAGATAATAATGGAAAATTAGCAGTGGTAGTGCTATTAAAAGAGAGGATGACCTAGTGGACAGGATTTCAACAGCTGAAGCTCATATTAAGGGGTTATTATACAGAAGAAGTTGGAAATATTGTAAATTCCAGTTCCACGATTCTCAAGATTTTTTACTGCAATCATTGTACCAAACAATTGCTGAGAAATGAAAGACATCCTATCTTCAAAAGTATAGAAGCGCCAAAGTTATTAGGTGGTATACCAAAGCCTTCCTACTTATCAGCTGGACCCAAGGTTCATATAAATAAGAGGCTTGAAGGTCCAATTTAGTGATCGATGCCAGACCAAATACCCTTCCATCACTCTACTTATTTGTAAACAGTAGTTTGTATGATCAGTTATTTGAAAAGGAAGCAAATTACTCGTAAGAACAACAAATTAAATAAGCAGCTATGCTGCTGAAATAATAGCATCCCAGGGGAAAAAGAAGCGAGCTTCAACAGAAAATAGCATAGGTGCTTGTGATGCTCGGATATTCATATCATGCTTAAGACTAAATAACCTACCCTAAGTCGTTCATCTGGATGAGAATTATAATCATGCATTCTATGCAAGTATCGATGCACTGGTATATATGCTCAGTGATTAGAGAGTATACCTTGAGCAAACATCGTTACATAACCACTTCCTCTCCATAAAGGAATGACAAAATATCGGCTGTACATAAACAGAAGAATCACATATCTGACATGTCCAGGGAAAGAACATAATTTAGATAGACAGTGAAAGCATTACCAATCAACTGATCTTTGCTCAAGCAGATGATAAAGTTTTGCCTTCATAGAGGTGCCAACATGACCCCGCCCAAGATGATACTGAGAAAGTACAATTAATTACAAATTCAGATTCACCAAACCAAACTTCACTGAAAACTTGATTTTAACTAAAGTTTACTTAGATATCACAATGGTATAAGCAAAGCATAAAGTGAATGAAACAGACTACATTGAACTCCGAAAGAATTCCCACAATGATTCACCAATACAGCGGCATGATATTGAGGATAAGAGGTATTCAAAGCAAAAGAACAGCTTCAAGACAATAAGTGCCATGAGATATCATAATGAACTCGTGCAATGTTTACTATATTATTCTGGTACTTTCAATAAAACATACTTTTTGGTTGGTCAATCATTTAATACAAGATGTGGCCAGATAGAAACATAGTGTCAACCTTTTGAAAGCCAAGACTACAAGAAAGACAAATATGGGAGAATACAACTACAAGCAATACATCAACCTTCAGTCGATTTCATGTCTTATATTCACGAAACTGCCAAACTTCATCATGCCTTAATTTTCTTGATGACACAAAAGTTTCAGGTTTAGGATGTCATTAGATTCTTACCATATTAAAAAAACATCAAGAAACATTTCAGTTTCACCAGTCAGCGAAATTTCCTTAAGACCTTCTTCACCATGGATGAACCCAGAAAAAAAAAAATATTTCCTTGAGAACCAAAAAAAAAATTTTAATATCATATGCTGGGCATTGTGCTTTATAAAGCTTTGTTCGAGGCCCAGAAGAATATTACTCCCAACATGTGATTTTTATCATCTAATTGGAGGAAGAGGGAAATTTTAAGCGGTAGTAATACACAGGATTTGGCAACCATTACTCATCTGCCCAGGCCTTCTGAGCCAACATATTTTTCTCGAAATATTATCTAACAAAAGTTTACAAGTTCACTTGTAGCGTAATCCCATATATTTGGTGTTTTTGATTAGTATATTCATCCACAGAAAGCACTACAATAAATTGAAAGCAGTATTAATGCATACAACTCATACTGAATAAAAGCAAATGTCTAATCCACACCAAAGGATTATCAACATGGAGCAGGCACTTAAATGCCGCTAGTGTCTGCCACTGCAGGAGATGACGTGCATGACTAGCTTCTCAATTGATAACTTCATTAGCCATTTTGGTCTTTTAAAAGCGGCAAAGATGAGATTTTATAGAAATCTGAGGGCAGGAAACTTATAATTGTCGCTGCTTGTTCCACATTGCTCCATATCCAACAACAAGTCATGTAATATCGCAGCATATGACTACCAATTTACAAAAGTTTGCAACGATTTACTGGTATTAGAATTGATTTTTTGAACAAACAACAGAATCAATCACAATTCATAAGCAGAAGAGCCAACACCTGAAACCATACAACTGAGATTGATGAGCAAATTATGCAAGGACAAGTATTTTTAGTGCAATGCCCCGTATATCTCCACCACTTTATGCAGAGCTACACTATATCATTTGCCGCTAGACTGCAAACATTCTTGGCATACAAAAACTAAGGCACCCCAGTACTAACCTAGTGACTATACTTAACTGGGGAATATCATCAAACAGATAGGCGTCCATCTAAAGAGCTTCCGAATTAACTTGCTCTAGCAATTTCCTAGCCCCGCAGAACAAATACAATGTCTATAATGCATCATAAAAAATACGAAAGCACGCATTTTGGACACATCAGTAACAACAGTACAGAAGCAATGGACTTGAAATGCTTACATCATCCCAAGCGGAGGTTATCTCCTCGGCCGAACGATCTTTCACTCTCCCCACGTCCATGATCGAATCCAACGGCTTGCGCTCCAGCGGCGCGAACCCAGTGGCGAATCTCGACGTTCGGCAGGAACCGAGCGAAACCCATCTCAAGAAATCGCCCGGGATCGCTGGCTGCTGCGTCTTTCGGAGGTTTAGAGCCGATACAGCGAAGCAGCATCTGGGCACGAAAGAAGAAGGAGAAGAAGGGGAAGCAGGAGATGTGGGTGACGGGGCACGGCGGAGGAGCTTCAGCGAAGGACCAATGCCTCGCGATGCTCGCGACGACAAGCGCTGCATTGCGAAATGCTCGACCGGGCGAGGAAGGCGCTTGTAATTTGTACGAATGCCGTCGTTCGTGTTTGGACCGAACGTTGTTCGGACCAAGTGTCGCTCTGATTCCGAGCTATCAAAGCGAGGTGTCGGGCGATCAGCACTTCGAGGTAATCTCAGGGAATTTCGTCGAACAAGTTTGCACGGTCTAGGCGAGCAAGTACCAGGTTGTAGGGGTGTTGAGGAAACAGGTCGGGCCGGGTCTTCATGATATTAGGCCCGACCCGAAACCATATAGGGACGCGATTGATCCAATCCAACCAACCCGAGGTCAGAATATCATATGACATAAGAGAACGGGTTGGTAATATCATGAAATTGTTCCAGGGGTAAAATTGAAAATTTATTTGAAGCTATTTTATATAGGAGTGTCAGAAAAGCTCATGTCAGCCCGACCCGACCCGACCCCAATCCCATTAGAGCACATTTGATATTAGGGGTAAATTCGCGATTTTACAAATAGAAGGCCCAAAAATGGGATTTTAGGAGAAATTTGAGTACGAGACGTACTTGAAGATATGCAATTCTAGAGGCTTTGAAATTAACTAATATAAAGACAATTCTAAAAGTTAAAAAATGAAGAAAGTCGTCGAAGGTTTGCGAGAATGACATAAATAATCCTTGAACTTTAGTTCAATATGCATATGGTCTATCAACTTTTAATTTATTCAATGTCGTCCGTAAACTTTTAGTATATGATCTTTAAATTATTAATTGTTCAATATAGTCCATAGGCTAAAGTTCATGAACAACATTGAACAAATTGAAAATTCATGAATATATACATTTTCTTATAATTCAAAAAATATGTTGAACTTGTATCAAAAGTCTAGATAACACATTAAACAAATTAAAAATCCATGGATTATATTTCAAATTGAGCTAAAATTCATAGACTACATTAAACAAATTAAAAATTCAAGAACCACATTGCATATTTGGTCAAAATTCAAAGACCGCTTGTGTCTTTATCGTATGTGTTTTTGAACGTATTCATATTCGTTTAGACACATGCCATTTCAATTGAGATAAAAGTGTTGGTAAGAATAACCCTTCCTCTAAAATGTAATAATTACCATAATTTTCAAAGTCACATGTCAAAATGGAGAGAATTTATAAAGTAATTCATAAATAAAGCTAACCCTCCCCCTAGCAGATGTACAATTCAACATGTACCAAGCCTATTGGACTCCCAATTAATTTAACAAGGGTAGTGATCATGTGACAAGACACATCAGACAAGACATAGGTTTCGGCGGCACATTAAATCTTAACTAAATAACACATTGAATTGTGGGGGAGTATCAGTGGACAATGTCGTCTCGACTTTGACAAGACCATTAATGCACTAACTTAGGGGAAATCCAATGACACCCGAGTCAAGTACTGAAAGGTATAGACAATAAGAGACTATTCATAAATAAGACCCACTCCAAAACGGTCATGGAAACCGCTGCGTTTGGTAGTCAAGATAAAATTTGGGATAGGATATGATAAATCATATCCTACGTTTGGTGCTCACTCAGGACAGAATAAAGTCGGATATAAGAGGCATATAGGTAGGATAAAATTATCCCATGGGAGAGGTGGGATAAATGTGGATAAGATTTCTAAGGTCCATAATAGGAAAGTTATTTTTCTCGAATAACAAACTTATTAAATTAATAAAATTGAAATTATATTTTAATATAAATAATTTGAATTCTAATTTAAGAAATAAAAAATAAAAAATAAAAAAAAATTAATTAATGTTATTTTAATTTATATATTCAACTTTAATTCTATCTTATAATAAACATTCAAACTATAAATTAAATACTTATATATATATTATATAGTTTAGGTATTTTTGTATTTTAGGAATGTTAGTATAGTTTACTATTTTATAAATTTTTATTAAAGAATGATGAAATGGGAAAAATGAAATAATAAAGTAAATAATATAAAAAAAGAGGAAAAATAAAATAAAAATAAATTAATGAATAGTGTTACGAGAGATTTTCACCATCTCCGTTTATGAATATTTAGGTTCATTTATATACCTTTATAATGATATGTTGTTTATATTAAAAAAAATGTACATGATATGATGTGAATATATCCGACTTTAATATTGTGATTCACCAAACAATGGACATGATATAAAAAAATCCCGAGATTTCATATCATATCCTATTCAATTCTATCCCGATTAGAAATCTGGACGACCAAACGTAACTTCTGTGTTCTACACATAGAGAAATATATCTTGTCTTCGGATTTATTCACTTAGCTTCTTCGTGAATAGTATCGCTCTTAGTGTTCTCAATTGTTGAGAACGCCCACTTCAATTTCAGCATCGAGTAATGACCTTTTTTGCACGTGATTGACGAGACAGATGAGTTGAGCAGTGGGGTTCGGATGATTGAATTGGGAGTGTGTTTATTGTACAAAATCAATTGATTTTTACACTTAATTCGGTGGTTGGTGGTTGTGGCTCTTCAATGTGGAACTCCATTTTCGGTGCTTAATCCGCCTTGTCACCACATTCAGCAAGATCGTATCTGTGAGTTGACATCTTGGTCCAGGTAAATTTGCTACGGAATATCTCTAAAAATGAATCTATGGAAAATCTATTCCTTATTAATAACAATTAACGCTAAATATTTTCGTTGATAAGAAAAAAAAATTCGTAACCCATTTTGCTAAGTAGTATGCATGATCAAAATTACATAATTTTTATCCAATTTATTAATTTTAGAGTGCATTTCTTTCACTATTAAAAGCAATCTTTCTAATTTGAAGGTTTCTGTAATATTTTTTTTCCTCCCAAGTGCTTCTAATAGAAACCTCCAATGTGATGACAAATAGTCCGATATCTTTTTCCTTTATTATTTTGTCTTGCTCTTTGGGAGATTATCCCAAATTAAAAAAATAGGTTTGGAAGCTATAATTGTAAAGCACGATCAAATTTATGGAAGCATTGGATTATACATTCCTCTTATCTAACTCTAGGGATAATTTTTTTGCGCTATCTTTTTTCAAAAACCACATAAAATTCCAACTAAAAAAGTGTATTGATTTTTTATTATATTAATTGAATTGAAGTAATAAGCCACCCAAAGTTGGGAGACTCATTAATTCAACTAGTCTCCATGTTCTTCAAATGGATTTCTTAATTGTTGGGAGGTTTGCCAAAAGTAGTATGTAAAACGTACCCGGTAAAACTTACAAATAAACCATTGAGGGTATATGGCTGTGCAAACCATCGAGGGTAATTCTAGATTTGGCCCGAGACAAACTATTGTAGGGGATTTATTGAAACCATTGAATTTAGATGTATAAATTAATGCTTCCATAAATTCGATCATGCTTTATAATTATAGCTTCCATACCTATTTTGTTTATTTGGGATTATCTCCAAAGAGCAAGACAAAAAAAAAAAAAAACAAAAAAGATATGGGAGATATCTTGTATCAGACTATTTGTCCTCTTGTAGTTGGAACTCCAAGATTTTGGAATGCTCCAAATTCCAGTCGAGCGTCCAAATTCAGGTCAATACCAGCAAGAACATCTTTGAACAAGGTTTTAATACCATGTCAAGTGTGTACAAAAAAGAATAGAGTAAACAATGCATGTCCAAAAGTAAACTAACTCCCTTGGACTACTATGAAAAACACCATCGGATTTAAAAGTTATGCCTACTTGTTCAAATCAATACTTCAATTTTGCCCTTCTAAAAGGAACATTAGCTTGAACAATTATGTCTCCATCAACCAAAACAATCGAAAATGTTTTAAAAATTATAGGCATACGTTATACAAAAAGTTCACATCCTTCTTTATCTTGAAAGATAGGATGTCCTAGCCGCCCAACAATTATTCCATCCCCATTGTCCATTGAACCTACTTTGAAAAATCCCCATTTGTCAAATTATTACCGATATAATCATAAAAAGCTACTTTTTTAGGAATTTTTTTACCAAGCTTCTGATAAACTTTGACAGGTATTCTAGCACCAACTCTTCGATATATTTCTTGCTGGAGGTATCCCTTGTCTCATTAATAACGAGTGGGACCAAATAATTCAATAGGGGTAGTTGCTAAACACTACCACATAGTTCTAGCAACAATAAAACCTGCAAAAGAGACAGCAACAGTACTATGGGAAAGGACGGTTTCAATCTTGCCATAACTAATCCTTTATATAGAGGGCTCAATAGGAAGTTTATGCTTTTTCATTTTTCATTTTTTGTTTTCTCCATCTTCACTTTTTAAAAGCAATTTGAAAGAGATATCCCGGTGAAAATAACATAGAGATGGAGTGTCAGGCTGTGAGCACACGCATGTCCATGGTTGCTTATCCATTGAAGGGTTGAAGCTTTGCAGTATTTCTGAAAATTGATTGCATTACCTCCAACATTAGCCAAGTTTAATGAGAAGAGAGCCAATGTCATATAGCATTTTGACACTTAGCGAAAGCGAATCACAAGCTTCTTTTGATCATCAGAAAATGCCTTCATGCTGAATAATGAATCCAAAAATGAACCTCGAACTCATGGACGTGATCAACACTGATTCTCATATACTTCGACGTGATAATCGGTGAAGATGACAATGAGAAGCACGAAAGAATCATGGATGTGAAAATTGCCACCTCGAACTTTTCCTAACTTTTCATGTGACAACTCTTGAATATTCTCGTCCGCCATCTCTCTTGACAAATGTGAACGCGGCCCTCCTGGGTTTGCAAGATCCTAAGTACTCCAACTCGTCTGTCACCGCTCCATGTTAATAATCAACCTGCTTATGTGCCCATCATTATTATATACACTGTGCATTACACCGGCCTGTGGATCATCTCATCAAAGATGCATACTTTGTCAAAAGGGTAGGTCAGAAAATTCAATTCCTCGAACAGAAAACTCTACTCTTCCAGCTAGTTTCAATTGGGCATCTGCTCTGGATAGGAGAATTATTATAATCAATCCAAATTTCAGGGGACAGCTCAATTTTGGAATAGAAAAAGACCCAGAAAATGTAAAAAATTAGATGGTCTTGTATACCTAAAGGGAAAGAAGGAAAAAAAAAAGAGCATGCATGGTGGTATCAAGAAAAAATTTACACGTCGTTATATTTGTCATTGATTTGAGCGTTTTAATCACTAACTCTCTTTCTAGTCATCAAATTGAAGATAGATAAAACTACTCGTGAATGCCATAATTACCATAAAAAGAAAAAATGAAGAGAGACTTAGATTTTATTGCCATTTTGCATGTGGAATTTATATACGCGTCGAAGGGAAATTCTACTCAGCAAAAGAGTTAGCTGGCCAACTTGTGGCGCCGCAATAAATGGTACCGACAGATGAAAAGGCCAACTCAGTCGATCCAACTAATGACTAATTCCGGCTATCCCGAACGGTGAGAGCACAAAACAGAGGTAGCTGTTGAGGCCTTTGTCCAACGATATAAAGCTCCTCTCTTGCTAATGTGCTTTGCAGGGTGGAAACAACTAAAAAATGATTAGGTGCATGCCATTTTCCATTGCCTTCTCTTGCGGCATAAAGATATGGAGATAATCATATGTATTTCATCTTTCTCAATCCAAAAATTTGAATTGGACAGGCAATGATTTGAAGAGTTATTGGTACAGCAAAACTATCCACATGATGAGGATGCTCAGGCTATGTTGGGCGTTGGTTCGTTTTCCTTATTCAATGCACATGCCCAGATCGCAGCATTGGCATTAATTCTTTTCCTTGGAGCAACTGTTATCATCAATGACACAATTTCAGTCCAACGATCACGCAGCGGTGTATCAAAACAGATGGATTGCATCTCACCCTCGTGAGGATTAGTTTGGTACTTGAACACTGATAGATCGTCGGATGAAGAGAAGAAAAGGTCTAATTGCTCTTTTTGTTCAGGTAATTCTAATTTTAAAAAATGGAAGTCAAAGTTTAGTGATTCTTTTTTTACTTCTTTCACCCTTCTTCACGACGCCATTTTATAGCTCATAACGATCAGTGTTATCTTCCTAACAACGCTCAAGAAAGCATTTTACTTATGAGAGAATAATTATAAAAAAATCGTAAACCTATTGCATGGATGTCAATTAAATCATAAACTTTTTAACTTGACTAATTTAGTTTTAAAACTTCAACGATTTGCCAACATTGTCCTTTTGGCCAGAAATCTTTGATGTAAACGTCAGCGGTCTTACATGAAATGGCCGGTACTAACATGGACAAAAAAAGTTATGAATTTTAATTTTTTAATTTTCCTTTTTTTTCCTTTTTAAACTGAAGCCCGACAAGGGCTCTAGATAAGGATCGTGACCCTCACTCGTGGTTGGCAAGGGCGCTCACCACATCTGGGTGAGGGATGCAACCCTTGCTCACAGTCAATACACCGGCCCACACTATAAAAAAGGGAAGAAAAGAAATTAAGAAATTTATAAAGAAAAATTCAGAAAATTAAAAAAATGCATAAATTGTTTATGGCAATGCCGGCTATGACCATGTTCCGTTGGACAACCAATCTCCATGTTAGCAATTGCCAATCAAAATCGGCTAAAATAATTATATATTATCAAATCATCAAAAATTTTAAATCTAAATTGGCTATATTAAAAATTTTATAATTAAATTAACATTCAGTAATAGGTTTAGAATTTATTTTTATTTTTTTTGTAATTTTCCCTATTTTTGAGCAATGAGTACGATACTCTCAACTTTCGATAAATGTTTTTTAGGTGGAAGTTTCACTGCAGGCGTATAAAATAAAATCTTCTCACTCAAACGCGAATTGTCCCAATCAAAGACAATAATGGCCACACCTCGTAAAATCTTTCCTTAACATAAAAAAGGAAAAATCCAAACTTGTCCTAAGTCGATCACAATCAAGAAACCGGTGGGGATCTGACATGCCAGTTATTATGGGGCTTTGGTTCAAAAAATAACTTGTAAAAATCGTAAGTGGGTGCTTGAATTATTGCGTATTTCCACAAGCTGGCCCTGTACAGACACCTAAAAAGAATCTGCTGCACTAATTCGAATTTTAGTAGATCATCTTTTAAATTTAACATGCAGAGACCAACTTCACATAAGGGTACCCCAACAACCCAACCCAAGCGCAGAAATCTACTGTTGACACATGTTAAATGCCCAACTAACATCACCAACATCACCTCCATCCCTATTTATTAGCAAGAGGGAGTGCATCTGACTTTGCCCGCCCATTTCTCCCAAACACACGCACCCTCCTCTCTCCCTGTCCACAGCCACCCGCTGTCTCTCAAGCTCCTCAGCGTTTTTTGGTCGAGTGGTGGTCGCAGCAATGGCCGCGAAGATGAGGTCAGCAGGGGCGGGGACGGCGGCGGTTGTGGTTGCAGCACTGTTGGCATTGATGCCACTGCTTGCACAGGCCATTGCCATAGACAAAGTGAAGCAATTGGCAGCTAAAAACAATGTGACCTGCGTACTGGTCTTTGGGGACTCGAGTGTTGACCCTGGGAACAACAATGTGCTTCAGACCACCTTTAAGGGCAACTTCCCTCCTTATGGAAGAGACTTCTTCAGTGGCCGCCCAACCGGAAGGTTCAGCAATGGCAGGCTTGCCACTGATTTTATTGGTAAAATTCAATTTATGCCCCTTTTCTCTGCTATTTCCCCTTCATGATTCTTCTTTTCATACGACAGAATTGGACCAAAGTGCCTCTCTCTACTAGCTTTTGCATAGATGCCTCTAGGACAACCAATCCCAACATGATTTCTTGGTATATTTAGATTAAATGCAAACGATGATGTTTTTGCGTGGTGCATTCCTCTGAAGCCAAAGTACACCTTAGAACCCAGTGAGAAGAATAGGAGGCTTAGAAAAGGTGTGGGGCCCTGATTGGTACACTGAATTTAGAAAAAGTATTTTCTTGAATCTGCTTGATGTTATGCCAAAAATGGTGAAAGTGATGGTCTTGGTAAAGGTGACAATTGTAATGTTACCTAAAGAGGTGATCAATCTCAATGTGAGTAATTCCAAACAAAAAGCCATAAAACCTACCCTGTTAGAATAAGTTAAATTAGAAACGAATCAGTTTTAAGGTTGACTTGGAAATAGGGCCTATCTTTTTTTTTCTTTTTTCTTTTTTCTTTTTTGACATTTTAGACAAATTTTTAATAAGTAATATAACTATTATTTTAAAGAGAAAAAAATACCATGCGAACAGTATGGGGGAAGGTAGTTAAGGCATTGATGGATTTCCATACCTTCTCGTTTTCGAAATCTATCTCAAATATATCTTTTTCACGCACCCAATTCTCAGTACAAAATTGGGACCTGAATAGGTCTAGTAAGGCCGATTTGGTTCAATTCCCAAATTCAATCGACTCGATTGCTCATCCCTAATTACTTGAATAGATCCTCGGATTATTTTAGCAACATATATAGGAAGAAGCTAACCCTTTTTCCATATAAATGCTGAATGGAAAATAGCGAATTCCTCCATGTATTTAAGCAACATGAGAGGAGCTATGACTTTTCTCATTTTTCTGCAATAGTATGAAAAGCAGTAAGTGCAGACACTGAAGAAGTCAAGGAAGCAACTTTCATTTTTACTTTTGAATCCGCACTGTCATTTACTTACGCCTTTCTGGGAATTTGTAAAAAGTTCATGAGAGTTTGAGAACATGCACGAGTAATTTTGGGTTCCGCACTTTATGACATTTCAAAAAACCAAGTCACCTCTGTGACAAATGGGACAAGGAGAGAAGTTGATGTATCAAGAGATGCAGAGAAAACCGCATAAGTTTCAGTTCTCCCTCTCTCTCTGTCTCTCTCCTTTTTTCTTTTTCTTTTTTTATGTAGGAAAAGAAATTTCAGAAATTTATGCTAAGTGAAAGATTTTCTCAGCCAATCAATGAGAAAGGACAGCAATGCCCATCTTGAGTGCTAAAGATTTCAGTGGACCAGACTGCAGCTTTAACTCTTATTTTACATGCTTGAATTTTCTTCTAGCTTCCATTTAAGAACAAACTAAATTACTAAGCCACGAAATATATCGCTAATCTTTTATATGTAAAGTAATACACAAGTCAACGCTAAGGTAATGTCCCTGCGCGAACCAGGAAGAGAAAGTTTATCGTGAAAACCCCAACTTTGACACGACATGAACATAGTTAACTCAAACAACCTCCGTCTTTTATTTGATTTTACACATAAGCCATCGCTTTCTAGGTTGTGCATACGGTATTAGTTCTTCACATGGTCCATCACTATATTTAAAGTACAAATTTAAAGTCAACTATGTCCGAATCTATTTTGTTTCACAATAAAAGTTGGTAATTGATTCTATTTCTCCCTTGTTATTTCAGCCGAGGCGCTTGGGTATTCCAAGGCAATCCCAGCATTTCTTGACCCGAAGCTGACCAAATCAGATCTGCTTCACGGGGTCAGTTTTGCATCCGCTGCTTCCGGGTATGACGATTTCACTGCCAATATCTCGGTAAGCCTTGTAAATTTAATTTCTTTTATACAACTTATAGAACATATTTCTTAATTATTTATTGATGAATTGGTTTGATTTGTGGATAGAGTGTGCTCTCGGTGTCGCAGCAGCTGAAGTATTTTCTGCATTACAAGATCCACCTAAGGAAGTTAGTGGGCGTAAAGAAGGCAGAAGAGATCATCAACAATGCTGTGTTCATCATGAGCATGGGAACTAATGACTTCCTCCAGAATTACTTCCTGGACCCAACTCGCCCCAAGCAGTACTCCTTGCAAGCCTACCTAAACTTCTTGATCTCTTGCATGTCTCGTGACGTTCAGGTTTCTCTCTCTCTCTCTCTCTCTCTCTCTCTCTACACGCATAACGTCAAATTCTTGTCTAGACCGAGTCCATGTAGACTAGATGAATCGCAACCAATTGTTATGGACTTGTGTTATGATCAATGACCGAGCTTCACCCGATCCAGCACGGATCAGATCTGGTTAATTAGTTTACCCATACATGTGGTGCTTGCGCACACATGTATGGGAAATTAACACTTTAGTACATTATGCACAACAGAACTAACTAAATATCAGATTATGAGACTTATTTATAATGAGACTATCTAAAAAACACATCTTCGTACCCTTTTGTTTAGTACATCTAAATTGTCAATAAATGGACAACAAGCAAGCACATAGAGAATCAGCATTCTTTTGAGTCGCAAGATCTACGGACCGCTAACTTAGACAAGTTGGCGCAAGGTCATTCGATAGTAATGCTGGTCCCATTTGACGGGCCATGGGAAAGCGAAAAGGGTTCCATGGATGACCATGATCTTCTCCCCCTCTCCCTTCTTTGTACGAGAGAAGGCAGTGGGCAGACAGAAGCATAAAGGGTGCAGTAAATGGGGGTCCCGTAAAATTTAATGTATATATGAGGATGATTTGTTTTTTGCCCATCTCGTGTTGCAGGAAATGCACAGAATGGGGGCTAAGAGAGTGGTTATCGTTGGAGTCCCGCCTCTGGGATGCATGCCGATTGTCAAAACCCTAATGGACACAACCACCTGCTATCAAGCCTACAACAAGTTATGCTCCTCGTTCAATTCTCTGATCAGGAGAAAACTGCACTCTCTGGGGAAAAGCATGGGACTGAAGACTGCCTTCGTGGATGTTTATGCCGTCATGCTCGATGCTATCAACCGCCCCCACAGATACGGTCAGTGGGCACCATACATCAAAGGCCGTGATCCCAACCTAGATATTCAATCTGTTCATGTCAAGCATACAAAGAGACTAAATTTGTCGTGAAATATAACAGGTTTGACGGAGACGAGCAAAGGGTGTTGCGGGACAGGAACGATGGAGTACGGGGACACATGCAAAGGGCTGACCACATGTTCTGAGCCGGAGAAGTACGTCTTCTGGGACGCTGTTCATCCTACTGAGAAGATGTACAAGATCGTTGCTCTTGAGGCCCTTGCATTGATCGGTGAAAACGTTCTTTCCTAGAACAGCTCTCCCATGTCTTTTGTGATTTTCGATTTGCATCTTTGAATTTGTCTTACTCCTAGGACGTGATTCTACACTAGGTGGACATGTGATTTCAGTGTTCTAGCCAGTATGTTTTTTTTTTTTTTGAACAGAGCTGTATGTTTGATGGCTAAGTTTGGAAACTACTTTGCAAAGGGCCTTGGACACCTAAAGTCCTTTGGGCCAAGTATGAGGTGTTTGGGAACAATTTTACAAGTCCCATTAGCAAAAAGCCAAGCCTTCTCAAGGCTAAAAGCCCAAGGTTGGTCTTGGGGTACCTTGGGCTTTCAGCCTTCTGCAAATGCAAACATTACTGTTCATCATCTTCAATGTTCACTGTTCATCTTCTACGTTGAGGGCGGTCGGTGGGGTTGTGCAGGGCTGAGAGGGGCCGGCAACCGGCTAGAGGGAGTCTGGCGACCGTTGCCAGGGTGTCGTGGCGACCTCCACACCATCTGGGTCGCGGCGGCCTCCGGGGGCCATGTGATTTGCATCTCAGCGACCTCGCCGGGGCCGCGCGACCTTAGGAGAGGGTCGCGTGGCCCCGGCGAGGTCGCGTGACCCAGGCGCAGCCCTCGCCAAGGTCGCGCGACCCAAGCGCGGCCCTCGCCGAGGTCCCCCGACCTCAGGCAAGGGTTGCGTAGCCTCAGCGACGGCCGATTGAGGTCGCGCGACCTAAGCGCAACCCTCGCCGAGGCCCCCCGACCTTAGGCGAGGGTCTCACCGGGGGTCGCGTGACCCCGCCCGTGGTCGCCCGACCTTGGGCGACCCTCGTCGGTGGTTTTCGGGGGCCACCGAGGTCTAGTGACCTCGACGACGGCCTTGCCGGTGATCCCAAATCGCCGGCAACCGCCGCCCTTACCGGCCAAATATATATATATATATATATATATATATATATATATATATATATTTTAATAATAAATTTGCTTTGTAAATATAAGTCTTCCAAACACCATTTTGTTCAAAGATACTTCATAATGGACTTTTAGATTATAATTTTCCAAACGCACTTTGTATTTTGACAAACTTCTTTCACTTAAAGGCCTTTGCATTTTTTCAAAGACTTTCCCCAAAAGTCTTACCAAACGCACCCGATATATATTATCCCCACCGAGTAATATATATAGCCAGACGTTCACTTCTAGGGTCGTAGTACGATCAGTCGTTCCTCAATGATTCGGTTCTGTTGCTAATGAAAATAGTCTATCTGTTCCCAACTTTTTATCCATCGACTACTGATCGATTTTGTTGACACCTAAATTTTGGCGATCCGGTCATTCATTTATTGTATAGAAAATTATGGGTTAATTTTATCCCTAAAAAAAATTTAATTGCATAGCATATAGATGTAGGTGCATTTATTTTTAATTTACATGTTTTGCATTTATTTATTGGACCGGTGACGGGTGGATTTGAATTAATGGTTCTGAGTTTTAAATTGACAGGCCGGACTAAGCCCATGAAGCGAGCAAATTGGCCCAAGCCCTTTTTTTTAATTATCGAAAATTATCTCGTAGAAAATAAGAATTTGATAATTTTCGAGATATGATGGGATTTTTCGGATAGGGCAAGTGGAAAAAACGAATATTGCAAATATTGTGTTTGCGAAAAAGAATTTTTGTGGATATCAATTTTGAAAGATTGGAAACCCTAATTCATTGCCTATAAATAGATTAAAACGCATAGGGTTCCGGGAAGGCCACACATTGATACATACGGCCACACAAGGGGGGCGGCAATACAGAATCTCAGAAGGCAAACACACGTGAGAATCGAGACGAGAGAGAAAGCACGAAGGATGGTCTTCTTCTTCAGTGCTTGACCTACCTCAGCCATGTGATCGTCTAATTTGCTTGATGGCCACCACTCTACAAAGATACGGGATTCGCAAACGTCTAGGCTTGTTGCACTTCATCGTTCTTTGTTCCGAGTGCATCAAGACGCGCCACCCTTGCCAACGCCGTGCCATTGCCATATCGTTGCCCGATGCCCGCGTTGCCTCGACACCAAGTTCCACCCCCATGAGCCATGGCGATCCTGTTGCAGCTGTAACGTTCCTCCGAATCCGAGCTGTCATTCCCCGACGTGAGCCACATCCATACAGCCTGTTAAACCATCGCGGAATCCCTAGCAATAACGGCGAGCTACTGTCCAAGCTCGAACCTGACCTTGTCGCCAATCCACTGAGCCACGGATCCCCCCACGACGTCGAGGCTTGCCATCTTTTACTGCCGTGACATCGTACTCCCGTGACTAGATACCCCTGCTCTTGACTTGAGCCCAATACTGAATAGAGCTACTCCTTGTCACTGTGCCAACGAGCGACACTGTCCCTTGACCAGACACCGTGACGGGTTGCTGTTCCGTTAATCTTTGTCCCGTGATCCTGTTGTTCTGTGGCAAAAAATTACTCCACGTTGTCTTGTTTGTTGCAGGTATGATTCGTGAGTGACATGAGAAGAAACAAAGAGAAATCGTGGATGCGAGCCAGAAGAAATAAATATTGCAATGCCCTCGAAAATTGAAGATGGTGATCCAGTGGTGTTGTTCGTCGAGTACTTAGACAATTTAGTCAATCATCCACTCACGGTCATATGCAACAGAAGCAAAAATTCTTGAAAGCCACAAGGTTAGAGAGAGCGAGGCGGCAATGTATAGAGAGGAATTTTTTTACTCCCCGCAGGTTTTGCTCACCGTCCGGGGACAACACCGCCTCCACCCCTTCATTGGCACCTATCATATTGTGCGCCTTGTCCCCGTAATTTTATTATTTTCTGCAGATTTTCGCACTAGCCTGGTTCTTCACCCTCGACCACCATTGCTCCTCGGCATCCCAGCGAGTTCCGGAGCCCACCGCCATTGACGTTCTAACCCGTTTCTATCGAGACCATGGAGCAATAAGCCATCGTCGATGCCACCATCATCCGTCCGAATTTGGAAGCGTCACTCGCATGACATTGCGAATTAGGTAAGACTCTCGAATAATTTGATTTTCATATATGTCTACCTAATTCGTGATATAGCAATCTTTCTTTGGATGTTTGATCGGTATTGTCGTATCCAAGAGATCTCTTGATCCCTCATGAATTGGGAAATCTTCCTAATTTCACAACGTGCATACAATTGACAGTCCGATTTCACTCTTGAAATACGACTCGCAATCGCACGGAAAAACCACCAATCCGATCTCACGCTCGAGATACGATTCGTGATTTTATTTTAAAATTGGCCAATCCGATCTCATGCGCGAGATATGATTCGTCAATTTATTTCCCACAATTAAATGGACATGGATGATATCTTGCTTGATTTGTTGCTGTGATGTTCTTGATGCCTTTATTTGATTGCTTCCATAAAGGAAAAATTCAAAAAAATATATTTGAGTTAGATTAGATGCATTTTAGAATATTTCTTGTTTTAGGGTTATCTTGCATATTTAGAATAGAGATTTTATTTCGAATTTTTAAAAATAAAAATCCAAAAAATGCATTTATTTAGGATTTTAGTTTTAAATTTGAATTACACGTTTAATTATTTGGCAATCTTAATTTCGAATTTCATAAAAAAAAAAAAATTAGAATTAGGGCATTCTTTGCACGTCATTGCATATTATGATAGATTGCATGCTCATTAGAAAAAAAAAAAATCATGTGCACGTCATATAGAATTAGATTCATTGAAATGCATGTCATGTAGTAGTTGTTGCTAGGTCCATTCAATGAGAAATTGCATGTCATTAGAATTAGGTCATTTAGTTAATATTGCATTGCATATTACATGATTTTTATTAATCAAGTGAAAAAAAAAAATTGCGTGTTAATTAGAAATCATATCTAGGGTTGTTGATGTGGATTCTAATTTAACATTGTAGATGCTTTCGTTGCTTTGAGGTAAGTTTTTGCAATTTATTCATTACTTTTCTTGGATGTTTAATTGGTGATTTGCGCACCCGCATGATTGCCTCACATGTTAGGGAAATAGCTTAAAATTAATTCAAGCTGCTTGCCAAACATTTTTTTCAAAATAAAAGAGAAAGGTACCGAAAGGGCGTTAGAGAAATCTAGCGTAACCAAGTCCCCGAACTCATAAATCTCTGGTTCGTAGGAGTAAAGTAAATCTCCCGTTACTTTACTTGGGTTTCTAATCGACCCACCAAAAATAGATTAGTGGCGACTCCTAATTGAAAATCATTTGCATGTTAAGAACTTGAACCTAAGTCGTAAATTGGTATGGGCTTGGGAGAGCCCGAGTTAAGTCTAGGCTTAACAATCCATTAGCCAAACTCTAGGTGGTTCACACCCGAAAAATTTGGTCGCGACAGCTTGGCGACTCCACTAGGGACTTGAGTTGAAACTCTTAGTGGACTTAGGCCAATTTTCTATTCAATTGGAAAAAATGTTTTTGTTTGGCAGCAAGGATCCCAGGTACGTCCCTAACGTTTAAGGTGTTAAATGTTTTTGTAGATTGGGAGGTATAAGGGGAAGTGTTTGCTAACCCTTGTTTTGTAGGGAGGGGTAGGAATGAATGGTTTACTTGCACATATGAAGTGTTGCTTGCTATAAACTGTTGTGCATGCCTTGCATTTAGCACTACACTATTGCACACATAACCCGCCGCCAGACCTGGGCTGCATAGGATTATCTAGGATGGTATTGAGATGATTGCCACTCCGACCGCATGCTCGTGGTACGAGTCGCCCATCTCAATCCCGAAGTTTCTTTCATGGTGTCAAGAGTACCCACCTCGGTCCGCATGCCCGCGACCTGGGTCGGCTCTTTGACCAAGCCGGAGTCATGAGGACCCGACATAGTCCACAAGTCCGTGGCTAGTCTGATAATCCTTATGGCTCCACCTTGCTAAGCCTTATAGATTAGAAATCGAGCCACTTACCATGCGCATGTCTATGTGATTGCCATTAATTTTCCTTGGTGAAGTAAGTCTTCTATCTCTATACCATGCCATTTATTTCTTCATACTTTTGGTCGGTCCATGACAATTTAGGTCAATCATTGATTTAATTCATTTGTCAATTAGGAATGAAATGAGGAAATTACCATGCAATGAATCATTTGGAAAATAAAAAAATTGGAAATTTGTTTTCAATTCGTGTCTTAGCTCTTCCTAGTTCTTGTTTAGGAAATTTCATCCTGACTGGGGCATCCCATGTCTTTGTTTTCCTAATCCATTTTTAGGAAATCCTCTTCGTGTGTGGACTTTTCTTGACTAAAAAATAGATTGTTGTCATGGATCGGCTCTCTCATTACACCTCATACTTACATATTTTCATTCATTTACATTAGGTGATAACGGATCCTCCACGTTCGCCCATCATTACACGATCGAGAGCAAAGATGGCCGACCAAACTGAAATGCGTGATCGTATGTCTGCCGTGGAGGACCAACTCAAACAGTTGCTCACCTCTATGCAACTCATGACAACTCAAATCCAATCCCTCCGAGCGAATCCGACTCCTGCACCCGCTCTTCCTGAGATAGTTATTCCGAAGCAAGCAGGCAAGACTCAAATGGGTGAGGATGACATGCCTGACCTAGAAGATGACCCACCGTTCATCACCGCCGAAAAGACAAAGTCGGATAACGTCCCTAAGGTGGAGCAAGATGAACGTGTTGCCAAACTCGAGGAGAAAGTCAAGCAATTGCAAGAGTCACAGAGTTCACTCCCGTTTGATTTATCCGTGTATGAGAAAGTTAAGGTGCCGAAGAAGTTTAAGATGCCAGAGTTCGAAAAATACGATGGTACTTCATGCCCTAAGGCTCATCTGCAGATGTACCACGTACGCATGGCGCAATATGTCAAGAATGAGCCCCTCATGATCCAATCATTTCATGCAAGCTTGACTGGGCCTACACTGAACTGGTACATAATGAAGAATGTAAACCTTCTCGAGACCTGGAATGAAGTGGCTGATGCGTTCCTCAAGCAATATAAGTTCAACATGGACATTGCACATTCCCGAGAGGATCTTGAGCGAATGGAGAAGAAGAAAAATGAGTCATTCAAGGAGTATGATGTGAGGTGGCGCAATCTGGCGGCTCAAATCACTCCTGAGCCTACTACCAAAGAGCTGATGAAATTGTTCGTCAAGACTCTTCCATTTGAGTTCCGAAACCGGATGGCCAGCACCTACGTGGAGAACTTCAATCAACTTATCCCGGTGGGTGAACAGATCGAAGTTGGGCTGAGAGATGGATGGTTTGACGAACCGACTCATCAAGGCAAAAGGTTCACCATGAAGAAAGACAAAGAACCAAGCACGGAAGTCAATGTTACATATGCACAATCTAGCAAGCCTCCAGTTGTTCATGTCCCTAAGAATCAACAAGGGGAAGGCCGACCGTCCACTCCCCGACAATTTGTTAAAAGACCGTTCACTCCTCTTCCTGGCCCTTTGTCCCAGGTCTTAAAGGTTCTTCAAAAGAAGGGGTTGCTGTCCTATGAGCCAAAGGGACCCAATGCTGAAAAATTTTCCAACTACGATCCCTCCAAGAAATGCGAGTACCATATGGGGGAAGTAGGACATTCAACTTATGAATGCATAACTTTGAAGCATAAGGTCCAAAACTTACTGGACACCAAGGCGTTTGCCTTCAGTACCGCTCAACCGAATGTCGAAAAGAATCCTCTACCTGAGCATGAGGATAGGGTGAATGTCATTGATGAAGGACCTTTGGAAGAAATGGGCCCTGACCCGCAAGAGTAACTTATTACTTTTGCACATTCCATTGCGCGGGAATTTTTATCACTTTCTAGGAATTTTATCGCTTTTTAGGAGTTATTATCCTATCTAGCGATTATTTTCGATTTCTTCTTTTTCACTTTCTTTTTAGGACTTGAATTTGCATTTTCCATTCAATAAATGTAATTGATTGATGAATATCAATGAAATTACAAGTTTTATTTTGAGGTCATGATGAGGTACACCAAACTAGCCCGGTGATGTTATCCAGCCGATAAACAAAAAGAAAAATCCAAGGAGAATTCTGAGGCCTGGGCTTCATCATGCTTTCCCGTGTCAAAATGTTAAAAAAAAATGCCTTTTCAATTGCTTTTCAAAAAATTTCAAAAAAAATCTTTCAAAAAAAAAAATGATTCACCTTATTTGTCTTTTTGATCCATCTACTTTCCATTTCAAGGACGGTCATATAATATGCAAAGGTGTGGAAATTGTCCAATCCAATGCGACAAGTGCTGACAATGATGGTCCCGAAGACTCGATCGAAGATGCCATTGAGGTACAGTGTAGCTGAGAACAACATGAAAGAGCCAAGGCTCTTACATCCAAGCAGACCATCACTATTAATTTAGATGACACTGGAGAAGCTAAAGAGGTAAATGATCTTGTTCTAAGGGAGCTGTTGCCAATTTTTCCAGATACTGGGAGCAAGTTTACAGCGACCTATATGGGGTGAAGAAGGTACTTCCTGGAGGTGCTTTGATCCTGGCAGAAATGGATGGTCGTGAGTTTTCCACCCCAGTGAATTCTGATGCTGTCAAGAAATATTACCCATGATTGAATTTGCTGTGTCATGTTTTGAACTGCAATCATTTTTATGATGAATAAATTGCTCCAATGAGTTGCAAATTCGGTGGTCCAAATTTGTTACAAATCTTGCATGTTTTCCTTGATGAATTGTGTAAGATAAATTGAATGTGTCAAATGTGATACTTTGGAATGATGAAAGGCAAGCCTTATTCCATACACTATTCATACACTAATCCCTAGTGAGTTGTGTAGAAAAATTCCATGCCTGCAAGGAAAAGGGTGATCTCGCAAAGGGTACGTCAACCGAAGTGATGAGAGGCAGTTTCTTCTTCTACCCGAAACACTACAGGTATACCCATTGATTAGCCCTTTGAGCCCACACACGTGAAGAACTTTTTAAATTATCCCTGTCAAGGATCATCCCACATTGGGACAAATTTGAAATGAATGATAGGAATTTTCTTATTCACACTTGCATCGATCTTCGAGTATTGCTTTCGCAGTGCAACTTCTACGATAATTTGAAGTGCCTTAGGATGACGAAGAGCAGTTCTTTCTCTATCCACACACTTTTATCCATTGCATAGCCCACTTGAGCTTATGAATTCATTTCATATTAAACCCAATTGGTGATCATCCCCCCACACTGGGGCAAGACAAAGAAAAGAAAAAATTCAAGTGGCATGGTCTAGAATGATAAAAAGGAAGCTGTGTGAATCCAAAGAAAATAAGCAAAAAAAAAAAAAATGGGCATGAAAAAACAGTGTGCCTGGTAAAAGCAAGGCCAATGCCCAAAGGAAAAAATCAAACACTTGATGAAGTGAGTCGTATCCCCAACAAGGTGGTACCAAAAAAAGAAAAAAAAAACTCAAATGCTGTTGCAATTAATGGAGTTGAGATATGAAGAAAATCTTTGATGGTGGAGAGGAAAATTGGTGGAAATGTCAAGATGATCACCGGCTTTGATCCCCTAAACACTTTTTGAGCCTAATGATCCTTTCGTTTCTTAACCCATGAACCCAGCCTATGTTACGTCCCTTGCAAAGTCTCTTCTTATTAGGGCACTTGAATTAACGTTGGGGTTCACATGTTTTAAGCATCGCTCGAAGAAGTGCGAGTAAGGCAATTTCTACCTCATTTCGCATGTTTCTTGACTTCTAAACCCTAAGATGGTTACGGAATATCATTCATTTTTCCAATAGCCTTGACTCAAAGAGTCCCCTTTGCTAAGCCGTTGACCAAGCCCACATTACGGTCCATGTTAAAGACCTCTCAGATTGGTAAGGTCGTACCACTTGCGAGATTGCTCAGACCCTTGTTTGACATGATGATGGTGATTGTCAAGATCCTACATCAAAGGTCAGGATGAAATAGCCCTTTCAGTGAGGATGAGTGAAAAGTCCTTTCGATTTGAAAGATCCTCGCTTGACACATCCATGATACTCATTTGTTCAGATTGGAACAATCTTTTGAAATCTTTCCCAATGGAAATTAGGTGATGCATGATTAATAGAAGTCATCACACATGAATCTCTCTTGGATTAATGCATGTTTGTGATTGCAAATACATGTTGCCTCTCCTATGACTATGTTTTGCGGGGAGACATATCCACGAGGATCAGAGATGTGACCAGGTAAGTATATCTCTATCCATACCTTGAATACTTGTCATTGCACAGGTATTCCCCCCCTCAAGTGCACCGATACTCGATTCGATCGAGCTGTCCCCCAGAGATTTTTCTCCAGTTCGATCGATTAAGGTAACCGAAGAGAGGTTCAAGTTCTGGTCGAGATAATCAATGTTGCAATGCTAGGCGACCGTAAAAAGGTACGGACCAACTACATTGGATCACTCTACCCTCCTTGAAGGTAAAATATTCCAAGTAAGTTTCTTTACCATTTTCCAAAAATTAGACATCTCAGTCTGGATCTGGATGTCTCCATTCTTTTCGTTGAACATTTCACTCTGGATGTGAATGTCCTTTGATCTTCCTCGTCATGCCTTAGTCATCATGACAATGGAAATTAGGTGATGCATGATTAATAGAAGTCATCACACATGAATCTCTCTTGGATTAATGCATGTTTGTGATTGCAAATACATGTTGCCTCTCCTATGACTATGTTTTGCAGGAGACATATCCACGAGGATCAGAGATGTGACCAGGTAAGTATATCTCTATCCATACCTTGAATACTTGTCATTGCACAGGTATTCCCCCCCTCAAGTGCACCGATACTCGATTCGATCGAGCTGTCCCCCAGAGATTTTTCTCCAGATTCAGTCTGATTAAGGTAACCGAAGAGAGGTTCAAGTTCTGGTCAGATAATCAATGTTGCAATGCTAGGCGACCGTAAAAAGGTACGGACCAACTACATTGGATCACTCTACCCTCCTTGAAGGTAAAATATTCCAAGTAAGTTTCTTTACCATTTTCCAAAAATTAGACATCTCTCACGGATCTGGATGTCTCCATTCTTTTCGTTGAACATTTCACTCGGATGTGAATGTCCTTTGATCTTCCTCGTCATGCCTTAGTCTGAATCTAGGTATTTCGAGTTTCCAAAATCATGACATCTCTGTCTAAACCCGGATGTCTTGATTATTTTCGTTGAACATTTCCCTCTGGATGTGAATGTTCTTCAACCTTCCTCGTTATACCTTAGTCTGGATCTAGGTATTTCGAGCTTCAAAAAATCTTGACATCTCTCGTCCGGACCCGGATGTCTTGATTATTTTGATTTAAACATTTCACTTTGGATGTGAATGTTTTTTCCATCTTTTTCGTCATACCTTAGTCTCGGATCTAGGTATTTCGAGTATAAAAATCTTGACATCTCGGTCGGACCCGGATGTCTTGATTATTTTCGTTGAACATTTCACTCACGGATGTGAATGTTCTTCGATTTTCCTCGTTATGCTTTAGTCTCGAATCTAGGTATTTCGAGTTCAAAAATTTTGACATCTCAGTCTGGACCCGGATGTCTTAATTATTTTCATCTAAACATTTCACTTTGGATGTGAATGTTTTTTCGACCTGTCTCGTTATACTTTAGTCTAGATCTAGGTATTTCGAGTTTCAAAATTTTGACATCTCTGTCTGAACTCGGATGTCTTAATTATTTTCGTCGAAACATTTCACTTTGGATGTGAATGTTTTTTCGACTTGTCTCGTTATACTTTAGTCTGGATCTAGGTATTCCGAGTTTCAAAATCTTGACATCTCAGTGTGGACCCGGATGTCTTGATTCTTTTTGTTGAACATTTCACTTTGGATGTGAATGTTTTTCGAGCTTTCTCATTATATCTTAGTTTGGATCTAGGTATTCCGAGCTTTAAAAAAAAAAAAAATCTCTTGACATCTCAGTCCGGATCTGGATGTCTCAATTCTTTTCGCTAAACATTTCACTTTGGATGTGAATGTTCTTCTCAATCTCAATGTCTCAATCTATTGCCCGTTACACTCTTCAAGGAACCCGAGTGAGAGTTTGGTACTTGTGGAGTAAATGGGAATTTATCATGTACCTTAAGATGCTCTACCGCACTGATTGGTAAGTAACTATAGGTACGTTTTTTCCTTTTGCACCATGCATTTGCATTATTATTTCCATGCATCATATAAATTGCATTTTAAAATGGGATTCATTTCCCGACCAAAAAAAAAATCAAAATCAAAATCATTTAGTGCATGTGCATGGTCAAAATTTAGGTTTCAATTTGTCTTTGAATGCAACCTCTACGAGCTCACCTTCAAAGAGGGGCAGCTGTTGACACCTAAATTTTGGCGATCCGGTCATTCATTTATTGTATAGAAAATTATGGGTTAATTTTATCCCTAAAAAAATTTAATTGCATAGCATATAGATGTAGGTGCATTTATTTTTAATTTACATGTTTTGCATTTATTTATTGGACCGGTGACGGGTGGATTTGAAATAGTGGTTCTGAGTTTTAAATTGACAGGCCGGACTAAGCCCATGAAGCGAGCAAATTGGCCCAAGCCCTTTTTTTTAATTATCGAAAATTATCTCGTAGAAAATAAGAATTTGATAATTTTCGAGATATGATGGGATTTTTCGGATAGGGCAAGTGGAAAAAACGAATATTGCAAATATTGTGTTTGCGAAAAAGAATTTTTGTGGATATCAATTTTGAAAGATTGGAAACCCTAATTCATTGCCTATAAATAGATTAAAACGCATAGGGTTCTGGGAAGGCCACACATTGATACATATGGCCACACAAGGGGGGCGGCAATACAGAATCTCAGAAGGCAAACACACGTGAGAATCGAGACGAGAGAGAAAGCACGAAGGATGGTCTTCTTCTTCAAAGTGCTTGACCTACCTCAGCCATGTGATCGTCTAATTTGCTTGATGGCCACCACTCTACAAAGATATTGGATTCGCAAACGTCCAGGCTTGTTGCACTTCATCGTTCTTTGTTCCGAGTGCATCAAGACGCGCCACCCTTGCCAACGCCGTGCCATTGCCATATCGTTGCCCGATGCCCGCGTTGCCTCGACACCAAGTTCCACCCCCATGAGCCATGGCGATCCTGTTGCAGCTGTAACGTTCCTCCGAATCCGAGCTGTCATTCCCCGACATGAGCCACATCCATACAGCCTGTCAAGCCATTGCGGAATCCCTAGCAATAACGGCGAGCTACTGTCCAAGCTCGAACCTGACCTTGTCGCCAATCCACTGAGCCACGGATCCCCCCACGACGTCGAGGCTTGCCATCTTTTACTGCCGCGACATCGTACTCCCGTGACTAGATACCCCTGCTCTTGACTTGAGCCCAATACTGAATAGAGCTACTCCTTGTCACTGTGCCAACGAGCGACACCGTCCCTTGACCGGACACCGTGACGGGTTGCTGTTCCGTTAATCTTTGTCCTGTGATCCTGTTGTTCTGTGGCAAAAAATTACTCCACGTTGTCTTGTTTGTTGCAGGTATGATTCGTGAGTGACACGAGAAGAAACAAAGAGAAATCGTGGATGCGAGCCAGAAGAAATAAATATTGCAATGCCCTCGAAAATTGAAGATGGTGATCAAAGTGGTGTTGTTCGTCGAGTACTTAGACAATTTAGTCAATCATCCACTCACGGTCATATGCAACAGAAGCAAAAATTCTTGAAAGCCACAAGGTTAGAGAGAGCGGCGGCAATGTATAGAGAGGAATTTTTTTACTCCCCACAGGTTTTTGCTCACACGTCCAGGGACAACACCGCCTCCACCCCTTCATTGGCACCTGTCATATTGTGCTCCTTGTCCCCGTAATTTTATTATTTTCTGCAGATTTTCGCACTAGCCTGGTTCTTCACCCTCGACCACCATTGCTCCTCGGCATCCCAGCGAGTTCCGGAGCCCACCGCCATTGACGTTCTAACCCGTTTCCATCGAGACCATGGAGCAATAAGCCATCGTCGATGCCACCATCATCCGTCCGAATTTGGAAGCGTCACTCGCATGACATTGCGAATTAGGTAAGACTCTCGAATAATTTGATTTTCATATATGTCTACCTAATTCGTGATATAGCAATCTTTCTTTGGATGTTTGATCAGTATTGTCGTATCCAAGAGATCTCTTGATCCCTCATGAATTGGGAAATCTTCCTAATTTCACAACGTGCATACGATTGACAGTCCGATTTCACGCTTGAAATACGACTCGCAATCGCACGGAAAAACCACCAATCCGATCTCACGCTCGAGATACGATTCGTGATTTTATTTTAAAATTGGCCAATCCGATCTCATGCGCGAGATATGATTCGTCAATTTATTTCCCACAATTAAATGGACATGGATGATATCTTGCTTGATTTGTTGCTGTGATGTTCTTGATGCCTTTATTTGATTGCTTCCATAAAGGAAAAACCCAAAAAAATATATTTGAGTTAGATTAGATGCATTTTAGAATATTTCTTGTTTCAGGGTTATCTTGCATATTTAGAATAGAGATTTTATTTCGAATTTTTAAAAATAAAAATCCAAAAAAATGCATTTATTTAGGATTTTAGTTTTAAATTTGAATTACACGTTTAATTATTTGGCAATCTTAATTTCGAATTTCATAAAAAAAAAATTAGAATTAGGGCATTCTTTGCACATCATTGCATATTATGATAGATTGCATGCTTATTAGAAAAAAAAATCATGTGCACGTCATATAGAATTAGATTCATTGAAATGCATGTCATGTAGTAGTTGTTGCTAGGTCCATTCAATGAGAAATTGCATGTCATTAGAATTAGGTCATTTAGTTAATATTGCATTGCATATTACATGATTTTTATTAATCAAGTGAAAAAAAAAAGAAATTGCGTGTTAATTAGAAATCATATCTAGGGTTGTTGATGTGGATTCTAATTTAACATTGCAGATGCTTTCGTTGCTTTGAGGTAAGTTTTTGCAATTTATTCATTGCTTTTCTTGGATGTTTAATTGGTGATTTGCGCACCCGCATGATCGCCTCACATGTTAGGGAAATAGCTTAAAATTAATTCAAGCTGCTTGCCAAACATTTTTTTCAAAATAAAAGAGAAAGGTACCGAAAGGGCGTTAGAGAAATCTAGCGTAACCAAGTCCCCGAACTCATAAATCTCTGGTTCGTAGGAGTAAAGTAAATCTCTCGTTACTTTACTTGGGTTTCTAATCGACCCACCAAAAATAGATTAGTGGCGACTCCTAATTGAAAATCATTTGCATGTTAAGAACTTGAACCTAAGTTGTGAATTGGTATGGGCTTGAGAGAGCCCGAGTTAAGTCAGGCTTAACAATCCATTAGCCAAACCCTAGGTGGTTCACACCTGAAAAATTTGGTCGCGACAGATTCAAATAAAATTCTTACATTCAGAAACGCGAATTTCAGAAATTGCGCTAGGGTTTCACGTATTTGATCCATCTTTTTGTGGATTTCAGGCCCCCCAAATTTTGAAATTGGCAACTTGACCACGTTGATACTTAGAAGGCCCGAATGAGAACCAGAAAAGCCTAAGATCTAGAAATCTCATTCAATTAAAAAAAAAAAAAAACTGCTAATAAGTTAACAAAATTTAACGCTTGCATTTTTATAGCATTTTCCGGGCATGCTTAACACTAGAAGCACAAAAAATGCTTTCGAACTAGCACAGGCTATGTAATATTAAAAAACTAGAACCAAAGTGTGAAATGAAATTTTATTAAAAAAAAGAAAAGAGATGTTAATCCTAAACTTTCAAAAATAACCTTTGTGAAAGCATGGGTTCACTAGATATCAGGGGTAATTGGTTCCATAGTGGATTGGTTCTGAGATCGGAACTTGGAATCTATCCTATAGGCTTTGATTCTCAAAAACTAGAACTTATAACTGAACCAATTATACTCGGAATTGATTAGGTACAAAATGGGTTTGTTCTGTAGAAATCGTAACTATATATAACTCATGATTAGTAAAGTCTTGTTGGTTGAATATACTTGTGTATGGAATGGGTTTGTTTTCTAATTATGAGTTTCATTCTCCCTGGTTGCATCTCATATTTTCTTAATGCAAATATGATGTATAAGATCGATTCAGTCCTAAAATTGGCCTGCTTATTTGGTTTCCGATTGGAACGAACCCCGCACTAATTTTTTTTGAACGGATTAAGGTAAAAGGCCAATTTGGTCTAGTTCCTGAGTTGGATCGGCCAACTACTTTACCTTACTAAATATTGTTAGCTACTACTCACCACAACACTAGTCTAATGTAGGACTTTTTCGCCACACTCTCACACATGTACCTCATTATCCTCAAAATCTACGGGGAGAAAAAAGAACATATCCATACTGAACTTCTATTCGTGCAATGAATCTTTACGATACATAGCTCATCATGTACGTTATACGAATATACTCTTCTCCAAGGAGCGCTTAACATCCAGAGAATTAGCACATTCTTCGCAGCAAGCCAACAAAGATTCGTGGGAAAAAAAATGTAGTGATAATGAGTTGAGGTCGAAGATCGAGCTAGTCTTGAATGAGCGCATTAACGATGGGGCGAAGCAACTGAAAGATCAGGTAATAAGCCTTCTCTGTGGGGTGTATTGAATCCCAGAACACGTATTTGGATGCATCTGCGCACACATACGAATTGGGGTTGCACAGGAACGCTGCTTCCAGCAGCCCAGTCCCGCAGCATCCGCTCAGAGCTTGATCGAATCCTGCATGGTATTGGATCCGGAGTTCAGAAAAAGGGAGATCTGATCAAATGAGAAAGAGGGTAAGATCAAGGGACTCGCCATAACTTGGGAACTTCAGAATCATGTCGCTTATGGGCTTGTATATATCTGCATAATAGATTCTGGAGCTTTTATTTGCCAAGCTGCTTTGCATGGAAGCCAACTCCGTCTGGAGGAGCGCGTTGTAGTCTCTTGCCACCGATGAGTACTGGTCCATGCAACCTCTCTGCAGGACGGCGCTGTTTGAGTTGAGTGAGATCATGATTGGCAAGCAACCCATTGGGGGCAGTCCCGCCACTGCAATCCTTCTCGCTCCTTCCTCCCATAAACCCTGAATTAAGGAAATTAAAAAGCGGGAAAAGGAAAAAAATAGAGGCAAGTCGAAGATAATTGCACTAATCGACCTTCAAAACTAGAACTATCTAAACTAAATCGATCATGTCTGAAACCTTTAGATCGGTACAATCTATATTGCAATTATGCTCTTTACGTTTTGTACATGACAGTCTTAGTAGTTGCACTTTCAATATCGATTTGGGACTTCTAGCTGCACTTCTTGATGAAGGTTTAGGACTTCACTTACACTATTTGAAATTTTTAGAACATAATTACCTTTTTTTTTTGTGACTTATGATTTCATTGCACCAATTGAAAAGGTTTATGACTTAACAACATGTCTTTTAAGTTAGGTTTAGGACCTTCTTTCTGTGGATTAGTGAATTCTTAGGCTGATGGGACCGAGATCTCGTTGACTAGTGACGACTAGTCTCAACTGTACTACCAACTTTTGAGGCCCACCATTCAATTGCGGATAATCTTTCTCAACCACCTCCTTCAGTGCCCCAACCACAAATTGAAGATAGAGAGTTCAGATGTACTTTCTATGAGAAAGCCAACAATTTGGGCCTTCAAATTCCAAAATATTCGAGTTCGCTTTCGATCCCATCATTCGGATGATTGGCCAATCGCAATCTTGATCGCCAGCTTATGTGGATGCGAAAAAAGGCTGCGGTAGACACAAGGGTGACTTTGGTACGGATTTAACATAGGTCCCTCAATTTCAGATTACTTTCATTTTATGGTCACTTAACTTTTAATTACTGACTTGCCTGTTCAATATAGGTCACTTAACTTTAAGTTTTGCTTTCAAGCATTATCTACATGTTGTCGTATATGAAATGGAAGGGGGGTAATTTGATGTCGCATTGTTGGGGACAAAGCAGGGTCAAAGAGAATGATATACCGTAATGAGGTCTTTCACGTGCTGTAACAAGAATTGCTGGTATGTGGCGATGGTGAAGCTCCGCTGCCGGATGGGGATGCTAAAGTAATTGACGACGAAATCGTTAGTGCCGGCGCTCACAAGGAAGACAGCCTTGTTGATGTGGTCCATCGTGCCTTGCTTCCCCATAGTCGACATGAGCCGCTTCTTGTACTCTTTGAAATACTCCAGTTGCTGTGGCAATGACACCACATTCTGCAAATTGTTCAAACACAAACGTAGTCTTTAATACATAATTGCAATAATGAAAAGAAAAAACTTTAGGAACCCATTTGCAGTATATGGCTCGTGCATTTTTTGGTGCGTGCGTGCCGGTGACAGCCATTCTTCTCATTTACGAGCCACTCAGCGGCGGAGGGTTGGCCTAGTGCTGACACCAGCAACCTTGCGGAATAATTTCATAGCTGAAACCAACTATGGTTGATGCCTCGACAGTGACATTTATTGCTTATGATTAAGGATTTTGTTCTCTATGCATACGTTTAAGGATCTTGTTCTCTATGGCAAAAAAAAAAGGAAACTTAGAGAGAGAGAGAGAGAGATACGCTAAGCGTTGGTGTCATAGGGTCGTATCCAGAACCAGCAGAAGCAAAGCTCACACCAGTCTTCAAATCCTCAAAGCTAAGACTCGGTTCCAAATATGCTGGCACATAGTCTTTAATCCCGATATACGATACTGCATAAATTCAGAAAATCAATACAATGAATACAGCGCTCTTTTAAAGATTCATGCAGCTTAGCTATACGTGCTTCCTGATATCTTGCAGTTTGCGTGCGTGAGATAATTATAGATACATGGTCAACACCATCATCCACCAAAAAAAAAAAAACTCTTTTAGCTCACCAATATAATCGGTGGCAAGCCGGCCGTTCGTGAACCTCCCGGTTGGCACCCGGTTGGCGAAATCCCTGCCATATGGCAGGAAATCGCTCTTGAACATCGTCCTCAAGTTGTTGTTGTTCCCGGGATCAACCGTGGAGTCCCCAAAGACGATAAAAGCCGAGACTGTGTTGTTCAAGGCCCGGGCGCTCTTCGAGGAGAGAGCTTGATGGGCAGGTAGGGATAGAAAGAGAACGAGGGCTCTCCAGAAGAAGCGTTGGGCATTGCATGAACGATCCATCTTCATCTTTGGTCATGGGAGTGATCGAGAGAACAAGGGGTGCCGCGAGCGGGGACTCCATCTTTATAGCTGCATTCGGAGGGTGAGCTCCTGCATGAGTTTGGACACGACGTGGCAAGGATTGAAGAAGTGGGTCAGCTTACAAGAGGAAACTTGTGGTGACTCAGGCATTATTGGTTGTCTCTTTCTTTGCGTTGTGGTGGGTCGGTAATGGTTTGGAAATTATTCGTCTCCATTCTGCCTTGTCGAGTCTTTATGTCTCTCTCAACTACCTGAGTACTAGAGCGAAGGCATATTCATCGCTAGGTAAAGAAGATGTGCTGTTTCAAGAAGCATAAGTTCTGCAAGTTATCGTAGCTAGGGTTTACCGTTTAACATTTCTTGTCTTGCAGAGCATGTCTTCGTAAAATGAGTGTGGAAGTAGTATATTAAAAAATAGAAGACACTTAGATTAATCGAATTTGATTTAGCCGAGCTTTGATATAAAGAATATCTACTAAAGAAAGCTTAAGCTAATCGATGATAATAGCGGACGCATGTACTCGGACATGTGTACACCGAGTTCGCTTTTATCCAAATTTCTCACGTTGTAGCCAAGACCCTCAATTTCTATCCCCAAACACCTCCAAGAAATTTCTTTAACTCAAGCATATCATTGATAACATTTATTGAATTGAATCACCAATCCAACACACAAGAATGCAAGCATCGCAGTGCATGAAATGTTTGCACCTTGTATACCTAGGGCGCTTCGATCATTCCACGACTTAGCCATTGATTCACTTATATCAACCATTGGATTGACTTTGTTATAGAATTGACCACTCGATGATATCGTCGACGGTATCATAGGAATTCCAGATACACCTAATCCAAGTCTTGGCACACTCGTTCATTCCTCCGTTTCGGATCATCACAAGTCTCTCTAAATGTCTTCTTCGGACAAATCGCAATTCCCAACATTTCTTTGGACTCTTTCTTCTCTCGTGAATAGAGCCTCCCCTCTTCTTCGCCTGTCTGCGGTTAACCTTCTATTTCCACGTACCGCCACCGCCCCCCCCCCCCCCCCCACTTCTTTGCAGCTTGCATGAACGATCCATCATCTTCATCTTTGATCACAGACTTGACTTAGCAGAAAGAAGCAGCCAACTCTCTCTTTTGTCTCCAGCCTTCTACGCCTCCAATTCAGCATCATACACATAACGTTAACTCTACCTCTGAAGAAGGTCAGATTTCACATTGCTTGTCGTATCAACTCGCCTCCAAAGTCCTCCGTCACTGCTTCACATGTAGACGTTAGTTTACATTCATCCGACAATTGTTGGTCAGAATGGCTTCGCTAGACTACAGTCTACAGATGGTTAATTTAATTTTGTATTTTATAGTTTGGTTTAATTCCATGTGAGAATTTATATGCATATAATATATGATCCTTACAAGCTGCAACTTGCAATTCAAACCTACTAAAATTCATATTTAATTGAGTTTTGCTGCTCTAAATTTTTAAAAATCTATCATTCAAGTTTTACCTAACGCTTGTACTTCACCAGCTCACTAAATACGAATTAAAAAACGGGTCTTTGATGCATTTTGACACCTCTAAAGCAAGTATACATGCAGTTTGTGTTTCCAATGACATAATCACGGACACCTAAATACATCTATCCCATTGGATTGGTAGCTCCAATGTGAGATTTAAACAGATTTAAACATATAAGTTACCAAATTTAGTAGTTCAAATAGATCTAGAGCACATGGAACTGGTCGACGTGATTGCTTTTCGTGCACATAACCCCTGAGATTTCATCTTGTGAAATTGATGCGTGAAGCTACGCGTGATGCCTTCTTAAGGGTATGATTGTAAGAATTGAGGAGGGTTGAATGAACTTGCGATTTCAGTCTCTTTTTTCATGTCTTGTTTGGCTATAGTACGGCGACAAATACGACATTTCCTCTGATTTATTGCTTTTGGCAGACCCAATTTTGAATGGACATGTAGGAAGAATTAATTGTCATCGTCCTCAAGGTTTCAGGAAAAAATAAATGCTTTGAATCTTCTAAACTTTTTACACGTTTAAATGGTAGGGGTTGCCCTAGCAACCAACCTTCCTACATGATCAGGGGGAGGTGGGGAGTTCAATTTCCCACCTTTTTAGAGGGTGGGGATGTTTAGTTACAGATGTTGGGTTCGACTCCACGCGTTGTAAAGAGACAAGGCAAAAAGTTTGAAATTGAGTTAAGAGTTAGAATAAAACAGACAAAAAAATATCCTAATAATTTCATCTCATAAAAGGTATCATCGATGTAAAAGATTATTAACGCAAGCAATTATAAGAATGAAAACATCCATATTATATAGTACAAACTTAATCCTAAACATTTTGATGATTTGTCGCCATCATACTCAACTTTTGTTTGTGCGATGAATCTTAATGGTACACAACTCATCATGTACAATATACGAGTATACTACAAGAGTTTTCTTAATGTGGGCTAAATTATATTGTAATTTATTATCATACGGGATTGATATAATAATGTAAGATATAAAGATTCTTAATAAGTCTTATACGGGACTAGCTAATATGGGCTGAGTAAAGCCTAGTCTATGACGAGAGGGTTCATGGCTAAAAGCTCTATAAATAGTATTCAAATCTTTCCTCCAACCCAAAAGGTACACAAAACCTTACTTAAGGAGAGAGTAAGGGGTACTCTCATTGAAGTTAGGGTTAAGTGGGGCAATAAAAGAGAAGGCTTGAGACTAAAGTGGACCATCGCTATTTTGCTTAAATATGATGGACTCCAAAATAGGTGCGCTAATTACTTCTTTACCATTAATATGTTCTAAAATCCTGGCTATGGTGATTTTAGGTGCCGATTTCAAGGCTTACATGTGGTATTAGAACTGCCATAGTTTAGGGCTAGAACATATTGTTTTCATTTGTTCTTGAAATTTTTATTCGATGAATTTTGATTAAATAAACTGAAAGGACTCGTCAAGACAAGCATTTTGAGTGGTGGCATGTCTCCAAGGGATGCTTCACGCATTGTTGTGGTAGCCCATGCACAAGGTCCCAATGCATGGATTAGGGCAATCCATTAACTAACCCGACCCAGGATCCGACCCATGGATCGCCGTTGGCCGGACCCAATCAATCGGTTGGGACGTTAACCAGTCAAACTAGTCAAACCTAGTTGGATCAGCTATTCAACTGATTCAGGCACACAAGCGCATGTATTACACATGCTATGCACTCTGACGACCTATGAGAGCGCATCCGAACTCCATTTGGGGCATTCTTGGTACCGACGTGCTCATATCAAGATGCTCTACATTGTGGTGTATTTATTTTACATGTTTGATGCTTTTAAAGATGTGAAAGTACATACGAAACCTTATATACTTGTATTTTTAGGGTATTTATGCATATTTTCCTGCATTTTTCTATGGTTTCAGAAACACAGATGCAAAGTCACATGTAAATCATCACATACAAAATGTATAGATGCAATCCATTGATAACATTCATAAGGTTTAATATGTATCAATGAATAAAACAATATAATTAGCATTGATGTTATTTTAGAGATAAATTGTCTGTGTCATTGAGTCTAAATTACATGTATATTGTGAGTGTGAGACTCAAAGTTTATATCTCTAGTATAAGAGAGTTACAAGGATTTAATTGGTTGTAACTACCAAAGTGGCACACTTAATTAAATTTAAGAAAATCGATATCATATTATGGTGGAATTTCTCATATTCTAATATGTGATCATACTCCTAAATGATGTGATTATGTATTTGTTTATGGAGGAGTTACATGTACAGCATATGGAAAGTGACTGATCCTATTGGTTCATACACTTAAATGTGATAAATTCACGAAAACTTGAGCATATTCTCATGATCGATGTCATGTGTAAACTATACAACAGCATGTCATGTATTCTGCCCAAATATGATTATATAATGATGTATATAACTCTCATGATGCGTACTTATACAATTTTAAGTTTCAGGTACTCACATAATGCTGAATGTACACATTGTTTATTGTCCAATCACCTTCTCTATAAATAACAACTCCATTACAATTGGGATTTTCACTAGTTCAAACTTTAAGAATTGATAAAAGGATTTTTATGGAATAAAGCTGGCAGATGTTCATATTACTCTTATTGATGATAAGTCATGAAATTTTACTAACACCAGCTCAGAAATCCATATTGTCGCGACCTCTTTTTTTCTCGGCACCCGCCATCGGATACGAGCACCTAAGGAGGCTAATGGCTCGGCTGAAATTAGTTATGCCCGGACTCTCCCAAGTCCACCAATTCACGACTTAATGGTTCAAGTTTTTAACTTGTAAATCAATTTTTAAAATGGAGTCGCCACTAATCGATTTGGGGTGGGTTGATTAGAAACCCAAGCGAAGTATTGGGAGAAATACTCACTCCTGCGCAACCAGAGAAATTAGGATCGGGGACTTGATTACACTAGTTAATCACTAATGCCCTTTCGGTACCTAATCTTGTTTAAACCTTGAGGTTTTTGGATGTTCGAGGATTTTCCATGCATTTTTGGGAGGAAAAACATTTCTTGAGTCTTTTTCTAATTTTTTGGATATAAAAGGGATTTTTTTGGATTTTTTTTTTTGGAAAATACAAGTCTTTTTTGGCTTTTTTTGAATTTTTGGCCTTTTTTGGATTTTTGGCATTTTTTGAAAATATGGAATATTTTTTATTTTTTATTTTTTATTTTTCGGAAAATAAAATATTTTTTATATTTTTCAAAATATTTTTGGAAAATAAATTATTTTTGACTTTTCTCGATTTTTTAGAAAATAAAACATTTTTCAACATTTTTTTAAATATTTTTCGATTTTCTGGAAATTAAAACATTTTTTTTATATTTTTTCGAAAATAAATTATTTTTGATTTTTTTTTTGAAATATTATTTATTATTTATTATTAAAAATATTATAAAAACTGACCCGGGTCGGATCCGCGGGTTGGGTCCGACCCGGCCGACGACCAAGCGGACGGGCCCGCGTTGCGGGCCCGACTCGGATTTTTGCCCTCTTTCTTTTTTTTTTTTTATTATTATTATGAAACGGCGTCGTTGCCAGGCGTTCGGGGACACCCGGCCCGGCCCGACAACCCGATCCGACAGCCCGCTCCCCGGCGAAACCCTACCCGGATCCGACCCGACTCACGACCCGACCTTCGCCGCCCCGGATTTACGAAATCCCTACCCGGTTCCCGACCGGTCCGGACCCGACAATCCGGATCGTGACCGGAAAATCGGGAACCCTAGGGTTTCCGAATTGAGGCGCCAGAGGCGCAGCGGCGACGACGGCGATGACGGCGGCGACGGCGACGATGACTAGGACCGAGGAGAGGAGGTGGCGACGGCGATGGCGACGGCGCGGTACCTGTTCATGACGACGGCGCGACGAAGGCGGCGATGACGCCGAGACCCCCCGCGAATCTCTTCTTCTCCGATGTCTCTCTCTCTCTCTCTCTCTCTCTCTCTCTCTACTCCTCCCTCCGGCGAGACCCAGATCCGAAGCCGCGAGCCCTCGACCCCCCCTGAAGTCTCTCGGTGGGGTGTCCAAGGGTCGCGACTTCGATCTCTCCCTCCGCCGCGAGCTCCCGGATCTCGGCCTGCTCGTCTTCGGCTCCCCTTCGAAGTCTCTCGCAGGAAGCTCGAAGCTTTGCGGCCTTCGATCGTTCTCCGCGCCCGCCCTTCGACGGAGGTGGTGCCGGCCTATTTATAGGCGAGGAGTCCGGTCGACGGAGAGGTTTGGCCGCCGATCCTCCATGTGCCGACCGGCCTTGGTGCGGCCGAACCGGTGTCCCATCCGGCGCCGCGCCCCTCGCTCCCGTCCCATCGCTGCTCGTGCTCTTCGCTCCGGCGTCGCGTCTCCGGTGCGTGAATTGCAGAGGCGCCGAGGAAGGAGACGACCAAAGGGGGGCTGGGCCTTGCGCTTGGGCCATGGAGGCCCACAAAGGGGGGCTGCTGCTGCTGCTTTTCTTTTTTTGTTTTTTTTCTGTTTTTATTTGTTTTTTTGTTGTTTTCTCTTTTTATTATCCGAAAACGACGAAAATTAATAATTAAAAGAAACCTAATTAATTAATTAAAAAAAACGAAATTTAGGTGTCAACACATATAGAACACTTTGCCGCCTAGGAAAAGTGCAATAGGATTTGCTTGTTGATTATGAAACGATCCATTTGGAAGCACTTGAAAAGTGACTTGTCAGCTGATTACACTATTAAGCAGATGATGAAAGCCTTGTAGGCTAGAAATCCTGTAAGGACCCTAACTCCATCTCCAAGGTCACGAGCGATGAGAGTTATTTTTCCCGACATTCTAGGCATGTTGCCAACCCGTATTTCTTTCTTTTATGGATCTTTGAGTTATATACATGCAAAAGCAATCAACATCCGATCACAAAATGTCACAACAAGCCAGTAGTAGTAAATGTATTTTTATATACACGCTTTATTGATCTTACAAACCCACTTACTCGGGTTAGGTTTCATATTAACTAATACATATATGCCATCTTCGGGGTATCCTGATTTCCTCTAATGAGATTCTATCAAAATTGCAACCCCTAAAGACCGATTACCAAATTAGTCTTCTAAAGTACCATGGGGTAGAGTATCGCTCTCAGGCCTTGGTGGTCAAAGCCTCGAAGAGGACCAACAAAACCACCTTCGATCGACTCATACCAAGCACGGTATTTGTGAGGAACGAATTCGTCCAATCATTCATCTACCCAAATGGTTGTAATACCGGATCTTATTAATACTCGCAAAATAAATAGCAATTTCCGACACTGTTATATCCACAAGAACGCTAAACCTTTTGAGAGGTATAGTCATCCTACAAGTTTGAAGAAAACAACGAGTGAGTATAACTCAATAAGTAAACCTAATAAAATGCGGGTAAGATGACGCCTCATCCTTCAACAAGTAAATAACTTTATCCAAGTAGTTGTTGATGGTAGATTATTAGCTAAAATAAAAGTTATGACTTAGTAAAAATAAGAGAGATCCTCAAAACAACTAAATGCAAGCATACATCAAGGATCCATTACACATATGAGTGATTCATACACAAAACATTCATTTTTTAATGATTGAAATCCATCAACCCCTCCGGAATCCACTGGGCATTCAAAATCCATCGAGCATCCGAAATCCATTAGGTATTGTCGCCGAAATCCATCGGTCAACGGCATAATTTAGTTCCTCGTGTGTCCAGGCATCAAGCATCACAAGCTAGTTTTTATCTTCATTTTTAGTTTAAAACTCAAAGGCGTGCCACACATAAGTGTGTGGAATGTCTTGTCGGTTTCAAATTATGAAATATGCCGAGCTCAAACGGAGGTTTGCGGCTTGGTCTAATCCACACGATACACCGATTTAATACCAAACTTGGCTTGAGAAAACTATACACCTCAATATCACTCCAAAACCAAGAAATGACCAATCTATCGTGGTCTTATGTCCATCCAAGGCCGATAAAGCCTCTATTCAAAACTCGGGACGTGAATTCACACTTTCAAAAGTGGTCTAAAATAGTTCATAGAACAATATCAAGCTTTCTTTAAAAACATTTTTTCAAAACTGTTGGAATCAAAGTAAAATGAGGGCATAGTAAAACAGGCATGGACCCTAACTACTTCAAAGTTTAAGCCGAAACACAACAATCAAACATCCAAACTAGGTCACTTCAATTTCAAAGGTCAAATTTCAAACTAAGGCCCAACATCAATCCAAAACCAACTCAAGCAAGCACACATAAACCGTAATAAAAAACAACAAATCAAACATGGACTTGTTACAAGCTTGGACTAGCGTAAGACAACCTCCTAACCAAACAGTAGTAAGTCTACTTACTACTTTCTAAGCCGATGGCTTTGAATTAATGATGACAAGAAAGGTGGCAAAGGTGATGGCAAGAAGAGAGGGCCGAACTATGAGAGGAAGATAAAGCAACGGTCAGTGATAGAGGGAAAGAGAGGAGGATGGCTTTGGTGAAATGTGTGATGGGGGGAATGGGTTCTACCTCTATATATAGAAATCTTTCCCCGAGAATAGTCCAAACAATCATAAATGAAGATGGCTTAGTTGAAAAGTGAGTGATTGATGTGGCTACTTTCCGATTGGTCCATCTAGTCTCGTAATTAATAAATTGTTACACTTGTCTACCCTCCCCTAATAGGTGTTGTAGATCTCCCAATAGACTTGCATTACTGTTCTCAAACAAACCAATCAAGAGGCATTTATGAGAAGTATTACTTAGTCATCAAGCCTTGAGATAAGTAGGACTATAGCTTGGTAAGTTAGGACACCTCAAGAAGGAAATTAAGGATTAGAATCCGAGTTGGGTGTGATTTACGTCTCCTGAGCAAGAAAAATAATTTTGACCGGTTTCCAAAATTAATGTCATTGCCTTACCAAATGGAATTAAAAAATTATGAAATTTTAGTATGTTATAAAGAAGATCTTAATTAACATTTTTTATGAAAGAAGCTAAGTCCAATTCGCGTTGCAGAAAGAGCAACAAATCATTAAACATTCCCTGAAAACCTATCCGTTCGGCGGATCTAATGTCCACAAAGAAAAATCCATTTCGAAATCCAATTCTTTTCAAAACTATTTGAAATTTTTATATGTTATAGATATAGATGTCCTTTTAAAATTTTATGAAGGAAGCATGTTCTTTGAAAGAAAATTTTTTATAAAATTTGAGAAAGTAACCTGGTCATCGTTTTAACCATACGGAGCAGGTTCTAAACAGTGAATGATTGGACCTTCGTCTCTACCATTGAAACTTAGAAAAATTTGAAAAGATGTTTAGAACAACTTTCATGAATGAAGTTTTTTCAAATTCTTACCAAAAAAAGTTTTGTAAAATTAGCAAACAACAAAGGTTCAGAAATTTCGAAAATCAAAGGTGACAAATTCTTGTTAGAAAGAGGAAGTTTATTCAAATTCTTAGCACAAAAGACTCTATAAAATTGGCAAACAATAAAGGTATAAAGATTTCGAAAATCAAAAGTGATAAATTCTGATTGGAAAGAAGAATGTCCCCACTTGGTCTTGAGTCAAGGGTCATCAATGGCTGTACAATCTTATCTCCCAAGATTCTAATTAGGCCCTAAACCAGCTTGGATACCTCATCTCTCTCTTTAGGCGTGTATCGCATGTCTTATGGATTCCAAAGTGCACCTTCCACACTTAGGCTCTAGGGTCTTCCTTTTTCCACAATTCCCTTATTACGGTAAAGTTTCAATGCACCAAGTGTCCATGCCTCTTAATTTGCTACATGACGCATGTTTTAAAGTAACTTGAAAAAATATCTAAGTTTACGAAAGCCTTGTCATTGGGTAGGGATCCAATCGAGTTCAATCGTGATCAACTACATTATTTAGCCCGAGGTTTGTGCCTAAGCCATGCTCTTACGAAGCCTAATGCGATTTGGTTCAATCAGCCAAACCGAGTTCAAGCTCCCCTTTATCGAGAAAAAAGGGCTCACAATTGGGTCTTAGGGCGGTACCTTGGCATTATCAATCGGTCCTCTAACCGATTCATGGGCTAGTCGATAGGCCAGTCCCTCTCGGCCAAGCTTGTGGCCAATCCCTGGGCCAATCGACCAGTTCCATGGCCTGTCTTATGGCCAATCCAAGGTCCCACATCACAAGTCACAATCAATCTAACAGTAAACACTATTGAGTTCATCCGATCCATGGTCAATTATCAATTGTCATATGATCACGTCAGATTGATAGATTAGTCCCGACTCACGGTCGCCTTGAATCAACTCATGGTCGTCCATGGTCAATACAATGGCCGGGCAGGATCACTTGCAACTGGTGCATTAACCCGGTGGAATCAAGCCATGATCGTCCGCCGATCCATGATGGTACATGATTGTCCAACAATCGATCCTTATGGTCAAATAATCATTCCATAGTTGAATACTATATAACTGGACATTGGGTTGCCGATCCCTGAACAACCACTTGACTTATGACCAACCCTCAAGCTAGCTCATGGCCAAGTCTCGCCATTGGCATACCGGACTTTTGGCCTAGTGGTCAGGCTAAAATGGGGGTTGAAATCGAGGACATTACAAACCGCATCTCGTCTAATGTTAAGATTGAGACAATTCTACAAAGAATCTTCAATATGAGGTATGATAACTTTGATAGGACTAACGATTACGTGCTTAGGATGGTAGCCCTACAGACAAAACTCCAAACCCTTCGAGTTACAATTCCCGATACTTGCATTGTGCATCAAGTCCTAAACGCCCTTTCGTGTAATGTTGGTATTATCATAACCAATTACAACTCCAAAGATGAGAACTAGTCAATTAATGATCTGATATTTAGGGTGGTGGCAAAGGAATAGAAATCGAAGAAAGAAAGAGGGCACCTTGCCCTTCATGCCTTTAATTCTAGCAATAAGAGGAGTAAGGGGTTTAAAAATCGTACTCATAAAGAAATTTCTCAAATCACCGATCATGGTAGATAGATAGTGGTACAACTAATCATGTTACATTTACGAAACAATTGTTCATAAATCAAAGGAAGCCAAATCAAGATGAATCAAAGCTCATAGTAGGAAACAACAACAAAATCGATATTGAGTTCGTGGGGGGAGATGTTAATTTAATTCTAGATTTTGGTTTTAATTTGATGTTGAGAAATACTTTTTTATATACTTTCATTTAGATAGAACTTAGTTTCTGTATCGTGCTTGGATATGTGTGGCTACTCTTTTGAAATAAATAATAATGTAGTTTATATGTTCTTTTAATTCAAAGAAGGTTGGTTGCTACAGTATATCTAATGGATTGCTCAAATTGTATTTAACTCCCAATGATATATATGTTGCTTACATAGCTAAAATAGTTGTTTCCAAGAAACCTCTACCTAAGAAAGAGTCTTATGCGTTGTAGCATAAACATGACTTGGTCTCATATTTAGGGAAATAGTGGAAAGGCTGACATCCTACCTACTCTTATAAGTGACCTAGAGATATGCATAAACTATTATAAGGGTAAAATGACTATAATAAAGAAGAAAAATGTAGTGTGCAATTTTGACCTCCACACCGATATTAATGGACCATATACAATAATCTTGTGTAAAAATTTTTATTTCATCACATTTATTAACATCTACTCTCAATATGGTTATTTGTTATTAATTAAGGAGAAGTTTGGGTCTCTAGATAAGTTCAAGATTTTTTGGATTAAAGTAGGGAAACAGTTGGGAAATGTCATAAAGGTTATCAAATCTGACCACAATGGTAAGTATTTTAATAGATATGGCAATGCTGGACAACTTGAATGGACATTTACCAAATACTTAGAGGATTCTAAAATAATAACTCAGTTTACTATATCTAGGAGTTCTAAACAAAATGGTGTGGTCGAAAGGTGCAATCTCACTCTTATAGAAATCATGAGGAGTATGATGGTATGACCAACTTACTTGTTTTTTATAGGGTGAAGCTTTGAAAATAGTTCTCTACATACTAAAACGGGTTCCTATTAAAGCTATTTCATCAACTTCTTTTAAGTTATGAAATGTACCTACAGAAATAAGGTCATATAATACAACATTAAGTAAGTTAGACTCCAAAATCACTCGATGTTACTTCATATCTTGCCCAAATCATTCTAAAGGACATTGATTTACAATCCTAATGGAGGCAAAAAAATTGTGAAATCACATATAGCAAAATTTTTGAAATTTGATGCAGCTAAATAAGTTAGCTGCTTAAAAACTATTGCGGATAATAGTATGGCCAGGACTATTATGCCTTTTTCTCTACCTATGCATACTGTTATGGAGCCTCCTATACCATAGACTGAACCTATTGAGGTCCAAGATCCTATTATGAAGTAGTTCCTCATAAAATTCATCAAGTCTCTCAGATGTAGGACAAGGCTATGGCATCAATCCATCAAGGAGAGACGATTAACTATACCACCAAAATATATAGCCAATTTGGGATAACGTGACTATGATATCGGCTATACGGTTGATCCGATGACTTATAAAGGTGTCGGTTCTTATTCTTGGTTGGATTTGTGGTTGGATGCGATGAAAGACGAGATATAATCTATGAAACATAATGATGTTTGGGAGCTTATTAGATTGCCCGAATGTCACAACCCTATTGACTATAAATGGGTGTATAAGACTGAAAGGAACTCCAAATGAAAGATTGAGAAGTTTGAAGCCAGACTAATAGCCAAAGGTTTCACTTAGAGAGAAAAAGTCGACTATGCAACTTGTTTCTCAGTCTCTTCTAAAGATTCTTTTAGAGTGATCATGACATTAATAGATTATTTCGATATGGACTTACACTAGATAGATGTTAAAATTACCATTCTGAGTGGAAACCTTGATGAGAAGGTCTATATGGTGCAACCTAAAGATTTTGCAATACATTATTCAAGTAAGCTTATGTCATGACTGAAAAATCAATTTATGGCCTCAAGCAACCCTCTAGACAATGGTACTTAAAGTTTCATAGTATTGTCACTTCATTCGATTTTGTTAAGAACACAATTGATCAATATATATACTATAAGGTCAGTAGATGGAAATTTATTTTTCTCATACTCTATGTAGTTGATATCTTACTTGTGAGAAGTGATCTTAGGTTACTGCATGAGACAAGGCAAATGTTGTCAAAGAATTTTGACATGAAAGACTTTAGTCAAGCGTATCCATATGAATCGATCTCACCGTGTTTTGGGTTTATCTCAGAGTGCATATGTTGATCATTTTTTAAAAAGATTTAGCATGCAATATTACAAGCCAGGAATTGTTCCTGTTGACAAGGGTGATCAACTGAGCCTGTTATGGTATCCTCATTCCGATATTGAGAAAGCCCAAATGAAGAATATGCCTTATGCTAGTGTACTTCGAAGCATCATATACGCTCAAGTTTACATTAGAACAGACATTGCTTTTGCAATAGGATTTCTAAGCAAATATCAATCAAATCCAGGACACGATCACTAGGTTGCGACCAAAAAGATTTTTAGGTACTTAAAGAAAACAAGAGACCATATGTTGATTTACATACATGTTCAGGTTTTGTAGCTAGTAAGATATTCAAATACAAACTTTGCCGACTATCAGGATGACAAGAAGTTGACAACATGATACATTTTTATATTAGCATGAAGTGCATTATCATGGAAATGTAAGAAATAGAAATATGTATCTTCGTAATCGGAGTTTGTAGCATACTTTACAACCTCTACTCAAGCTATTTGGTTTGAAAACCTCATTAAAGAGTTGACCGTATTTGATTTTGTAGATGGACTCGTACAATTGTGTTATGACAAGAACTCTGTAGTGTTGACAATAGATATCTTAGATACTCTAAGCATATGGAGGTCAAGTTTTTTACTATAAAGAAAACAATTTAAATTGTTGACATTGTAGTATAACCTATTTCCATAGATTATATGATTGTAGATCCACTAACTAAAAAGCCTTCGCCCTTATGTATTTGAGCATGAGCTTAAGAGCATCATTAGATGTTGTTGTTTGATGGAAGTTATTTTGGTTTTGCTCTAATGAAGTTTACATCTATGTTTTGTTATGTATCAACTCTTTTACATTCAATGAAGTGTTTATGAATGTATTGTTGTCGTGTTGGGTACATATATCTAATGAAAATCTCAAGCTATTTTCTAAACCTTTAGAAAAAGCTAGAGACATTTAGTTATTAGCCTTAAGGATATGTCATGTTAAAGGTTAACCATAAAGATAAGACATATATAAGTTCATTGAAACCATAAAGATATTATTTAGTGACACATCAGGTTTTGTGACACTTAAGGAGAGAGAACATTGATTGACAAACGGGATAATACATAAGGTATTACTCTCAATTGAGTGTTATACTTACCACATTATCATATTGAATCCATATCAGTAACTTTAAAACACTCATGATCATGGAAGATTCTGTATATATACATACAATTGCCATCATGATTCGATATTTGAAATTTTATAAGATCGGATTGGCTGTTAAGAATAATCTCTAGATCAGCATAAAGGTGTGCAACACACAATAGAGTATCAATAATTATAGCCCAAATGAGAGAAAGTACGAGTTTTTCTAATGTGAGATAAATTAATTGATATTATAATTTACCATCATACGGGGTTGATCTAATAATGTAAGATATAAAGATTCTTAATAAGTCTAATTTTGGACTAGTTTACTTGGCCAATGATGAGGTGATCCGTGACTGAAAACTCTATAAATAGTGTTCAAGTGTCTTCTTTAACATAAACGGCACACACAACCTGGCATAAGGAGAGAGTGAGGGTAGTCTCATTGAAGCTAGTATTAGAGGGGGCAATAGAGAAGAAGGCTTGAGACTAGAGAGGACCATAGTTTTTCTGCATCAAGAATAATAGATTCCAAAATAGGTCCGCAAATCACTTCATCTCCTCTATTATGTTCTAAAATCGTAGCTATGGTTGGGTGTTGATTTCGAGGCTTACATATACTCTTCTCTAAGGAGCGCTTTACATCCAGAGAATTAGCACATTCTTCGCAGAGAGCCACCAAAGATTTGTGGGAAAAATAATTTAGTAATAACGAGGCGAGGTCGAAGACTGAGCTAGTCTTGAATGAGAGCATCAAGGACAGGGCGAAGCGACTGGAAGGTCAGATAATAAGTCTTCTCTGTGGGGTGTATTGAATCCCAAAACACGTATTTTGATGCATCTGGGCACACATACGAATCGGGGTTGCACAGGAACGATGTTTCCAGTAGCCCAGTCCCACAGCATCCGCTTCGAGCTTCATCGAATCCTGCATGGTTTTGGATCCAAAGTTCAAGAAAAGAGAGATCTGATCAAATGAGAAAGAGGGTAAGATCAAGGGACTCACCATAAATCGGGAATCTCTGAATCATGTCATTCGCAAGGTTATATGTATCTGCATAATAGATTCTGGAACCTTGACTTGCCAAGCTGCTTTGCATGGAGGCCAACTCCATCTGGAGGAGTACGTTGTAGTCTCTTGCCACCGATGAGAATCGGTCAATGCAACCTCTCTGCAGGAGGGCGTTGTTCGAGTTGAGGGTGATCATGATTGGCAAGCAACCCATTGGAGCCAATCCCGACACTACTATCCTTCTCGCTCCTTCCTCCCACAAACCCTGAATTAAGGAAATTAGAAAGCGGGAAAAAGCAAAAAAATAGAGGCACGTCAAAAATAATTGTACAATCGACCTTCAAAACTTGAACTATCTAAACCACATCGATCATGGCTGAAACCTTTCGACTGGTACAATCGATTTAAATCTAAACTTTTTTTCATAAAGTGCAATTAAGCTCTGTCCATTATGTACATGACCACCTTAGTAGTTGCGCTTTCAATATGGATTTGGGACTTCTAGCTGCTCTTCTGGTAAAGGTTGAGGACTTCGCTTACACTATTTGAAACACTTTAGAATATAATTATCATTGTTTTTTGACTTAAGATTACATTGCACGCGATTGAAAAGGTCTATGAATTAACAACATTTCTTTTAAGTTAGGTTTAGGACTTTCCCTCTGTGGATCAGTGAATTCTTAGGCTGATGGCACCCAGAGCACGTTGACTATTGACGACTAGTCTCAACCATACTACCAACCTAATAGGCGCACCTATCCAATTGCGGATAATCTTTCCCAACCACCTCCCTTCAGTGCCCCAACCACAAATTGAAGATGGAGAGTTTACATGAGCTTTCTATGAGAAAACCAACAATTTATACCATCAAATTCCAAAATATTCGAATAGGCTTTCAATCCAGTCATTTTGACGTCTGGCCAATCCCAATCTCAATCGCAAGCTTATGTGGACACTGAAAAACATTGTGGTAGACAAAGGGCGACTTTGGTACGTATTTAATATAGATCACTCAATTTCAAATAATTTTCATTTCTGGTCAATTAACATTTAATACTTACTTACCTATTCAATATAAGTCACTTAAATTTAAGTTTTGCTTTCAAGCATTATCTATATTATGTCATATAGGATCGTCTTTGACGACTGGAATTAATGAAGTTGAAATGGAAGCGGGGTAATTAGATGTTGCATTGCCGAGGACAATGCAGGTTCAAAGAGAATGACATACCTTAATGAAGTCTTTCAAATGTTGCAACACGAATTGCTGGTACGCAGCGATAGTGAAGCTCCGCCGCCGGATGGGGAGGGTGAAGTAATTGACGACGAAATCGTTGGTGCCAGCGCTCAAGAGGAAGACGGCCTTGTTGATGTGGTCCGTTGTGCTTTCCTTCCCCATCCTCGACATGAGCCGCTTCTTGTACTCCTTGAAATACTCCAGTTGCTTTGGCAATGACAACACATTCTGCAAATTGTTCAAACAAAAACGTAGTCTTTAATACACAATTGCGCTAATGAAAAGAAAAATATTTAGGTGCCCATTTGCAGTCTATGGCTCGTGCATTTTCTGATGCGCACGTGCCAGGGACAGCTTTTCTTCTCATTTACAAGCCACTCGCCACGGAAGGGTCGGCCTCGTGCCGACACCGACAACCTTGCGCAATAAAATCATCGTTGAAACCAACTACGGTCGATGCCTCGACAGCGACATTTATTGATTATGATTGAGGATTTTGCTCTCTATGCACATGTTTAAGGATCTTGTTCTCTTAAGGCAAAAATAGAAGGAAACTTAGAGAGACAGAGAGAGGTACGCTAATCTTCGGTGTCAGAGGGTCGTATCCAGAACCAGCAGAGGCAAAGCTCACACCAGTCTTCAAATCCTCAAAGCTAAGGCTTGGTGCAAGATACGCTGGCACGTAGTCCTTAACTCCGACATACGATGCTGCATAAATTCAGAAAATCGTGACAATGAATACAGCGCTCGTTTAAAGATTCATGCAGCTTAGCTAAATGTGCTTCCTGATATCTTGCAGTTTGCGTGCGTGAGAGAGGCAGAGCGACATGGGCAACACCATCATTCGCACAAGGAAAAAAAAAATCTATAGCTCACCCATGAAATCGCTCGCAAGCCGGCCGTTCGAGAATCTCCCAGTCGGCACCCGGTTGGTAAAATCCCTGCCATAAGGCGGGAAATTGCTCTTGAACACCGTGTTCAAGTGATTGTTGTTCCCCGGGTCGACCGTGGAGTCCCCGAAGACAAGAAAAGCCGAGGCCCTGTTGTTCAAGTCCTGAGTGCTTTTCGAGGAGAGAGCTTGATGGGCAGGTAGGGATAGAAAGAGAACGAGGGCTCTCCAGAAGAAGCGCTGGGCATTGCATGAACGATCCATCTTCATCTTTGGTCGTGGAAGCAATCGAGAGAACAAGGGGTTGCCACGAGCTGGGACTCCGTCTTTATAGCTGCACTCGGGAGGGTGGTTTCCTGCACGAGTTGGGACACGACGTGGCGAGGATTGAAGAAGTGGGTCAGCTTACAAGAGGAAACTTGCGGTGACTTAGGCATGGTTGGTTGTCTCTTTCTTTGCGTTGTGGTGGGTTGGCTATGGTTTGGAAATTACTACGTTTCTATTTTTGCCTTGTTAAGTCTTTATATGTCTCCCAACTACCTTAGTACTATAGCGGAGGCATACTCATCGCTAGGTAAAGAAGATGTGCTGTTTCAAGAAGCATGAGTTGTGCTAGTTATTGGAGCAAGAGTTTACCGTTTTAACATTTCTTGTCTCACGCGCGGAGAATGTCTTCGTAAAATGAGTGTGGTAGTAGTATAGTAAAGATTCAAAATAGAAGACATTAAATAAATAGAATTTGATTTAGCTGGGCTTTGATATAAAGAATTTCTACTAAAGAAAGCTTAAGCTAATCGATGATGATAGTAGGCGCATGGACATTAGAGCCCTTATAAACTCCATGTTTAAGTTTATCTAAATGATACCTACACGTGTAGCCAAGACCCTCGATTTTTATCTCTAAGCACCTTCAAAAAAATTGTTTAACTCAAGCAGATCTTTGGTAAAATTTGTCGAATTGGGGTCACCAATACAACGCACTAGAATGCAAGCTTCACAGTCAACAATGTGGGTGAATTTAAATGTTCGCACCTTGTATACCTAAGGCGCTTCCATCATTTCACAACTTAACCATTCATTCTTTTACATCAACCAATTGTATCTACCCTCGTTATCCCTGATCCTAGTCCTTGCACACACATTCATTCCTCCGTTTCGGATCATCACAGGTCTCTCTGAATGTTCTTCGGACAAATCGCAATTCCCAACATTTCTTTGGACTGTTTCCTTCTCTCGTGAAAAGAGCCTCTCGCCTTCTTCCCCCGTCTGCGTTTTAACCTTCTATTTCCACGTACCCCCTGAAACTCTTGGTAGCTTGCATGAACGGTCCATCATCTTCATCTTTGATTACAGACTGGACTTACCAGAAAGAAGAAGCCAACTCTCTCTTTGTCTCCAGCCTTCTACGCCTCCAATTCAGCATCGTATAATATAACGTTAATTCTACCTCTGAAGAAGAAGGTCCAATTTCATATTCCCTGTCGTATCAACTCGCCTCCAGAGTCCCGACGTCGCAGCTTCACATGTAGATGTAAGTTCACATTCATGCGACACGTGAAGGTCAGAATGGCTTCCCTAGACTACAGATAGTTAAATTAATTTTGTATTTTTATAGTTTGGTTTTATTCCATGTGAGAATATATACGTATATAGTATATGGTCCTTACAAACTGCAACTGGTAGGTGGGTGTAGTCCAAACCTGTTAAAATTCTTATTTAGTTGCGTCTTGCTACTCTAAATCAATAATAACCCATTATTCCAACTTTACCTAAAATATGTACAACCTAACCCACTAAATGTGAATTAAAGAACGGGTCTTTGACCCATTTTGACACATCTAAGGCAAGCATACATGCAGTTTGTATTTACAATGATATAATTATGGACACCTAAATGCATCTCATTGAATTGGTAGCTCTAACAAGAGATTTAACCAAGCTTTAACATATAATTAACCAAATTTTCAATTAGATCTAGAGCACATGGAACCGGCCAATGTGATTGCTTTTCATGCACATAACCCCCGAGATTTCATCTTGTGAAATTGATGCGCGAAGCAATGCGCGATGCCTTCTTAAGGTCACGTTTGTAAGAATTGAGGAGGCTTGAATGAGATTGCGACTTCGGTCTCTTTGTTCATGTCTTGTTTGGCAACAGTACGGTGGCAAAAACGAATCTCCTCCTAGATACTGCCTTTGGGGGACCCAATTTTGAATGGACATGTAGGGACAATCATTAATTGTCATCCTCCTCCGAGTTTTGGGAAAAAAATAAATACATTGAATTTCTTAAATCTTTTGCACTTCTACCACTTCAGTTTTAAACTTTACAATTATGTCAATTGAGTCATAAATATTTTGATAATGTGACAATTTAGTCTTAAACATTTTTTTTTCAATTTAATTCTTCCAGCTAATTTTGGTAAGAAATTGCTTAAAATGAATGTTGACCGTTCAACATGACACAACTGACATTGACATGGATAATTTTAAAAAATAATTTTGCTTTTCTTTCTTTTTTTTTCCCTTTTTCCTCCAACGATCGCCAAGGTCCGACAACTGGCCATAGGTGAAGGCCCACCTCACCGACTTCGAGCAAGGCTCATTCTTGCTGAATCTGGCGAGATGGAGCCTCGCTTGAGGCCAGCAAAGTCATCCTCATCGACCCTCTCCCGTGCCCCGTTGTTAAAGCATGCCAAGTAGCTAAGGAAGAAGAAAATATAAAGAAAAAAAAAATATATATATATAAATATGTAAACATTGAGTTTTTTTATTAAAAAAAAATTGTCCATGCCAATGATAGTCGTATCATATAGAATAACCGATGTCCATATAAATAATTTCAAGTCAAAATTGGCTAAAATGACTAAATTAGCAAATTATTAAAAGGCTTAAAACTTAATTGGCATAGTTATAAGGTTTAAGATCAAATTGACATAAGTGTAATGGGTTTTAAACCTTTTTTAATAATTTTCCCCTAATTTTGCTGTAGCTTCTTGATAAGTGATTTTCATTTTTCCCTTGAGCACAATTGTTATTCTTGACAATAAAGTAGGACCCTATACTCAAAAGAAAGCACTTTTCTGAGTTATTAATCTATCATAATCGGTTTATAGAAAGAAAAAAAAAATCCTTAGGCTTGGCCAATGAGAGTTTAGTAAGTTATCGTTTGTTGAATAGATCCCGTGAATGTCTACTCGAATAGTCATTGAATTAATTGTCGTAAAACTATAGTTTTAGCAATGAAAAGAGGCGTCTACGAAAAGAGGAGAAGAAATCATTTATATAACATTTAACATAATGATCGATTTTTTCTTTCACGTGAAAGAAAAACGAGATAGGAAAGGGACGAAAGACATGTGGGTGCCTTTCGGATGGCATCGTCATTATCATTTTGCTGGAAACCATGTGTGCCTTTTGGGATGGCATTGTCACTATCATTTAGTTGCAGACACCGTACGGATTCTTTAATTTTGATGCATGTTTCAATGGCAAATTTTGGTAAATATATTTGATGATAAAAGTCGTTTTCTTTATGGCATACAAGATATAGGGGTAAGGGTCGTCTTGTCTCGCTTGTAAAGGACTTGAATTTTGATTGACGTATATATAAGTTGGAGTGTGCATGATGAGAGATCTTCTATGTGTTGTGATCTCAAAGGATGCAATTTTTGGTATATTAAACAATGTAACAAAAATGAAGGGCAGAACTGGAAGAAGAAAAGTTTGGAAACACTCCCTTGAGATTCGAGAAAATTACAAAAAAAAAAAAAAAAAAGTCATAAGCATATTACACTTGTACCAATTTAATCATAAACCCTTCAATTTGGACAATTTATTTTAACAATTTACTAATTTAGTCCATCCAATCAATTTTGGCCGAAAATTGATAATGTAAACATTGGTCATCGTATGTAATACAACCAGTGCTAACATGAAAAAAATTTATTTTTTGAATTTTTCTAAATATTTCATTACTTTTTTCCTTTTTTTCCCTTTTTTTATTGTGAAGAGCCGGCAAGGAACCAGCACCACTAGAAGGCACCCAACAACCCCCACAAGGTGAGGGTGTGCGAGGCCTTACTAGCCGTGTGCAAGGGTAACAACCTCTCATCAATTATTGGACAAGAACAGTGACCCTCACTATGGCTAGCGACGACTCACAACGCTCACCTAGTGGTAGGCCAGGGCCACCCTCGCCTAGTTTGAGGGTCACAAACCCTTGGCTAGTTCTAAATGACGACCACGACCCCTTACTCAATGGTCAGTGGGGTCGCTAGGCCTTGGCCAATGGCATAATGAAAAGAAAAGAAAATTTCCAAAAAATCAAAAATTTCATGTCATCCCGACCATGCGACGTAAGATGGTTAGCGTTACATCACTAATTCCCGCCTAAAATTGGTCAAATTGAATAAATTAGTAATTTATTAAAAGATTTAAAACTAAATTTGCCAATTTTAAAGTTTGAAAACTTATCAGTACATATGCAATAAATTTAAAAAATTTATACTTTGTTTCGATAGAATGTCGCGATGAATTAGATGCTAAGCCTCGTCATATGTCACTCAATAGTTTGGCCAAATAATAATTACAAAACTGCCACATTATTTGAAGATTCATGATAGTGCTTCGAGACTGAAAACTTAGGCTTCGTTTATTTTGTAAAAAATAAATTATTTGAAAAATATTTTCTTAAAATGATTGCTTGTATTGCTTAAAATAATTAGCTAATAAAAAATATTCATTCTCGACAACAATTTAAACCTAAATATTTATATGGATAGTGAAATTATATTTTGGTCATTCATTTTTGTAAGTAATACAAGTAATTATTTTTTTTAAAAATCAAAGACCAACTTTCCTCAAATTCATTTGTTTAATGAAAAATGAACTATTTGGAAAATATTTTCCTAAAAAATGATTAATTATATCATTTGAAATAATAAGCTAACACAAAATGTTATATTATCAACAGCAATTTATATTTAAACATTTTCGCGAACAATGAAATTGTTTTTTCATTTATTTTTGTAAATGATTTAAGTAATTATTTTAGGAAAATATTTTTCAATACATAAATTTTCTGCAAAATAAATGAATCTTTAATATTAAAATATATATTTGTGTATTCTCTCACATTATGACCGGCAGAATCTATAGAAGGTCTTAGTGAGCAACCTCTAGAAAGCCGCCTCCTTCAAAAAAGAAAAAGAAAAAAGAACTACCACACAAAATAAGGATGAGGCCATTATACCTAAGGGTGAGTTGATCCAAATTCCACTTGGAACCTAGAACCGACCCTTAGGTACATATTCTTCATTTTTTGAAATCTAAAGCCTATTTGTCGAAATCTAGAACCTAGAACCTATCCCGTTACAGGTTCCAAGGTTGATTTTAAGGTCAAATAGATTCTTTTTTTCTTTTTTTGTTTCACTTTTAGTTAAACAAAACGAAAATGAATGCAACAATAATGAACACGCTTAGACATGTTTGACTTCTTAAAAATGATGGAAAAGCGGCAAAAGAACTTCTTAAAAGAAAAATAGGGAAACCCTATTGACTATCAACTTCAAATTTTTATAGCATTTGGATAATTATTCATCTATGAGTTCTCCATTGTTATTTCATTCATCCCACATTCTTTTAAGAGAAACCATAAGTAGATTGCAGCCACAATCATGAAAAAAGCAAAGGAAAGAGAACAAAGATGAATCTAGGTCTTTGTAGACTATCCAAATATCTCATTTAGAAAATACTTGTTCAGGGAAGAATGATAAAGCAACAGGAACACAAAACAAATTTTACTCCTTAACCCGACGGGTATCTCACTAAATTATATAACAAATTATGGGAAATAAACTTGAATTATATCTTATTTGTTTTTGCAAAGAGCTCACTAAATTGACCCACAAATGTGCATGACTCAATTAAACAAATGGATGGAGTCCATTAGTGTTATGTTCCATGAATTCGATGATAGAAATCCCATAAGAACCAAAATGCATTGGCAAAAAGGCAAAAGAAAAGCAAAAGGCATAAAAAATTTTAGGCTTAGGAATCTCGGTCCAATTCCGATCCGGTTCCGATTCTGGTTCCTTATTCCAATTCCAGTTTCTATAGGAACCAAGAACCGCCGGTTATGAAGAAAGGGGAAACGGGAATAGGAACCTTTCTCCTTAGAACTGGAACCGTGCTAACCCCTAAATTATACCCTTTAAAAGGAAATAAAATAAATATTAAAAAAATCTATGCTTGCTTGTTTTACCAGACCGAAAATGGAAGAGGTTGCTCCATAAGCAACCCTAATCTAAGTGAAAATTAAGTCAATGCCATTTTGTCCAGACTATAAATGTTGGGAAGCGAGTGGATGTACAAGTAAAAATAATTACTTTTATTATAGAACAATATTACAAATTCTCTACATACACACCACTCTCACACACATCTCACACGCCTCTCCACTACACACACTTTCCTACACAAGACCCCTCACACACCCACTCACCTCACGTACACACCCCCACACACTTTTACATACACATTCCACACACACTTCACACACTTGCACACACAAGAGGCAAGAGCCCCTATTTATAGGAGGCAATGTCGGTGAGAAAAATCTGGAGAGAGGGGGAGAGAAAAGTCTAGAGAGAAGGAGAAAAATCTGGTGCAAACAGAGAGAGGGAAATCTGGAAAAATCCAGAGAGAGAGAGAGAGAGAGAGAGAGAGAGGCGGTGCCCCTCTTTTCTGACACTCCCCCTCACCGACTACTCTCTCTTAATCTGGACATTGTGATCATACCAAGTTGCCTTCGAAACTCTTCGAATTTTGCAGCCCCAAGACCTTTGGTGAAGATGTCTGCAACTTGATCATCTGTTTTGGTATACTCCATCTTTATTTCGCCTTGTAATACTTTTTCCCGCAGGAAATGATAGTGCACTTCTACATGCTTGGTCCTCGCATGGAAAACTGGATTTTCTGCTAAGCTTATGGCTGACAGATTATCACAATATATCTGTGTAGGTTGATTTATTGGTTGATGAAGATCCTCCATCAGTTGTACCAGCCATGTACTCTCTTGTGCTGCCATTGCTGCTGCTCTATACTCGGCTTCGTCGTAGATAGTGACACGGTTGCCTGTCTTTTCGCACCATGACACTACCGCCGATCCGAGGTTAAACATATATCCAGTAGTTGATCGTCGTGTGTCACGATCTCCAGCAAAGTCAGCATCGCAATGACCTATAACTTCACATGATGCTTCTTTCTTATACAAAAGCCCAAAGTCAAATGAACCCTTGACATACCTTAGTATGCGCTTGACTGCATCTAAGTGAGGCTTTCGTGGCTTCTCCATGAATCGGCTTGCTACTCCTACTGCGAAGGCAATATCAGGCCGTGTTATGGTTAGGTAAATAAGGCTACCCACCAATTGCTGTACATAGTTGAGTCTTCCAATTCTCGTCCTTCAGTTGCACATAACCTTATATTTCCATCAATTGGAGTAGATATAGGTTTGCAATCAAGCATCCCGAACTTGTCTAAGAGGTCTCGTGCATACTTCGCACGACATAGGAATAATCCTTCATTGGTCTTTTCAATCTCGAGCCCCGGAAGTGTTTTAATTCTCCAAGCTCTTTCATCCGAAACCGTGCGAGAGGTTGGTTCCGATTTGGCATATCTCTTCTTCATTATCTCCGGTGATGATTAGATCATCCACGTAGATTAACACTATTGCGAGCTTGCCATCTTCTCGCCTTCACAAACAAGCTCGAGTCTGCTGGGGCTACAAAGTAACCACTTTGTATCAAAAATTCAGCAATCTTCCCGTACCATGCTCTCGGAGCTTGTTTTAAGCCATAGAGGGCTTTCTTTAACTTACAAACATAATCCGGATGAGTCTTACTTTTGAAACCATCTGGTTGCTCCATGTATATATCTCGATCTAGTTCTCCATGTAAGAAGGCATTCTTTACATCCATTTGCCATAATTTCCACGACTTGCTTGCCGCAAGTGCTAGTAAGACTCGAACCGTAGTGATCTTTGCTCTTTGGACTAAAGGTCTCATCATAATCTAGGCCATACTTTTGAGAGAATCCTCGAGCAACTAGTCGTGCCTTATATCTTTCTATCGACCCGTCGGTCGAGTTTTAAGTTTATAAACCCATTTGCAAGATATAGGACGTACCTCTTTAGGTCTCGGTACTAAGTCCCATGTTTCGTTCTTTCTTAGTGCTTGTATCTCTTCCTCCATAGCTTTCCTCCATTCCACGCCTTGCGAGGCTTCCTCATATGTGGACGGCTCGACTGCTCCGACATCTTCAGTCAGCGCTACATTTGCATATTTGGGATTTGGTCTTCTTTGTCTTGTTGATCTCCTAAGTTGAGATTCCTCCTCTTCAGTTCTTCCATCTCGACTTGGTCGAAGCTCTTCGTAGTTCTTGGATGTACACCGTTCGCCATGGGCTCTTTGATTTTTCCGGTGATTGTGCTCGACTTCTTTTCTTCCTATTACATTATCATTTCCTTCTTCAATTCGCTGGCCCTTATCAATCTCATCATTTTCTTTCATTCCTTCATGAATCTCTTCTTCAACTTGTTTTGAATTAGGTTGTGATGGCCACCAAGATGATAGTTCGTCGAACACCACATTTCTGGAAGTGTAACACCTCCCTGTTGTAGGGTCACAACACTTCCATCCTTTTCTTTGATCATCGTAGCCCACGAATATGCAGCGAACTGCCTTCTTATCGAACTTGTTGCGAAGATGGTCGGCACGAATGCATAACATACACACCCAAATACTCTAAAGTGACTTACGTGGGCTTGCGATTCCACAACTTCTCATATGGTGACATAAAGTCAAGCCTTGCTTGAGGTAGTCTGTTGATCACGTGCGCTGCCATCTTCATACACTCAGCCCAAAACTTGGGTGGAACACTCTTCGCATGCAACATAGTCCTGCATGTCTCCGCCAAATGTCGATTCTTTCTTTCGGCAACTCCATTTTGTTGTGGCGTATTTGGGCAAGTAAATTGTCGACGTATCTTCCATTCTTGAAGAAATTTTGTAAAGTCATCTGATGTATATTCTCCCCCATTATCTGTGCGAAGGCATAGTATTTTCTTGCCTACTTCACATTCTACTTTTGCTTTAAACTCCTTAAATTTGTTTAATGCCTCAGATTTTTCTTTCATGAAGTCGACCCAGACGTACCTGGAGAAATCATCGATGAATGTTATCATGTACTTTGATCCTCTGACTGACGGTTGCTTCACTGGTCCAAATACATCTGAGTGGATAAGCTCTAGAGGCATCTTAGCTCTAAATGCAGACTCCTCATATGGAAGCTGATGTGCCTTTCCGTACTGGCATCCGGCGCAGATGACATCTTCTTGGACTTCTAAGTGGGGGAGACCTTTTAGCATACCTTTCTTCATCATCACCTTTAATTTATGGTAGCTCACGTGCCCAAGCCGTGCATGCCACAAACCAGGCGTTTCACTCCTTCGAGTTTTGTCCACATATGCCGTCTGAGCTGACATCACGTAGACAGACTCTAATCGACGCCCCTCCATGATTGGTGTACCAATTGGTTTCAAATTGCGGTACACCCTAACGTCTTTTGGACCGAACACCACATAATTACCTGAGTCTGTAAGTTGTGCCACGGACAATAGATTCTTCTTCATCCCGGCACATGGTACACATTCTTCAGTTCGACTTGATGCGAACTGAATCGGGGTGTTATCATCGTTTGGCCGACATGGGTAATCGGCAACCTTGAGTTGTCCGCGGTGACAACTACTCGTCCACCTTTGTACTCACACATGTTTAATAGCTTCCCGTGATCTCCGGTCATGTGATTTGAGCACCCCGAGTCAACTATCCAATCTTCATCATAATCAATCAATTTATCACTTACCGTGATGAGGGCCATCGCATCTTCTAACTCTATGGAGGAGTTTGCAAGCTCTTCTTGTTCCTCCATTGCAAAGGATGCTTGGAAATCCCACTCTTCTTCGCTATCATTTTCCTTAGACGCCGCAACGTTTCCTTCAACTCTTTTGAACCGACAATCCCCGGCAAAGTGACCTACTTTGCCACATGTGTAACACCGTCCATTTCGCCTTCTATTCTTCTTATCTTCATCGTCGTCCTTGTCGCGGTCTCGACGAGCTCCCCGGCCGAGGTCCACTTCCTTCTATTCGCTTTGGCCATTCTCCATGACTTTTCCATGATTTGCCATCTCTTGCATCTGCTCTATTTCTATTCTGGCCCTTGAACCCTCTTTTGTTACTGAAGAGGGCGCTTTCATCCTCCTTAATTGTGACCTTAGAAATTTGTTTATCTAAGGCTTCTTGGTTGGCCAATATATTCTCCAACTCTGTTAGAGTTGGCTCATTTGCCCATCCACGGGTGGCCGTAACAATACCATTATATTCCGGCCTTAACCCGTGAATTATTATTCTTCTCATTCTTGTCTCGAGATGGCATTCTCGGGATCTAATTTTGAAATTTCTTCACAAATAGATTTAACTTTAGAAAAGTATTGACTCACCGTCATACTTTGTTGCGAGACTGAGAGGAGCTCGTTCTCTAGGCGTTGTAACTTGGCATCGTTTGTCCTTGCAAACAGTGTCGCCAAGTCATCCCATGCCTCCTTCGGGGTCTTCGCACTCTTTATGTGTTGCAATAATTCATCTTCAACAGTTACGGCAAGAACATAAAGAGCCTTTCCTGATTTTATGTTCCATTTTCTTAATTCGCTATCATTCGTGGGTGGTGTGGTATTGCTCCCGCCAACGATATCCCACAAATCTTGACCTAGCAAGTAATATTGCATGCGGGTACTCCAATTGTTATAATTTGAGTTGTTGAGCTTCTCGACGCCACTTACCGAACTCGAGAAATCTGCCATCGTGACTTGAGTATAATGCCCCGCACTATACCAAGTAAGCCCGGTCCCGGACCAACCGACTTCACAATCCCGGATTGTGCACCGCGTAACTCCGACGAACTCCGCTCCTTGGCTCGACGAACTTGACCGCCTACTCACTTACAATGGTCCCCGACCACTATCTTCGCACGGTCTCCGACAACCCGCTCCGATACCACTTGTTGGGAAGCGAGTGGATGTACAAGTAAAAATAATTACTTTTATTATAGAACAATATTACAAATTCTCTACATACACACCACTCTCACACACATCTCACACGCCTCTCCACTACACACACTTTCCTACACAAGACCCCTCACACACCCACTCACCTCACGTACACACCCCCACACACTTTTACATACACATTCCACACACACTTCACACACTTGCACACACAAGAGGCAAGAGCCCCTATTTATAGGAGGCAATGTCGGTGAGAAAAATCTGGAGAGAGGGGGAGAGAAAAGTCTAGAGAGAAGGAGAAAAATCTGGTGCAAACAGAGAGAGGGAAATCTGGAAAAATCCAGAGAGAGAGAGAGAGAGAGAGAGAGAGAGAGGCGGTGCCCCTCTTTTCTGACAATAAATAGAAGAGACCTAATCGACGTAATATTTGAGTCGTTTATGTATTTAGGATCACATTACAACTTGCCAAAATGCGAAGATACTTAATATTCTTTAAGTGAATCATACAATGTAAATTATCTTCATACTGGGCTCGAGAGAATACACAACTACAGTGATTCAAGTCTTGAGCGAGGAAATGACTGTATATTTATCCACTGAGCAACCTGATGTTTGCATTAACGTTGTTTATATGTTCACGTATCAAGCCCGAATGAATAGTAATTTAGTTTTCCCGAATCTTGTGATACAAAAAATTGATCATGCATCTATTTTCGTGCTAGTTAAGTTAATCACATCTTCTCTTTTCCAGAAGAGTCATCTTTTCATCATCCCTAGTTAAAAGGAAATTTCCTCCTATCAGTCATCTAATTGGTGAGTTACATATATAGACATCACCAACATTTATAATTAATTAAATTTGTATATACAAATTAAAGATCTGGTTTGTCCATTGGTAACCACGGTTCTCGACAAACGAAACTAGGGGTGGATTAGTACTATACAGTAACAATGATGTGCCAGCATTAGGATGAAGGAGGGCCCGTCTTGGCATGCGACGGACCTTCTCCTCCGTACGAAATGAGCTACTAATCTTCCTCATCATCAAGTAAGGTAGAGATGATCGACCGACTCGCGTTCCGCCATGGACAACCGTTATGAGCATGGATAGACCCAAGGTCCTGAGGGATGCCGGCGACCGTCGCCCCAACCCCAGCCACGTGATCCTCGACACAAGTCTTGCCAATCATATATTCGCAATTTCCAAAAGGAAATGACATTGCCCTAATTTCAGTTTCTTCGTCTGCCAACTGCTATAGGAAACAATAAATGTCCACAAGAAAGGACAGCTTTATGTTCACAATAGACAGATCATGTATGACCACGTAGACCATACAATGCGTGGCCTACTGTAAGGTTAGCTGTCATGTTATTTTTGGGGCCACTTTTATAAGGTTCTCTGTGTCACAGCCTACGGAATGGGCCATCGTACCATTACTCTTACTGCTCCTCCCAACCGACCAAAATTATTGATCGATTTTATATCTCTTGTGTGAATACCAATTCAATTTTGAATTTACTAATTTAGTTGTAAGTTTTTGCGTAAATTCCAATACAATACTGCTGGTCAATTTTTATCGAAGATCGTTGACGCAATTTTACATAAAATGACGAGCTAAGAAGCCTTAAGACCGACACTCTCCGAAAGTTTTAGGTGCCGTGTCGACATTTCGATACGTGTCCAACATTCTTCAACACTCTCCTAAGACTCGGTCAACACGTATTGGAAAATCCGACACCTAATTAATTTTTTCGATACTCGAGTTGGAATTCCGACATACGAGTTTTCGACACACAATTCTGACATGCGAGGTCAATTTTAAAAATTTTCAATAAATGAAGAGTCAAATATATATATATATATATATATATATATATATAATAAAATAAAAAATAAAAATAAAAATAAAAATAAAAATAAAAATAATTAGGAAAGAAAAAAACCTAATATTTTCTTCTCTTCTCTTTTAACTCTCACTTTTTGTGATACATAATTTACCCTCAAGTTTTTTATTTCTTTCAACACGTCAGACACGCAAGTCTATAATGTGAATTACTTTTTTTTTCTTTACAAGTTTTATGGATTTATTGAAATGGAGTTAAATTTATCAAATTGAAAAAATGAAGGATATTAATAAATGGTGAATTAATTTTTTTAATGTAAATTTATTTTAGGATTTTTTATTATTTATTTATTTTTGAATTTGAATAACATTAATTTAATTGAAATAATCATAAAAATAATAATTTATTATTTATTTATAAAATATACATATAATATATAACGCTATGTCCCAAACGTGTTTTAATTCTCTATTTTTTAGAAACGACGTATATCGTACGTCGCCATATCATATCATATCGCGTATTGTGTGTGTCCCGCATCGGTCTTTTTAGATGGCGAGTAATAATTAATTTGTTAAGTCAGTGGTTTTTAACTAAAATTGAACAGCATCAAAACTCAATTACTGACAGATGAGTTATTGGGCATGCTCAAATGATTTAATTACGTAGTTATGATGGTCATCAATTCTATGTAGTGGGACTTTTCAGGTCATTTAATTACAGGACCACGATAGACCCTACTGTCAGCGTGCTTTCTGGAGAAGGGCTGTAGTTATTGAATTTAATTCGAAGCATGTAAGATTTTTTTCTAGAGATGAGCTGTCCTCGGACGTTCAATCCCCAGCAACGACAAACCGACAGCGGAATGAATTTAATTTGAAGTATGTAAAGATTATTTTTGTCGCCAAATGTGTCAAATCATGCAAACAAAGACGTAGAGATAGTTTTTATGATGGGATGGGGGGACCGAGACATATCAAATTGAAGTCTGTTCACCAATGGTCCTACCTAAAGAGATGACAAGTCAAGGTCATTAGGTAAAGAGGAACAGTTGTTTACTTGTCGATAACCTACTAATAAACTTATAACTCCGACTCAATCCCGAAAGGTCTCGCTCCTATATCATCTTGTATTTTCACTAGATTTTTGTAAAATCATCTCAGCCATCCATGCCTAACCACCACCGCCACCGCCACCATGGCAAGTTGCCCCTCCACCCAGAAAAGGTGGAGGGGCAACTCCCCATTATACATGAATAGAAGAGACGTTGATTAAAGATGGGACTATTCCTACCATATTTTGACTAGCACACTCTTTATTTTGGAAAAAAAAAACCAAAAAGGCCCTAAATTTATTATATTGAAACCAATACAATCATAAACTTTTTAATTAGATTAATTTAGTTCTAAATCATTTTGTATTGATATCAATTCGGTTCATTCAATCAATTTATACTAAAAATTGTTGAAGTGGACGTTGGTCGTTTTACATTACACGGCTGACATTGACATGAATAATTTTTAATAATTATTTAATAACTTTTTATTATTTCGTATTTTTTATTTTTTAATAAAATTTTCGTTTATTTTATCTTATTCCTTTTTTTTTCCTTGGGCCCGTGGCCAGTCACCAATATGGCTGAGTACCAACTACAGGTCAAAAGGAAATAGATTTTGGTACTTTTCGGTACTCTTCCAATAGCCAGAATAGACCAATCTGTTTGATGTATTATTTCTTTTCAGGGAAAATTGCACCAACAGTTATAAATGTTGGGTGCAATGCGAGTTGTGACTCTCGAAGGGAAATATTTAGGTGTATTTACTTCAAGGTGGTTAACAGATTATCAAGAAGACAAGGACTGTCTCCGAAAGTAGCACCCTTGGGACCTCCAGGACCATTGTTGACACATTAACTTTCGCCAACAATTTTTTTTCAAAATTCATTGATTTGATTCCTTTTTTAGGGCATTCAATTCAAGGACTATAATAATGCAAGATTTCAAGCCAATTTCATAATTTTGAGCTCAATGAGTCGGCCAACATTCGAACTCGAATTTAGGGCTACAGTAAACTTTTCTCAATATAGTCAATGGACACATCCAAAATCTCATTAAGCCAAATGAATTCAATTTCAATATCAATTTGGGCACAAATTAAAATAATGAGTTGCACGCGGACCGTATCTGGCCATTTTTTTTCCACAGGCGAGGAGCATATGTGGCTCATTAATACATATTTATCAAGTACAAGGGGGTCATTTCACATAAAGTAATGTGCACGGGAATGTTTCCCGATAATAAATTTTCCGTGCAACACCTTAGTGAGTTAAACTACTGATCGTTCCAGCTCGATGTGTGGAGAGAAAATTTCACGATGGTGCATCTTCCGCCTATCCCCATAGGAGCTATATTGTCTTAATACTCGTCATTTCTGCAACTCTACAACGAAGAAAACCCTTTCGACCTCCTTTACCATTACGAACCGGTTCGATTGATACAATCCTCCCCGCCAACCTCTGTTAGTTTCAAGTTTTGCTGATTCAATAAATTAGGCTAGAAGTAAAATAGCAAGATGTTCCCATTTTCTTTTCCCTTTGAGCTTATCTATCGTTAATGTGGAGATATGATATTAAAGATAGGCATGTCTGAAGCTTGACCATGCTCCCTTCAAAATTATTTTTATCATGCGTTTTTCTCTTTAGAGGAAAAATACGAGTTTACCTTTTACTATACAAAGAAGAAGCGGAAATAGAAATTTTCGCTCATAAATTAGGAATGAGAGGCAAATGGGAGAATTACCAAAAAAGTCTTAAACCTATTGCAATTGTGCCAATTCAGTCCTTTTTTTTTTTTTTGCCAATTTAGTCATAAACCTTTTACAATTGTGCAAATTCAGTTCATCCGGTCAAAATTGGCCGGCCAACGCTGACGTGGAACCCGGCCGTCCGGCAAACGCTGATGTGGCATTTTTTAATATTTTTTTTTGAATTTTTAATATTTTTTTAAATTTGTTAATTTTTTTTTTTCTTTTTTCCATCATCTTCTTCACCTCCTGGCCGGCCGGAGGCGAGGGCCGGCGAGGGCGAGGCCTCGCCGGATCGGCGAGGTCGGCCTCGTCGGCCACTAGCGAGGGCGAGGTCCCGCCAGATCCGGCGAGCTCGGCCCTCGCTAGATTTAGCAAGGCCTCGCCTAGCCAAGGTGAGGGTCGACCTCACCAGTGGCCGGGGAGGTGACCTCCTCAACCGGAGGATCTACGGGTGGCTATCCCTCTCTCTCTCTCTCTCTCTCTCTCTCTCTCTCTCTCTCTCTCTCTCTCTCTCTCGTTTGAAGTTGCGGCGCTCGCTCGGAACCGTTCTCTCTCTCCGCCTCAATTTGTGCCTTGCGATTGCACCTCCGGTGTGCGAACAAGCTCGGCGGCTTCCAATCGCTGCCGCATTGTGGACGGCGAGCAAGGCTGACCTCACCAGATCTGGCGGGGCCTCGCCCTCGCCGGCCCTCGCCTCCGGCCGGCGCCGACCGGCCGGGGAGGTGAAGAAGATGATGGAAAAAAGAAAAAAGAATTCAAAAATTCAAAAAAAATATTAAAAATTTGAAAAAAAAAATTATATATTTAAAAATGCCATGTCAGCGTTCGCCAGACGGCTGGCGTCCACGTCAGCGCCGTCCGGTCGCCGGCCGGCCAATTTTGACCGAATGGACTGAATTGGCACAATTGTAAAAGGTTTAGGACTAAATTGGCCAAAAAAAAAAGTTTATGACTGAATTGGCACAATTACAATAGGTTTAAGACTTTTTTGGTAATTCTCCCGAGGCAAATAGTATATTCTTGTCAAACATGATGTTACAAGGGTGTATTAGTCAATTACCTCAAAAAGGTTTTTTTTTTTTTAATCGAAAGGGTGTGGAAATAGCACCGTCCTTTAAATGACATTTTTCAAATTAAATGGTTACCTAAAAATCGTTACTTCCTACATCGAAAGAATACAAGTATATAAAAGATTTTGTACAACTGAATGGTCGTCTTCATTGTTCGCTTCTTTCATAGCTGAGTCTTCGTGCTTTGAGCGTAGAAAAGGTGAGACAAGTAGCAGTCACTATCACCAGTCGCCACCGTGGCCCGTATCACTCTACTATTCATTTTGAAGAGCTTTGTTCGAACGTCATTTCTGGAGTCTCTCTGTAGTTTTGCTTAATCAGGTTCTGTTCTGGGAGTGGCTTCCTTTTAATGAACTGGGCGTTCGCTTCCATTGTTGCTTAATGGCTGCTAGGCCCTTCTAGGGGATTTGAATTTCGTGTTGGGTAGGGAGTGCAACAAGGATGACGCTCATAATCGACATCGTCGGGAGCTTATGGCCGATCCTGTAAGAGCCATATTTGGGCGAACTGATGTGAGCCTCGTTCATCATAGTTTGTCTGGCTGTATGGAGCCCGGCTATGATGAATTGATTATGCAAGAAAAACACTTCACAATGAGGTGGTAAATGCCTTGGCCAGATTTATGTGTGTTGGATCGGCTTCTCGCGGTAGCCAGTTCCAAAAGTTGGCTACGTATTGCATCAAGTTAATATGGGTGTTCCTTTCCTTCATACAAGATATTTACGTGCTTTCGGGGCACTGATGGGGTTAGGGTAAATTAAATGATTGTAGCTCAAAAGGATTATTTCAAGGCAAGTGTGGAGCTTCCGAAAGTATTTAGGGATAGTTAGTGTAGAACGCCTGTCTCAAGTCTTCCCACTTACCGAAAAGAAAATTTGTCTAACTCCAGTTATTACTATGCAATTTGAAAGTTACTAAGTCCATTAGAAAGTTACCGTCGGTTTTTATAATGAGAATAATGCAAGAGAAGTTGTTTATCATGATGAAATAGTTACTTGATATGAGTATGAACACAGTTATTGTTATATACTCGTATGAAGAATTTTGAACCATCAACGGAGTAGTTACATAGAGTACTCATAGAAGTCCAAGGGATGGTCGTCGGATCGACCATCACTCTTGAGCTATTTTCGGCATGACATAAGTGGCAAAAGAAATTATTTAAAATAGTTAAGTAATTGTCGATATCTTGTTGATGAAATCCACAATGAATTTCATTGCAACCCTAGCAAAGTAAGCAGCACTTCAGTGCGCTCGAGGTCGAAAGAGGTTTAGGCATGCCCTCTCTTGTGTTTCGGCTGACTACCAACTTGCTTTCGCTTCTAAATAAATTAGAATGCATGAAAATAGTTCAACACGCTCCCGCACTTGTACAATTATGCAGACATCGACGATTTTAGAAGCAATGCCTCTCAACAGTTGACTACGACAATCTCCATCCGATCATCTAAAGGCTCAGATGCATAACACAAGTGTGATGCCATAAAATTTCTGTCCTTTCCCCGCCCCACCACGCAACACACATTTCTATAATCGAAACGGTAAGTTCTCTTGTAATGTTCAACATAATCATAATAATTCTCTAGAAAATTTTCCAATTCAAAGATAATTATGATAATTCTATTGTTTCATATTGCTCAAGATTGCACATATATCTCTAGACTCCTTTGATTGTACATATCTCGGTTGATATATTATCTTAAATAGTCATCTTCATTATCATACATGAAATATATGAAGAATTCCATCTATCTTCTTTGGACATATTATTATTCTTAACTTAAGAAACCTCCAATCAGCCATGAGAGGTAACCGCTCTTCCTCCTACTTGGTCAACTCTTGGTCAACTCTTGGTCAAAGTTTTGAGGAGTCGTCATTAAAAGAGTCAAGAATCTCGAATAAACCGTGCTTGTCGAATTCGTTGGACGTGTTGCGTCCTCACGACAACGCTATCTCTGTAGGCAGCGGCTGCAATACGTTCAACAATCTAGTCATGCAAATCATGAATCACCTCCCAAATTGCTAGCGTCGGGTTTACTCATAAGGCAGACATATTAGGATCAATCGGCTCCTAGTTCATTGACAAGAGCGAGCTCCTCAATTTCGCTGACAAGGATAACCTCCTAAATAAGCATGAGCGTGTTTGTGGTTGTCAAGACCTTGAGGCCTTAGTCATGAATGAGGACGTGCAGGTCCAACCAGCACACTTTTTGCATCGTGTGGTGGAGTCCAAGGAGGATCGTGGCTGATGCGCTACTCCTCATGGTATTGGGCTACAATGGTCTATTTATGGGCCCAAAGATCTTTGATAGAAACGGGAACTTAATCACATCGGGAAAAAGGATCGCAAAAATGAGTTGCATAACATGACCTAATAGCAAATTTAGTGCTAATAAAGATGAAAAGTTTCCGTAGGAAATGAATTGGGACAAATCTTAGTGCTAGTATAGATGAAAGGTTTCTGTAGGAAATGAATTTGATCCTCATTCTTGAACGCCGAAAATCACTAAGTTGTTTAGAATTCGTTTGATTCAACAATTTTTTTTTTTTTTTATGGCTCGTTCTCAGGAATTTCTTCCTAAGTCATAGTTTTTAAAAGAAGCTTTGGATTTCTATTAGTTATGAGGTTATGCAAACAAAGAGAGGACTCTATATATAGAGTACTCTTTTGATTATAAGAGTACATAGTCGTACATCTCTCCTAATCTAACAGTGGAGGTTCTATCTTCCAATCTACCAATTACCGCATTAATCACGAGCACTCTAGAATAGTATAGAATTATCATATTGTCCCTAGAGTTATTCTAGATTACATAAGAAACAAGGGATTTTGGCTTATGAACAGAGCTTAACTAAATATTGAGCAAACCATTCCTAATCAAATTTTTAGAGGTAGAATTGAATTTTAGCTGAACTTGAATGAGTTTCGGTCTTGATGGAAGTAATGGCATGAAAAGTGTAGAAATATTTAAATTTCAAATCAAACACATCATCTAACATTTTAAATGTTTAGAACAGTTAGTTATAATCTCACCAAATTGCATGTCTATATTAAAACATCAATTGTTGAGTTCAAATATTCCCAAACTCATTATTTGCATCCCTATGTATATGTTTATATTTAAGTCTCGGACCAAAATTCAACATAGGCTCAAGGAAGAGCGTAAGGATTTTTCTATATAAAATTATGCATTCATTTAACAAGGAAGTCCTTTTTTTCAAGCTTTATTTTGTATTTATTCTTTTTTTTATTACTCCTTGTTATCCATTTGTTTTTCTTTACCTATTTAGTTGTTTGATTGATGTGACTACATCAAAATTTCCATACAAGGAAAAAAATAGAGAAAATTTCAAATAAGAACTTAAAGTGCCTTCATTTTCTTAAATAAGGGCCTAGAGTTGACCTTATTTCAAACAAGAGCCTGGAATGTCATTGTTTTCTCAAATAAGGGCCAGAAGCGGATCTTGTTTTAGATAAGGGCCTGAGTGACTATATCTATTTCAAATAAGGATCTGACTTTCGGCTGGTCAAAGGCATTTTAGTCATTTAACTTTTTTTTAAATTCCTTTTTTCTTTATTTTTTTTTCCTTTTTCTAGTTTTTCTTCGTCATTGCTATCAGTGGCCTATCAACCATTGGTGATGTCAAAAAGGGCTGGGTGAGGGTCGCCCTCACCTGATCGAGCAAGGGCCACCCTCACTGGCTACTAGTAAGTGTTGGCAAAGGCCTACCAGCCCTCGCCAGCCTTGGGCGAGGCCACCCTCGCCAAATCTAACGAGAGTCGACCTCGCCGGGCCGACGAGGGCTCGGTGACCCTCATCGGCCATTGCCAAGCCCTCATCAACTACTAGCAAGGGATGGTCTCGCTTGGACAAGGGTCGCCTTGCCTTAGGGGAGGCCACCTCGCGGCCATCAACAAGGTCGGCCCTCACAAGATGTGGGTGAGGATCGCCTCGCCAGTGGCCGAAAAGGGTTGTCAAGCCCTCATCGACCCCAGGCGAGGCCAACCCTCACCAGATCTGGCAAGGGTGGCCTTGCCTGCGGCCGATGAGCGTGGTCAAGCACTCACCAGCAGCCGTTGGCCCTTGCCAAAAAAAAAAGAGAGAGAAAAGAAAAGAATAAAAATAATTTAAAATGCCCTTCACTGGTCAGATTGTTTAGCCAGCCAGCGACCGATGAGATCAGGCTCTATATAAAACAACCATGGCCATTTCAGGTCATTATTTGACATAATGACATTTCGGATCCTTATTTGGAATTTTCCTTAAAAATTGGGCTGCTTTCTCACATTAGCCCAATCCAATAGAATAAAAATTTTTAGGAAAAAGTACATACCACGCAATATTTCTTGCCAAATCATGAGGCTGAATTTTTTTTCTTTTTCGCTATTTTTTTAGCCTCCTTAGTTAGATTTAGGCCATCAATGTACTTGCTCGAGTATGAATGCAATCTTTATTTAGCTAGGAATATTGTGCTTGTGGAGACAAAACTCCGTAGACAATTATTAAAAGTAAAATACTCGTACTTTTACGTTTAATCCACAAAAGCACGCGATCTACAATAAATTAAGCGTATGTTGAAAAAAGAACTTGATTTATTTGTGTGGCAATACTAAACACATGATTATACTCATTCATAAGTAATTTATTTTCTAATTTTAAACCATTAAGCCGCATATATAATCATACTATATATGGATTTGGATTTATATATTAAAATTGAGATGGTGTCAAGTTAAATTCTTAGGATAATACTTTCAAATAAGCTTATACTCGTAACTACTCTTGATCTCTAATTAGCTAGCAAAAGTAATAACCAATTTCTAGATACCAAAATTTATGACAATTTTGGTTAACTTATAAGTACTTGATTCAACATGTGCATTTTTTCCCTCAATTCAAACTCACTTGACATAAACTCATAAGGGAACATCATTTTTAGAACTCGTCACGGGTAACACAATTTTTTTCATAGAAATTTTTTTCAACTAATCAATCACTCTTTGTGAGATCTTAAGAGCACATTCCCCACATTGACCTATTACATTCAGGTATTACTCCAAAAGTAATCCCGACAAAGCCTAAACCTAATGATAAAGATCCGTCCGTATAAATTGGTAGTACTACTTTTGTCCCCTAGATTAACGATAGAGATATGTATAATTTAAAGCTCAGCATTTCGCACAATGTCCTTCTCTAATGGTGTCGAGTGCTGGGCTCAAAAGGGTTACCTGGGCCCCATCCCAAATTTGGGCTCAAACTAGGCTGGGCCTGTTTTCGGTAGTTTAAGATTTCGACTCTGGCCTTTTGGCTTTTCTCTGGCTTTCGTTAAGCTAAGTAATTACTATATTTGGAAACATCTATATTTTGCTTTAAAATGCTAAAAAAAAAAAAAGTTTTGAGCATTTTCAAATTGTTCCTCATTGCTTATATAATTACCTTTTACTCTTTCTAAAAAAATTAACACTAGATATGACCAAAGTTAGACAGACGCTTTAGCGTATAATTAGATACTCTACTCTTGTTTCGTGTGGGCAATATTGTATTTTACCGAGTAAAACTAAATTCCTCATAATGCTTATCGGTATCGAGAGAAATGGTGGCATAAAATATTCATAGAATTTAATGCAAGGTGAAAATGTAAAACCTAAAATAGCAAAAGTAAATTTCTAACAAAATTTCTTTTGTATGTAGTATCTGACTAAGGTAAGATTCAAACTATATGACTTGAACCGTATGGTTAGTTTTAGTTTTTCCTAAATAAACTGTAACCTATATCATTTGTGAATAAATATAGTTGAATTTTTATATGAAAAATATAACTAAATATATCTCACTGGAGATCTATAAACTACATATATATATATATTCTTCTTCTTCTTCTTACATTGTATGTCATGTAGTCCTTGAATCGACCCACGAGCCAACTGTTCGACGGCCTTTCCTCCCAAAGTCCCTCCACCAAGGATTCTTTTAAGATCGAGACATCGATAGGAGTAGCTCTAACTCAAGTTAAACATTCTCCAGTAGGTGTGGAACTCCTATGTTACCACTTAAAGACAGTTCTTCTGATCATTCACCTTTCCCTACATGACGTCATATGTTTTGTGGTCGAGACATGCATGTGCATTCGTAAAATGCGACATAAATACTACATAATTTTATTTGTGACTAATCCTATTAGTTTGGATGTAAGATAAGGCTTTTTAATCTGTCTTATATTATGTACACTCTTATTGCTTTTACATACCTTTAAACTAGAGGCGGCAATTTCTGAGCGAGCATGATATACTTCGCAAAATCCGCATGGGGTAGAACACGAGCATATGACTAACTTGAAACCAACGAGATTGACACCATTGTATTCCTTTTATTAAATGAATTTGACATCGTTGTCTCAAAGTTATCCTATCTTATAGATTACATGAAATGACATGGATACGAATTGTCATCCATATTCAAACAGGTCCAATTAACAAGGCTAGTGACAATTAAGAATCACCAATTTTTCCCCCTGTCATCTTGATGATAAGTTCATAACTATAAGTTCTGTGATGAGGATTCAGTCAAAGAGTCTTATTAATTTTCATGCAACCAAATAAGGAAATATGAATTTTATTGTTTTGATTTTCTCATGACATGATGCTTTATGTGTCAAACTTTTACTAATCAAATGTGCCTGTTAATTTCTCTACTTCAAACATCAATTTCATTGCTTATCTTGGTGACACCCTCATTTCTCAAATTGGAAGTACACTTAAATCGGTCATTATTTTTCATTATTTCAAAGAGCGAAATGCAAATTGGCTAGCAAATTGGGTTATCCAACCCAACAATACAAGTGATAATGATTTAATAGATAGGCCACCAATAGGTTTGCTTTCTTTGTTGCTAGTAGATCAAATTGGATCATGTTTTATTAGGAGAGTAACAATATAATTTTGAGTCATACCCATTTTCTTACCCGAAAAAATATGCCTATTAACATGAGTATAATTCATCATCAAAGTGTTTGGTCTAGTTGATTAAGTCTTATAGCCAAGACGTCTTCTCTTCTTCGGCATTCACAATTATGCACCTGCTTATACTAGTATTGTCCCTAATTCAATCTCCTTGCGCAAAAGCCTCACAGGATTAGAATTTCAGTGGTGCTACGATGATAGGCTTCTCCATCCGACAACTTAGCCTCGGCTCACCTCGGTTTACTATCATCATCTAGGGCTCAAACAGATAATGTGGAATCTTATACAAAAGTCTCAGCTGGTTGCCGATCGCTCCTTCGAACTTTCACCCTATTATTTATCAAAGACAAACGATACAATGATTCCGCAATATTTGACTGACATTTCACTAGTCACTGCAAACTTCTAGCTCTTGAAGGGCTTCTGATATTTCCCCAATTACCTCAAAATCATAAAATCCAATATGACAATCCTCGATGCAAGAACTTCTCTTTGAGTCTAATTAATCGGCTCTTCCCATTTGACAAATGGTCAACAATTTCACTTTATAAAAAGCTGAAAAACAATAGTCAACTCCATTCACTAGGTAATCCAATATCCAACGACCAGAATTAATTTGCCTTTTCCTTTTCTTTTTCGGTTTTTTGACTTTAAAACAAGCTGCAATTCCCGAGGAGTATGTATCCGTGGATCACGGGACTAACATTTAAACCATTGTAGTGGTGCTGTCTCCAACCATCCAAACATCAAAATTGAATTGCGAAATTAATATCATCTCATCGTGCCACGTTAAGCTCATAACCTAAATTTGTTCTATTATGACCATTTTCTGGAGTCTTCTAAGTGATCCAACGCTTCCTTCGAATTCCCAAGTCGTGATCCATATATGATCGTTAGTTCTCAGTGAAGGGGAAAACGGTTCAAAGCAAAAATTTGGACATGATTACACAAGCGGAAAAACTTGTCAAATCAATCCTAAAATTTTCAATTGTGCAAAGTCAGTCCTAAATTTAATTTCAATGTAGTCCCTTCAGTCAATTCTTACCGGAAATCGCCAATGTGGCAATGTGTCACATAAAATGGCCAACTATGACCGGATCGTAATATTTTTTATTTCGAGAAATAATCAATTAGAAGAATTCACACTTGAATTTCACGCAAAAATTTAGGACTAAACTAATATAATTAGAAACTTTAAAATTGAATTGACATATATATATATATATAATAACTATAGAATTGATTAGGTAATTTTCGCTTACACAGGCAATAGATTTAATTCAAGTTGCTCATGTCACACCATAGGAAAATTGAGTTTGAAACTTGTAATGGATGTTTTCTTTAACAAAATCAATTGATGGCCAATCCGAATCTAAAATATTAATCTTGCTCTTCTCCTGTAAAACTTCAAAGAGATTTCAGCAAATTGTCCGCCTATTTTATTCTGGTGCTATATCTTGTTTTATGGAAAAATTTCAAGTAAATGCCCAAAATGGGGTTGTTTTCTTAAGAAGAATTTCAAAATGAATCTTATCTCAAATGACCAATTTAGTCTCCAATAAGATCTTAAACTCGTAATTCAGTCGAATCTTAGCTGACCGGCTTGCACGTACTAACTCCAGTGTTCGAGTTTCTTCAAACCGGATAAAAATTGGAACATTTGGAACAGAATTGCGTCTGATGTTGGGGGGTTTTGGGTTTTAATGATGTAGGTAGGACTGGAGGTAGAGAGACCTACGAAGTGAAAGCTGACAAGAGAAAACACAGTCGCAAGAACTGCCACTCGTTCTTTCCTTCTGTCCGTATGTGGCCGACGCCGGAAGAGAAAGAACAAGAAACGCAGATTTCTCTCTCCCTCACCTTCTTGATTTCACCATTGACTTTTACGCTCGACATATCTCGTTAATGTTTTTTCTTTTCCTCCTCCTTATCCTCCTCATCATCATCCATCATTCATGCGTGCAAAACGTCTGAGCAAGGCCAGACCAACAACGTCGCCATCGCTCCACTGTTTGCAGACCTAATTCCTCCGCCCCCTCGTGGTCGGGAGAGGGGCTCGTGATAATACGCAAAAGCGCTCGTCCGCAAATTGCCGTTAGCCACGCGTCTCTCCCGTGTCAGATGAAAGCCATTTTGACCTTCGAAGGAAGTCATCTTTGATGGAGAGCTGATATCGTCACTCATCTTTGATGATTCTTGATTCTGATGATGGCGATGGCGATGTTACGAGAGAGAAATGCCTAATTTCTTTTGAATTGATCGACGAGGAGCGGTTCCTTCGAATTCCAACATTTCCCTATAAATGTCCGAATTCAAAACGTCTAATGTGGGCAAGAGTTAAAGTTAATCTAATTAGTACGTTGAAATTAGACAACATAACACGAGTCATTCAAATAATAATTCAAAACACTAATTGAACTCATTATCTAATGGAAAAACGTTGAATACTCGATATTAGTGTATATCTTTTTATTATTCATCTTATATTATGTATTTTTCTCTTCTTCTTTTTTCGAAACCTCCGAAGCAGGGTTAGCTGTCCGTTATATCTCAATCACTCAATCAGACTCAAGACTGTTGGAACCAGTTCGCACGTAAAAAATCTGCACCAGTCCCACACAACAACGATCGTCAACCAACCACTCCCGTCTCTTCTATTTTTCCGCCGAACCCTTTTTGCACAGTGCTACTGATTTCCCCATACTCAAGCTCATTATACAACACAGATGCCGAAACTTTCAGACAGACAGAGAGAGAGAGAGAGAGAGAGAGAGAGAGAGAGAGAAATTAATACTTCTTTTTGCGTTTGACGGTCAGACCCTTCAAAAACGTGCAAGGAAGATAAGGCTTGAAAAAAAGGGCAGTTCGAAAGCGGACTGCTTTCAGGGATTCAATCAGTCTTTTTTATCACTCCAACGTGTGCTGAGATTGGCCAATCTCAGTCTCTGTGGCCCCCTTTTCCCTCGTTCTGACTCCAGCTACTGTGTATACCGGTACTCTATCGTGTGCACTCGTCTTACTGGAGTTCTATGCATACCGGGAATACAAAAGGGTCATTGATTCTCTCTCGCGGTCCTTGAATGAAATGCATTTCGGCACATTTTGCATAATAGGATCCATGAGACTGATTAGATGCATCAATGACTTATCAATAACTAAGGGTGACAACTCAAATGAGGTTATTCAGTGTTACATTGACACGAGAACATATTTCATGGTTCTATCGCCATGTTAGGTTGCCAATGGATTGATCCGGGCGCACGAATAATGTTATATCATTCTCGATGTGACGGAACACGTTCAAGACACTGGAAGCTCAGAGAATTGCAATGGTTTGTGTGACGTGCAATTAGCAGTATGTGGCCGATTACATGCGGTGCAATGATTATTTAATTGTTTGTCACAAATAGTAAGGATGCCTCACTACTTTTCTTGACCTTTCTTTATGATGAATGCGGAATTTCTTTACGAAAAGCATGGAGAATACTTCCTTTATCATATGATTAATCTGATAGAACTTCTCATTACTTTGGTTTTCCTTGCGCGCGCCCCCGCAAAGTGCATCGGCTAGGTAAACATCCCCAGAAAAACTAGAAGTCGGGATCCAACTCCGCCTCCCACATGCCTCTCCCTAGCTAGCCCATGACCAGTAGCCTAATTACATAGTTTCTATGGCCCTAATTACATTTATCAGTTTAATCGTGTAAACAATACATGCATTAGCTAAGGAATAGAATCTTAATTTTTTAGATCATTGCACTCCAGATTCGTCAACAATCTAATCAGTGCTGAAATTCATGTCCGCTACTTCATTCCCACTTCTCTGTCACTTATTAGCTTGCTTACTCAAACGGGTTTTGAAAAAAAAAAATTAGCTAGAAAAATTAGCATATGCCAAGTTAAGAAACATTTCCATGAAGATACAAATATATAATCACTCCTGCTCGACTTCTGGGCAATAAATGACATAGCCATGTAGCATTGCTATTACACGATGATCGCCTAGGGTTTCTGACGTTCATCACAATTACAAGATTCGACAAAGCAAGCGCGCTTTGTGGACTAAAAGAAAATGAGAAAAAGGAGAAAAAAAAAATGGGATACCAAAGACAGACGCAAAAGGAGCATTTAACCATGTTGATCATAATGAGGTACTACATAGTTCGTCAAACTTCAAGTTTTCCAAGACCAACCACAAACCCGATTCATACGGAAACTTAACTTGGACTCACGGCAATGTAAACCGTAATAGATAGAGAGAGAGAGAGAGGCAGCACAGTGACCACAGCTAAGACAGCTTCTGCTTTACCTCCTTAGCCTCCACGCGTGCTCATATCTGCAACCCGAGAAAGACGCGAGTGAGTCGAGGTCAAAAGATAGTAAATGCTGATTAACAAGCAAAGTTCAGCTCAAACAGGAACTAACAAATCAATCAGTTCTCACTGCCCAACACATCTTTTCGATTCACCAGTCAAAAGTTTCTCAACCGCGAAAGATCTTGTACAGAAAACATACTCTACGTCAAGAGCAGCAGGGATTCAAGATATTATAATGATAGTCACCAGATAGTAAGAGGCGCCGTGCTGGAGTGACAGAAGAGTGAGACCCCACTCATTGGTGAGAACGAGCTGACCCGAGGCGTTGATGAGCACTGCGTCATCCCCGAAGGCCTCCCTCACGTTGAACGGCCCGGATGCCACCTGGAACGCCACGTCATTGATGAACACCGTGGATTTCGCCTCGTTACTGGCCTCCGGGACACCTGCAGGCACGCGATCAGCTCTCTCCTCCTCTCAGAGTCTCGACTCTAACGCACGCATGCATTTGCCAATTTATACGCACGCATACGCACATCAGTCCAACGCAGCGGTCAAATACATCAAATTCAAAGACTCAGTTTTCGTTTTCCTCTCCTTTTTTTTTTTTACTTTCTTTTTTGTTGCTGCTGTTTCATCACCCATGCACACGTTCATCCAGACAGATCGCAAAACCCGGATTCAAAATCTAATTCCCACTCTTCACGATTAATTGGAATAGTGACAGACATTCAATTTTTTTTTTCTTTGTTTTATAGTTTTGATGCATCAGTCACTTCCATGAGACCAGACCTAGACTGACGTGCATGTATCACACATGATCTTTAAACAAATTGAGGGAGACAAACATATATTCTTATGCCCTTGCTTATCCTCCTTTTGACCTACATTCTTTGTTTTTATCTTATGTTTCCAAAAATAAACCTTGCGCTAATGGAGCTGCACACCCATAGGAGGCAGACATTGTCTGCTTACACCCTTTATTTAGTATTTTTAAATATAATTAGCGCAGAAATTTTTGCAAGAAGAAAGCCCTTCAAGGAGCTAGGCCTACTTTTCTCTATATGTGGTAATAATTTAATCTCCAGTCATATCTAAGTGAAGAGCTTTCTTACCCTGAACATTGTCGATGTTGGTGCTTGGAAGAGGAAGGCTAGTAGTGACAGTCGCAGGAACAGCAGAGTGAGTCGTCCCTAAAGGGTTGATCACAGAATAGTTATTACCCAGAGAGCTTGTTGGCAATTGCATCATCTTCATTTTGTGATGATCACCTTGCCCAAGTTTCTCAGAAACAGCTGCATTGTTGTTGTTGTTGTTGTTGTTCATAATCTCACTAAGTAAAAGGCTTGTGCAAGGGCCAATATTAGGGCTTTGCTCATGAGGAACTTGAACCACACTTGTCAGTGGAGAGAAGCAAAACCCTTGACCAGATTGAGTGAAACCACAAGTGCTTACGCCCTGATGACTTGGTTGTGGGAAAAGCAAGGACGGCTGGGTGAAAAAGTCCCCATGATGAGTCTGAGAGAAATAGGCCTGGTTCATGGAGATAACCGGATTTGGGACATCAAGAATGTCCGTAGAACACGAACCTAGGGACAAGTTTGTCTTCCTGGACCCGGTTGGAGAGGTCCTGTCAGACGAGGAGGACGACGAAGATGAATTTGGAGCTGTGACGGTGGGCGACATTGAAGATGTGATTGGATTGAAATTTTGGTTGTTGCTGCTGGTGTTGGTGTTTTGGTTTTGTTGTTGCTTCTGTTGTTTCGAGGTCTGGAGGTGACGGAGCTTGTGCTTGCTTCTAGATTTCCGGTTCTGGAACCAGTAGAACACATTGGCGTCGCCCACTTGCCCATACTCTTGCAATTGAGCCCTGATCTTCCGAATCTCCTCCCTGGGGGGGTTGACCATCCCGGAGTCGAAGATCGCCTCCAGTATGCGGATTTGCTCCGGCTTCGGGTTCCACCTCGGCTTTGGCTCCGGGGTTCGCTCCTCACAACCTTGAAAGAAACATAAATGAGCCCTTAATTATACATCTTCACCATCAAGCAAGCTCTGTATAAATAAGCTATGGAAAAGGTTGGCCGGCACACTTGCGTTTGATATGTTTCAGTTATGTGACTTTTATGTGTATCCAAGAATGTTCAGTTACGTTGGGTCTTGAGAATTGATTACCATATTACTGTGTCAAAATCAAGCTGAAAATGATGAAAGAGTAATAGCAAAGCCATGATTGGCAATATCATGGGTTGTTTTTGCATGGTGGGCTAGAGAGATAGACTGATGAGTTGAGGATCAGAAGGGGGTTCAGAAAACGATGAGAGAAAATCATAATTCGCATTATATACCTCAGAAAAAGGGTAAAAGCCTTATATTTTGCACGCATAAAAGAAAAGGAAGTTCATATCCTTGTAAGTGTCAAATTAATTAATATCGTTATTACCTGATGAGTACGGCGAAGTTCTGTGGCATCCACTTGATGACAGGAGAGAAGGGTTGAGATCATGTTGCCATTGATGATGCTGAGTGTTGCAGGGCTTGGACTTGAACATGCTAGGCCAGTGTCTATTTGATGAAGCCATCGATAATCTCTTGCAAAGATAACAAGCAGCAATAGGAATATGAAGAAGATGATCTCTCTGAACAGTCAGCCAAAGAGAGAGAAAGAGAGAACGACACTGCAAAGAACTCTTTTGTCGCTCTCTTTTTTTTAGGGTCACTGCAACTTCAATCGCTAAAAGCACCTCCTCTCTTCTTATAGCCTCTTCACTTTCACCTACCCTCTGCAAATTCAGTCCATTTTTTCAATTAAGTACACAGTCCTTAACCCATCCCCCCGAGAATTTTGTTTTTCAAAAAGAAAGAGAAGGAAAGAAAGAAACCCTAACTGATTAATACATATCAAAAATAAAAATAAAAATAAAAACCCAATAATGAGAAGTGAAAATTTATCAAGTTGATTAAAATAGGCAAGACCAACAACAAGAATCATCTGTGGAAACATAAACAAGAAGGGAAATGGAATTAAATGAAAAGTTTGGGATGAGTACAATAACACCCATACCTTTGCTTTGCCTTACGTATATATTTCCGCAATAGGACTGAAATTATTATCATTACTTGTGTGCATACTCAAAGTACAACAACTTTTCCCAATTCCTTCCCCTCAGGAGGAGAAGCAGAGTGAACATGGAAAGCTACGCATGTAGGGATTTTTATTGGGAATTTTTCAGGCTGAGAGAGAGAGAGAGAGAGAGAGAGAGAGAGAGAGATGTTAATGCAAAAGCTATGTGGATTGAACAAAGAGGAGAGAGAACGTGTGGAACTTTTGAGTCTTGATCTGATCAGTTTGTCTCTTTCTTTCCATCGTTTGTTACAATTATTATTACCTTTTCTATTCTCTCTCTCTCTCTTTACATTGTGTCGCTTGGGTTTGCTTGCAGGGAGTATTTATGGGTGAGTGAGAAGGAGAAGAAGAAGTGAGATTATTCTAATGGAAGCGGTTGTTGCAGAAATAAATACGGGGGTGGTGGTGATGAATATGAGTTAGTCTTAGTGTTTGAAAGTCAACGAGAGAGAGAGAGAGAGAGAGCGCTTTTTAGGGTTTTTTGTTGTTTTGATTGATAAAGCGGTGGGAAATTAATTGCAAAGAAAAAAAGGGAAATTGGTTATTTCGAGCATAGCAAGAGAGGGCCTCTTTTCTTCTTGGGTTGGATTGACTCGAGGTTAATTAAGTTTTGGGTACTTAATTAACCCTTTGTTCTAAATGATACCTTCCCATTGGTCAAATTTCCGAATTTTATCTCAAAGAATGTGTCCGTTAAAGCTCTTCTTCTTTCTTTCTTTTAAGTAGGTTTCGAGCTCCACATTTTGAATTGATCAAATACCTTTTTGTGGCAATGGCGTACCCTAGTCACGAGTCTTGATCTTCGTCATCCATGTAGGTAATTCTAAGATAAGCTGGACCGAATTCATAACTTTGAGCAAGTTTAATTTAATTCTTTCGCTCAATTTTCATTGTTGAAAGTCACATCTGTTATTTCGCGAAGTCAAAGTAATTCTTTCATCAATGAAAGTTTATTAGGACTCATTATTTTACTAGAATAATAACATATCATGGTATTCTCGAGTTTGAATAATCTTATGTAAGGCCACGATATTTGAATTATAACATTTCAGCTCCATTTTCAACCCTTGCCGGCCAAAATGAAGGAAACAAAAAGAAAGGAAAAATGTCTACGTTAGTATCGGCCTTACCACTTAGGACGATTAACGTCCAAATCAGCAATTTCTAATCTAAATTGATCGAATGGACTAAATTAGTACTAATGTGATAAGGGGTCGATCCAATTAAAAAATTTAAGACTGAATTAGTACTTATGCAATAGGTTTAAGACTTTTTGGATACTTTTCTCAAATACATATGAGGAACTAATGATATATGGCTTACGATATTCCTTACGATGCAAAAAGAAGACCCAAAGCAAAACATTTTCTTTATATTTTTCTATATTACATAGGATTTCCGAATCTTTCGACTCAACTAACCTTATGGATATAAGCAGACCACTTCGTTTACATGGAAGTCATCGCAAAAGCTCAAACTAATAACACATGTGGAGTGTTTGGGGAACCTCACACGGGAAATTGGCTCTGCAGGCATCTTAGAAAATCAAAGCCAAAAGCCTAAACTAACATGTGGAGGAACACTACATGAGTATAAAGCCCATTGAAACTCCATAAGCAAGCAATGCGGGATACTTTAGTAGTCAAAACACTAAACTGCCGAACTGGTTGTTTTAATCATTTTTGAATTTATGATAGATATGCTTGCCAAAAGATTATATGATTTTTATCATCCTCTTTATGTACATTGTATTAAAAATTTGTACGTTAATAATAGATACTAAGTTATAACCATATATATCAAGAGTGAGCATCGATTTAGGGTAGACCTTGAACTAAACCAGACCAAACAATGCAATTCGATTCCCACAAGAAACAATCCAATCCTCAGTCCCAAAAATTGGACACTGGTAATGTGCGATTTGGTTCCAAGGTCAGGGTGCTTAACCAAACCGCCAAACTAACCTTGGATCTAATCCACTTAAACTATGTTGTTTGTTTTACTTTCAAGTAATTTAAATTTGGAGCAATCTTTTATAGATAAATGGGGAATTAAGTTCTACAACTCGTGTTTCATCTTACGTGTTTCAAACTTTTTTATGTTTATTTCATTTTAAGTGTTCATCTTTTATGGATAGTTACTTTTGGAAAGTGGAGATTTCTACTCTTGTTTTTGCTTTCATTTTGCTTGACAAAGGAATGAGTTGGATAAATCCTTGTTGCTTGAGATTTTTGTTTGGCTTTTATTGGTATTTTACCGCTAGCCGTTTTGTTGTTAAGTGTCAAAATATTGCATGTTGATGGATATATACATTGAAATAATAAGTTTGTCCTTTCAAGGAATACAGAAAGTTGAAATAAAAGAGAAAAAAAAAATAATCGAACAATTCCATGGACCGACCTAGAACTAGACTAGACCAACAGGGTTGCCTTTAGAGTCTACATGATCAGTTTCCGATTTTAAAAAATGAGAACCAATCATGTGTGGATAGGTTTTAAATTCCAAAATTAGCTTAGCCTAATCTTAAAACCGCTCACCCCTAATATTTACCAAACTTACATGACAGTTTTATGAATAATTAGTCCTACTCACTATCTCAGGTTCAAAGAATGTGAATTCTCTCCTAGCTGGTTTGCTCATTTGTCGAATTATCTTTTCCTCTCTTTTCAAATTGAGAAAGACATCATTGGTGTCGAGACAAAAACTAGATAATTCTATTCTCGCGACTTAATTCGAGTATATTGTCAAAAAAAAATCATATATAAAATACTTAAGTTATTAGATGAAAAATGGTAGCCACTTATATAGGTTTGGACGTCGAGAGAGCCGACAGGATACCTTTTCCACCATTGATGCACAAAAACTACATAGCATGTTTGTCGTATTTCCATATAAACATTTTTCCTCGCTCACCACCCTAAATTGAGATTTGCAAAGTTCTTATCTTGCTCCATGACATTTTTGCGCCAGTCAAATTTGCATGTACTTTGTCGATATTGCAAGAGGTTAAGCAATATATACTTAATTAATGAAGCTTCGGATGTCCCCTGAATCGAGCAATTTCTTATTCTAACTTTCCGAAATCCTCAAAACCCTAATTCACCGACAAAAAAAAAAAAAAAACTAATCGAATGAGCGAGCGAACAGGGAGTCAGAAAGAGAAAGAGAGAGAAAAGGAGGCGGAGGTGCTGAGGGAGGGAGGGCATGTGGAGGAGAGGATGGTGATGGAGCTGTTTAGGGTTTCCTTTTTTGTGTTCATGAATACGTTCAGTGTTTAATAAACATTGTTTAATCTAATTGTTTTTATTTCGAAATTAGATCAGTAATGTGTTTCAGGATTTATAAGTTAAAGTTAAACTGAACCATTGTTTTCCTTACTACCGAAAAGAAATCCAACTTGAAAAGACCCGGAAATTTTTTTTTTCGGTTCCGACAGTTCTTTTTTCACGTCTCTAATATTTATCATGCACATGAATAGAAGAACAAAGAAATATCACATTGTTCAACGAACCCTAGATGCTGTCGGAGTAATGCGGACGAAATCGCAAAAATATATAGGCACTTAAAAAGGAATGGCCCATGAATTTATATATCAAAAAGACGGAATATGATCACCCAAATCTTCAAATGAATTGTCAATTTGTCTCGTACAGCTGAACAGTAGTGTTAACTACCCGAGCAGGGCATACTATGTTGGATTCTCCCCGCTTCTCACCGCACAAAATTACTTTTGAAACCACGTTTTTCGCCTACGTTCGATGTCACCATTGAATTTCAGCGTTAGAATGCCTAACTTGTAAACCCAACTACACTTCGATCCACCAAGTTAACCCCCGAGTTCGAATCGCATTACAGGCTCGACGCTTTTCGAGGCGCAAAAACTCGGAATAACCACGTCGCCTCGACTAATCCCTCTTCAATAGATATATGTCCTTGTTTGGACAATAAATTATTTTGGACGGGGGGGGCACATGATTGCATTGAATGAGGAGGGGAGAGGTGGGGGGTAAATGTCTAAAAATGCCGAATGAGATGGGTATGTGTGTCGAAGCTTGAAATGCGCTGAACGAGCTGGAGCTCTTGTTGCAAACGTGCAAGCAGTAAATACGCACTCTCTCACGACACCAACATGCGACCATTAATTGCGCTCAATCCGCTCGCTCGCTCTCGCCCATGCGTCGTCATACGTGGACCTGTCCTCACTCCATCTCCTCTTCTTTGGGCACTGAAAATCGAGCGACCGGAGATCGTCAGGATTCCTTTTTCGCTGGTCCTTCTTTCTTCGTACGCATCCAACATCTCCATCTTACAGTGACCTTAGCGTAATGCGAATGATGCAAATTGTGCTAATAGAGTGAGGCTACAGCCGATCAAGAACCTTTGTTCAAATTGGTGGGCGCCACTCGAATGTCGTGAGGTCTAAATCCTAGCTTGAAACAAGGAATACAAAAAAGATCGCATGTGAGAGGTCGGCACCATGGTAGTTATGGCTGGTTAAGAAAACCACATTTTCGTAGAGGCATTGTCATGAACTTCCTCCGCATTAGGATCGGTCTCGCTTTGCAGGCTCTCCGGATCTCGTTTTCTTTCAATCGCCTTTGCCGGGTGCAACGTAGATTTCTATATTTAAAAGCCAATGCATTAGGTGCCTCTCATCCATGTGAATGTATCTACTCTGCTATGTATATTCCTTCTTCCTTCGCTTAAAACAGAAGAAAGGTAAAGAGCTACTTCATCACTCTGTCGGTCGGCCAATTGCATAGTCTACCGCATTTACAAATATATATCCATGAAGGTCACGTTTGGCTCCGACAGAACATTCTGATTGATAGGATGCGTGTGTGGGCATCACCCAAGATCGCGGATGATGTCCACGTTTATGCCCACTAAATCAGAGACCTCATATGTAGAAAAACACAGGACATCCGTATAAATATGCATGCAACATATGAGCAGATAAGAAGATTTCGCGAGATATTTAAAAATGACATCCAATCTGAGTACCAGACCAGCCCCAACACAATACAGCCACAATCAAATTAATGGTCTCGAGAAAAACTTTGGAACAAAGAAATGCCTTATGGGTTGTTCTGGGCTTATTCGGAATTTAAGACCTCATCCACAATATCATTACTCTCCTAGTTCTAGTATAAACTGGGTTATTTTAGATAATTATATGGTCTGTTTCTATATTAATATATCTATTAGGCACGTTTCAAGTTCCGGTGTCGATTGGAATTGGATTTCAGGTGCATTTAGCAAGCAATCTTGAATATGGGACAAGTTTGAGGTTATACTTAGGGGCTAATTTGCCATCCCCAGTTGGTAGATCCCAACCAACTTCCTCAATGACCCTCCACATTCTTTTAGCAGCAACAAGGGACAGTATTACAAATCAAAAAGAAGCAATGGGCTGTAATTCTGCTTTCCAAATCTTTGGGAATGAACGGACAAACAAACCATACCGGAATGAACAGTATTCAAACAAAAACAAAACTGGCCATGGGTTTATACTCACTGGGGGAAGTGCCATTCATTTACATTAGACCTTTCATTAGAGACTTAAGGGGGCTGTGGATTTACATTAGAGTACTGTTGATGGAAAAGGACATTCGTTTCACGAAAGAAAACTTTCTAGGAAACACTGCACATTAGATTACCATATACAGTCTTCCGTTTCCTTCAGATCCTTGGAAAAGAGATCCTCATAGCACAATCCAGTCTCGTACAACGAAATAGGGTTGAGACATCTCTCCTGGGTGCAAAATCTTATTGCCTAAGACCGAAAGTATCTGCAACAGAGGAATGGTCAGCAACCGATCAGGAGTTTCATAACGAAAACATGTAATAACACACCGCTGCCACAACAGACCAGGTTCATACATTGTAAGGGGTCTCATATTTCTTCTCCTCATTAAAGTACAAGTACATATCTTGATCAACAGTGGACCAGGAGAAAAATGTAACAGGCTGGATGGTTCACTGTGAGAAACATGACGGGCATTAATGAGCACCAACGCTAGGACTTGAGGCCTATGCAAAAAACGGACTGCACAAGATGCTATTCTAACCTTGTAAAGAACAGCATCATGCTAAGAACAGCTTTCCAGCTAAACATTAGAACGGCAAAAGGAACGAAATATATAGCCTGTTTCCAGGAAAGAAAGAGAAGTATATGCCTGATGTCAGATTAACAGGTCTGGTGCAGATGTAACAGGCCGCAATGGAAAGCTAGAAAGATCGTATTAAACTGGAATTACACTCCATAGTCCATCCTATAGAATATTCCTCTGTTTTTTTTTTTTTTTTTTTTTTTTTTTTTGGGTAAGACCAGTAATATCTAGGTAACAGGTAATAGTCTACAACTAGCCAGAAAAGCTCAGCACATTCATTACGGCATACAATGGTAAGTGCTGAGAAACAAGACCATGAAACTTAGAGAATAATTACAAGAAGATATCAAAGAAAGATAAACCTTATCTGCAGGAAGAGGATGATCACAAGAGCCATATACAATCGAAGAACCTAAGCTAAGGCCATTGCCAAATAAAAAGCAGTTTGATTACATCTCCAATCAAATCCACAACATGTTATGGATTGCATGATAAGCATACAGCAAGCTCGCTTGCATGGATAATGTTAGAGAAGAAACAGGTCCTATGATCATTGATAAGCAAGCAAGACAATTCCAGAAAAGAGAGAAGAAAAAAATACTTCTGTACAAGATAAAAGGTCCATTCATACTATCTTAAAAGAAAGTCCTTTATTTTTGTTTTGGTACCTCAAAGCAACCAAGTTTACTGATGCAAGGTGGCATCTGAATAAGATAGACTCAGAGCCGTGCAAATCTTCGTCAGACCATGGAAAAATTTTGTCTATGTAGAGACCGCCAACTTTTTTTCATGTTTAAATTTAATATGAATCCAAAAGCAAAGTCTGAAAAGATAGAGAAAGTATGGCCCATCACTCTACGGGCCTGACCACGACCAAAGACAAGAAAAGGCTTTGGACCTAAAAATATTCAACATCACCAGGAACTTTCTACATCTGAGTAAATCTGGCCAGCAACCAACCAACTGACGATAGTATTCAGCTTTCACTCCCTCCTCACTTTGTACCTCTAGTCCAAGGAATGTTTCCTCGAATACGGCAAGAAACCTCAATATTGTCAATGGGAGCTTTCGATATCTGAAGATTGTTCCCCCCATTTCAGATTCAATGTCCCAACAGATCAGCTCGTGTGGTAAAAGCAGAGAACCTCCCCCCAACTTAGTCGGCGAGCCTACCTCTAAAGAAAATGTCAGCTTGAGCTTGTTCAAGATCAATTTTGAAGCTACCACATCATTATAGAGCACCCAGCTCGAATCAAATCTTCCAATTATCTAAGCACAGCACCTCGTCAACACCATTTCGTAGGGGCATACAATTCTAAATTCTCTAATTACCCTCATTTGCGACACGAACCAAATCTTCCAACTATCTAAGCACAGCACCTCGTTAACACCATTTCGTGGGGACATAAATTTAGAATTCAATTCTCTAATTTCCCTCATTCGCGACACAACATCGGCATCAATTCACCAAATGCAAATGCTCATAAACAAAGCCATACTCTCCCCCATTAACCTATCACTCTTCACAAGATCATAGAGCTGTAAAAACTTAGGAAAGCAAACCCGAATTACCGGTCTTTAGTATAATCACACTCATAATACTATCCATCTTCTACAAATTAAGCCACCGCAAAACCGATAATTATAGCACTAGTCAGCATCAATATTACCAACAAAGTCTCACCATTCACCATGGAAAAGAAAAGCAAGCAAAGGACCATGGTACCTACAACGCCAACCGCAACGCGACTCCGTCTACCCGCTCGCTTTCTCCGGCACGTCCTTCTTCGGCGAATCGTCGGCGCCGCTCGGACGCGTCGGCGGCGCGTGAGAATCGTCCCCGAGCGACGGCAGCGGGTTGCCGCCCTTGATGACCCAGCCCAGGGCGAAGAACGCGGCGCCGGCGAGGATCGCCGTCCCCCAGGCTTGGGAGTACCACCGGCTGTACTGCCGGATCGCGTACCGCCACTGCTCCCGCAGCGCGACCGGGTCGGGGTTCGCCGCGTCGGGCGGGTTCGGGTACTTGACCCGGTGGCCGGAGAACTCCTGGGGGTGGGACCCGCCGCTCGGGATCTCCGCCGCGGGCGGCGGCGGAGGGCGGGCGGCGGCGGCGGGGCTCGGGTCCTGGCGATCGGTCATGGCGGCGATTTCGAGCGTGCGGAGTGAGGCCGAAATGAGCGTCGAAAGGTGCGCATGAAAGCGTGGCTCGGGTGAGAATCGCTCGACGTTGATCACGGCCGTTGATCGCTGTAGAACTTGATGTAATCGACGGCGACGGTTACGTGTGATCGGTGGATGCGGGTGCAGACGAGTCTGCACCGCGCGACACGGAGTCTGTCTGTTTGAGGATGCGAAGGACACGTAGCACCGGCTGCACGACACGTGCGTATCCCACGTGCGAAAAACTTTAAGCAAAACAAAAAAGGATAATAGAGAAAAATTCATTTTTACTCTATCTGATGCCTGCAATTTTTATCTCTGATCGATACACATTAGATTTGCCGAATTACAAAAAATATATTACTTGAATATAGATTTGAGTGAAGTAAATTAAATGAACAATTTGGTTTTAATAAAAATCATAACACTGAAGCATATATTGAAGAAATTATTTATGATATATAACGTCACTTAGGAATATATTTAAAGCTGCTTTCAAACTACTCATCTTTTAAAATTCAATTCTAATAAGAAATAAAATTTTCCAAAGATGAAAAATCAATTTAAATAAACACAATATTGAACAAAGATGTCATCTCTCTTGCATCGTGACAATCACAACGCGTGACGATCACAATGCGTAAATTGAAGTACCACTAGGCGAGCACGGGAGGAAATATTACAAACTCTCTATTATAAAGAAAGACTTCATTAATGTTCTCGACTCTAATTTTAACAATATATGCAACGAATATGTAAGATGTTTGATTTTTTTTATGATTTGGTGGTCCATTTGATTTCAAGTTCAAATATTTGCATAAACCTCGGAATCCCAAACCCTGTTTGTCTATACTATCCTTAGCCATTTGGGACACTAAGGGCGCGCATGATAGAATTTCTGTTTCTCGATTTCTCTGTTTCTCTGTTCCCCGAAACGGGTTTGGAACAAAAATCCATTTAGTAACACAATTTGATTTCTCTATTTTTGAAACAAATTTTTATTCCAAAAATAGAGAAATCGAATAAATTAAAAGCTGAAATTTTTAATTTCTCAATTTCTGAAATATAAATATAAATTTTTTTTTCTCAACTTCTCAATTTGGTTAATTTAGTCCAAAATATTTTAATAATTTTTTAATATAATCATTTCAATCAATATTGATTGAAAATCTTAACCATTGGGCCAAATGGTGGGAATTGAATCAACAAAGCTTCATTTGTTGCATGCAAGAGATTTCACACATGGTAATAGTCAACTTGCCATATTCATATCTAACGAGTCTTTCTTCACCTACTCTTCCGTAGTACGCCAGACAACGGCTCTATTTGGCTAACTATTTTTTTAATCATAAACTTCATATTGAGTCGGTAAAAAGAGATCAAATCATTAAGGTTTCATCCGATTTTTCTTTTATATAGTGTCCTCACTTATCAAGACGCGGGTAAAAAGAGATCTAATAAGGAATATGTTGTTCTTGTAAGAGTGTTGATGAAAATATAGATTTTGATAATAAATTTTTAAATAATCCTAGTGTTGATAATTTTGAAAAAAACTGGTGACGATTTTTGAACATGGTGAGGATTTTTTGAACAAAATTTGGAAAGAAATTGGAATTAGACTTGAAGTTAGGATTTTTTTTAGGAGATTAGACTATTATAATCATGGCTATCATTAGACTTATTTGATTAATGTGAAATCAATTTCAGCAAAAACATAACGACATATTCACTACAATTGAATTTCAATTGATTTTTTTTTTGCCACGTTGTTTATTTTTCGAAAAAAAATATTACTTAATAGGAAACGTAAGCACATGTAATAGAAAATTTCATAAAATTGTATTTTCAACTTTCGTAATATATTAATATTATTTCGACTATTATTTTGTATTTGAAGATTTCCATGTTGTTATCTAATCAATTTCTATTTCAGAAATAGAAATTTTATTTCGTTATCAAACGGATTTTTGTTAGAAATAGAAATTTTGAGTCGTTATCAAACGAAGTTTTTTTTTCGCCGTAAACATGTCAGGAATAGAAATTGAGAAATCAATTTCGCCCGAGAAAATTAATTTGGAACAGAAATTTTGTCATGCGCACCTAAACCCTGTTTAGCCGATACCGTTGCAATCCGCCGCCGGCACCGGCCATTCAGGATCTACTCAACCCAACTTCGCTGGAGGCACGAGAAAACCTAGTTCATTCTTGTTTGTGCTGCCCGATGACACCAGCCGAGGAATGTCATAAGCTCAATTCTGCCTAAACTAGTGATGCAGCACGGCACTAGCAGCAGCTCAGAACATAATCAGCAGCCACATCGTGCTTTTTCTAGTTGAAAGTACAGGAGAAAGCACCAACCACGCAAGATGCCAACCATGGCATATACAACTGAAGGAGCATCACGTTCGTGGCAACAGCATAATAGTGTATTACTATATGATTTTCATAAAGTACAACAAGCCAACATGCACACTAGGTGATTCCGTCGCCTCACCTTACAAATTATTCTTTAGGTCACCCCGTGCCGACGCTCACACTCAAGCGCTTACAGCCACCGGACACCACACGTGATTGGTAATTACATGCTTTAGAAACTCATGCACCAAGCTTATCTATTCAACAGAGTAGCTTCTGCATGCATCAAGGTTCCGTCCTAAGCGGCTTCCTCTTCAAGGTTGTTAACCCGTTCGCATTCATCAATCCATTCGCTGTATCTGCAAAAATTTTAAATTCTTTTGAGAGTAAGAGGGAGAAAGAGAGGTATAAGCAGAAATGAAGAGGAAGCTATGGCCACAATGAACTTACATGTCTATGGCCTCAGTTAAAGCTGCAGAAATTACAAAGAAAAGTGGGTCAGGACGAATACACAAAACAATCTTTTCTGGAGAAAAGCGAAAACGAAAGAAACAGATTCAACCACATATAGTTTAAGGAACTACACATTCTCAGCTTCTAAATCACCCGAAACATTGAGGCAGTCAAGTGCAGAGAGCTCTTATCAAACAAATTGCAACTCGCTGCTTTCACATTGCACAAAAATAGAGGAAGAGTACCAAACAAACATTATTTAGCTCCAGTCATGACTTTTGGCAAAGATGATAGTCTAAACCAGAATTCCAGTGTCTTCTCTGCTTCCTTATGACAAACCAAATCTATACAGCTAAAACAATACTGATGGCTCTTGATCTCTTTTGATCAAGATATATGTTAAAAAGGGCATTCTAGACGTCTTGCATGCAGAAAGTATTTGTATTGCCCATAAATCATCCTATCAAAAAGCACGTAGATGTCGCCAGAACTTCATTGAGTCATTATGAAAACATGAGTAGTTTTTACCAGTATCATCATAAACATATACCACAAGTTGCAATCAGCAGAAAGTACGGGGGGAAGTATACCTGTGATGGAAGTGCTAAAGCTTTCCTGGCAGATTCCACATATGGCTTCACCAATGAGGTTCTTCATATCACTGAAATCAAAAACTGAAGATGAGAGTGCAATATCTCTAAATCAACAACATCAGGAGGGCAATACTTTAAACTTAAATTTTCTGGCTACAATGACATTCCCTCTCAATCATCCATTTTCCCTCCCCTCTCTGTTGCCATGTTAATTCCCTTCTAATTTCAATTCAACGCTTCCAAACAGCAGAATTATCGGTGACATTGCAACTCTGGCGACAAAATATTTCTAAACCTCGAGTTAAAGCAACTAGAGTTTCTTGGCAAGCACATGATATTACAATTTCCAGACATGCCAGGCTCCAACAGAAACTGTCCAGAAAAAAGGTAAAAAGGGAGAAGACGAATTCAAGAGATACTTGCATGCGACATTCAACACTTGTGCCATGGTTGCAGAATGGACAGCTAAAGACCGTATCTAGCTTGTCCATTCGCTTCTTAGGAGGTGGCTTCGCCCTTGACTTCCTCTTTCCCATGGCTTAAGTTCCTTCTGCATAGATATTTTACCAAGAGAGTCAGTAGCTAAGAGCAAAATATAGTAGCATACAAAATTCCACAAAATGCAAAACTCAAGAGCTTAACCAAAAGGACTCAGGAACAACCCCATAAGCTTTAGTTCTAGACCAGGAAAAAGGCCATACAATCCCTCCCAGAAGGACTAAACGTGCCATGCATTAAAAAGTCATCGAGTGTGCTCTCAGAACAAGAACTACTTTCCTCAGGAAGCTGGATTCTACGGTGACAATTTTCTATCCAAGCGGAAATTCCAGCATTATAACGCTCGGTATCCCAGGTTCACAATAAAAATTGCGGGATATCCACATCGTACGAAAAACACACACTAGAAAGGACACTTACTGATCTTCACAAAGATCACAGCGTGCTACAGAAGGAAAAGCTGCAAATCTAGCTATAAACAACTTGACAGATATCTGACTCGCAAATTAATACCCACAAATTCCACACACAAGCCTCAAAGCCAGCTGAAACTCAGCCCTCAAGAACTCCACAAATTTAGAAAATTTAAACGATCTAGCAACTACCCAGTTCCCCTCTTTCAGCTTCCATCAAACCCAAGCATCTCTCTCTCTCTCTCTCTCTCTCTCCCCTCTTCAGTCGGCAACCAAGCACCTAACTTGATCATACTTCCCTAATCCACACCACCCACATACGAGATTCCTTCCCTCGCACCATGCCCTCCGACGACTAAGCCGATCTAATCCACGCCCCTTCAAGCACAGGGCAAGGGCAACCGATGACGTCGAAGTCGGTTCTGACATCACCCGGAAAGTCCCCCAAGAACTCAATCGGATCAACCGGGACAAACCCCGGAACTCGATCGCGGCCGCCCACGAAACCCGAACCTCAATTTCGGGTACTTCCCTCGGGAACCGCCGCCGCCCTCGGTAAAGCAATAACAACCCCCCCACGCGCGGCTGACTAAAGCCGATCGGTATCCGCGGAGCGGCCGAAAGCAGAGCAGAGAGCGAAGGGGAAGAGTACCGAGATCGGAGAGAGAAGAGCGCCCCCGGAGGTCGCGCGTCGATGGAAACCCTAGAGATGGCGAGCTCTGCCGAGGAGGGACGGAGGAAGAAGTGGTGGAATTGGAGAAGAAAGAAGAGGCCGAACGAGAGGGAAGTTTCCGCTGCAGATGAACGTCGTTTCTACTCTCAACTTTTGTCATTTTGTGCCGTCCATCCCCCTTCGGAAAAATGAAAATACCACTTGCGGCGCCTGATATCTAATAAATTTATAATTTATTTAGTAAAATTCCTGAATTTTAATTGAATATATAATATAATTTCTTAATTTTTAATTTATTCGATTTCATCCTTAAACTTTTTATCGATGATTTAAGGATAATATAAAATAAATTACGACATTGCACATCAAAATTTAGGAATCATATTATATAAATTAAAAATTTGACGGTGGCATTGCACATTGAACTTGACTCAAGTTACTTGAGTACCTAAGATACTTTAAGAAATTGAGAGGATGATTTTAGATCTTTTAAAAAAATACCTTTAAGATGACCTCTTGAAATTTTTATTAGTGATTAAGGTCAAATAATCTCAAAACACCATGAGTACCATGTTTACTTTTGAATGCTCTTCTCAACTTCCATCCTTTCTTACTTAGTCATACATAGATACATACATAATATATATTATTTACATCATCACAAAATTATGGTCCCTTGTGAGTATCGTGACTCCATAGATTTTCATCGTAGGATCGGAAAGCAAAAGATCAGAGTCGTTTAGTAGACTAAGATTTTGATCATGAAATGAAGAGTGCGTTTGAGTCCCGAGGTTATTTGAGAGAAAAGTTTTAACAAATGGGGCAATCTGAAATTTCATGGACATCGTATGGACCGAAAAAGAAATACTTGCAGGTCAATCTAGAAATCAACGTTTTGCAAATTGGTCCATTTTCGTACTTCCCTCTGAAGAGCGTTTGCAAAACGACCCCCGCCCCTTGGCCTTCGCTCTTCTCCTTCTTCTTCTCCATTTCCTTCTTCGTCACCGAGGAAATGTCGCTCCTTCACTCTCTCTCGCACTCATCCTCTCTCTTCAATCTTCACCACCGCCACCGTCACCGGCGTCGCTCCTCCGCCGCCCGCCTCGACCGCCTCCGACGGCCGCCCTCCGCCGCCGCCTCCTGCCGCGGCGGCCGCCCGCGAGCCCTCCCGTCGTCGGAGCGGGAGTTCCTGGAGGCCATCGCCGGCTCCGACGAGAGGCTGCTGCCCTGCGTCAGGACGTACGAGAACGACGCGGCTCGGCTCGGCCTCGTCGGAGCCGTCGACTCCGGGCAGGCCCTGACCGCGGCCGCGGCCGACGGCGGCGAGGCCGCGCGGGAGCACGTCGAGTCCGGCGCCCGCGCGATGGTGGTCGAGACCGTGTATCCTGGAGGCGCCGATGGCCGGAGCACCGTTTCGACGCGATTGGTGAGCTTTGGTTGCTGAGGCTACGAGTCTTCTTATTTTTTTTCTCGATGTAAGCTCTGGCGTTTGCTTGATATTTGAGGCATGATACAGGCGGAAAAAGCGAAGGAAATGTGGTTTTTTTGACTAGACATGATTGCGATTGACTAGAGAGTGACTTGTCTAGATACGTTTTGAATTTACTTGATATGAAAAATGATGCGGAATGGCATGAATGGATCATTGTAGAAATCATTTCCTAATGATGTTAATTAGGTTTTTCAATAAGTTTGATAATGACCTGAGCCCGGTAGGAGATATGGTCATCTGCAATGAGGCAACATGAATCAGCACTTGCCTGAATTTGATAGTCTTCTGATTGGTGATAATATTAGTTGAGGAACTCATTGTTTCAGAAGGACATGTGATCGACTTCTGTGCTCTGAAATTTGGAAGTATAGGTTTTGAATTCCTGAAACATGTTTACTGTGGTTGGTTTGGATTGTGGTTGTCTTTCCTGATTTATGTTTTACTATTGTGGGTATTGTTGGATGCGAAGTACTGGCAACGGAGACTGAAAGTTTCCATGGAATTTGACATTGCATGAACTTGATCAATCAATATCTTTTCTAGCCAAATCACAGATTCTTGGCTGATGGGTAATGTTGTTAGAGCTGTATTTTCACTTTTCCACTTTTCCTTCATCCTATTGCAGCATCTTTTTGGAACATAAGTTGCATTCGGTTTTTTCTGACATCAAACTTCAATTTGTATCAATTTATTTTCTGCACGTTATGTCACTGTGTGATTTAGGTACAAGATGATGTTCGTCCCCAGTAAGGTTGGAATATTTTGCCTGAATGAAAGAAAGTAGTACTCCTAAAATGATGCTTTATTATGCTTTGGTGTAGGCAATGCATTTCTCTAGCTGTCCAACTACTAGTTGCAAAAGAATGGTTTGACATATCACAGGTGTAAGGACAGCTATACTGATACCACAATCATGAATGTTTTTGAAAAATCAATTTGTAATTGTAATATACATCTCTTTCCTTCCCAGTATTTCAAATTTTTCCGTAAGCACACATGCCTATAATACAGTTCTCATCAACAAGCCGTCAGGTTATAACAACTGTCACCTTCCGATGGATTGATTTGATAATTTTGGTTTTATGGCTTTTACTTAAATGCTTCAAATCTCAAAAATAGGTTATCTGAAATAGTATTTCATTAGTCATATAATGGTCTACCATCTTACTCAAATATACTTATTCCTACCATCTTTTATTTAGTTTCTGCCAGCTAGGAAAGTTCAAGAGAAGGCAAGCAAACTTAAAATTACCAAAGACATGCTGGGCAGCCCAACATCAAGGAACATACTTGCCATGACATTTAGACAAGTAGTTGTGCAGCAGCTTTGGAATTTTCAACTAGTATTGTTTCATCCTGGAGCTGAGCGAAATATGGAAGATCTTGAAAGCTCCAGAGAGGTGAAACTTTTTTCTATTGATAGCTTTTTAGCATTTATAAATTTACCATTTATATTAGTCTAATATGACTTTATGCTAGCATGTCTGTCCTGCAGGTGCAACATGATACTGATGGCTTCAGTTCTCTTATGCATTAGGTCCCTGTGTCCTTTGCCCTCAGCTCATCGGATGAACAAGTCATTTCTATGCTTGCTGAAGTTGTTTGTACATCTGCTCTTCAAAGTACTGAACAACTTGTACTTGATAATGCACATGGCGAATTTTCTAGTGCTGTCTCACGATGGTTCAGGAAACCCAGAAGGTTTTCTTCAAAGGATTCTTCAGTTATTTTGTGGAAGTTATTTGAAAATGAGATGGTTGAAAATGCCACAATTTTGGTGGAACGATTTAGCGCGAGCAAGGGAAAGATACGGCTTCGTAAACCAGGATCAAAGTTCTTTGGGTGGACACGAGCCGTGCAGTCTAAACTGGAGAAGATTGGTGGTCCTGACTTCTGTGCTTGGTTAAGTGAGTATGTACCTGCCTACCGGCTTCAAGTTGATACTCAAAAGCTGCAGGATCTGAAATTAGATGGCTGGAGACAACTTGACGAGAGTATGCAAGAGGTTCTTTTGACCCAGTCCCAGATGGTACCTTTCTTCTTGTTTTTAGGCTTATGCCTCAACTGTATTTTCGTTATTAAAAAAATGCCTTTTGTCAGCACTCCAATATGAATATTAGTTTGATCTTTGAAGTCTCTAAGTGATTATTTGGAAACTAAATGTTGATTTCCTTTTCAAACTAATTGCCCTTATTCAGTCTCATACTTGGAAATTATTTATGCGTTAGGTTGTTGTGTCTAAATTTCAGCAGTAAATTATGTGCATCATGCATTTTGACTCTTGATGGAATTTGCAGGCTGGATTGGCTGACATACTAGATTTGTTCTATGAAGACGTTTATACACTGCCCACCAAAGAGCTTTCATGTCACATGGTCGTGAATCCTACCATCTTGTCCAATGAAAAGGTTAGCTGAAGCATGTTCTAGTGTTTTTATTACTAGAACTAGAGTAAATCATCGATGACTTTATATAACCATGCTTCATGATCGTTACTTTATATGGAGTTCTGTATCCAATAGAGTGCTTCCATATTGGTTAAACGAAGGAGTGGAGACAGCAAACTATTTAAGTAGTCTATGTACTCCTCATTGGACAAGAGAACATGGCTTTTGCCCACGTCCATGAGATACCATTGTTAAGTTGCAGAATCTTGGTTGTTATCATTGGTCTTAATGAGAGAAATTTTTTTATGAGATTGGATTCCAGATGCCATCAAAACTTGGCAGAAATTTTTAGTCTAAGCTAGGACAACTAATGTAGAAATTATCACCTTTAGGTGTGGTTTTTGTTAATTAATAGAATGATTTATTGACTTTTGCCCACCTTGCACCTTTGATATTTGCTCTGTTTTGTTCATTGCTCATGTAGTTTTCTGTTATCTTTTTAAGCACGAAATGAATGATCCTTCATTTCTCTTCTTTGACTATATAATGAGTTTTTTTATTCTGTCCCTTACATAGAAAAGTTTACTCTCCCTGAGAGATTGCATGCCGTGTTATTTCATATATGTTCCAGAGTCTTTATTTTGTCAATTTCTCTGATATCATACATGCCCAAGTATTTTTATGTATTTAATAAGCAATTTTCAATTGTCCAAGATGCGTTGATGACCAAATTCAATTGGATTACCCTACTAATCGACTCAATGTATGCATTCTTCATGCCAAAATTAATGAGAAGATACTGGCACTGATTTACCATGAAAGTGGCCCTTAGTGATTGTGAATGAAAGTAGCTTCCATGCAGTTTGTACCAACTTATTAAAAACGATACGAACATTACTATGGTCTGTCGCGAAGGATAGGAAAATATTCATGTATTTGGCCTTAAATTATATTCAAGCGTCCATTTTTTTTTTCTTTTGCCTTCTTACCAGGAAACTCTTTAGGTGAGCAAACCTAGGATGTAAAATATTTTAGTAATCTCATGGATCTGTTAAAAATGCAAGTGGTAAAATGGGATTTGAACCCCATCATGCACCTGAATCACACATAAAAACCTGTGCATTAATGTGCGCATATTTCCCAACCCTCTTTCTAAATCTGGGGTTTTCCACTAGATAAGATGGTACTTGTAAAATCGGAATTTTTGACTTGTCGAGCCATTCAGATTATTAGGTGAAACTGGTGGCTAAACATTGTTCGATTCAGTCTGCTGAGAAACAGTTCTGAACGATGATTTGACATGACATATCCTTTGGATTAGAATAGATGTAGGTTTTTTTTTTTTTTTTTGGGTCAAATATTAGAATAGAGATAGTTCACCATGAGCAATTTTAGAACTTTTCTGTGCACCGTCCCGTGTATGAGCATGAGATCTTCATTTATTGTATGCTGTAACATACGCTTCATTAACAGTAGTAGATCATCATTGTTTGCTTTACTAATTTGTACTCAGCTGATGTGATGTTGTAACTTTTATTTAACAATAGTAGTTTTATTTATTTGTGCAGTGGAGCTCATCCTTACTAAAGATGCTATCTCTTGCCTTTGTTGGTGTGATTTTTGCCGTTGCTCTCAAAGCATTTGGTCATGGGTTTTTGCCTCAGTTTGCCAAGGACAAGAGATACCTGGATGGACATAGAACTCCTCCATCTGAAATCGACAGTTTGCATGATGAGCCGTCTGATCAAGCAAAAGTATAGCCCGAAGATGGCAACAAGATTCCATCCACCATGAGTACTCACGGGATCGGTGCCCGTCTTGGTCCCATTCCAAGGAAACATCGGTTAGTATCCCATGAAGTCACTAAAATCATCTAGCAGAGAGATGCATTATCAGTATCTGAAGCTGCCATTTTAGCGATTAGGCTGTGAAGATAGGATCAAACCATGAGAACTGTTTTTGGCCTAAAGTTTTATGTAGGGTTCTCGGGTTTGTGTTTTTTCACTCTCTTCTAAAATCTGTTTAGAAGTACAGAAACAGTGCATTTCCGTGGCTTGGCCATCTTGATTTTGTGACTACTGGTAGTCTAATTGTTTTGCCTGCTCTCCAATGTGACAGTATGGAGCTTTTTGGTTCACAAATGAAGTAGGCTGGAAAGTAAATAAAGTTCTAATAGCACTTCGCAATAGTTTCTTACACGAGTCTCTTTAGAGCTTCTCCGTTTAAATATTTTCTCCCACTTCGCAATAGTTTCTTACACGAGTCTCTTTGGAGCTTCTCACTTTAAATTTTTTCTCCCCCTTTAGATTTGTAAGTGTCGCATGCTCACGGTCTCAAGTGTCGGCCTAAACCACGTTGCAGACCCATGAAAAATCGACACCATTAGTCTTTACGTGGTACGAAAAAGTCAAATACTTTTCTAATTCTCTCAGTCACCTAGTCTTAGTACGTAGTACTTAATAGAATAGTAGTCGAAAATTAGCGATTTTTCCATTGTTGCCTACGTGCACGCATTGCAACCCTTTGCACGATGCAAGGAGTAGGCAGCTCATGAAGTTGTCATTGCACGAGCAACGCTGCGCAACGACAGCAAGAAAAAATTGAATGAGGGATGGTGAAAATATTAGCCACATCTGCTTTTTCCATCTTAGGACCCGTTTGGTTCGGCTTTGGGGAAATACCATTGAGAGAATGCAAATATCTTTGAGGTAAAGGGGTTTTTCGAAATGTTATACCGTTTGGTAAATTGTAGCATTGAAAGGTTACTTGGCGTAAATACCATTTGGCAAAACTAACATTTGTAATGGGATTTTGCTTTTTCTTTTTTTTATTTGAAAGTTAAATCCGGCGGCCGGTCGCGACCTCAGACGACGCATGCCATCACCTATGGTCGCAGAGGCCAAATTTGGCCGTTCGGCGGCCAGATTTGGCGGCTTGAGGCCTAATTTGCGTGAGCCGAAGGAGTCAGAGCGCAGAAGCTGGGAGTCAACGTGGTGCTGCTCGCGCTCGTCGAAGGGGATGGATCTTCCCCATAAGAGGAAGGTGTCGACGGTGGAGGCGAAGGCGGCAATGGGGCCGATGGAGAACTCGAAGTTGAGGGCATCCCGAACGGCGAGACGGGAGGGCCGTCGGGTTGGTCGGGGGGGTCGAGGCCAAATATGGCCTCCAAATGGCCAAATCTGGCGGCCTGAGGCTTGGTTCGCGCAAGCCGAAGGAGTCGGAGCATAGAAGCAGGGAGTCGACGCGGTGCTGCTCGCGCTCGTCGAAGGGGATGAATATGTCGCAGAAGAGGAAGGCGTCGACGGCGGAGGCGAAGGCGGCGTCGACGGCGGGGCCGGCGGAGAACTCGAAGTCGTGGGGAAGAAGATGAACAATAGTGATGCGTGAACAGTGGAACTTGCGTTGGGAGAATGCCAAACGCTTCAAAGACTCATGAGCTGCGTTGAACGCTTTCAAAGACGTGGAAATGCTTTGGTATTTGCCCAATGAGCTTTCAAAAGTGACTCCCAAACACAAAATATTTTCCTCAAGGGACTTTAGGGGCCCAAAGCCCATTGGGAAAGCTAAACCAAACGGGCCATTATTCCTATAACATCAAATCAGCAAATTATCATATTAACGAATCATGTGATAAAAGTTTTATGCATTTATAGATGAATTTAGAAATTCACTTTTGAGTATATGTATACTCCTAGCTTATTAGAGCTGATTTTAATGATTGCTCAAAAGAAAATTACAAACGTACCATCTAAATAATCGAGGTAAATTAGATCAAGAGAAGAAAAGAGAAACCTCTCGCCCTTAGAACAAAATGTACAAGAATAGAACTTTCTGGGTCTGGGCAGATATTTCATACTTGTCGGGCCCATTTATTTTGCACGCCCATGGGCCCAATCATTCACCTCTATATCATTCGACCCAAATTGTTCATCTTTTATTACTTTTTGCATTTGCCATTGAAGCGATGGTTGCCAGCATGGGAGATGGGACTTCCCTAAGCATAGACAAAATCATCCGAGGTGAGATATACGCCAAGTGGGGTATGTCGATACGGTATCATCCATTCGACCGTAGAAAGAAAGGTGTCATCATTCGCCGTGATTTTCCTAGAATACATTGTTGAGAATACTTTATTAGATTAACAACATCACGTCAACATGTCACGTGATATTAGTGTTACATATTAATTTTTTCTTTTTTCTTTTTTTGTCTTCATAAAGAAATAGTCCATGCAATTTATTTTATGTGAAAGACAAAACTAATTGAATTTCTCTTCATGGACAATCTTACAATACAATCTAATATTTGTATATGACTAAAGAAGTTTAGTGCATCGTGATGAGCAGATTTTCTGCAATATTTTGCATTTTTCTTTTACCTCCTTATCAAAATCAATAAGTACTTCCAGATGTTCCAATTTCAGTTTACATCAACCGAGACACGGCGAACCTAAGATATGGCAAAATGAAGAATCTAAATAACACAGATTAGCCTACGCATCCATCGAGCGATAAGGGTAATCAAAAAGTAGCAGAGCTCTTTTTTTTTTAAATATTAAAAACCTGAAATTTTTTGACAAAAGAAATACCTGAAATTTTATACAATAAAACAATTGACGCGTAAGGCCACATATATCTTTTCATAATTATCGAAATTTAAATAACATTTGGAATTTTAACGAGAAATCGGTTCCAAGCAAACTATTCCACATCTCAACCAAATAATGTTATCTAGCCACCAAAAAAAAGGTGAAGAATGCATATTTTAATAGGCCTAATACCCTAAAAAAATCCAACATTTAGATTCAATCTCAATTCTACCTCAAATTTTTATCAATCCTCAATTTTAGATTTAATCCCAATTTATTCTTAGCTTTTTTTTTTTTATCTCATAAAAAATAATCAACATCTACTTGAGTTATAAATCTAACATCATAAACCTTCTATCACAAATTTCTCTAGACAATTTCTAGAGCACGAGCTATTCGATTGTCTAGAGCATAAGCTCTCCAATTGCGATAGATGTAAGACTCATTTAAATTGAATAATGAGCAGAAAATCGAAAATCCCAAAACAAGAAAGGAAGACTTCGAACAATTGAAGAAGCTCAACCCCATTTGCTCTAATTTTTAACCAAATTTCATATCTAAGAAGATGTCATTGCATAAATGTCACAAAGACAATCTTGGACATAGTGTTAACGGAGCATTCAAGTAAACATCGGTGGTTTTTTTATGAAAATTTAGTTCAGAATAAAATTGGACTGGATTGTTTTTTTATGAGAAGAAAAAGTTTAGTGTAAAATTGGAACATGACTAAAAGTTGAGGGTTTTTTATGAAACGAAAAATAAATTACGGTAGATTTGAGATTAGAACTAAAATTGAGAATTTTTTCCAGGGATCATACCGATATCAATATTTTCCAGCTTTATTACATTCCTGCGAAACATATATACGCCTTATTTCATCTCAAGAATCAAAAGCTACACATATTTTCTAAGCGTGCGGGAAAACAGAGGAGGAAAGAACCAAAGCTGCACGCATTCCTTCAAGAATCGAAAGCTCTGCACGTTTCCACAGGTTTCGCCATGCTTCCCACGACGAGGCTATGATCCCGCCACCCAAGATCCCAGTCTGGAAGCAATCCCTCGTCGACCGACTGCGAAAATGCGCGAGCGGCGGCGAGCTCGAATCCGTCTACGCCTCCATGATCAAGAAGAGCGCGGACCAGGATTGTTTCTTGATGAACCAGCTCATCTCCGCCGCTTCCGCCGCGCGCCGCGCGGCCTTCGCCGTCGCGGCCTTCGACCGCGTGGAGAGCCCCAATGCCTTCGTCTACAACGCCATGATCCGATGCCTGGCGCGTCACGGTTGTTCGCCGGTTCCGGCTCTCGAGTGTTACAGGGCCATGCTGAGGGACGGTGTCCGTCCCACGAGCTACACTCTCTCGTCGCTGGTCAAGGCTTGCGGGGCGACGCGGGGTTCGGGGTTGGGAGAGAGCGTTCACGGGCACGCCTGGAGAAATGGGTTCGACTCGCACGTGTTCGTGCAGACGGCTCTGATCGATTTGTATGCGGGTTTCGGTAAAATGAGGGAGTCGAGGAAGGTGTTCGATGAAATGCCCGAGAGAGATGGTTTTGCATGGACTACGATGGTCACGGCTCATGCTCGTTCGAGCGACATGAGCGCTGCCGGGGCATTGTTTGAGGAAATGCCCGAAAGAAATGTGGCTGCTTGGAATGCTATGATAGATGGGTACGCGAGGTTGGGTAATGTTGAGTTGGCCGAGTCGCTGTTTGAACGGATGACGGTAAGGGATATCATCTCATGGACGACTATGATCACTTGCTATTCTCAGAACAGGCGATTCAGAGCAGCATTAACCACGTTTCGAGAGATGACTGCTCATGGAATTACCCCTGATGAAGTGAGCATTGCTGCTGTAATTTCAGCTTGCGCTCATCTCGGCGCACTAGACGTGGGGAAGGAAATCCATCATTATGCAATGCAGCATCGATTCTGCATTGATGTTTACATTGGATCTGCCTTGGTCGATATGTACGCCAAGTGCGGGAGCTTAGATAGTTCCCTCGTGGTGTTTTACAAGTTGCAAGAGAAAAACCTCTTCTGTTGGAATTCGGTTATTGAAGGGCTTGCGATGCATGGTTATGCAGAAGATGCGCTTCAAATGTTCAAGTTGATGGGAAGAGAAAAGATAGAGCCTAATGGAGTCACATTTGTTAGTGTTTTAAGTGCATGCACTCATGCTGGGCTAGTAGATGAAGGCCGACGATGGTTTCGTAGCATGACGGATGATTATAACATCACTCCTGGGGTCGAACACTACGGATGCATGGTTGATTTGTTGAGCAGAGCCGGATTGTTAGAAGATGCCCTTGAATTGATTCAGAATATGAAAATTGAACCAAATTCTGTTATCTGGGGTGCATTGCTTGGCGGGTGCAAGCTCCATCGAAATTTGGAGATAGCTCAAGTTGCTGCTAATGCATTGAAGGTTTTGGAGCCAGAAAATAGTGGGTATCATGCTCTTTTAGTTAATATGCATGCAGAAGTGAGTCGGTGGGGAGAGGTTGCGAAGATCAGAGCATCCATGAAAGAACAGAGTGTGGAAAAGGAATTTCCTGGGGCTAGTTCTATTGAAATGGAAGGTGAGATTCATCAGTTTGCAGCTTCCGATAAAGATCATCCGGATTCCAGCGAAATTTATTTGTTGCTGGATGAATTGGATGGACAGCTGAAGCTGGCAGGGCACAGGGAGGAAATTCAACATTCATTTCTTATTTAGGAAACTCTTTGTATACTAAGAATTTCAGTTACTACAGATGCTCAAAGAGCTTTCACTTGACTTGATTATATTGCTGCTTGATTTTCTTGAATTTCCAAGAAAGTCACATACTTCAGATAACTTCAGGACGTCTCAAACCATTCCTCAGGCTCAAAGCCAGAAAAATTACATGTTTTTACATGAGAAATACGTATTAAGTTTACCATTTCATCGGAACATAAGTTCAAAAGAAATTAGATTGCTGGAAAAGAACTGGAGACCGTCATTCCTGTGAAGAATTGAGACCGATTGATGTCCCAAAACATTCATTGAGATGCTTAAATGATGATTTCTTGACAGTATATCATGAAATTTCTACGGTTGAACATTTTTTGCCCTCAATTTTTTTGGTAAAAAAAAAAAAAATCATTTTTTGCCCTCGATGAGCGGTAAAATTTCTTCAGATTTTCTTGGAACCCAACCGACGGTTGTTCTTATATTGATGCACATCCTGCATATGCAGGCATTGCTGCTCAAATTGTCCTCTATAGACCATGAGGACCCAGTTGTAGATGAAAAGCAAAATCTACGAGATTATTATATCGGTGACTTTCTGCAATTAGCTCATCAAATCTGCTGTAGAATCCGATTTTCAGCTAAGATGCAGTTGAATTAAGAAAACAAACTCTTCAATGTTAATTGTTCTGGTGACACGGATCCTCCACCGTTGCATTCAATTGCCTGTGAAATTGGCATGATCAGATTTCTGGTCAACAGAAGTTGAATTACAAATATAACAGTTATTTGCAGGAATGGCAGACTCTTAATTCTAATGTTATTGCAAGGAACAATTGTTACAAACTCGAGGAGTAAGCACCTTCCTCTCATCTTCCAAAAATGTCTGACCATGTGGCCTTCTATTTCTGAAGAAACAAACCAAGCAAGATACAAATCAAAGAATTGACAAAAAGAGACCGGAAGAATTGCTTTTCACAGTTGAGAGGATGGTATGGATGAATCCTGTTTTTATTATAGTAAAGGCTCCTACTCTGCTGATCAAAGCCTCAAACTGGTTTCGCTATTTTTGCATCTTCACTAATAGCCTGTTTGAAGTTGAAAAGACCGGAAAGGCCTCGTCCCTTGGCAAGTTCCTCAAGCTCTGCAAGTTTTTGCTTAAGAAGTTCCACCTCCTTCTCTAAAGCTTCATCCCTTTGCCTCATTGCCTACGAGTGGATGATTCGTAACCATTAACAGTACTGGATATGAACTTTGAAAAAACTATATTTTCTAATCCTGATAAAAGCAATTAAGCAGAGAACTATCAGCTTCTTGGACTGATGATATTCCTGTTTGACTTAATCAATTTTCTGAAACTTTTTGACCGCAAAATACGTGTAATTGCTTCAGAAGGATTCCAGTCAACTTTTTAGGAAAATGATGAAAAACAAAATGAATTGGATTTGGTCATTCACAATATATATGCATCCTAAGCCCCATGTCGCCTGAAATTAACTGAAAACAACAGCTACATCAAACTTCCCATGGCACAATACTAGACAAATACTATGAACTACTGCTGTCTTCAAGCTGAATAAGCTGAAAGACAATTCATCTCGTCTGAAAGCAACTAGGTGGTTCTGCAGTAATTATCTGGCGTTTGGGCTCATTCTATTGGATCCTAATCAATCCATCTCAGGTATCCAAGAAGCCAAATCATTGGATTTTCCATCTTTTCGGCATAAGAGAAATCTAGCCAGGAAAAACTATGAAGATGAGGCAAGACATACAACTCTAGCATGAGGAAAATACTGATTTCATTTTTTTTTCTAGTTAAGCATTAAGCTTGGTACCTGGAAGTACCTATTGAACTCTTGCAAGTAAAGGACACTGAACAAACTGTTACACATCTCCATTGTTTGTGCAATTCAAGCCCAGGGTAGTCCAAAACATCAGTGTTGAGTGATCGAGCCAAGAGACTGCATAGGTGGCTTTTTTTTTTTTTTTTTTTTTGGTCAGAGCATGGGTGGCTTGATTATCACCCAAATTGGGGGGGGGGAGAGAGGAGAGAGAGAGAGAGAGAGGAGGGCAAATTCTAGTTCAGACTTGATTAGACATTAAGATGGAATAGAAGAGAAGGGAGGGGATCTATTCTGTACAAATTGATCATTAGAATATCTGAACATATTAAGAAGCCTGTTTGATCAAGTAAAGCAACCATGCAATGCGCTAATATCAGAGGAGCAGTATGGTGTGGTTCCCACAACCAATTCAGCAGATTTTTTCAAAGAAAATGCAATAGTTTGACAGAATTCATCATAAGTGACCACTTCATGTTTGCTAAACCAACAATAATGATAAATAAGAAGCACATTCAACCATAATACAGGAAATTTATGAACCTTCAGTGTTAGCAGAAACTCACCACTGAATTTTCAGTTACAGCTGAAAAGCGTGATTAATTTCAGTTTAAGAGAACATTAGGAAATACAGGTGACAAAGTTCAATGTGGGAATGAAAACCAACAAAAGATGGTAAAATATGACTAGGATCTTACAACATACCTCCAGTTCTTCCCTGCGTTTTTCCTCCTTTCTAGCTTCTGATTTAGCACTTCGTTGCACCTCAAAGATCACAAGAGCTCCAGCAACCTGTCCACAGGGACAAATGGCCATGCAAAAATAGAGTAAGAAGTAAATCACTGAATCACTGCTTTAGGATGGAATGAATGTGAATATCAGCTGTGCTCTGTGAAAAATGTATAGCAGAATCAGCAAAAGATATTTTGGAAAAGGCATTTTGCCGGACAAGAAATTTTCCGAAGTTCACGTCAAACCTACCACTGGAAAACGACTTATTAACGATAGGCTATAGCAAGAATGCCAGGAACTCAACTCATGCATAATATAAACACATTCTAAGTTACAGATATGGCTATCTGAGAAGTTAGCCTACCGAAAAGACAAAGACTTCTCCAATCAGGTCCACTGCAGCCTGTACAGCTTTCTGTTCATTTAGAGGCCGGATCTCCACGTCAGTTGCATGACCATAGAGCCTTCTTTGTATATTTGTCGTCATTCGATGGTTAGCCTGTATGATCAAGTTATTAGTGTCCATCAGATGTAGCCAACCAGAACTTGTATCTTCACATATATATCGGGGGTGAAAAACCTCCTATGATGTGCTATATTAAAGAGCTTAAGGTAAGGTACAAGGAGAGGAAAATTAGTGAATCATTATGGGCATGATACAGAGAAGTACATTAAACTCTAAATGAAGGGAAACAGTTGCATGTGATTCATGACAGACGATAGCCACAGCCACTTGAACCACTGATCCACTATGAAGAAGCATTGCCATCAAGCTGATAGAGACCCCCAATGTCATCTATTGTAAAGAAATCGCCAGATACGAGAGCAAGTCCTCTAAACATAGAGACAAGCAAGAGGATAACTTCCAATTCTAAAACAAAAGGATGGCAAGGGAACAGTTGCCAGTACTGCCATTTCCAAGGAGGAAAGAGAACCACAACCTTATCCAGGGATAGATCTAGAGTAGCTGAAAATTTGCTCCCCTTTAGCATGTACTGTTTTAGAAGTTCACCGTTACGGAATGCATCAACATAACCACTTACTAGTTACTACCCATGACAATGATCAGATAATAAATATCACGGAATCCACGATCTACAATAAAGAGAAGGTTTTGAAGGCCAAAATGGTGCCAAAAGCATTAGCATTTTTAGTCGCACGATGCTTCAACATCTTCTCCGCACTAGAAGAGAAAATGCAGCATCTTTCTCAACTTCAAAATCAAAGCCTAAACGGAAAACTTGGAGATGAAATGCAATAGCCAGCCTTGGCAAGTGGACATACAGGCATTCACAAATGAGAATCCGCAACATTCTGGTCTAAAGCAGCATAACTAAACATCGACTTTCAAAGACTATCAGCAGAAGATATCAAAGGTTCACTGAGAAATTCAAGTTTAGTTACTACAAAGCAAAGCCCAATCAAAACCTCGACATCGCGCATTTCTCCAGACCAGAAAAACCTCAAGCGCTTCTCGAGTCTGCTCGTTCGATCGAAAAGCAGCCATTAATCCCCGTAAATCAGACTAAGCAAAAACCCAGTCTCTAAAATCCAACCAAACTCCCCCTACCGATCGTTCTATGAAAGACATTCATCAGCAACAACTAGAATCCTACATTGATCGACAATCCACACTAAAAGCACGATCATCACATTCATTTCTCCCATTCTATTCAATTGACCCACGCCAGCCTCGCCCATTTCACCCCGAAACGCCTAAAATCAACTGGCGAGCACATCTCAGACCACTAACTACGCGAAACCCCGATCCGGGCACCTCGAAAGATCCTGAATTTCGTCGCTAACGAGCCTCAGCAGACGGCCAAACCTGAGCGAAGCCGACGATGAGCCCGCGGAAGCGCGGGTGGAGGGCGGCCTGCTGCTTGAGCCGGCTGGCGACGGGCTTGCTCAGCGTCTTGACGACGAGGGTCCCGAGCTTCAGCAGCGGGAGCACCATCTAGAGATTCTCCGGCGGCGACGGTCGACGGCGGCGGCGGGTCAAGAAAGCGGCGGTTCGCGACGGGGGTTCTTTGATTGGGCGAGAAGCTATGCGGTGGCGGAGGGAAAGCGGGTATATAAAGGGGGTCTGGCGGGGGGGGAGGAAGGTGGGTTGACTGAGCGACGGAAGGAGTTTCTTGGGGAAGAAGGCAGCGATGTAGAGAGAGAAAGAAGGGAGACACAGAAGAGAGAGAAAGAGGTCGGAGGAGGAAGACGAAGAAGAAGAAAAGCATGAATACGAAGATGTTCGTTCCAACTTGGAGGCCAAAGCGGAGAATTTGATTCGTTGGAGCTCATTTTTTTTGGGGGATGACAAGGACAAGGGCCACTTGAAATCTGACCCTATAATAATAGATATGTGATCTTTGAATTAGATCGCCGAAATTTAGCCCGATGTGTAATATAATTTCTCGTTTTTTTAATTTATTTAATATAATAATTTAATTTTTGGTAAGTATTCAATTCAATTTATAAATTATGTAAAAATATTCACTGCCATCTTTCTATTAATTTTAAGATCAACCATAAGTTTTCACTTTTTTATACATCGCGGAATTTAGATTGAACATATATTAAAAATTTAAAGATCATATCGAACAAATTAAAAATTAAGGACGGCGTTACGATCAAGGTAAATTAGTTCAATCAAAATTTAGAGGTTATTTAACTTTAAGCCATTTTCTTTTTCTTTTTTTTTATGATTTCCATTTCTAATAATACCTCGATTTAGTATAATATTAGGATACTTTTTACTTTATAAATAAAATAAAATAAAAATTATACGCTTGTCCACAAAATTCAAATGAAAAAGCTTTAAGAGGGCTTTTAAAAGATGTCGGCTTTGCCTCCTATAATGAATAGCATTTGGCTATCTCGAAAGAAGCGTACACGACTCGAGATGACGCAGCATCAGGTAGCTCTGGTTTATGCTGGTTATATTCGTGGGGCAATCATATCAATTTGTTTGACAAGATTAATTAACAAGTTATTTTCGAGTTCAACGTGAATTACCTATATTTAAGTTCGGGGACGGCCTAAGGCAAAGCAGCATGGGGATGTCATGCTGGCGGTGGTGGTGGCTGTGTTCGATTAAGTAGGCTTCTCGAGCTGGGGAGAGAGCATCTGTCGATGTTGCGTTTTTGTGAAGGTGGGGATAACAGATGTAACTTGAAATTTATTGCAAAACCTGAGGATGATAACATAGATTTAACATGTGAATAGGGTAATTAATATGGTAAAAATAAATGTGAAGTGGATTTTAGTTGTTAGGAATTAACTAGGATAAGGGGATATGTTTGTTTTTTTATGTTCTCTTTGTTTCATGAAAAATTAATGATTTTGAAAATATTTTTTAAAGATGATAGTTAGTATCATTTAAGATAATTGAGCAATTAAGTATAATTTCATTATCGATAATAATTTATATCTAAACATTTTTCTAAAATTTGTAGTTCTTGATTTCAAGATAGGAACTGATTCAACTAGTCCAATTTCCTAATTATATTGATTTCAAAGCCTAAAGATGAGTACTTGGTCTAGTTTAACTCAAGAATAAAATCAAACCGATCAAAACTAATTGGTTTGAAGCCACTTTTAAGGAAAACTAGTTTGATTCTGATTCCATAAACCTAGAATTCACTTAAGATTGGTTTACTTCTTGGTTTCAAGGCCAAAACCATTTCAACCATTCTAGTTTTAAAAAAAGAATACTTTTGCACACTTGAAAATTAAGACATGGTCTTTAACATGGACAAATAACAATATAGCCATTTAACCAATAAATGTTATTATAGTGAGATGGTGCAATTTTTTTTTATTAAAAAATTTTAATTTTTTTCAAAACATAAAATGGATCAATTCAAGACCGGTGATGGGTTCAATTCTTGATTACAATTTTTTGAAATAGAAAATTGGAATTAGTAATCAACCCATGTTAGAGCTAATCACCTCAACTCTCCACCATCGACCCCTCCCTTTAGCAACGAGTCACTAGATTTTCTATTAAGGTGCGAGCTCAACCTATGAACTCCAATGGCCATGGTGTGAGTTTAGATTTGGCTCGACCATGGCCACAAGACACCATATCTAGTGTGGCCTTGTCTAGAGCTTGAGCTCCAACCATCACAAGCTTGAGCTTGGGCTCAAATCAGTCTTGAAGACAAAGAGATTAGATGAGGAGAGCAGGCCCTGTTTGGTTTGGCTTTATGAGAATGTTCTTGGGAAAATGCAAACCTTTAGGCTAAAAGAGTTTTCCGAAATGCAAATAGCATTTAGTAAATTGTAATTTTAAAGTGTATTGAAAAATTTTGGCTTAAATGTCATATGGTAAAAATAATATTTTTAACTAACTTTTACTAATTTTTTTAAAATGTTATAAATATTTTTTGGTAGAGGTCAGACCTGGACAACCTTGCCTAAGGTTGCTTGAGTCACTCGACCCAAGCAATGTTGCTTGAGTCGCATGACCCAAACAATGCCTAAGGTCGCACAACCCAAGTGGTGGTTGTCACTACATGCTACCCCTTGGTCGATGGTCAATGGCATCCATTTGGCTTCTCCATCCAACCCTGTGGAGCCCATGGAGAAGATGAATAGTGATGGGGCCAAGATTTGCATTATGAGAATGCAATTTTCTAAAAGATCTCTAGGAGCTGAAGGTAGTTAGAGTAATTTGGAAAAAGGTTTTGAGCAAAAAATGAACCAAACGATATTTGCATTTGGTTAAGGAATTTTAGGATATATTTGAAATGCTAAACCAAACAAGCCGCAATAAACATTAGAGGTAGAGAGATATGCGGAGAGAGGAGGGAGAGAAATCAGGGGCGGAGGAGGATTCCAAGGTGTGGCGTGATAGTGCGAGAGAATGACGAGGATATTTTTGAAAAGTGAAATGGCAAATTGTAAAAATATAGACAAAGAGAAAAGGATCAACAACAAGTTTTAATGAAGGCATTTAATTTAATTATGCCTATATTTGTCATTACATTGTAGTTTGTATATTTTAACTGCTTTACTTTCATTTTATTTGGCAAATTTAATAGGTCAATTCTTTATTCAATTTACTATAAAGTCGACTAAAAGAGTTTAAAAATTTTTTAAAAAAAGTCAAAATTAAAAATTACAAACATCCATTATTATACGAAAAAAAAGAATTTGTTCAAACACTATTTATGCCAAAATAGTTTTATAAATTTTTTTTTTATTAAATGCAATTTGCATTTCCCCAAAGCCCTTTAAGTTAAAGATATTTTTATTTTCTCAAGGTCTGTTTTCAAAGTTGAATCAAATACAACGTTAGTGGTTAATTAAAGATACTTGATAAAAGAAGAAAAAAATGTAAGTAATAATTTTAAATCAAGAGTAGGACCCACAATGAATCATGTGATCAATTCAAAGTAGTTGAAGGTATCAAAAGCAAAAAATGCAAGCCTTATTTTTGTAAGTGATGAAAGTTATTTTCATTCATTTATTTTTGCAAGCGATAGGAGAAACCTCTTTTCGAAAAATATTTTATAATTTTTGAGTTTTTTTGGTGAAACAAAACTCACACTATTTTTTGCACTTTCCTTTTTATAAATCCAATCCAAACCGAATTTTTGCTTTTTCAAATGCTTCGCCTCATCAAGCTAATGAACAAACAACCGCAAACGAATTTTTCCTTTTTTTCAAAACGCTTCACCTCATCGAGTCCCGCGCCCCTTCCATCCGCGATCCGCGTGCTAACGCCACAAAGCGAACCGTGTCCGTCGATCTCCCACCCCTTCCTCCCCCACCGACGCTCGCGATCGATTGCCACGCGGCCGAGTCCCAGCCACGTCATCGATCCTCACCGAGAACAATCCGAGCCGTCCAAGCGAAACAGACTCCAACGGTCGATATCCTCCCTCTTTTGCCGCGAGAAACTGCATTATTCCCCCAATTTAAATACGACCCCACCCTCCCCCGTTTTGCATCATCATCTTCAACCTCCGAAACGACAGAAGAAAAACCCTAAACGACATCGCCCTTCCTCATCTCCGATGGCGCGGACGAAGCAGACTGCCCGGAAGTCCACCGGCGGCAAGGCCCCGAGGAAGCAGCTGGCCACCAAGGCGGCGCGGAAGTCGGCCCCGGCGACCGGCGGCGTCAAGAAGCCCCACCGCTTCCGCCCCGGCACGGTGGCGCTCCGGGAGATCCGGAAGTACCAGAAGAGCACGGAGCTGCTGATCCGGAAGCTGCCGTTCCAGCGGCTGGTCCGCGAGATCGCGCAGGACTTCAAGACGGACCTCCGGTTCCAGAGCAGCGCCGTCGCGGCGCTGCAGGAGGCGGCGGAGGCGTACCTGGTGGGGCTCTTCGAGGACACCAACCTGTGCGCCATCCACGCGAAGCGGGTCACCATCATGCCCAAGGACATCCAGCTCGCCCGCAGGATCAGGGGCGAGAGGGCTTGATTCTTGGTTTTCCATGTACATGTGTTCTTGAGTGAGCAACGGTTGACGAAGCTGGGGCAGCTTTTCGTAGTAGATATCGACGTGAAATTGCATTTGATGTACTGGGTTTCGCTGAAAAGTTGCAATCTGTATCGTTTCTTTTGAATTTGAAGTACTTCGAAGCCTTGATCCCCTCTCTCTCTCTAGAATAATCTTTTGGAGACGTGTGAACTCGTTTCAGTCCCATAAGCCGAAGTCAATGATCCCTTTGAGTGCATTCTAAGCATTTTGTCACGCTTTTCCTTGTATATAAATTGGTTCCTTGAGGTTTCGAGGAACCCCAACAGAGCAAGATTCAATTCTCCACTTTGTGGGCACTCAAGAAACAGAGGGGAAAAGAACATGATCTTCCCCAAGAACGATCTGGATCTTGTTTTGGTCCCGGGCGGGTTGGTGATCATGTTCGCATACCATCTCTTCTTTCTGTACAAATACCGATACGCCCCTGAAACGACGGTCATGGGCATCGAGAATGCCGACAGGAGAGCCTGGGTCGATGGAATCAGTGAGGTAGTCTAAGATCTCGTGCTTGCTCTCGACTGATCTCATCTCTCTTGCTTCTTCGCTTAGAATCATAGACCCTTTTGAGATTCCAATTCAGGGTTGTCGTTCTTTTTGCTTTTCCCTTTTGAAAGATGGCGACAAGCTGTGACGAGTGATCTCTGAATGTGCGAGCAGGTGAAACTCGGCGACAGAAATTTCGCTGCCAACGTGATCGCGTCGAGCGTGACGGCTGCGAACTCCTTGGCCTCGGTCTCCCTCGCCCTCAGCTCTCTACTCGGGGCATGGATCGCGAACTCCACCGCCGACGACATGTTCCGGCGACTAAGGGGCTTCAAGGACGCCGACCCATCGACCGCAGCCATCAAGTACATGAGCCTCCTGGCCTGCTTTATCCTGGCCTTCGCGTTCTTCCTCCAGTCGGCCAGGCACTTCATCCACGCGAACTATCTCATCACCGCACAAGACGATAGCGCCGGCGGTGAGGCCGTGAAGGAGAATGCGAAGGTGGTCATCGCAAGGGGCGGCGAGTTTTGGTCGCTCGGGCTTAGGGCGATCTGCTCTGCTCTTGCTCTGCTCCTCTGGTTCTTCGGTCCGGTGGCCATGTTCATCTCGTCCGCCATTTTAGTGATGATTCTGTATCACCATGACTTCCACTCCATCCCTTTGGCGAGAACCCGCCAACTAAAAGCCAGATCGGGAGGAGTTCGGTAGGTGGGCAAGTTGCAGGTTACTGCCATTGCAATGGTGCATCGAAGTGGGGTAAGAAAGGGGCTGACCAGAATTGATCTGTCTTGATTCATGTATTCGTGATTTTCAAGGGAATGGTAATATTTTTTTATGTTTGGTTGAAATCTTAAAAGAAGGGAGTTTACTTTCTAAAAAAATATTTATCCTTTTTTTTTTTTTTCAAAATAGACATGTATTATTCGGGCTTAGTAACTTAGATATAGGCCGCCAAGGAAAGGAAATAGGTATGAGCCCAAGGTCCCCAACTGTCTAAGCTAGGTCTATTGAGGGCAGACTCGAGATCTTGGTGCTTGTGCCTTAGTTTTGGCTCGGCTTCATGGAACTCGAAATGTAGAAATCATTTTTCCTTATAAAACATTATCCATTTACTTCAAAAAAAAAATGAAAAATCAACGTGCCGTTCTAGTTCGAGAAAATTATAATTTTAGTTTTAAATATATTGTACGGATTTGAATTCAGTCAACATTTAAATTGAATTGATATAGTCACAATCGTTTGAATGAAAAAGCAATTAAGTCCAAATTGGCCAAGCCTCACTTGAAGTTGTTGATGTGATGATCCAATCGTAATGCTGCCTTACATGTTACAGCTAATGATCCATCGGGAATGATATGCCCAAAAAATTCTTCAGTTTTTCTTATTAATAAAAAGGAACGTTTGAAGTTGGTTAACAAAAAAACGAAATGTATTCTCATGAGATATTCAAAAGGGTAGCTGCCATAAAATATGCGGTCACTTCACCTTCAACGTCGCAAACGAAGCAAATGGCGTGCAAGTCCACCGGCGGCAAGGCACCGAGGAAGCAACTGACTACCAAGGTCGCGCGCAAGTTCACCCCAACGACTAATGCTGTGAAGAAGCCCCACCGGTTTTGGCCAGAAATTGCTAACGTGGATGCCAGTCGTCTTATGTGGTGTAATCAGCACAAATGTAAACATTTTAAATAATTTTCAATTTTTTTTTCTTTCCCTCTTCTTTTTCTTTTTCTAGTGGCTGTTGCCGGCCATCAACCACAATCATGACTGCCAAGGGCTGGCCTCACCAAGGTAAGTGCTAGCCATTCAGGCGAGGCCCCCCTCGCCTAGGCTAGAGTGGCCTTGCCTAGGCGAGGGTGAGGTCTAGCAAGCCTCGCCTTGATGACAGTGAGGCCCAACAAGCCTTGCCCAGGCAAGGGGAGGCTCACCAGGCCCGTTAACCATTGGCAAAAAGAATTAGCAAAGAAAATGAAAAAAAAAATAAATTCAAAAAATAATTAAAATACTATTAAAAGTGTTTATCTCAACAATTTCCGGCCCAAATAAGCCGGATAATCAGGATTATACCGGTACTAATATAAAAAGATTTATAACTAAATTGATCCAATTAAAAAATTTATGACTAAATTAGTATTAATACAATACGTTTATGACATTTTTGGCACCTTTTCCCCAAGAGATTAGGAAGTACCAGAAGAGCACGGAGCTGCTGATCCGGAAGCTGCCATTCTAGAGGCTGGTCCAGGGATCGCGCAGGACCTCAAGACTAACCTCCGGTTCCAGAGCAGCGCCGTCGCGGCACTGTAGGAGGCAAACCTGGTGGGGCTCTTCGAGGACATCAACCATGCGCAATCCGCGCGAAGCGGGTCCCCATCATGCCCAAGGACATCCAGCTCGCAGGGTGGATCGGAGGTGAGAGGGCTTGATTCTTGTTCTTCATGTACATGTGATTTCGAGTTAGCAATGATTGATGAAGCTTCGCTTTTTGTAGTAGATATCAATGCGAAATCGCGTTTGATGTGGTGGGTATCGCTGAAAAATTATAATGTGCCGTTTCTTTTGAATTATAAGTACCTTGAAGCCGGGATCAATGTTTCTCTTTGTCTGTGATCTGATCTCTAGAGTAGATCTGAAGATAGAAGATTGAAAACTACGGATTGCCTCGGAAATTGGAGGGTCATTGCCTTCCATGCACAAGTTAATCTGCATTACATGGGTTGGTATGCAAAATCGACCCTATGAAAGTTGTAACAGTCAAAATCATTGAATGGTTGTTGAACCAGCCAAAAAAGTTATGAGCCATCGTTTCAAAACTAATTATGTGATCGGATAGTCGTTCCATGATTCTATTGCTAGGTCCATCACCCTTTGCTTTCATTGTCTGAGGAGAGTATCTATTGATTCGCGGTCATCTCAGGTCGCAAGTTTTTCGGCATTTCTTTTTGTTTTGCATTCCGTGGGATATGGCTGACTGCTAATATGCGTCCGCAACATCGTTAGTTGCATTATATGCCCCCTGTAGGATGCAGATTCCGGAATCCCTAGATCACCATAACCAGAACAAGAACATCAAGTAGAAAGATTAATGCACCTATTTTAGGATCCATCGTTCTTGAAGCGGAAGCGGAAACACGATGTTCCACGCGCAAGTCCTTCTCCTCTATTGCCCTCCGTAACACTGACTCAATGAGACGGCCCCCTCACGTTTAGCGTTAGGTAAACGCTCCTTAGGTGAGGATACGTGTGAAAAATTAGGGTTAGAGGAGAGACTTGAGCACTATTTATAGAGTTTCCAGTTAGGCCCCCTCATTACGGGCCAGGCTCAACTCGGCCCACACTAGCCAGCCCTATATTAGACTAATTAAGAAACCTTCTATCTCACCTTAGACCGTAAAACGGTAAATTACAATATCAATTAATGTAGTCCACATTAGGAAAACTCTTACATTCTCCCACTTGGACTATATTAATTGAAATCGTACTGTATGTGTGCACTTTGGTCTAGAGATAATTCTTAATAGTCAATCCTATCCCATAAAGTCTCAAACACCGAATCATGGCGGTAATCGCATGTATACACACGAGCCTTCCACGGTCACGAGTGCTTTCAACTTTATTGATATGGATCCAATATGGTAGTATGTCAAATGGATAACATCTCTCATGGAGAGATCCCATTTGTCAGTCACCATTCTCTTACCTTAAGCGTCACAAAAACTTGTGCCACTAGAGAATGCCCATTCTTTTACCTTAAGCGTCACAAAAACTTGTGTCACTAGAGAATGTCTTTATGGTTCCAACGAACCCACATATGTCTTGTCCTTATGGTTAACCTTTCTTTATATATAACAAAGCATATGCACAAGGCCAATAACTAAATGCCCCTAGCCTTCACTCAAGGTTTAAGCAATACCTTGAGACTTTTAACAATATATATATTCAACATAATAACAATCCATTCAAAAAAAACATTTTATTGAATGCAAAAGTTGACATATATATATATATATATATATATATATATATATATATCAAAATGTTACTAAATTGTAACAAATACAGATGTAAACTTTATTCAAGAAAAATAAAACACAGCTCCCACTAAATAACAGCATCCCAAGATGCTCCTAGGCCCATGCTAATGACATGTCGCTCAAATACACACGGGCGTAGGCCTTTAGTTAGTGGATGCAACCATATCATCTCGTAGGAATATGATCTACTGCAACGTCACCATTCTCGCACCGATTCCTTTATGGTCAAAAACTTGACCTCCATGTGTTTAGACCCCTTGAGACTTCGTTGTTATTAATAAACAACACTGCGAGTTATTGTCACAATGCAGCTATATGGGCCTATCCACAAAATCATAAACTGATAACTCCCTAATGAGGTTCTGGAGCCAAATAGCTTGAGTAGCAGCTGAAAAACATGCTACAAACTCCGCTTGCATGGTAGAAGAATATATGGATTTCTGTTTCTCGCTCTTCCATGATACTGCACCTCCTGCCAACATAAATATGTATCCAGTTGTTGACTTCTTATCATCTTGACAGCCAGCAAAATCTGCATCTCGAATACCCCGCTAGCTGCAAGTCCGGAACATGTCTATAAATCAGCATATAATCTCTTGTTCTCTTTAAGTACCTTAAAACCTTCTTGGCAGCAACCCAGTGATCGTGTCTTGGATTTGACTGATATCTGCCTAAAAGCCCTGTTGCAAAAGCAATACTTGGCCTAGTGCAAACTTGAGCATACATTATACTTCCAAGCACACTAGCATAAGGTACATTCTTCATTTGAGCTTTCTCAAAATCTGAATTAGGGCATTGTGAAAGACTCAATTTATCACCCTTAACAACAGGAGCAGTTCCTGGTTTGCAATACTGCATATTGAATCTTTCTAAAATGCGATCAACATACGCCCTCTGAGACAAACCCAATGAACGGCGAGAGCGATCCCTATGGATCTCAACGCCAAGAACAAAAGACGCCTCACCAAGGTCTTTCATGTCAAAATTTTTCGATAACATCCGCTTTGTCTCATGCAGTAAACCAATGTCGCTACTAGCAAGCAAGATATCATCCACATAAAGTATGAGAAAAATATATTTCCTTCCACTGACCTTGATGTATATACACTGATCTACTTTGTTCTCAATAAATCCGAATGAAGAGACAATGCTATGAAACTTTAAATACCATTGTCTAGAAGCTTATTTCAGGCCATAAATAGACTTTTTCAATCTACAAACAAGCTTACCTGAGTCATCTGCTGCAAAACCTTCAGGCTGCACCATATAAACCTCTTCATTAAGGTCTCCATTTAGAAAAGCAGTCTTAACATCCATCTGGTATACCAATGCCAAGATCACTCTAAAGGAATCTTTAGAAGAAACTGGAGAAAATGTTGCTTCATAATCTATTCCTTCTCTTTGAGTGAAACCCTTAGCTACCAATCGGCTTTAAACTTTTCAATCTTCCATTTGGAATCCTTTTTAGTCTTGTATACCCATTTGCAGCCAATAGGTTTACAACCTTCAGCAATTCAACAAGCTCCCAAACACCATTGTGTTTCATAGATTGCATCTCATCTTTCATCGCATCTAGCCACAAATCGATTGAGGGCATGAGATGGCATCCGTATAAGTTACCGGATCAACGACACAACCAATATCATAATCATGCTCTCCAAGGTAGACTAAATAGTTTGGTGGTATAGCGAACGTCTTTCCCTAGTTGATCTTCCGAGTGGAGCTACTTCATCCTCATTACGAATCGAGGAGCTTGTGGAATTTCTTCGGGAGCTGTCTCAACAATAGCATCCTGGGCCACAACAGGCTTAGTTTGTGGCGCAGGAGACTCCATAATTGTTTGCACAGGATGAGACAGTGATCCAGTAATCCCCACCATACTATCATCTTCAATAGTTCGTGAGCAACTATCATTTTCAGCTACATCAAATTCCAGAAATTTTGCAGTCTGAGATTCCACAATTCTTGTACCTCCATTAGGGTTATAAAACCGATACCCCTTTGAATGATCTGGGTAAGATACGAAGTAACATCGAGTAGTTTTGGAATCCAACTTACTCAATGTCGAATTATATAACTTCACTTCTGCAGGACATCCCCAAACTTTAAGGTGATTCAAGCTAGGCTTACGTCCAGTCCATAACTCAAAGGAAGTCAATGGAACCGCTTTAGTAGGAACACGATTTAAAATGTAAAGAGCTGTTTTCAAGGCTTCACCCCATAGAAAATCAGGTAAATTGGTCCTACTAATCATACTTCTCATCATGTCCATAAGAGTGTGATTCCTCCTTTCAGCCACACCATTTTGTTCAGGACTTCCAGGCATAGTAAACTGACCTATTATCCTAGAATCCTCTAAGTATTTAGCAAATGGCCCTTTAAGTTGTCCAGCATCACCGTGCCTACCAAAATACTCACCACCACGATCAGATCGACAATCTTTATAACTTTTCCCAATTGTTTCTCCACTTGATCGAAAAAACTTAAATTTGTCAAGAGATTCGGATTTTTCTTTAATCAAGTATAAATATCCATATCGGGAAAAGTCATCAATAAATGTGATGAAATAAAGATTTCTACACAAAGTAGTTGTGTATGGTCCACTAATATCTGTGTGAATAACCTCCAGTAAGTCAGAACTTCGTACGGCGGATTTCTTCTTTATCTTCGTCATCTTACCTCTACAACAGTCCACGCAAGTCTCTAGATCACTTTTAAGAGTAGACAAGATATCAGCCTTTATAAGCCTTTCTACTCTTTCTTTGGAGATGTGACCAAGACGTTTATGCCACAATGCATAAGACTGTTCCTTAGGTAAAGGCCTTTTGGAAACAACCTTTTTAGCTGAATAAGCAACGTACATGTCGTTGGGAGATAAGCTCAATCGATACAATCCATTGGATAAATTGCAACACCCAATCTTATTCGAATCATAAAACATGGAAATAATACTACTCTTTATTTCAAAAGAGTATCCACACATGTCCAAACAAGACACGGAAACTAAATTCCGCCTAAAAGAAGGTACGTAAAAGGTGTTTCTCAACATCATCCTAAAACCAGAATCCAAAATCAAAAGGACATCTCCCACGAACTCAACGTCAACTTCAATGTTGTTTCCCACAGTGAGCTTTGATTCATCCTGATTTGGCGTACTTCGGTTTATGAACCCCTGTATGGTGAACGCAACATGATTAGTTGCACCACTATCTAACCACCACGAATTGGTTGGAACTTCAGATAGATTAGATTCACAAACAAACGCCAAAGAATCATTACCTTTAGGCTCACTCTTAGTTCTTTTGGACAACCAAGCCTTAAACTTATTGCAACGTTTCTTCACGTGTCCTCTTTCCCTACAAAAGTAGCAAAGAACACCATCCTTCTTGGTGAATGCTTTCTTAGGACCTAGACTGTTAGAAGGACTGCACCCTCAGAATTTCCTTTGTAGTTGGAAGGACCAGCGGCTTCGAATTGCCCTTGTGGGTATAGTTTTTCACCTTCTTACCCTTATCACTAGCAGAACTAGAAGTATAAAGAGCAATGTGCCCTTTATCTTTCTTCAATTTCTCTTCCTTTGCCACAAGCCTTGCTATCAAGTCATTAACAGACCAAGTTTCATCTTGAGAACTATAATTGGTCTTGATAATCCCAAAATCAGGAGGAAGAGTATTTAGAGCTTGATGCACGATGCAAGCAGTGGGGATTTCAACATTGAGAGCCACGAAGCTTTGTCTCGCAAATCTACCATCCTCAAAACATAATCTCTAACTCCACGAACCATCATACTTCATAGTAAATAGTGTTTGCAGATGTGTCCCTATCTCAAAGCATTAGGCGACACACGGTTTCTAGCCATCAAAGCTTCCATCATTTGCCTAGCGGTGCGGTTTGCGGGCAAACCACTTTTCAAGTGTTCCTGGATGGAACGCTTCATGGACAGCAAACAAATTCTATTGCTCTTTTCCCAAGCAGCAAAATTTGCTTTTACGAGCCTCTGTACTCTCGCGATCAGATTTGCCGTCAATCAGTAAGAGCCATATGAACATCTGCCATCTCCATAGCAAACAGAAAATCTTCTTTCCATCTCTTAAAATTTGAACCAGCAAGAACCTCAATAGTGACGGAGTTACCATTTACAGAAAATGTGACTGAAAAACAGGCAATGTATATAATTAGCATCATGTGAGCATCGTGTAACTTGACGTACAAGTACACATCCAGAGAGTTACATGCAAAATCACATAATCACCTTTGGGCAGAATACATGACATGCGGTTGTACACTCCCCACATGATAGCGGTAATGAGAATATATTCCAATCTTTGTGAATTCATCAACTTTGGGCGAGAAGAACCACTAGGATCGGTCACTCCTCTACCACACCATCATATATCCCTCCATGAACTAATACACAATCACCTCCTTTGGGAGTATAATTACGCATTAGATTAGGAGACATCCCAATCAATATACGAGACCGAAATTTCTCAAACCCAATCAAGTGTGCCACTTTGGCGGTCACAACTCAATTGAATCCTTGAAACTCTCTCATACTAGGGATATAAACTTTAAATCTCACATTCACCATATATATGTGATTTTTTAACTTTAGTGATAGGGGCAATAAATCACTAAAATCACATATCATGCTAATCACATTGCTTTATTCATTAATAAAATTAAACTTTATTGTATATTATTAATGAATAACACATTTATAATATGTATGTGATAGCATATCGACAATACAACACTTGTATTTCCAAAATCACGGAAAAATACAAGAAAAATACGCAAAAATACACTAAAAATGTCACATATTTAGGGTTTGATATGAATTTTCACATCCATAAAATCATCAAACAATTATAATCAACACACCACAAGATAGAGGATAACAATACGAGTCGAACGCCGCCGGCCACACGCGAATCGGAGCCTCCATGCGCCCGCACGCGCCGCCTGAGTGCGGGGCGCGTGGAGCTCACGTGCTGGCGTCAAAGGGCCGGCTAAAACCGGTCCGACCGGTGGCGGTCCGACCGGTTCCCAGTCCGACCTTCCGGTCCAGCCGCCTGGTCCGACCGGTTGACCGGTCCGATCAATGGTTGACCGGGTCGGGTCGGGTCCTGGTCGGGTCGGGTCAGGTCGGTCGCCAATCGGGTCGGTCCGGGTCCGGGTCGCTGACGTCATCGTGACGTCAGCACCCGCGTGCGTCGCACGCGCGAGCCGCGCCCGCGCCTGTGGGCGCGTGAGCGCGCGTGGGGCGCGTGCTCAACGCCCCGGTGGCGCGTGGCCGCGCGTGGGGGCGCGTGCGGCGTCCCCCGGTGACGCGCCGCCCATGGATTTGCTCGCCTCGACGAGCCCAGTCCGAATATATAATTTAATTTTATTTTTATTGAACGAAAAAATCTTGAAAATCTCAAATTAGGGCAAAATTCAATGCGTTCGAGTTCTAGAGTTATGGAGGCTCGATACCACATGTAGGATGCAGATTCCGCAATCCCTAGATCACCATAACCAGAACAAGAACATCAAGTAGAAAGATTAACGCTTTTTGTTTTAGGATCCATCGTTCTTGAAGCGGAAGCGGAAACACGATGTTCCACGCGCAAGTCCTTCTCCTCTGTGCCCTCCGTAACACGACTCAATGAGACGGTCCCCTCACGTTTAGCGTTAGGTAAACGCCCCTTAGGTGAGGATACGTGTGAAAAATTAGGGTTAGAGGAGAGACTTGAGCACTATTTATAGAGTTTCCAGCTATTTCCTCATTACGGGCCAAGCTCAACTCGGCCCACACTAAAGCCCCATATTAGACTAATTAAGAAACCTTCTATCTCACCTTAGACCAAACCCCGTAAAACGGTAAATTACAATATCAATTAATGTAGTCCACATTAGGAAAACTCTTACACCCCCATGCTAGAGCATGCCAATACTAGTTTCACTTCCCTAGCATGATTTTTTTTGGAGGCGTGTGAAGTGGTTTCGGTCCCATTAGCCGAAGTCAATGATGCTCTAAGTATATTCCAAGCAGTTGATATCTCCTCCTATATTAATCAGTTACTTAAGGTGTGGAGAACCCCAACAAACCCGGCATTCAATTCTCCACTCCTAGGAACTTCAGAAACTGAGGGGAAAGAACATGACCTTCCACAAGAAAGATCTGGATCTGGTTTTGGTTCCGAGCGGGCTGGTGATCATGTTTGCATACAATCTCTTCTTTCTTTATAGATACCGACACGCCCCCAGAGAAACGGTCATGGGCATCGAGAATTTTGACAAGGGAGCTTGGGTCGAAGCAGTCAGTAAGGTAGTTCAAGATCTCGTGGTTGCTCTTAATCCCTCATCACTCGTCTTGCAGATTTGCTTAGAATCATAAACCCTTTTGAGATTCCAATTCATGATCCGTTTGTCCAGTCTGATAGTTGTTGTTCTTTTGCTTTCCCTTTTGAAAGATGGCGACGAGCTGACGAGTGATCTCTGAATGTGCGAGCAGGTGGAACTCGGTGACAGAAATTTCGCGACCAACGTGATTGCATCGAGCGTGACGGCTGCGACCTTCTTAGCCTCGGTCTGCCTCACTCTCAGCTCTCTACTCGGGGCATGGATTGCGAACTCCACGGTCGGCGACATGTTCCGGCAACTCGGGGGGCTCGGGGACGCCGACCCATCGACCACAGCCATCAAGTACATAAGCCTCCTGGCCTGCTTTATCCTGGCCTTCGTATTTTTCCTCCAGTCAGCTAGGCACTTCATCCACGCAAACTTTCTCATCAGCACACAAAAAAGTGATAGCACCGGCGAGGAGGCTGTGAAGCAGAACGCGAAGGTGGTCATCAAAAAGGGCGGTGAGTTTCTCTCACTCGGGCTTAGGGCGATCTACTTTGCTCTTGCTTTGCTCCTCTGGTTCTTCGGTCCGGTGCCCATGTTCGTCGCGTCCGCCATTTTAGTGAAGATTCTGTATCACCATGACTTCCTCTCCATCCCCTTGGCGAGACCCCAACAACCAAAAACCAGATCAGGAGGAGTTCAGTAGGTGGTCAAGTTGCAGCTTCCTGCCATTGCAATGGTGCGTCGAAGTGGGGTAAAGGAAAGCGTTGAACAGAAAAGGGTTGACCAGAATTGATCTGTCTTCATTCATGTATTCATCCGTTAATTATGAATGGCATGTCCAAGATCCGCAAAGCGAGGGATGGGAGTGAGCTGTGGTGGAGGTTTGACTAGCTGTGTTGTTTGGTAAGAAAAATTTGTCTTTATATATCTATCTATATATATATATATGGACATGCATTATTTGAGTTTCGGTAACTTGGGCATGGCTGTCAAGGAAGTAGGTACAGGACACAAGGTCCCCAGCTGCCATCGGGCCCGAGACCCCAGTGATTGTGCCTAGGTTTTGGCTCGGGTTCATTGAACTTGAAAAGCAAAAATCATTTTTCTTTATTTTAGAAGACTTCTTTTCTGTTGATAGAAAATATTAACCATTTACTTCAAAAGAAATGAAAAGCCAAAACATCATTAAGTTATTTTGCTTCTAGCATACATATTCGGTATAAGAAAATTGTAATTTCAATCTTAAATATATTATATGGATTTGAATTTAGTCCTCAATATTAAATTGAACTAATGTAGTCACAACCATTTGAATGAAAAGGCAATCAAGTCTAAATCAGCCAAGTCCCGCTTGAAATTATTGACACGACGATCCGAATCATAACCGCCATCTTATATGTTACAATTAGTAATCTGACACGAACAACTATACTTGAACAATCCTACGGTTTTTCCTAATTAATAAAAAGGAACAATTGAAGATTGGTCAGAAAAAAAAAATTATTCTCATGAGACATTCAAAAGGCCAACCACCATAAAATATGTGGTCACTTCATCTTCAATGGCGCGAACGAAGCAAACGGCACGCAAGTCCACTGGTGGCGAGGCCCCTAGAAATCAGATCGCCAACAAGGCGGTGTGCAAGTCCGCCCCGGCAACCGGCAGCATATGAAGAAGCCCCATCGCTTCTGCCCCGGCACAGTGGCGCTCCAGGAGGTTAGGAAGTACCAGAAGAGCAAGGAGCTGCTGATGGCGCTGCAGGAGGCCGTGGAGGTGTACCTGGTGGGGCTCTTCTAAGACACCAACATGTGCGTGATCCACACGAAGGGGGTCACCATCATGCCCCAGAACATCTAGCTAGTGGAGCAATGACAATGATAGGTTTAGCAAAAATTTTGAGGTGAAGATTTTTACGGGGATCAAAGGCGAGAGGGCTTGATTCTCGTCCTTCATGTACATGTGTTTTTGAGGAGAGAATTACCAAAAAAATCATAAACCTATTGTAATTATGTCAATTCAATCCTAAACTTTTTTTTTTGCCAATTTAGTCCTAAAAATTTTATAATTATGCTAATTTAGTCCATCTGGCCAAAATCGGCATTTTTTTTGGCCGACGTGGATCTTACGTGGGACAATGGCCGACGACGATGTGGCAATTTTTCAATATTTTTTGAATATTTTTTGAATTTTTTGAATTTTCTTTTTCTTTTTTTCTCACCTTCTCATTCCTCTAGCCGGCCGCCGACAAGAGGCAAGGGCCGGCAAGGTCAGCCTCGCCGCCCACTGGCAAGGCTCACCCTCGCCGGCTAAAGACGAGAGCGAGGCCCCGCCAGATCCAGCAAGCTCGGCCGTCCGCGCGGCCGAACCCCTCCACCGAACGGCCGTGCCGCCGCACCTAATCCCTGTCTCGCCTCCACCCACTAGCCCCAATCCTAATCATGCTCGTGACCTCGAGTTCTCGCAAGACGCCTTCGATGTCATCTCCGACTTGTTCACGAACCCCGGCCTCGTCGCCGGGCCCGCCCTCGACTTCGCTTTCGACGAAGCCGGGATCGAACCTCGGAACAAGCTGATGGACGCGGTGTTCACTCGCTTCGATTCGTTGCTGAAGCTGTTGTTTGGTTTGTTTAGCTGGGCGGAGAAGAAGCCAAAGTTCCGACCATCCGTCGGGCTATTCGACGCGATGATCAATGTGCCAATGGCCGGCGAGGCTGACCTTGCCAAATCTGGCAAGGCCTTGCCCTCGCTGGCCCTCTCCTCCGGCCGGCAGGGGCGAGCCTCGCCAGTGGCCGGCCAGAGGAAGGAGAAGGTGAGAAAAAGAAAAAGAAAAAAAGAATTAAAGAATTAAAGAATATATATTTAAAAATTCGAAAAAAAATATTTAAAAATTGCCACATTAGCATTCGCCGGCCGGCTGTTCCTCACTAGCGTCCACGTCAGCGCCGGCTGGCCAATTTTGGTCGGATGGACTGAATTGGCACAATTATAAAAGGTTTAAGACTAAATTGACCAAAAAAAAAAAAGTTTAGGACTAAATTGATACAATTGCAATAGGTTTAAGACTTTTTTGGTAATTCCCCATGTTTTTGAGTTAGCAACAATTGATAAAGCTGCACTTTTCGTAGTAAATATCAATGTAAAATCGGGTTTGGTGTATTGGATTTCGCTGAAAAATCACAATGTGCATCATTTCTTTTGAATTAGTAGTACCTCGGAGCCAGGATCAATGTCTCTCTCTTTGTATGTGATCTCATCTTTATCGTTGATCTGAAGATAGAAGATTGAAAATTACATGTTGCCTAGGTATTGATGAGTTATTGCCTTCCATGTACAAGTTAATCTGCATTACATGAATTCGTATGCAAAATCAACCCTATGAAAGTTGTAACAGTAAAAAATCATTGAATGGTTGTTGAACCTATAGAAATTTGCGGCCCATCGATTTCAAAAGTAGTGATCTGGTCGATATTTGTTACATGATTTTATTGCTAGGGTCCTCACCCTTTGTTTTCCTTGTAGAGGAGACTATCTATTGATTCGCGGTCATCTCAGATCACAAGTTTTTTAGCATTTCTTTTTTGTTTTGCCTTCCGTGGGATATGGCTGACTGCTACTATGCCACCACAACATCGTTAGTTGCATTATATGCTCACATGCTAGAGCATGCCAAAACTAATTTCACTTCCCCAGTATGATCTTTTGGAGGCATGTGAAGTAGTTTCAGTCCCATTAACCGAAGTCAATGATGCTTTAAGTATATTCCGAGCAGTTGATCACTCTTTTCCTATATTAATCAGTTCCTTGAGGTTTGAGAAACCTTAACAAACACAGCATTCAATTCTCCACTCCTAGGAACTTCAGAAACAGAGGGGAAAGAACATGATCTTCCACAAGAAAGATCTGGATCTGGTTTTGGTGCCGAGCGGGCTCCTGATCATGTTCACGTATCATCTGTTCTTTCTTTATCGATACCAACATGCCCCGGAGACAACGGTCATGGGCGTTGAGAATGTGGACAAGAGAGCTTGGGTCGAAGGAATCAGTAAGGTAGCTCATGATCTCATGGTTGCTCTCAATCCCTCATCACTCTTCTTGCATCTTTGTCGTTCTTTTACTTTTCCTTTTGTAAGATGGTGACAAACTGACAAAGAGATCTCTGAAAGTCCAGGGATTTGACACTCGACAAGAGGACTTTCGCCACGAACGTGATCTCCTCGTGCGTGACGGCTGCGACCTTCCTAGCGTCGGTCTCCCTCACTCTCAGCTCTCTACTCGGGGCATGGATCGCGAACTCCACCGTCGACAACCTGTTCCGGCAACTCGGGGGGTTTGGGGACACGGACCCATCGACCACGGCCATCAAGTACATAAGCCTCCTGGCCTGCTTCATCCTGGCCTTCGCATTCTTCCTCCAGTCGGCTAGGCACTTCGTCCACGCGAACTATCTCATCACCACGCAAGACGACAGCATCAAGGAGGATGCGAAGGTGGTCATCATAAGGGGTGGTGAGTTCTGGTCACTCGGACTTAGGGCGATCTACTTTGCTCTTGCTTTGCTCCTCTGGTTCTTCGGTCCGGTGCCCATGTTCGTCTGCTCCGCCATTTTAGTGAAGATTCTGTATCACCATGACTTCCTCTCCATCCCCTTGTCCAAACCCCAACAACCAAAAACCAGATCAGGAGGAGATCATTAGGTGGTCAAGTTGCAGCTACTGCCATTGGAATGGAGCATCGAAGTGGGGTGAGAAAGGGTTGACCAGAACCGATCCGTCTTCATTCATGTACTCATCTGTTAATTTATTTGCATGGATGGCATGTGCTAGTTCCGCTGCCTCGAGGGGAGTGAGATGTGGTGGAGGTTTTACTCTTTAGCTACGTTGAGAATCTTTCTTCTTTTTTGAGCAAGATTGGAACAGCTGTTCGCAATTTGCGTTGCAAGAGAGGCTTTCGGCCCATCAAAGTACAGAGCAAAAAGGCTTAGAATGTCGTCTTGGGCTATGCGCCTCCTCTTGTTCTCTAGGCTTGACAGCATTACTTCCATTTGATATTGGGCTTCAACTTCAATCCTTCCATGCGCCCAAGAGATGGTCCTTGAACATGCGATTTTCGACATGGTCCGCAATCTTCGAAAGGTTAACATTGTAGATATGAGACTCGTGTAAATGTTGATAGAATTGGAACTTTACTTAAAATTAGTGATATTTTTCATGAGACAAAAAAAACTTATGATAGAATTGAGATTAGACCAAATTTGAGGATCTTTTACTTGATAAAGAAAATTTAGGATGATATTAGGATTGGAATTAAAATCGAGGGTTTTTTAGAGTGTTGTTGGGCCATTAATAAAACGAACCAAAAGGGGATAAAAAGAAGAAGAAGAAGAAGAAGATGTAAGAAGAAATTTGTACTGCTCTCTTATCGTGTGATGTTTCAAAAGGCCACCCCCCACATAAAATATGCAAAAGGGGATAAAAAGAAGAAGGAGAAGAAGAGGATGTAAGAAGAAATTTATACTGTCAGTGCAAGCAAGAGAAAAGGGCGCTTTCGCTGTACTGCGTTTAATTATATTCTATTTCGGGGGGTTCAAAAAAACTTTAAAAATCACAGTTTTGGCTGTTATTGCGGGCCGTACGATGGAGCGATGTAACCTCAGAGGCAAAAACCGACAGCCTCTGGTTGAGACATCGACCCGTCTTGTTCTTTTTGGCAAGTCTGGAAGTGGGACCAACCCACCACACATCTGTCGCCACGTGTCCTCCTCGTCTTGGGATGATTAAGTAAAGCGAGTGCGCCGGATCTTTGTAACGATATCTAATAAATAAAAACCTTTTTTTTTTGTCGTTTTTAGTGTTTTTATTATATACATAACACGAATGTTATAGTTCTTTAAAAATAGTTTTTTTTTTTTTACACGAGCGGTGGGGCACTTGATAGTAAAGTTGGACAAAATACGCTCAACCTTTACAAAAGGTATAATGTGGGATACCGTTAATTTATTTAATTAAATTTTTACCCAACCTTCACTCACCATTTTTAATTTTGAGATTGGGAAAATGACATAAATTGTCTCTGAACTTTGGCCCTATACGCAATATAGTCCATGAACTTTTAATGTGGTTTATGAACTTTAACTCAATATATCCGTAAATGTTTAAATTTTTCAATTTGATCTATGGAATTTTAATACATGTCCAAATTAATTATTGGAGTATGAAATTATTTAATATTATAATTGAACTTGAATTAATAGAAGAACAATGTTGAATATTCTCATATTGTTCATGGACTATATATGTACCGAAATCTAAAGGACCATATTTAACAAATTTAAAATTCATAAACTACATTGCACACTTAACCAAAATTCATGAATTATTTATGTATTATCCCTTTGAGATTTGAAAGGAGTTTACTAACTTGATAATATCATGTAATTGATACAACAAGGAACACTGGGTTTTCATAGTGCAAAGTTATTTTCCCAATGACTTAACATGATATTCAAGCAACGCAAATTCATCCAATTTGTACTTTAGTTGATATTGGCTTAACTCAATGAGTTCAAAATTTCGAGAAATTTCTTTTATGTGTTTCTAATTGTGAAATACCAAACCATTACTTACATAGTTCATCGGAATCATGTGAAAATTTTTGGCCTCTTGTATTTATTTAGAACATGATCCATCTCAAAAAACTTATTTAGTTGGTCAATAGAGTTGAGCCTATCCAATAACGCTCGAATATCTACATTTCTCAATTGGGTTTAGATGTAGCTTTAGTTAGAAAAACAAATCAAATTTATATTATAAAACAATAGAAACATTGAGGATCATCTCTTACACCAAACCTCAATAAATCTAATTCGAACTCAATACCCTTCGATTTCGATCTAATTTACGCGAACGCTCAAAAAATAGGAAAATCATTGCCATTCGAGTTTGACTTTTAAGGTAATCTTGATGAGGCTTGAACCCAGGACCGCAAAAAGAGAAACGAACTCCACTACCACCTAAGCCAGCATCCTATTAGTCTTGCTAAGTATTTGAGACTCCATGGAGACCACATTGCAAAGGGGTTCAGAATTTCAATAAATTCAGGCTCCAAAGGCTTCCGAAATTGCCCCGGATGCTGTAAAAAACCATCGGACAACACTCCATGTTAAGAACCCCACGAAAAATCGTACTCGAAATGACCTACACAATTAAATTCCCGCCGTAGAAAATTAACATCGGGATTTGAGTCTGCAGCAGCAGCAGCGGCGTCGCCGGCGGCACGGCCGGGATCGGCGGGAGGCCGGCGCGTGCGGGGGGGTGGCGCGACCGAGCGAGCGTGGCCTACCTGCTGGAAAAAGTACGATGAAAGCTGAGGTGGAGCAAGGGTGATGGCTGCCAGAGCAGCGCCTCGCGTAAAAGTCGAGGGGTTCCGTTCACCGCTTTTTTTCTCTCGACAGACTTTATTCATTGCTTTGCGCAGCGATCTATCGCTTGTGCTCCCCCGGGGCCCACGCGCGCTCTGCCCGTGCGTGGGACTCACCGTCCCTCCTTTTTTTTTTTTTTTTGTTCGGACAGCGATTAAGCACGACAAAAATCAGAACGTGTCGGGACCAGATTGGTGAGGCGCCTTTGGCAACGTTTACTTTTTCTTTCGGTTTTTTATTTGCAGGAATAGAAATCGAACAGAAATTCGTATGTGTAGGTTTTCATTTCATAAATAGATTTGGAGCAAAAATAAAAAATAAAAAAATACTTGACTACTTTTATTATTTTGTTTCTCGGAATAAAAAAAAGAACATAAATTTATTAGGTGATGTTAGCTAATTTTTCTACTTCTGATAATAGATTTGTTCATGTGAAATCAAAAAGTAAAATAAAGTTACTTTTTTACTCCCAGGAATAATTTTAGAATCAAGCCATTTTCTTTTATTTTCTTCTTTTTCCTCCTCTACAGAGATAAGATCTGATGACCTCGTCATGACCGAGTGAGAGGCAAGGTCAACTTCGCCTTGGCTTGGCATGCTTGATCTTGTGATGGCAAGGTGACATCGAGACTTGCCATGGGTAAGCGGGGCTTGGCCTCGCCCAGATTTGGCGAGGCTCCCCAAAGGACAGCGAGGTCGCCAACTCTCATCTAGTTAGTCATCGACCGTCGCGGAGGCCCAATGACTAGCTAGAGGAGGGAGAAGCAAAGAAGGAAAAAAGAAAAAAAAAAAAAACTCATAAAAAAAAAAACTACATCACAAAAGAATGTCATACTAAACGCATTCATGTTTTTTTTTGGTCAAAAAACACATTCATGTTCAAAAGTCCTAGGGTGGGGCTATTTACGGTTAGCCAATTATCAAAAGCTCGTTTAGGGAACAAAATTAGGAAAAGCTATTTTTGAGCAAAGATTGCTCATAGGAACAAAATGAGACCAAACAGGTCCTAAGCATCTAGACAGTCTCAAACATTGTGCTTTGTCGAAATAGATCTTGATCATTAAGTTTAGTGGGTTTAGGCAAGTTTTTCAAAATATTTAGGCAAGATTCTTGATCGAGGCATGTCCCTTTGGCCTAACCCCTGGCCATGGCTTGAGAAGTGCCGATCGATGAAGAATTCGCCAGTCAATGAGCTCGGGTATTTTATTCGAAACTAAATTGATAAATTCGATGCATTATTACAAACAAAATCTACTCTTGGTCCTCTTTTAAGAAAACGGTCCCTTTCATGTCCTTATTTTAAATTTCTCCCTTAATTTCTCCCTTAATTTATTTTTTTTATTGAAGACACGAGCACGTCACTCTCATAAATTACATTGACACTCTACCTTCCATTTGAAAATTCTCTAAAGGGGAACAACCCTTTCCAAACTTGGTTTCCTTCCATGCCTTGGATGGTACTAGTCAAGTGTCCAAAACAATGACAATAACATTTTTTTCTCGAGTCCAACCAATGAAGATAGGGTTGGTTATCATGATCCGGGACAAAAGACATTGTACCCCAAGATCAGAATCAAAATGGGGTCACGCCCCCTACAATTGTTGCCCTATGCGCCTACTGATTTCTACTTTTGGTTGTGTACTTGTCCTATTCAAGCAACCATCATCTGTCGGTGACACCATCACGAAGGCAACACTTCCTCTTCGCTTTATTTGAGATCCATTGTAATTTGAGAAGCAGCAACCATGGCAAAAACCTCGTTCCTAGATCAAGAAGATACACAGGAACCTTGTCTAGGGATATGCATCATGCCCTTGAATCCATTTGGAGGGAGGCAAATCCAACATTGCAAATTTGAGATGGAGACACAGTGAAGTTCGCCATAGTGAAATTCGACATATACTCCTCTCCGTTCAAAATCGAGACCTTTCTCGAGAGGATTAGCTGTTTTTTGCGTCGCATGAGGCCGAGCTCTTGAATTATCAACATTGGAACATGGATTAGCTCTCGAATTCTTGACGGAAGGGATCAATTTTCTTTAAAAAAAGATCGACCCGCAAACTCAAACAATAGGGAGTTTGCAGGGGAAATTCTGGAAAAAATAAAATAAAATAGAGGGTGCGTCTCGAGTTTCATCGAAGCATCAGACTAGTTGCATGAAATTTATTTGGAGAACAAAACACACGAGAGCCCTTCGATAGATTATGTATGTGCCAAGTAATCCCTCCAATTAAAGCCATGTGCCATGAATTAACAAGAGTATCCAACTGATTTGTTAAAATGCCTGTCGAAATCACCTAGCGTGTGCACTTTCGTAATACAATTTTCCTCCCCTCTTCAATAGATCTCCTCCAATAAAGAAAACCAAAAGCTCACTCGAAAGCCTACAAAATGATCATCCATTAGAATTCCAAGCTCATAATAATGTTGTTGGCACTTCCCTAGATTTTAAGGCAATGAAGACATGTATCTCACCCCTTAAATTAGATTCTATCTGCATTGGATCCGTACAAATTGGAATGAATTGACCAAACATTCGAAGAACGCATTACAATGCTTCCAGTGAAGTGGATAAAATAATTGGAGCTTGACTTACAATGTGGGGACACCAGGGAATTATTAGGTTTCTGTTTTTTTCTTTCTTTTTAATTATTTATTATTTCTTGTTAATATTATTATTATTATTATTATTATTATTATTATTATTATTATTTTGTTTTGTTGTTTCCCATTGTTGACCCGCGATCATTTGGTGGAATTTAGCACTTGCGTATGCTCTAATCAAGAAATCAAGCTCCACTTAGAAAAAGATGACTAAGGGTTATAAAATTTTCAAGCGACCTAATGATCACTTTGGATAAGATGAGAGAGTGTGTCGGGCATTTTATTTTGACGAAACTTCCCAATATGAATAAAGCTTTGACTAATTATACAGCTGCTAAATAAGCCAAAATTCGCATCAAGGCTCAAAAAAAAAAAAAAAATCTGATCGAAACATAAAAAAAGAATTGCATCTAAACCCCCTTATATTGTTAATCACAATAGTCTATTCGAATATAAAATGGTCACAATAGTTTTTTTTTCCCAGCAGGACATGATATTTTTTCTATGATGTTTTATTGAGTTTGCCTATGAAAACCCCTTAAAGAGCTCTAGAAGCTATGTGATACTGCATTTTCGTTGCATTTTCAACCCACGTATCAACATACAAAAGAACTTAATGGACAACTGAATAAGGGCGCGTTTGGTAACGCTTCTATTCCCAAGAATAATTTCTGATCAGAAATTATTCTTTTTAATTCGTTATCGAGAACAATTTCTAAGCATTTCAAACCGTTTGGTAACTATCCAAAATTTCAATTCTCGGAATAGAATTGCGTTTGGTACCATACTCAAAATTTCTACTCCAAAATATTTTCTTTTAATTTTTAAATAATTTTATTACTTTTTCTTCTTTTCATTTTTTCCTTTCTTTCTCCTATTCTTTTTCTTCAAATGGCGGTCGCCGCCGGCCTTGGGGGATGACCGACCCCGAGACGACGACGAGGGCCAACAACCTCATCGAGCGTCGCCGGCCCTTGGTGAGGCCGGTCCTCATCGCCGAGCCTCGTCGGCGGCGGGTGAGGCTCGGCCAAGTCATGGTCGGCCGTCGGGCGAGGCCGCTCGCCCAGCCATTGCTCGGCCGAGCCTCGTCCAGCCTTGCCGGTGGTTGGGCTTGCCTCCGGCAAGCTCGCCAGACCAATTACCAGTGGCTATGGGCGGCGAACGGCGACGGACGACAACCACGGTGGTGGTAGTAGATGAAGAAGAAGAAAAGGGAAGAAGAACAAAAAAATAAAAAAATAAAAAAATAAATAAAAAGAGAAAATATGGGCTTGATTCTAGAATTGTTCCCGGGAACAAGAATCAATTTTTTTTTTTTTTATTCTTGATGTTGTTCCAAATTTACTTTCGGAAATAAAAAAAATAGAAATTTGTTCCCGAGAACAAAAATTTTACCAAACGCATTTCTGTTCCAAATCTATTATCGGGAACAAAAGATAGAGAAAAAAACACTATTTGGCTGGTTACCAAACATGCCCTAATTGTTGCTGAATAGTTGAGAAAATAAACTAAATCTACTTAGATTTATACTTACATATTAGCTATGTCCTTGATTTTTTTTTTTTTGTGAAATGTTCAATAAGATCTCTTACATATATATATATATATATATATTATTTCAATTGAATCTCTAAACCTTTTTTTTCATAGTGATTATTGAGATTAAAATATAGACAAAAATGACGATGTGCTGGTCCGCTTTAAATGCTAGCTGGGACTGAAATTAGTGATGTTGCCTGCTTAAACACAAAGGGTCCTGCGACATCCACCTGGCAGGCGCATGCGAGAGAGAAAGAAGGGAGAGGGGCTCACAATTTATAATATGAGTTAACATATATCTTTTTTTTGGTCGAAAGAGTTAACATATTTATACAGGATATTTATACGACATACAATGGCATGATTTATATATACCTAAGTTCTATAGCATAATAAAAAAAATAGTGTTTATCAATGATGTGACTTGATGCAAATATTAAACCCAATTATGGCACGTGAATTTGAATTGCCAGCCCTATGCTACCCTTAATGTCAAGAAGAATCTCATGCCATTTTCACCATTCCTAGGTGACAAGAAATATACCCTTGTCATGATTGGGAGCAGGCGGCTTGCCCGCACACCTGTGGACGAGGCAAGATTGTATCATCCAGCCCTAACTGGGGCCGTCGGTTGGCCCTTGTTGAGGCCGACGAGGGTACAATAATTGTTATCGGTGTTTGGTCAATGTCTCAATAGTTCATTTTTTATTTTTATTTTTTTGGCACTTTCGATCCGCATCATTAATCCAGTATGAATGAAGAAGATAGTTTAGGAATTCAATTGGTCAAAAATATTTAAGGACTTAATTGCATATTCGACAAATGTTTGAGGACAACCGATTCTTTTGTCCTATTTGAGAAATGAAATTCTAGATCCGTCCTCACGGGCTATTGCCTGTAATCACTTCCGCTGCACGTTTGACAACCCGACATAAGAAATTTACTTTTCAAGACGAAAAAAGATAAATATCATAGTGCCGGAGCTTTCATGAGTATAGAATTTGGATAACCTAAGGTTACTTAAGCCACGTTTTATGCTCATGAATGATTTTCCATGGGGACAAACCGCTTTATTTGTCCACACCAGCTTTTGCCAGACCTTAATTTTCGGCAACTTTCACTTTTCAACTTGGCAATACCTTTAATTTGCTCAAAAGCACATTGGATTGTTGAGTATGTGAATCTAAGAATAAGACCAAAAGGTACATTAATATTTTCTATTATTAGTTTTTTTATAAATTACCAAAAAAGCTCGTTGGGTTTTGCTTGAGTGATCTTGATGTGAATCTAAGAGTAACCTCTTCCATAAGTACTTTTTCCTTTATTTTAGGGCAATCAAGTAGCTAAACCTTTGCATGAGTAGTAACTTTGAAGTCAATGTTGCTATATCCAACATGCGACAAAACGACCAACCGTTGTTGGGTCAAAAATTATTTTCCAAAGCATGATTATGGGATTGTTTAGGATATAAAGCAAAAGACAATTAATCATGATTAGGGAAACAAAATGATGCCACAAGCATTATCGAAATTATCCCATTTGCTTTTACCCCCACCCCAATGGTGCACGTGAGATTTGGATAATCACTCCAAAATTGACAGGCAGTAAAAGGGAACTTTGCCTTTGGCATTCCCTTTAAGGATTTTCAAATCTTGGGATCATTAGGGTTGAACGATACAAAGGCTATCTTTACCCAAAAAAAAAAAAAAATACGATACAAAGGCTACTATTCGTATACAGTATCTAGGGTATGTTTCACTGAAAACATTATCATAAAAGAAAATATTTTTCATAAAAGTAATTTTCAAAGAAAATTGTTTTGATTTGTTTACTTATTTAGAGAATGCAATTTACTTTTTGACATAAGGATAAGTCATTTTTTTTTTCAATTAAACTTGTTTGTAGTTCATGGAAAATATTTTCCGTACTTCAATTAGTTTTCTATTACCCAAATATCAAAAGGTCAGAAAATAACTTCTTGGAAATAATTTTCTTTCCAACAAATGGATCCTTAATCAGAGTGTCTGTATAGTATATTAGTTTTGTAAACCAACCTAATACTAGCATCATTCTTGAATCTACGACGTGTATCTAACTACATTGTTATTGTAATTTGGTTTCCCTCAAGTTTATAGATTTTTTTTTTATCCCTATTCCTTTTCATGGCAATTATAGTATCCCCACTGTTCAAGGCAAAAATCAAAGTACTTTACTTTGCTTGATCGTTATTACATGGCATCTACGTGAAAGCAGAATGCGTGTTCGATCCTCGTACTTTCAGGAGCGGTTCACCAAACTATCACAGACATAGGAGAATTAGGAGATCAATGCGTAAAAGTCAAGTACATCAAGGAATTGAGACGTGGGATTCTACGTGAGTTTAACCCATCTAGATGTTTAACCTTTTATTTGGACTTGTATAATCACAACTTGCCGTGGGAAAGACATCTTGATTGCCATGGATTAGGGCTGATAATTTGGAGGCGACCTATTTGCACAGCATGAACACCATCAATTAAAGTAGAATTGTAGAGAGAAAACTCGAATGTAACATTACATAATATGCCTAACTTATATATAAATATGAATCAACACGTTTTTGTCGCCATTCACTTGTTTGGCACTAGAATCAAAATTGAGATTTTTTAGGTTGAGATGAATTGAGAGGATTTACAAACAAGATTATGACAGGCCAACACAAATTGTCAATCCTTCGATAGATATAAATAACGTACCATACCAGTTATGGCTTCAAATTATCACCCTCAATATGTAATGGTGCTTGGTGAATATCTCAAGAAATGATTTTAGAAAGATTGTTGAGATGCATGTATAAGTTTTATTAAAAAAAGTCTCACATCAAAAAATCGGTATAGTATATATTCAAGTTAGCTCATAGCCCATTAGTTAAGATTGGTCCAACTATTTATCTTAAAAGCTCAGATATGGAATCCCCTTGGTAATTTTCCGAAGCGAAGTTATTAGATTTTTGTTGTGAGATTCCAACATATATCAAAAGAGTCAGTTTCGAAATTTACCCTTTTATGCACTGTCAATTGAGAAGATCTTCCACGTTCTTTAACTACTTAAGCCTTTGGCCTATCATCTTCCCTGCTCAAGATTTGGTTTCGGATTATTCCTCTCGTATGTCCTCCCACACACGGCATTGAAACCTCGTCGCATGTAGCACAAATTAGCCGGATGTTCAAAGAATTCCGGGTACAACGTACGGAGTGGACAGTCAAAGGGGGTCTTTCACCATACGTGACAGTTAATTCCTGTTTTAGTGGGTTAAGGACAAATTAATCAGAGAAGAGCCGCCCTATTTAAGCAAAAGTAGGTGGGCAGAGCCTATTAAGAGGCCGACCAATAATTCTAACAATGTCTAGTGGGGTGGGCAGGAGTAGTACTGTCTAGCAAAAGGCTAAAGGCTAAAGCGAAGGCAAAAAGGAAACATGCCAGTGCTGCTTCACGCTCTCTAGAGGGAGTGTGGCCATACCCTCCCTATCCTACATAGAGACAAAAGAGTCCATGGATTCATGCCCACCAAACGAATCACTAGATTGAGATTCTTGTTTTGTTTCCTTAATCACGTTTACATTGAGTGCTGTTCATGATCAACTTGCTAAAGTTAAGGTTCTTTTAGGCACATCTTTCACGGGAAATGCGCCAGGCTCGGTTGAATTAAAGAGCCGACGAAAGCCAGATTAATCCAGCTGGTCTCGAGATGGCTTTGGAAAGAACTAATTTAATAGTCTCTTAGAGGAACATAGACGATCTTATATAGATTGAGCTCTTGATTTCCATCCTAGATAAGATGCCGTGTACTAATTGGTGAAACCGTCGAAATCAACTATGGTTGCTTTGCTTATGCTTTACATAAAGCAGTTTCTCTCGTGTTTATTGAATAAAAAAAAAAAACTAAAACCCTGAATTACTAATCTCTCTCTATAACGGTGCAAATTACTAATCTAGAAATTGGATTCCAAGTTTCCACCTTGAAATCAACCTAGGCCGGACCAATCACCCTTAAGCATTCTACACCGAAGAGGGAAAACAATATGAGGAAGCAATTGAAAATTGAGAAGTCAACTAAGGCTCGTGTTTTATTTCAACAAAAAAACAGGGCTGGTTTCCACGAAGCAACCTAAAGATACTTTTCACCACTGCAGCCTTATTATATTCCAAAGTTCTATCACCTCTAAATAATTTCTAATATAGAAAAAGTTCAAGGATTCCATTTTTACTTCAAAAGAAAATAGTAATATACCCCGAAGAAGAAAGCACATATCGAAGTCATGCAAAGACAATAAAACATGATGTAACAAATATATCAAAGTCACAACACTAAAATCATCGTAAAACCTAGCATCCACGAGCGTGGCATGCAAAAATTTGTTTGGAATATTGTTGACTTACTTGTTTCAACTAGCAAAAAGAAAAAAAGACTAACTTTTCAAGTTTTTGCCTAATTTGAGATCTCATTCAAATTAACATTATTATAAAAATTATATTTGAAACACACGCAATACCTATATTATATGAAAGTTCCAATCATTTGAGACTAAGGCCCCGTTTGGTTTGATTTTTGGAATTGGCTTTGAGACTCTAAAGTCCCTTGACCAAATGCAAATGCATTTAATTCGTGTTTTTGCTCAACTTTGGGAAAATACAATTGCATCTTCAAATGACTCTAAAGGCCCTTTAGTTCCGGTTACTATTCATCTTCTCCAAAACCACAGCACGGAAAAACCGATCGAAGGCCAACGACCGTCGGCCAAAGGGATCGCGTGCGCCAGCGACCGCTACTTGAGGGTCACCCAACCCTAGTGACCGTCGCCGGACCTCAGGTGACTGATGGCCTGAATCGCGCAACCCAGGCGGCCACCTGAGGTCGCGCAACCTCAGGCGACGGTCGCTTGAGGTCACGCGACCCCAGGTGACGGCCGAACTGCCCAGGCGTCGCCCTCCTGGGTTTAGCCATCGCCTCGGGTCGCGCGACCTTTGGCGACCTCAGGCGACGGCGTCCGAGGGCCAGATCGGCGGTTCGGTCGCTAGATCTAGCGGTCCGGCAGCTAGATCTAGCCGGCTGGTGGCCAGAATTTAAAAAAATACAAATGTTTTTGTTTTTAATTTAATAAAAGTTCTTTATAAATACAAATTTTATCAAACGGTATTTTGGCAAAAGTTGTTTCTCAATACACATTAAAATTACAATTCATCAAACGCTATTTACATTTCGCAAAACTCCTCCACCCAAAGGCATTTGCATTTTTGCAAAGATATTCCTCAAAAGCCGAACCAAACGGGGCCTAAATAAGTCAAAGCAAGTGCACCACCTGATTCGGGAAAAAATAAAATAAATAAGAGACTTCAGAAACGTTTATCATAGTATTCAAATCTACATTATACTCCCACGGAGAAAGGAAAGTGAAATTAACTAGATTGTAATAATGGGATCGAGTCGATTATGGGGCTAACCCCATCCTATCGAATTTAAAGAAGCATTCCCTTTTCTTGGAAAATAAAAATTCCATGCCTTCTTTTCTGACAAAAAAGAAAAGCAAAAGAGAAGGAGAGAGGGCAAAAGTATTATAGATATTTCTTGAAAGAAAGAAAAAGAAAAAGGGGGGAAAAGGAAATAATGGTTTGGATGGCACCCGCCGGGGACAGCGCGTGGGGGAGAGTCGGTTAGGGGAGAGGGGGCATTTAAGGAGGAACCCGTTTTGTCCGGGTTAGATGCGATAGAGCTTGTGAAGTGAAGGCCCTTTTCAGCTATGCCTACCTATTTGCCTCCCAACACCTTCCCTTACAACTTTTTTTTTTTTTTTCCCTGCTTTTTGGGTCCTTTGCAATTAATTGCTTTGATATAGACCCTTCCTCTATTTCTCTTTTCCTTTCCTCAACTTTTTTCAAAATTAACAAAAAAAAAAGAAAGGGAAATAGGAAGTCTTTTCGCCCATTCACGTTTGCCTGGCACGCAGTCCCCACAATTTGTCATGTTTTGCATAAACCATTTCCATTTGGCTTGGGAAAAGGGGTGGGGGTGACCATAGTTCGGTTTGGTCCGATTTGGATGAAATACAGAATTGGATAGAAATGGTATAGATATGGAATTGAATCGAACTAAGGGAGGATTTGGAGCCGAACGGAATTTCTCGATTTAGCTTGGCTTGAAACGGTATTGAATTTTATCATTTTTTCCTTCCCTTTTCTTTTGTAGTGTTCTTAATTCTCGTCTGGTGTTAGCTTCGTCATCGTCCTTGAATTAGACAAGATCTTGAGCTAAGAAGATTAAGAGATAGAAAAACTAGAAAAGTAAAAAATAATATTGGTTTGATTAACAAAACGAATTTTCAAGATGGCCTCCCAAAACATAATTAAATTAAGAATTTTAGGTTAGTTCAATTAGATTGGGCGGTTCGAGCCGAAATCATGCTCGGCCATAGGCAAAAAGCAAACTCTAGTTTGTCCCCTATGAGAAAAAAAGTTTCCTTTGGAATTTTTTCAATAGTCAGTGTTTGCATGAGTTCTATTTTATACTTGATCTTTTCGACCAACGTATTTTGATTAGTCCTTAACTCGAAATGCCTAGGTCTTCTCATTCTTAGAGGCACAAGCAAACAAGCCCTTATCTTTTTTACTATTTTTCCGGAAGACCCTCCAACAAGTATGTTCATGGCAGTAGAGGTTAACTGAAGAGGCTTGTTGCATGCATAATTCATTAAAAAGCACAGGAAAGGAGTGGGGTGGATAACTCATGCTATCATAGGACACGAAACCCCTCTAGACGTTGTAGCTACCAGAATTAGCAGCTTCATTAGATCTCTCCTAACTTCAATTGACCAGAATAACATCAAGAGCATACTAAATCTCGAAAAGGGTGCCTGAGAAGGTATAGAATCTCTATTAATTTTCTCTCTTTTTTTCCCAAATAAAAAGAATCTCAGCCCAATATTTGATAAATCCATGCGCCTTCTGGTTAGGTGACCATTAAATCGAATGGCCGTATAATTGCTAGACCAGGATGGAAATTTGGTCACCACTTTTCGGATTACTAAATGTGGGATCACACTGCTCTCCTGCTTAAACTGCTATTCAGAGCAAAACATTCATAACATCCAAGGGAGTAATTACATGCTGTACCCATCACGCTCTATTAATGTGGTAATGTCAGAACTGAACGCAGTTCACTTTTTTCATGCTGATCTAAAAAGGCTGGTGAAATAAGAGGAAAAAGCTTAGGGCTAGCATTGAAAGTGGTCTGCGGATGTGATGTGGGACTAAAATTGGCTTTTTCATATATTAGAATTTAAAAAAAGACACGGACGGTATGACTTGACTTGATGGGTATGTAGAAAAAGAAAGCTTCAAAAGATGGGTTTTGACAAAATAATTAGCTAAACTTTTTTTTTTTTTGTAATCCGAGAACCCCGTCATGTGCAAAAGAAATGGAGGTGAGGTAAACCCTGGACGCTAATAGAGTGAGGACCCATCACCCCGACATCTCACTTAAGAGACCAAATGCCTCCACCATTTGGTTTTGAACCCCTCACCTTTGAGGAATGATCAATGAAGCTCTTATCCAAATGGAACACCACCATGGCCGGTGGTATTAGCTAAACTTTTTTATCTAGGCATAAAGGGCAAGTTTTAGAAGAACAAGCAAAACATGTCACGATTAAGATTATGTTTATTTTGCGAAAAATTAATGACAATTTATATCTAAATATTTTTTTTAGGATGATGAAGACATTTTTCATTGATTATGATCACTGTAAGGAAAATGAAATCTAAATTATTCATTTTCCTATTTATTTTACGCGAAATAAACGAATCATTACTTAGTGTTTTTACTAGGGAATAAAAAAAATCACTACATAATAAAGACAATTACAACTCTACCAAACAATTCCACTTACAAGATTTGGAGAGGCAAAGAAAAAAAAACAGCATCATTGGTTTGCATTTGTCAAGGTTTCTAAATTAGCCTTTTCATGATAGACCCTGATGTTATCTAATGACCAAAAGTCAAGACTCCTCTACTAAAGTTAGTTGATGCCTAGGAAAGGAAACATCATGGCCGTATGTATGCAGCTTGAATCTAGGACACTACTCCTCAAATTTGGGAGACCAACAGTACGTGAACCCACAGCAATTGATACTTCACCATCAGATTACCAAAAAAATTCATAAGATCTGAGGTTCCTTCAATTGTAATCAACCGTTGTCTAGTGAACTTAGATCCTAGGGGAGCTCGTGCGAATAGCACTACACATAGTAATAGATGGAACAACAATTCAATTAAGTTGGGCAGCATTCGGCTAATTAGATAGATAATCAGATGGTGTTAGCTCAATATTAGCACTTTCCTTGACAAGTTTTTGAAGCATAGTGATCATGCACAGTAACTATTTGGGAGAAGCCTACAAATTTTGCACCGTTTGTTGCGTTAAGCTTAGCATAAAAAGAGAAACCTATCATAGAGCCCCATCCTAAATGTGTCCATGCAATTAATGACCTAGATTTTTTTTAGGAGGGTTTACATTTTTCTAGAGTTCATTTGGTATAGCTACAATTGGCCCGTGTTGTCAAGCACTTAATTAATGTGTTTGGTCTTAAATTCCCTCAAAACCGTTGTAAGTTGTTACGATGGTAAAAGTGCTATGGCCGTGAGACATTTGTCAAATACCCTATGGAAGTTGCGTACCAATTTTCATAATTGGAATCTTCCTAATTTTTGGCGAGAGGCCACATATCCTGGAAATACTTTCACCAAATCATGCTAAATGTTAGAATTCTAATGCAAAAGAATGCCGTTACGTCAAAAGGCACATCTTACGAGAATATTCTAATTTCACATATGCAACCAAGAGCAACGTTTCCCCCGTTTGATGTGTTGGTTCATATGTACTCATTTTGTCATTTTAAAAGTCTGCTAGGAATCATTAGTCATATCTTGTTCGAATTGAGTTTGGCAGCCTCTCTCACACCATAAATTATTCTGTGTTCTCATTAGATCATATCATTTCAATCAACTGTGAACGGATCCGTTTGTTTAATCACTTATGTAGCCCTTTTCGAAAAAATATCCAGAGTTCTCCAAATCATTAAAAGATAACATGAATTTAACCATCTAAATTAAGAAAGGCATCGTTTCTAAGACCTTATTATTATTTTATTCTCATACTCGTGAGAGAAATCTTTACGCATCTCGAATAAGGAATTTTCCAATTGCACTCCCAACTCACCTTGACCCTCAACGAGGTCCGGATCGATTTAATCACAAAACTCGACACGCCAGCTCAGTTATCATCTCCACCCATTTCTTCAACTTCCATCACTCGAGCATTAGACCGGCATAAGATCAAGGGAACATCATTTTACCTCCAAGAAAACGAGTCAAATGTCTCTCAATAATGCATAGATCCAGATTCAAGAAAAAGAAATATTGGCAATTCAAGAAAAACCTTTCACTTCTGCTCACCATATCTTGGCAGCCCAAGTTCAGGGTTACATCGAGGAAGACGGGTGGGTAATTAATTACTCCGGAGAAAGAGCGGATCAGAGTGAGATTTTGAGGAGGAGAGTGGCGATGGCGATGGGGACAGAAAAGACATCCCGCGCAAATACAGGGGGACCGTACAGACCAAAGCCCCACTGCGACAACAACAAAGGAAAGACTGAAGTGAAACAGGCCATTCTCTTTTCGGCCTCTCTCTCTCTCTCTCCTTCGGGCGTATTTCTTTACTCCCCTCTTTTTTATTTAATTCCCCAAAGCGTCACGAGTAGTGCAGCGAACCCCCCACAAAAAGAAAAAGGTAATTCTTCATAAAAAAATAATCTTAAAAACCGGACTCGTCCTCTCTCTCTGTCTCTCTCTCTCTCTCCTCTGCCACACATCGCTCAGCAGCTTGCAGCGGCTGCTGCTGTTGCAGGAGCAGTGCTGGAGCTCTGCTCGCAGATGGGGAGGAGGAAAAAAGAAAAAAAAAGGGGAAAAAAAAAACAGAGCAGTCCACTACTCGCGTAACCCACCAAAAGGAAAAGGAGGAGGGAAAAGATACCCACGACCGGAAATTGTATTATAATGGCGAAAAGGATAGACTACACTCTGCAGCAGCATTATTCAACCTGAAGGGCCAAAAAAAAAAAAAAAAAAAAAAAAAAACCACATCTTTAACCCAACCCCCCCATTAAAATTGGATGAAATCTGAAATCTTGATGAATTCTTGCCTTTTGGGGCTAAAAAAAATGGGATTTTGATTTCACAGTTCCCCCTAAAAACCAAGAACTCGTCCCTCCTCCCTTCCCCTTTCATCCCCACCACCAAGAAAGAAAACTCCCAAAACAAAAAACCCATGAAAAGAAGCTAGAGAGAGAAAGAGAGGGGGAGGGGGAGGGGGAGGGAGAGAGAGAGCTCGCCTTTTTACTTTCCTTTCTTTCTAATTCTTGGCTCCTCTGCTTTTTGGCAAATGCAAAAGTTGTCCTTCAAATTGCGGTCATGACCACTCCTCCTCTTCCTCCTCTGCTTCCACCTCCACCTCCACCTTCATCTCCCTTCCCACCACTCTCTCCCTCTTGCTTTCCTCCTACTCAGTCACTCTCACTCTCACTCTCGCTCCTCCTCTTGGCTCTCCCTCACCATCTTCCCAGGTCCCGCGCCGCGGTATTGCCGCCACGACCATTCTCGCCGTCTGCTCAATAAGAATCGAAGCAAAGATGATTGATCTCAACACGGTGGAGGACGACGAAACGCCGTCGTCCGGCTCCTCCCCTGCCTCTTCTCTGTCCTCTGCCATAAGCGCTTCGAATATTAACTCCAACCTCGCGAACCCAACTTCGTCTTCTTCTTCTTCGTCCTCGTGCTCTCCCTTGTGCTTGGAGCTGTGGCACGCCTGTGCCGGGCCTCTGATTTCGCTTCCCAAGAAGGGCTCTCTGGTGGTCTACTTCCCACAGGGCCACTTGGAGCACGTCTCTGATTTTCCCGCTTCCGTGTTTGATCTCCCTTCCCAAATTTTCTGTCGCGTCGTTGATGTGAAGCTCCATGTAAGAATTTCGGGCACTGTTCGTATTCTTGTCTTTGCTCGTACCAAGAATTTTAAGTCTTTATTATGAAGTTTCGTCATGAGCGTTTGGTCTGCTCAATTTCAGCTGATTTGGTTATAATTGATTTGGGGGTCGTTACGTTTCTGTCGTGTAGTTTCTTCCGTTGGGGGGAAAAAGGGCTCTGTTTCTTTTTCTCTGTCTTGGTTTTTCTTGGGTTGAATTGATGTCGAATGCATGTTTTCTTGTGACAGGCCGATGCGAGCACCGACGACGTTTATGCGCAGGTTTCGCTGATTCCTGAAAGAGAGGTGAGGTTTTGCTACGTTTGTCTGATTTTTTTAAGTCTCACAGATGCTGACGGTACTCACCAGAAAAGATAAGGGAACGTGACCCTGTTTGTGATCTTGAATTTCGACCGTGTGCTCTTGGGGTGGTTTATTAAGTCGTGGGATTTGGCTTTAGTTTGAGTGGTGTATTGGAAAAAGGGTCTTATGTTGATGGAAGATAACTCCAGCTGCATTGTGTTCTCTGCAGCAAATTGAGCATAAATTGCGCGAAGGGGACAACGAAATAGACTTGGATGAGGATGAAATTGAGCCGGCCGTGAAGTCTTCGACGCCTCACATGTTCTGCAAGACTCTGACTGCTTCAGACACGAGCACTCATGGCGGGTTCTCTGTTCCTCGGCGAGCCGCGGAGGACTGCTTCCCTCCACTGGTATTGCATTTCAATTTAGCCTCTTGCATTGAGACAGCCTTATTTTTTTCACGTTTTTATCCAGCTAATGCCTTTTCGTTGGGTGGGGTTTAATTTATTTAGCTTGCTTAGACTTAGTAATCTGTGAACGCAGGATTATAATCAACAAAGGCCTTCTCAGGAGCTTGTAGCTAAAGATCTGCATGGCCTAGAATGGAGATTCAGACATATATACCGGGGTATCGTATCAGAGTCCTGAAGTTTCAGACATATATAAAGACCTTATAGTGTGGTTGTCATGGAAGTTTCTTTTTTCAACTAATTCTTTTATGTGTGTTTGGGTGAGCAGGACAGCCACGCAGGCATTTGCTCACTACAGGATGGAGTGCATTCGTAAACCGGAAGAAATTAGTCTCTGGGGATGCCGTGCTCTTCCTTAGGTATTAAAATATTGTGCTGTAATTTGTCGACTTCAGTTAACATTTTGAAGTTCATGTATTTTATTGAAACCCAGGGCTTCGAACGGAGAGTTGAGATTGGGAGTTCGAAGGGCAATTCAAGTTAAAGGAGCTTCTGCTTTTCCATCTCTTTGCATCCAGACCCTGAATCAGAGTGCCCTTATGGATGTACCGAAGGCTGTATCTCTAGGAAGTGCCTTCAGTGTTTACTATGATCCAAGGTACTTGACTGGACTGTGCTCATCAATTCTGACTATACAGTGAGGCCACTTGTGCGAATGAACGCTAGCTTAGACTTTAGTTTTATTCTGCTTGTAGCTTTACATTTTGGTGTTAAAATAGTCCGGACAACTAGTTGAACTTTGTAATCATGCGTGTTGGAAACTGGTTTTGGTCGATTTTAAGCCAGGATCGTGTCTCTCTTCATCACGTGATGAAGATGTCTTGCCTTTTTTCCTCCTCTTCTGAAATTTTCATGTTGTAACACTCTCAAGTGATTGGCCAGTGGTCCTGATACTGATTTTACGGGTCTTAATTGATGAAACAGTGGTACATCCTTTGAAAGTGAGGAGTTAATGAACTTCCCGAATGATCACGCTAAGTTATCTTGTGATAATTAATGTGTGCACTATTTATAGGACAACTCGTGTTTTTGCTTGATCATTCCCCCCATTGTCCACTAGTTTAAGCCTTTTTTCCTTGTGTTGATAAATAACACTCCTTGCATTGAGACGTGCTGCACAGTATGTGGGTCAAACTATCAGAGCTACTTGATTTGGACAATCCCTTGGTTGCTGTTCTTTATGAGGTTTAGCTGCCCAAGTTTTGCTCGATAAGACAAATCTAATATGACTAGTGATATTTTCTGGGAATTGTCATTTGAATTGCTCAAGTTGTTCCATGTGTACTTGGCTAGGGTTGGCTGTTATAGTACGTGCTGAGTTCCCATGTTCAAAGCAGTGATTTTTTTTTTTTTTTTTTCCGATTTATCATTGTTGAAGTAGCATAATTTTTTTTCAGCATCAGGGGAAACTTTTTGTGGATAAAGCATGTATTTGAAGCATGTCAAGTCGTTTAGGTTTCAAATTAATTGTGATTGTCTTGTATCAAACAAGGATTTGAGTGATTTTTTTCGAATTTGTCATGTCAGAAATTATCTCCATCATATACGTTGAGTTGAAGTTAGCTTGCTTGAGAATTTCTGACAATTGAATGGACCCTTGCTGTTTTTTGTTCTATATATGTACCTCAGGCAGGTCTTAAACGTGTGGAACATGGATTGGTAATTTGTGACGTTAGACCTTGACTAGTTTTCTCAGGATACTGCTACTACTCTTAACTATGTCAAATCTGGATCTTTCATTTATTAATGCTGATACTTTTTGACTTTTCATATTGCTCTATCACCGTGTCAACTTAGTGCTTCTGCAGAAGAACTTTACCCAGGTCATCATATTTTGTTCAATCATAAATGCTTATGCTGATTCATTTTCCAAACTAGTGGATTGCTTTGCCTATGATCCTACACAGTTTGCTTTTGATATTATAGTCCTTGACAACTTGAGCTAATGTCTGTCCAATTGCAGGGGATGTGTCACCATTCTTATATTTTTTTATGATGGATAGACTGTCTAGTTCTTGTTCACGCAATGATTTCTCTTTGATATATGTGTGTCACTGATTTTGCAGAGCCAGCTCATCTGAGTTCCTAATACCAGCTCGTAGGTTTTTCAAGAGCCTTAACCATACTCTCACCCCTGGCATGAGGTTCAAGATGCGTTTTGAAGCTGAGGATACAGCAGAGAGAAGGTTCAATTCTTTGGCTTGCTTAGTGTTTATATTGAGGAATGCTTTTGCAGCCTTACTTATATAAATTCTTTCCACGGCAGACATTCGGGTCTGATAGCCAACATAAGTGACATGGATCCTCTTAGATGGCCAAGTTCGAAATGGAGGTGTCTGTCGGTGAGTTCATATTTGCAAAGCTTGTTTACATGTCTATGTGGCCATGAAATTTAGGTCAGGACCCTTATAATGCATCTAGCTTTTTTCCTTGAACAAAAAATAAAAATGATAGCTACACAGCTAACCTATTGCGCACCATCTTATATAAGTTAAGTGTGTTATTTGACTTGTGAGGGTTCAAATATATTTGGGGCTTAATAAAGAGAACCTACATGATGTTCTATGGACAATTTGTTATGAATGCCCTTACCTTTCAGTAAGCTTTTGTTATAGTATAAGTGCTGATAATGATTCCTGAAAAAAGTAGTGGAAAGGATCATCTTCATTTTTTTGTTTCAATAGAGTCTACAGCTATCCCATCCTGTGTTTGCTGTTTCCTGTGGAAAGATGCGTCCATTCTGATGCCCGTACATTGGAAAGTTTATGCTTACTCGAGAACTATATAGCCAATAAAAGTTGGGAACTTAACTCATGTTGGAAGATTTTACTCAATATGTCCAGTAATTTCTCTCTTAAGTACGTCTGATGATGTACTGTTATTTCTGGTGAACCTTTCTGTAGTAGGGACTGAACTTTGGGACAAGTTACTATTTGTCACTTGCCATGAAGTAGGTATAAAGAAAACACTGAGAACTTAAATTGTATGTGTTTTTCACTTGAAACTTTTTAAAAGGGTGCTTGTCGCATTTTCTTTCATAAACTGCATGATCTGTACTGTACGGTTGTTACTGAATTCAGTGTTCCTGATAGTTAGTTACTTCCACTTATATGTTTTTCATTGCCAAGAAAAAAAGTTATTTCTAAGCGTTAGGCGTGTGTTTCATTAACTAACTTATCATTGAGAATGAAAGCAGATGTGTATAATCCTCTGAAACCAAACCAGCCAGATGGTTTGATTCCCTGTCAGGAACGTGCAATATTCAGAATCGTCTGATGCGTGACATTGAAGTTAGTTGGTTCTTAATTTGCAGGTTAGGTGGGATGACGTTGAGCCTGATCGTGGTAGTAGGATTTGTCCATGGGAAATTGAGCCATCCGGTTCAGTTTCCAGTCCAATTGGTTTTATGATGCCTGGTTCTAAGCGGACTAGGTTTGGAATACCTTCCATGAAACCAGAATATCCGGTTCCAAGTAGGTTTTGTTCTCTGAACATTTTGTTTGAGACACGATTTTCTCTTTTCTGCTTGATTTACCCTACTGAACTGTGTTGAATCTGACAGATGGAATTGGAGCATCAGACTTTGGGGAATCTTTCAGGTTCCAGAAGGTCTTGCAAGGTCAAGAAAACTTGGGTTTTGGCACTCCTTACGATGGTATCGAAACTCAAAGGCATCGGCTATCTGAAGTGAGGAGGCATCATCCTGATGATTCAGGTGGTTCTGAAGCTGCTGCCACCAGAAATGGCATCACAAACCCATCTGCGAATGCTAGTGTCACTTACAAAGGCATGGGCTTTGGCGAATCTTTCCGGTTTCGTGAGGTCTTGCAAGGTCAAGAAACATTTGCCAACCCACCATATACAAGACCCTGGTTTACCAGTGGAGCCCAAGGAAATGGTGCATTTGGTGTTCGTGATGGCTTTCAAATGGTTTCTTCCAGGAATGGTTGCTCTGCCCTAACTCAGGGTTCGGACAATCATTTCGGTCTTCCGGTTTCCTCCGGACAAGTTTCTTCACCATCTTCAGTATTAATGTTCCACCAGCCAAGCAGGAAAAGCTCCAACAGGAGTTCTCTTTGTAATACATTGTCATGGGATGAGAAGCTCTCTTCGCCAATGAAGGTGAGTTTCGGTGGCACGAGTCCGCTGGGTTTGTTGAATGAACAAAATAGATTGAGTTTCCCTCATTCTTCCATTTTGTTGCCATCGGAGGGCGTAGTTAGCGAGGACATGGCCCCGCCTTTGAAGAGTAGTTGCCGTCTCTTTGGTATATCATTGACCGAAGGAAGAGATGTTTCTCACAAGGAAGCTAGCATGAGTTCGTCTAGGTTGAATGGCGAACCCCTTTTTGGTCATATTGGAGAGAACTTCCATCCAAAGGCCAATGTGAGCAGGGTGGTTGGTAGCAATTGCACGAGAGTACTCGACCTGCCTCCTGTGAGTGATGTGCTCTTTGATGTCGCATCCTAGAGACAATGGTATATTGGGAAAAGCCCCCCAGAAAATTGTGTATTCAGAAGTAGGGAAGGTAGTGGAAGTTGACCTCTTAAGCTTTCATTTCTTTTGGGCGATTTAGTATGATGAAGCCATGCTGTCATGAGTGGAGATTATCTGTCTGTGTGAATTTGAAGTTTGTGAATTGCGGCAAGTGCAAAACCAGTGTGGTGGTATGGGAGTACTGTCTTATGTGATTTTGAAGATGCTTGCATTTGTCAAGAATGGCTGAGATTGAAGGTCCACAAATCTTGTGATTTCATACCTGGACAGCTTTTGCTTCCAGGCAAGTATTTTCTTTGGGCTTTTGACCTCTATTTATGAGGCAATCTTTTAGGTAGGCATTATGAAAATTGGAGGTAGAGAAGTGCGCGATCTACTCTGAAGTCTCCTTTTAGAATTCGTGTATATGACCTCTCTATTCAGATCTTTTGTACCGTTTTTTATTTGGCGAAAAAAAAAAAAAAAAACTTTAGTTGATGATTTGCTGTTGGTGCTTTAGATTGCCGAAGCTGATGCAGTATGTGGTGAGAAAGTTTAGCCTGGTTTAATCAGTAGTTCTCCGGATTCAGGAAGTGATATAATTCTGCTGGTGTAATTTGAATTCGACTCGTTTCCGTACTATGGGAATGAAAGGCATGTACTTGTTTGTATGACCTGTTGTAGAACCTTTCGGGCAGACGATGTCTGTTCGACTTCATTTAGGTATTTGAACAGTTGCGATCCTTGTGCAAAGGTCGATCATGTCCTTGATGCTACAGGATTTCCGCTTGGTGCTTCATCTTTCTGAAGAGTACTGATAATTGATGCCTCTTATAAAATATGTTCACCGATGCAAAATACCTACTGCCTTGTTTGAGTGTCACGGATTGGCACGAGTAAATGCCGAACTTCAACGCAAGCTTATTGCAAGCATTTCATGCATCTATTCTTGAACTGCCAATTCCGTGTCGCGACAATGTTCTACCGAATGGGGATTCATTCCTTGTTAGGCTGGATCGTGTCGAAGTTGATTGTAGTTTTATTTGCGAGGGGGTTGCTGTCAGCGGGCAGACAGGATGGCGTTAGGGTGTTGAAAAATGTACAAAACACACCAGAGAGGACGGTACAAAGCTTTCAAATTTTTTCTACCCAGCAACGGATTTTCCCCCTTCAAAATAGTAAATCCTAGAGACGGTCGGAGAAAGTAAGCCCTGATGAAGCTCTCAAAAGAACGATACATCACCCAATTCATGGCAAAAGAAATTTCACTCGGCTGCCCCCGCGGCGGAAAGATGTACGGCCGACTGTAACTCTCTCTTCACGTGCACTGTCACGGATAATCAGAGTTCCAGCACCTTCCTTGCTTTTCTTTCTGTGGTTCTTAGCTGCCCATTCCTTGTCTGCTCTACCATGTCCCTGGCTCTGTAGCTGGCGATGGGTCAATACTAAGGACTTTGTCAGTACAACAGTCTTTAGTATACCGCGAGAATAATAGTTTGTGACTTAAAGGAGTGTAACTCATAATAAATTATAATTATTTATTATTTGGATTTTTGCAGTCCTAAATAAACGGTTATTCTCATAGTATATTAAAAAATTGTCATTCGATCATGTCTCTAATGTCTATCTGCTCAACGGAATATACTATAGTCCTACTTTTCGGCGAAAGTTAAGGAAGGAAACTTCCTCGCGCCTTCGGCTTCAATTCAGTCAAGCGATGATGTCAGGGATGCGAAGTCTAGGAAACTTCCTGGATGAGGATGGAATCGACTAGGAAGTGTCAGGGCTGATCAAACGACGTGATCATGCGTGAGGTCCACTTTCGATGGAATATTCATGTTATGCTCTCCATCGTAAATTTGGCAGGCTCTTTGATTGAGAGAGATCATGTCGAACGTACATGAATTCGTCGATGAGGATGGGTTTGTCCAAACGCTCCGAGTATTGTTGATCATTGATGCAAGAGACACACCATTTAATAGATACGTGACAAGACTAAACGTACCTGAATTTTTGTATTCTTACCATTGAGGTCCCAAACTTTTTTTTTTTCAATCAAGTGCCTAAACTTTTCAGATTTGGCTCGACATGAGACATTCATTAAATAAATGGGAAAAACATTAAAAAATTTCCAAATCTATTATACTTTTGTCAATCAAGTGTTAAATCTGTTAATTGTATCAATTGAGTTCTAAACCTTTTGACAATTTGTCAATTTTTGTCGAAAATTGTTGATATGGACATTAATCGTTCTATGTGGTATGGTTGACGCCAATGAGGATAAAATTACAATTTTTAATATTTTTTAAAACTTTTTTTTTCTCTCATCGGCCATTGGACGAGGGCCCGTGAGCCGTCACTAGCCGCTAGTGAGGGTTGTGGCCCTCATCCATTCCATCGTTGGCTGTGGGTGATGGTTAAGCTTTTGCTAGATCTGACAAGGGCAACTTTTTCTCAAGCAAGGGTGGCCCTTGCCTATATCGTGAGGGTCAAGCCTTCGCCATATCCAGCAAGGGCAAGGGTGGTGACCCTCATTGGCCACAATGAAAAAAAAAATAAAAAGAAAAAAAAATAAAAGATTCAATAAAATTTTACAAATTGTCTATGTTAGCGTTGGTTATACTACATAGGATGACTGGCATTCTTGTCAGCAAGTCTTGTCAAAATTGGCTAAATAGACTATATTGGGAAATCGTCAAAAGATTTAGGACTTAATTAGTAAAATTGAAAACTTTATCATTGATTTGATACAAGAGCTATAGGTTTATGACTTTTTGAGTATTTTTGTTCCAAATAAATTATCATATCATGTGATTTTGATGGCATGGCTAGCTTACACAATTGATTATGTGACTCTTTTACGTAGGATAAACCGTGCCATCTCCAATTAGGTGTTGGGCGATTAGGAGAGAGAGAGAGAGGGGGCTGACTTGGATGATTTTAGCCGTGCAATATGTCTTTGTTGCGGTGGCATTATTTTAAGAGGCCACGTTTGATGTTAATATAGACAATAAATGGCTGTTTAGCTGTATTAGTGTCCATGTTGATATTTTTCGTCTTGTCATCATCATTATCCTGTTAATAAACCGTTCCATGATTGAAGAGTTATCATACTGATGGTTACAACTCTTATCAATTATTGAACATAACACTTCAATTAGTGCCCATTTGAACAACCACCTCAATTTGCCACCACCTCAATCTTACATTGAGAATTTGCGGCATGCCTATCGCAGCGGAAATACAAACCAGAATAATCATTCTGGTGGCTAGAATCAGACGCTGTTACGTTAGGAACGTACTTAGTATCCGGGACATCGAAAGCACATGATTCTAATCGCAAGAGAGATGATTCGAGCTTGTGTTTCTGCCCCGACATTTATGTTTTCGAATCTCCACGAGAGATCAAATCCAATGCACCTCTTAAATATGAGTAAACACGTGTGCGCACGATCTTCACGTTGATGTCTCAGTCCTCATGGTAGGTTGAAAACCATAAGGAGCACATGCGCTCCCATTTCAAATGATAACACTCCATCTTACGTGAGCAAACGACTTCATCAAAATCAATGTTCAAAGGAACGCTCTTTTGTCTTCAATTGTTTTCGCGATGGGTTTATCAACGCTTAGCCGAAGTGATTAACAATGATCACAAAGTGATGAGATGACATTATTGAGCCAAAGAGGCCATCAGTACTCCATCGCTAAATTACCCAATTAGTTGTAAACCTATTCCATAACTATCGATTCGATCCTAAATTTTTATGCAGGATTTTAATATAGTTAGTTTGGCCAATTGCCACGGAAAATCGCTGACGTGGTGATTCACAATTACTACGTCAGCATGTCATGGAAGACCGTCGATCGTCAATAATGATTATAACGTTTTTCAATTATAATCTATCAAAAGGATTATATTGAAATTTAGAAATATATAATTGATCAGAGTTATCCTACTAGAGGGTTCGGACCCAACGAGTAATTATCTCCCTTATTCGAGGTGGACAACCTCTGACTTTAGTCCAACTTTTCTCGTGTCCATGTACGTCAGGAGGTCGGGGAATGAAGCTTCTTAGCTTGTCATGATCGGTGTGACGCGTCTGATGACGAATTTGCTCTCTAAAGCTGCCAAAAGCTTCGCGTTGGGTGGACCGACCAACCAAGCTTTTTATCATCCTCCGACGCGTCGATCTTTGAATTTCATCGTATCTTTTGCTTGATCCTTCCCATATCTCTCTCTCTCTCTCTCTCTCTCTCTCTCAATTCCTTGCTAGTCGAGCGCCAGCTCTAACGAAGACTCAAGTGTCTTGTTGATTTGAGCTTGAGTGAGCCAGAAGTGCATCATGTCGAGTTGTGCTCCAGTTCTAACTTGCTGATACTCAGCTTGGCAAGCTTGCCAACCTAATCGAGCTTCCATTCGATTTAAGAAATAACAATCATTATAAAGAGGATAAAGGGGATGCATAAATTTCTAAGTTTACGTAACCTATCATCATACACACGAATGGAAGGAAGAAGCTTCAAGCTTATGAAGCTTGAGCCCGAGTTCTTTGTTCCAATTAAACTCAAGCAAAAAATCTGATATGCAATCAATATGGAGTCGAGGTTCATATAAGCCGAGTCAAGCTTAAGCATGGTACCATATCAGCTCGGTTTCAACCCTACCTTTGAGAAACTAGGGTCATAGTTCATCCAACTTAAATGAGAAATTCCTAAATCTTTGAATGGATGCACCAGAACATATGGTACCACAATCGATATGAAATCTCATTATTTAAGCTTGAGACGTAGAAGAAAATCCAATTCTCGGGTCAAAACAAAGATAAAGAATTCAATTCCTTTCTGGGTATCGATCACCGTGCCAAACGTGTACCGGAGATCGACCTGAAAACGACGTCCACGTCAGCTGGTCTCGTTGGCTCCACCATGCAAGTGGTCACCCCACGTAAGCAAATGAGCGGAGAAAATCGGGGGACAAGTTACCATACGTGGCTGAAAACGACCGGCTAAGGTTGATCAAGGGGGACGATCGAGACCGTTCTCGCCACGTGGTGCAGTTGGACGACGGAGATCGCGTTGCGGTAAGGAACAGTGGATGTTGAGTGGAGACTAGGGTTTGATGTCCGGATAAGGTTTTGTCCGTTTGCGTTTTTGTTTATTCGGTTGTTGGGAAAGTGATAGCACCGTCCAAACGAGAAAAATGGGGTTCTAGTGAATGGAACAAGGCACGTCGAGGATATCATTAGCCAAATTATCTTTAAGTATAAGAGATTGTACAGGAAGATTTTATAGGATAGGCTTAGTAATACCATGTCGGCTTATCGTGTTATATTGTCTCTTATATGAACTACTTGCCCTAGCATGAAGAATTTCAATATCGTTATTTGTGATGTTGATTTATTGAATTACATAAATGTTGGAAGCCTAAGTCCGAGCAGGTTCATAAATCTAATTAGATCCATCGTTATTCAAAAGCTTAAATCAATGACTTATGAATCAACTATGAATATTAATTATTTTACATCACATTGATTCTCCGATGTGAGATTTTTTAACACAATTTATTTACACGTGCATCCTAACAACAAATACGATATCATAATATCTTCTTTCATAACTCTTCTAAGAAAAGAATAGGATATGGTGGAATATTTTTTTAGTATAGCGCATACTAGTATGGTGACATTGGCATCCAATTTTAGTTCAAAAATCTAAAACCTAGCCACAAAGAGACATAATAGTACGGTGACATCGGCGTCCGATTTTAGGTAGAGAGAGAGAGAGAGAGAGAGAGAGAGAGAGAGGTTATTGCTGCTCAAAGGGCAAAAGGAGCTTGTTAAAATAGGTCTCGAGTTTGAATCCAAAAATGAAAGTTTCTTTGATTCTAGTAGGTTTTCTAATAAAATGGTTTTTCTTGTTGGAAAAGAGGTTTCCTATTTTGGATCAAATTCTTGTCTATATTTAAGAAATGGATGTTCTTTGTGAAGTGCATTATAGAGGTTGCTTGTGAATTACGCCCTAAAGATATCCAAGTATGTTGAAGCCAATTAAATTCTTGTAGTAAGAACTTCTATTTAATTTTTTCGTGAGATTGAAAGATTATTTAGTGATAAATTGTGATGCTGAACATTGCATAAATTATTGGGTGTAATTAGGGCTTGAGAAATATGATAGTATTTGAATGACTCAAGCGTGATTGTAATATCCGTTGCATCGCTTGATCTATAGTGAAATTCGTTATTGCTCTTTTGGTGGACGGACTACAACTGAATCATGTAAATCTGATGTCTGATTTATTTTTTTGTTTTGTTTATTTTATTATTTGATCACTTGCTTTCGCAATGAAGCCGATGGCGAAGAAAGGGGAAGCGTAGCCAAGAGAGAAGAGGCAAAGACAATGTTCGCAGTGGCACAACCATATGCAAGGGTGGCGAGTGCCCCTGGTTGATGATAGTGGCATGCGACGACTCCGATTGCTTGGTGGCTGCTCAATGATTTGGGGGAATGAGAGAGGTAGGGTAGGTTAGGGTTTAATGGAAGAAAGTGTAATCTTCGGATGTATAAAAAAATATTGGGCGGCTATTTCTCAATGGAGCACTTATGTATAATTGTTCTCATTACCCTTTTTATCAATGAGTGTTCTAACGATTTTGATCCCTCGTATGTGGTAATGTCAGGATTATCAGCAAACAGTAGCACTAAGATTCATAGCACAAAATAACTTTTTTTGGTTTAGTCAATTGGGGTGATTTAAGGTACACCTTTTGGGTTCGTAAAATCCACGTGGTAGAATATGCCTATAAAAGATGGGTTATGCCGTTGGACCTGGTTTGAGCGATGACTTAGAAGTCTTGTAATTTGAAGCAAGACGACGCATCAGTACTTTCAAACGAAACAATTCATCGTAATCGATGACGGGAACCATAGGAAACCTAAAAGAGAAACAATTTAAGTAAAACAGTCAAAAGGGTAACTCTCTTTTCCAGATTCGATATTGCGTTGAAGTTTCCTTCTTTTGTCCCATTCTCTTGACTCACCTCGGAGTGTACGACTCACGGCCACGGGAAGAAAAAAATGGGTTTGCGCTACACATACGTAATTGCACACGCAAGAGGGCCTTTTAATCACGTACTAATCATCGCGAAACTGTCTTTTCAAAGCAAAACGATCCTCCGGCCGACATGAAAAGAAAAATCAGCAAAACGACCCAAGATATGAGTGACGTAAGACAACACGTAGAGAGGGAAGTGCCGAAAAACCCTACATGGTGCCCCGAACCTATCCGTGAAATTTCCACCATAGCAGCCCACTAAAACCTCGGGTTGACAATGACATCATAATTCGATTATATATATATATGTGTGTGTGTGTGTGGGTGGGCGCGTGCGCGATGGATGTCAACATTGGTGACACGGTCGCTCTATCTTGAAAATTGGACATCATGTCTTTTCTAGACACAAATGATAGGGGTAATAAAAAAGTTAAGGTTAAGTTTAGCTTTAAGAAAGAGAGATATTCGTTTGGGTTTTTCTTTTGATAATTTAGGAGTATGGGTGTGGAGATCTAGCTATCTAAAAATTCATAGAACACCATGCAAATCTTATGAACCGGCTAAGTTCGAGCTTGTACACGATTAGTGAGATTCCAACTCTTGAATCAGAATATTTCCAACTACGCAGCCAACCGAGCAAATTTTAAGGGTTTGAAAGTGGTTTTACAAAATTTCACATGGTATTAGAACAAGAAGTCTCAGGTTCAAATCTTTCAAGTCTCTATTTACCTCATCAATTGCAATTTCCATGCCTTATACTAAAGCAAAAATCCAACCTCCGCGTGAGGGAGAGTGTTAGAATACTTAAATAATAAAACCCTATTTTCATTCGATAGCATAAACTTTTAAAAAAGTCCGTTGTGGATTCACAAAATCTCAGAATGCAAATAGTGCTAGGGATGGCTAAGGTAGACTGTCGCAAGCGACGGCGGCAATGAGCGGAATTGACAATGCTGAGTTTGATAATGATATATAGTGATAAAGGCGTTTTGGGGAGGAGGAGGAGGATACAAAATTTTTTTTCAGCCAATGAAATTAAATATGTCCTTCATAAGGGGATCAATTTCTATCGTGAATACCCGTCAAATTAGAGTATCCCAATCCAAAATGGAGAATCAACTTTCAAGGTTCACACGCTTAGGATGCTTATGCATGCAATCCTCCATGGAACTTCATTTGTGTCGATATTATTGTTGAATATCGGTCGACAATGGGTTTTATATGTCTTTACATATTCCTCAACCTAAAATTTTAAGTTTTTAGGTCAGACTTGTATTAGAGCTATGTGAAATTTTCTTCACGTGTTGCCATCGTTAATCAAATTCCACGTATTATTCACAATCCGACTTGCACTTTTATATGTTCCTTATATACACGTAATCTCCTTTCACCCAAAAGTTTAAGTTTTGCGTTGGGCTATCCAAAAAGGAAAATGATAAGCTAACAGTAATAGTCTTCAATAACAGACGGTGGCTTTTCCACCCCAAATTTTCTCAAAGAAACCTATAGACTTGTTTAATGGTTTTTTTTTTTTTGGAAAATAAAAATTTGAAAGTCTCATTGTGAGGAATTTCTTTAAATTCCACTTGGTGGTTTTGCTAGCCCACCGAGCGGGAATTCTTATATTAAAAAATAAATCAGCCAAAATAAAATAAGGCAATTGAAAAGAAACTTATTAACATCATTAGTGTTAGATTTTTTTTTTAACATTAAGTGCAAAAAAAAAAAACAATTTATACATTTTTATTTCAAGAGAAAATAAATGTAGAATTACTATTAGCATCAGCACTTGTACAAAACACTTTTCACACTTGTAAATTTTTTCATCAATAACTTGCTTGTTTTAACAAGAAAGTAGCCAAAAAAAATTGCAGCCCAAATTGAAAGACCTAGGCTAACCAATCAAGTTCTTTCTCTACCAAACCAAAAGTTAGCGTTCCAAATAGTTGATTTTCAATGAATTTATCAATTTATAGGGATGGAAAACTTACTGATAGGTTATTTTATTCCTTAAGTAGTTCAAGAATTTTTTGGATCATTTAAAAGTGAGAATATATATATTTTGTGTACGTAATTCATGCACTTTTTTTTTTTTGAGGGGATTTGGTTGGAAGTACTACAAGGGAAAACATTTTTAATCCCATAAAATAGAACTTTAAAACATTTGGTTGGACAAAGCTAGAAAGATAGAGGAATAAATTGTGACATTATTCCCTAAATAAAATAAAAAAAACCAAAACTTTCCCTCCCACAATTCTCCAATCTGGTTGCCCACCTTTCACAAATTGAAAGCTGCGTCAATATCCAGCCAGTAGATATGCAGCATGACGGTCATGCTGGTGGGATCCATCCAAAAATTACAGTAGTGCAGAAAGAAGGGTCAGTTGGAATGCTTTCAAGTACTCAATGGCCATTTATAGTGACCCATTCAATGGTACAACATTTCCAAAAATATCTCGAGCAATCGTTGTACATCTAAAGATGATGGGTCATGATCTCGACATGAATAAAATCTACTCTCCATGGGGCCATACATGAAAGATATAATCACCGACAAGGTGAAAAAGAAACTCGAAGTCTTCGAGTATAATCGAGTCATCCATCATTTTATCTCTCATGAAATCCAAACTTGAAACTTTAGATCAAGACTAAATTGTGAGAAATACTAAATTTACTAATAAGACTCTTAGACCATACGTCCATTGATATATATATATATATATACACACGTTTTAAAGGCTAAAATCGATGGGAGAAGATACTGTGCCCCTATGCTCGAGTCGAGGAAATTGCCGGAAACTTCACATGCCTTTGGCTTTTTCCCAGATTGCCACGTATTGCCAAGACACGACACGAGTTGGTGGGCAACAGGCGACGAGGTCGTGATCAAGCGGGACTTGGGGGACGTAGCCTGCTGTTGCTGGCTTGGAATCTCATCCAATCCCCTCCTCTCCTCACGCAGCGCCACGTCACCACAGTGGCCGTGACGTAGCCGAATGCGTCACCGCCGTTGACCTTGGAGTCTCCCCACCTCCTCCTCCTTTAATTGCCTCCCCCCAACACTCCCCTCTCGAGCCAAACAGCAAACCTAACCACTCAGATCTCTCTTTATCTCCCTCTCTCTCCATGCAAAAAGCTATTCCTTACACGGCTTATATTCCGGCTAGCTCCGGCCCCCCGCCGCCGGTGGTCGAGGGTCAAGGCAGGCCAGAAGGGATGCCAGCGGCAGAGGAGGTGACCGGCGGCAGTGGCGTGGGGAGGGCGGTGACGGAGAATGCGGTGATGGTGATCGGACGGCGCGGTTGCTGCATGTGCCATGTAGCGAAGAGGCTCTTGCTGGGGCTCGGGGTGAACCCCGGGGTGTACGAGGTCGATGATGCGGAGGAGGGCGTCGTGGTCAAGGAGTTGAAGGGCATGATCGGAACCGACGGCAAGGACAGTGATGGCGGCGATAGCAGCGACGACCAGAAGTTGCAATTCCCGGCAGTCTTCGTCGGCGGGCGGCTGTTCGGAGGCCTTGAGAAGGTGATGGCCACTCATCTCTCCGGCGAGCTGGTGCCCATCTTGAGAGAAGCTGGGGCCTTATGGCTTTGAGGCATGTATGTACATGTTAGTAATCTCTATCGTTCTAGAAAAAATTTCTTGATCAATGATTTGGAACTTATGATTGGTGTGATATAAGACCCCGCAAGTATTTTTCCTCTTTCAGTCGCTTTGGTATCTTTCTGATTAGATCTATCTAGGGTTCGCTCGAGAATTTTTGGAGAGAGGGACCTAGGAATTAATTTGTCCCCTTTTTTCGTTGTAGTTTGTCAATGTAATTTTCTTTGCCAATTAATTGTGGTTTCAATTTGTCCAAGGTCGGTATACGTTACTTGAAACTACGCAGGTAGTTGCGTGCGGCTGAAGAGATTATCCAGAGCGATGTCTTGTTAGATCTAATCGCGGTGGGGGCTTGACTTAGTCTACAATTTATCAAGAAAATATATATTCTTTAATAATTAGAACAGGGGCATCTTTGTCGTCGTGAATGAAGATCCAATGATGTAGACTATAAATTTCCTAGAAGCAGGGTCAATGCAATTCGGGCACAAAAAAGAAGAAGTAATAATTGCATACTTGGACCACACAATGCGGGCCGACAGGAAATACTTTTGGGCATAATTACCTTATCAATCCTCAATTTATTATACGAATATCAATTTAATTTTTAACTTTTTAATTTTACAAATATAATTCCAAATTTTTGTGTAAAATTGCAATATAGTCCTTTTAACCCATTACCATCGAAAATTACTAACGTGACATGAACAACTCATGGATCATTATGTTATTGATTTCCAATGGCAAGCGACCGAAAAGATTCTCTAAACTATATTAGCTAAACGGAAAAGTTTAGAACTAAATTGGTATACGTACAATAAGTTTAAGACCGAATTGATAAATTTCCTGAAACTTTTGTCTATTTTCACCTATCGACCAAATATAAGCATGATATATTAAGCATTATGAAATCCTTAGTGGATCTTGCCTGCGGTTGTGAACAGTGCCGTGAGGCGTGCTAGATCCATAGTAGAGTTTTCATCCACCCTTACTCATCCCAGGCGCGGGTGACTACTATACCAACCTATCCAGTGGTAGCCGGAGCATGCTCCGACGTGGAGTCTACCTTTCCCATCGTAGGGCCCCCTAATTCTTTGTATATCTTTGTCTTCCCGATAGAGAGGGAATACGGAGGATAGCACAGGATCTTCCACCCCAGGGTGGTTGTCTCGCCTATTTCCTCCTTAAGCCTTTTAAGGATTTGCTCAGGTTTGAAGCTTCTTTAATTGATTTGGGCGGTTAAAAATGTTGTTTTTTCGGTACATCTTAAAATTAAAACCTCTTGATTAGTGGGCACGCCCGACATGGTTGTGCCCACAAAACATGTTAGAATGCGAATTTTTTGAGCTCAGGATTGTAAACGTTTACGATGAAATAATGTCAAGGTAATCATTAGACATATTGAAAAATAGATGTTTGAGTTCCAAATTATTGATTAAATATATATCACAAGAAATGTCGGTCTACTGAAAATCGTAAACTACTACTAGTAGGCTGTTTAATGAGTGTTCCGGGATACCCTAATTATTAAAATCTGCTTAAAGTTCAGTGGAGACGCCCTCTATTTTTTTTTCTTGCCTCTGACCATGTGAAAATGAAAACGAAACTCCAAAGAGATTGATTGAGGAGTTAAATTTTTGATAGTGTATGACACATTCCGCATTAAAATCATTGTGTCCCCTACTTAAATTAACTGCTAATATATTTAAATATTAAACTACACCTCCATCGGCTTAACTTTTAGAACAATTAATAATAATCTCACAAAATCTGACATAATATATAAAAAAAAAGTCATGAGTTCGAATCTTTTTAGACCGCTATTTGCCTCTCTTCCAAATGCCAACCTATACGTGAGGGAGAGTGTTAGCATAGTTAAATATTAAACCATGCCTCATTAACTTAAACTTTTAGAACAGTTAATAGTAATCTTACGAAATCTCACGATAACGTTAAAAGCAATTCTTGATATCCTGATGAGTAGAGCTTCACTTGATGCATATAGATTGTGGCAATTTCTATGCATCGATGAGGATTGATTAAAGTGGAATGTTTGTATGGCTTGTGTTATTGGAAATGGTGACTTATCGAATGATACAACACGAAGACTTATATGGTGATGATTTGATGCGCATAGGTATATCTAGTCGGTATCATGGGGGTTCCAAGCACACTTCTGTCACGAGTTCATTTCTCTCCAAGGCACATACACAATATGTGAGAAGAATCTACATTAGATGTTTGGAATAAAAACATACAATCAATACACACAATTTTAACTCAGTGACTATAAGTTCAAATTTTGGTCTCCGTCTTGACTATTCCAATTATGAAGGTCTTGTTGGATTTCTCCGACCCTTCTCCATCAATTTCTTCTCCAATTATGGCAAGCTGCTGCCGCCCACAACCAACTTGCGACCCCTCGAAATTGTCCATGCAATTTCATTGCACTTCCAAGTTAGAAAAGTCTAGACGCAATCAAGACTTTTGTTTTTAGCCTTCTTCCTCCATAGAAAGTGCTAAAGTAGGCAATGCTAGAGAAAGATCACCTCTCCTTTATTTTCTTGAGCTAAATAAAGTACTAATTTAAACCATTCATAATATAGCTGGTCCACACGCAATAACCTTGACCCAGAAACGCAATTCACGAAATAATGTCGGTCAAGCCACTTCGGCATCTTTAGCGTAGAAAAAAGGACGATGAATTTAGTCCATCCCGGAATTGCTGGTGCAAAAGATGGGGCGGATGTGTAAGACAAATAGGATATTATTCAACTATTTCGGACGAAGGGGCAAAACATAGAGGTATGAAACCTTTGAAAATAAGAAAAAATATATATTTTTTTCATGCTATGGAACTCTTTCATCGGATTCTATTATACAAGAGAGAAGAATCGTCAAGTGAAAGGTCCCATTTCTAAATAATTTCTCACATCTTCCGTCGAGCCTGCGTCAATTTGGTTCACTTTTCATCTACTGACTGCTTACTTTTGCCTCTTTGCTTTGGAAAGTATCAATGCATGTAGTGGGTCAAGAAATGGACCTCACTTTAAAAGGTTTGTGATTCTGAGTTCAAATTTGATATAGTTAGTCTTTCGAGTGTGATAGCTACTCTTATGATTGGGCCAGAGATTGTGTAAAGAATCAAGACTCTATAACAAATAGATTTTGAAATTTTAAAATTGTGAGGAGAAGCTTTAGAAGGAAAAAGAGAAGCTTTAGGAGGAAAAAAGGGAAGACTTTCAAGTCTCTGAGGATGGAGTTTTTAGATTTGATAAATGTCTTTGTGTACCTAATGATGCGGATGTGAGGAATAAAATATTGATAGAAGTTCATCGCACTAATACATTGTCCATCTAGGAAGTACGGAAATGAATCAGAATCTTCATCAACACTATAGGTGCAATAGTTAGTGCAATAGTATGAAGGTTCATATTTGCGAAACATGTCTCGAGATGTTTAATGTGGCAACAAGTAAAAACTAAACATTGTAAACTCAGTGGAACGTTGAAATTGCTAGAAATTTAATGATAGATTTTATGCAATGCCAAAAAGTAATTATTCCATTTAGATAATATTGGATCGTTTGACTAAATTTGCTTACTTTCTAGCGGTGCGAGTAGAGTATACATTGGAAAAGTATGCAAAACTATATGTCAAACAAATAGTTCATCTACAAGGGGTGCCTATGACTATCATGCCTAATCGAGAACTAAGATTCATTGCAAAATTTAAACAAGGTCTTCAAACTGCATTGGGGACTACACTTCAATATAGTACCATTTTTCATCCCCAAACTGTTGGTCAATCAGAAAGAACGACAAAATGTTAAAGAATATGTTGCAAGCATGCGTGGTCGTATTTAGAGATCACTTGCATCTAGTGGTGTTCGCTTTTAATAACAACTTTTAATATTGGCATGGCTCCCTTTGAGACCTTGTATGGTAGAACTTGTATGACTCTTATCCCTCGGAATGAAGTACGAGAAAGAAAGCTTACAAGTCCGAAGTTAGTGCAAATGACTTTTGAGCAATAAAAATGATTTGGGATTGACTTTAAATTGCACAAAGTCCACAAAAGAGTAATGCGGATAAACACCGAAGGCCATTGAATTTTAACATTGGTGATCATGTGTTCCTTAAGGTGTCATCGATGAAAGGTGTATTGCGTTTTAAAAGTAAGGTAAGTTGAGTCCAAAATTTATTGAACCTTTTGAAAATCTCGGGAAAATTGGTGACTTAGGCCCCATTTAGTTTAGGTCCAAAGCCCTTTGGGGAAAATATTAGACGTGCAAGCATTTTTGGAAGTTTATTGGCCAAATGTTAGCATTGAGAATACTGAAAGCCCAATGCAGGTCCGAACCTACTTTGAACTTTTGGCATTTTGGAAATACAAGTCCTTTGTTCATCCGTCACTGTTGATCTTCTTCCTCGTTCATCACAATCGTTTATCTTCCCCAATCTGCCGCCTAAGAGTCAAGCTTCTTCGTCGACTGCCGCCACCATTTGGGGATTGTGCATACTCGACGACCATTGCTTGGGGTGGCGCGACCTGCAACTCAGGCGACGCCGCTTGAGTACGAGACCTCAGGCGGCATCGCCTGGGTTTGCATGACCCAAGCGGCGTCGCTTGACATTCGCACAACCTCAGACTACCAGATTTGCCTGTTCGGTGGTTGGCCGACAGCCAACCTACACTGGATTTAAGTTTCATACTTAAAAAAATTAAAATAGCAAAGACCCTTTATAAATATGGATTTTACCAAACAAAACTTATGCTAAAACTATTTTTCAACGCTATTTGAAGTTACAATTTACCAAACGGTATAGTATTATAAAAAATCCATTTACCTCAAAGGTATTTGCATATTACCAAAGGCATTTCTCCAAAACCGAACTAAACGGGCCCTTAGCCTCTATATTCGCATTACCACAAAGACTTTCCAATGTCCACTATGTCTTCCATGTGTCCATATTGAAGAAGTTTGAACCGAATCCCATACATGTATTAGATTTTGAAACAATTGAGATAGATGAGAGAGTGAATTATGCAAAAAATCTAGTGCAAATTTTGGATCGAAGGGAATAAGTCCTAGGAAATAAGACCATTCCCTTAGTTAAAGTATTGACACAATCACGATCTGGAAGAAGAAACATGGTAAAGCGAAGATGAATGACAAACAAGTATCCGCAACTTTTGGTAATTCTAAATTTTGAGGATGGATTTTTCGAAGGAGGGAAAAGTTGTGACACATAGAATTTACTTCATTAGCTATTTATATTAGAATATGAAGATGATAAATGTTGAGTGTGAAGTCTCAGTTTTTTTTTGGAGCAAAAGTGTGAAGTCTAAGTTGGATTATAATTTTTTGGTGCATGGAAAAGCCAAAAGGTATTTTTTGTGTCCGTGGTTTTTTGAATGAAATTCCATTAGGATCTAATTATTGGGTATTTGGGCATAGGTTGAGTTCATGGAGTGTTGGGGTGAATCATGTATTGCAATAGTAATTTTTCCAAGTCTTTGTTTAAGGTAAATGAAAACTCTTAGGGTTAAGGTAATTTGATTCACTAAGTACTCTTGATTTGCTTGGTTGATATTTATTAGTTCAGTTTGAACTTTGATGTTAAGTGTGAGTAGGCTTCAATAAGAGCATGTTGAATCTTTGTGTTCACTTGACTTAAATCGATATGTTTTTTTACATACCTAGGCTGCGATGGATTGAGTTCCATGAGATTTGGTAGCATTCTAGTGAAAAATGGTAAAACTAGACTTGTAAGTGATATTTGCGTGGTCGTGACCATGTTGCCAATAAGCTGACTAGGCTGACTAATCGAGTTATCGATCTAAGTTGTCGATCTTCTGACTTGCTGATCTTGACCCAAGTCGTTGATGTCTAAATTGTTGATTATCTAAGTTGTCGATTTTAAAGTTGTTGATTACATGAGTTGCCAATTGTCGATATCTAAGCATCCAATTATTTGAGTTGTTAATTTCTAGGTTGCTAATTCTCTGACTTGTCGATTCTCTCACGAATTTACTAATCTCAGTAAGTTATTATTGCTTACATGGGAAATACAAAGAGGTACGTATGCTATTGGCACTTGTATAAGTGATTATTAAAAAAGGTATGGTAATTGCGTTTCCATAATAAATTGCATAAAATGATGTTATATATGTAATATTGATTTAAGGGAATGGGTATGCAAAAGATAATAAATGGGTGTTGATTCCACTGTTGATACAAGGAAGATCACAAGATTATAATGTTATTATGTACATTGCTGCCGTATGATTGTACATGGAATGACTATATATGAAAATTATTATGTTATATTTTCGTCTTCATATCTTAGTGATGATGATGCCTTGTGTGTCAGGATGCTTTGAGAGTTGACATGTCCCCCTTGTTGAGGATTGGGTTGACAAACTCTTGCCATGTTTTAATTGTTTCTCTACCTTCATGACAAGTTTGCAAACATCTTCAAAGGACCAATATGATTGAAGTTTAAGGAAATCTCTCTGTTTAATCCACCAAGGAAACGAGCAATGATATGCTCCAGTGATTCGGGAACATCGCACCTCATAAGGAGTTCCTCAAACTTTCTGATGTATTCTTCAATGCTTATTTTATGTTGCTTGAGGGAACCCATCTTGAGGAATATATCTTACTTGTAATTGTTGGCTAAGAATCTCTTCTTCACAAGTTTTGAGTTTTTCCCAAAATTTAATATGACTTTTTCCTTCTTGAACTCTCTTTTTCTTCAGCTTTTCCCACTAAAGTGAAACATAATTCTTCAACTTGAGAATAGCAACTTTGAATCGCTTTTTCATCCGAGTATGAATGTAAGTTGAATAATCATTCAATATCATATAGTTAGTCAACAAAGTCGTTTAGATTGAGATTACCATCAAATTTTGGTGCCTCCTCTTTGACTTTTGTTAGAGGTGTGGTTCATATTCCCCATTAACTGTGTAGGGGCAATGTCTGCAATTCTAGAGATTGAGTTTATATTTTATTGGTAGTTTGAATTTGGGCTCATAAATAGTTATTAGATATATATATATATATATTCTGTTTGTATATATATAGATATATATGTATTCTCTTTTTATAGATAGTTTAAGCTTGGGCTCATGAATAGCTATTAAATATATATTCTGTTTGAACATATACATTCTCTCTCTATTGTAATTTGAGGGATGTAATAGAAAGGTGTGATGTGCTAATTATAGTGGAATCATCAACTGAACGTAGCCTTAGTTTAAGGGTAAATCAGGATAAAACCTTGCATTTTAAATTCTCTTTCTTGCTTTTTTTCTTTATTTTCTTTGTGATTGTGCGGTGAATCATAACATGTGGTATAAGAGCCTATGGTTGCGGTTTTTGGGCAAGTGGGTGTTGAGAAAACTCCTACTAGGTTTTGAAATTGACAAAAATTTTTGGTTCTAATGTCTATTTCACTAGATCATTGAGAACATAATGATTTTAAACTATTTTTGGGGAACTTATGGAGACTTTTGTCAAATCTATTATATCTCAGAAGCTTATCCCACTCCACCAATTCCAGAACCAGACTTATCAATTTTGCGACATAGATCTAAAAAAAACTTATTTGGAAATTATTTTACAACGACTAGTTTTTTGGCAAAGGATTTTACTTTCTATCTATACAAATATTGATTGAATCAATCACAAATTGATGAAATTAATCTTGAAGATAAGTTTCTTTTTGGAGAGCATCACTAATGGAAACCAAGATTCTGATTGTATGGGCAACCGGAATCAAGTGGAAATTCCATTCTTGTCTTCAATGACTATAAGATCCCTTTGAAAGATTCTATCCAACAATTTGATTGGAAGAATTTCCTCCAGAGAATGTCAACAGCTAGTGTGGTGTGAAGCAATATTTAAAGGAGGAAATTCAGTCAAGAAGAGAAGGAACGTGAATTGAAATTCCAAAGTCTAAAACTATTCCCAATCACTTATCATCATCCATGAGCGCTACAAATTGTGATCAAGAGAGAAAACACAAAAAGTGTCTTAGTGAGTTAGAGAGATCTATCACTGAGTGTTTGCACTCATAAGTTATAATCTTCTGTTGATCTTATAGTGAAATCCAGCCAGTGGGTTGTTAACGTGGGAGAGTAGACGTAGGCTTAATCTAATCCGAATTACTATAAAACTCATGTGTAATTTTCTCTTCCCTTAACTCTATTTATTTTAAGTCTGTTGCACACTTATTGTTTTAGAAGTCTAGTGGTTTACAATATTGTTTTTGTTCTTCATTTAGACTTCGCTGGCAATTTAATTTAATTTCGCAATTGTTTGGTTAAATTTCTTTAAACACCTATTTACTCCCTCTAGGTGTTAGTACTAGAAACATCAGTAGACGTTGTGATGTAGCACGATGGCTCATAGAAAGTTGATCTAGAAGGATGTTTAGATTAAAGGGGAGCAAACCTAATATTGAGTTTACACGTGAGGGAGAAATTGGTATAATGCACAGGTGAGTGAGTTGTTTTTGAGAAATTCCACATCGGATAATTGATGTTGTGTAGAGCAATTAATACATTCTAGTTGGCTCATAACTTATTGGCTTACATTTTTGAGTGAAGGTGAAACTAATTGAATATATTGACGGGATCGGATTTGGGTTCCCTTTTGGCGATTTTCAAATAAAGGTATTGGACTTCTACTGTGCACTCTCATCAACTTTATGGTCACTCTTCTAATGCCTTCTTCTTCTCCTCCTGGCTCAATAATTTGAATCACTAGAGTTGCATTGAGTGTTGTTGGATCCATCTTTAGAGTTTAGATAAGGATTTGGATCGCATTAGGTCTCTCCTATTGCTCCTATCTCATTTGATTATCTAGGAGGTTGAGAATTTGCTCCATTTGTTGTTGGAGATCCACATACACTTTTATGCCTTTCATTGTGTGCTTGCTCCAAAGCCAGGTTTATTGGAACCTCATCAACCTTTTTTTTTTTTTTTTGTTTTAATGAAAGTATGAGATGGGATGGTAGATGGGTAACCAAAGGAATTACTCAAAATGAGTTCAACTTTGAACTCTAATACTAAATTGATGCATGTGTTGGATGTATTTTAAGTGACAATGCGATTTATGGTAGAGGACGATCACCAGTAATGCATAAATGACTCGTCACCAATCTAGGATAAAGATCGATGAAGTTCACCACCAAGACCAAAAGGAACACTACCAACCTAGGATGAAGAAAAAAAAAAAACCTAGGATGAAGGACTTTAGATAGATGGACTTCACCACCAAGGTAGAAAGGACAAGCCACCAACCAACGATAAAGAATTCTAGGTAAGAGAAGTTCATCATCAAAACCTAAAGGAAGCTTACTGGCCAAGGATAAAGGACTTCTTGGTCCATTACTAAGGCACTTGGATAAAGAACTAGGATATAAAGTCACTTGCTTAAGGAAAAAAAAATATATTATGCATCAAATTCAACTATCATGTTTTACAAATGAGATTGCACCTTTATTTAAAGAGAGATATTGATAAAAAAAAGAAGAAGACTATTGAAGTCCTAGAAACTGAAAAAACTTTTGGAGTATTCACATAATTAAGACTTTTGAAAGCAACACCATAGCAAGGGCTCATAAAAACTAGAACTTAAGACTCATAAACTAAGAATTAAAATGCTTAATAATTGGGCTTAAATGAATTTAACTAAGATTATGGATTGTAACTTGATTGATTGTCCAAATTTGTCTACCATATTGGCAATCGAATGGACACCTTTGAAGATTGACAAACAACAAAGGAGATTGACTCGAACATCCTCCAATTACTAGGTAGTTTTTTTTTTTTTTTTAATTACTAGGTAGTTGATTAGTAGCTTTGAAGTCGACAACAAAGTTGAAAATCAATTCTCGATACTCGATTGACAATCTTAAAATCGACAACTAGTCTTGCAAGTTGACAACTAGCATGTAGAATCGATATCTTCAAACTTAAACCCATCGAATTGGATTGTACCTGGAATTGGCCTTTGCTTGCAAAAGTAGGGATTAGATTGGATCAATCAACGAGTTTTGAGTTGAGCTCGAGAGTTGATTGATAGAAATGGATGCTCCCACGTCAACATGCGACCCAATAACCATAAATGAAAGAATGGTCGAAATCCAAAAACGTAACATACAGAGAAATAACGAATTACTACAAGAAGAAAAGAATATTATGGCGACGAAATTATTTGGCTGCAAAATTAGCTCCATCACTATAGATAGCCTCCAAAGAAGAAATAGAGTTTCGTCGTCATAGGCCATTGCTTGCAGCAATACTTATTTTTATTGATTTATTAAGATTAATTTAACTTGTTCTTTCGGTTAATATAATTGAATTTCAATAGATATGTAGTTATATACGTTTAGTAAATCTTTGCATGAAAGAAAAGATCTAACAGTGTTGTATAATAAGACCATTTTGATATGTGTAGAGCGGAACTGATCTCTTCGCTCAATCACACGTCATCTCATTTAATTGGGAGACACATGGTACAATCATTTCCACGTATCACTGTTACATGGGTTTTTGCAAGATTGTAGTCGCCAAAAATTTCAATTATTTCGATTAGTGGTTACAATCTACTCAAAGATGATTGATGGCGACGTGAATTGTCAAATTCGATTTCTTGAAGCTTATAGGGATTTGCAAAATTTGAATTACTAAATAATGCACTAAAAAATGATCGAAAAGAGGAAGGATATCGCATGAACTTTTACCGAACTAGAACTGATGACTTTCATTGTTGGAGGCCATGCTTGTTCGATTATTGAAGCCAAACATAAATTGCTAACGGAGACGATTGGAGTGCGTAGGGGAAGTAAAATACTTACAAAACATGACTAGAAAACTTTTAAAAATAAGGGAAAATTCCAAATAAAGACCCGAAGTGGATCAATTTTCTCAAATAAAGATCCCAAATGAATTTTGTATCAGATAAAAACCTAAAGTGGACCTATTGTCTCAAATAAGGACCTGAGATGGTTAAATGAATTTCAAATAAGAACCTAAGCTTGCTGGTCAGCCAAATATTCACTAACTATCAAGCATGTGACATTTTTGATGATTGGAGTTTGGGCAATTTTGTCCAAAAAAAATCTAAGGAAAATTAACAAATCCTAAAACAGAAAAAAAAAACCCTAGGTTTTCTATGGTCTCCCCATTCCTTGTATTCATCCTCCACAAAGTCGAAGACCCAAATTTTTCACCGGTTGAGGCAAGTTTTCAAAAACAAGAAGAAAACCATATGCTTCTTTCTTTGTTTGTGGAGACCCAAATTCTCCACCGGTCAAGCAAGGCGAGGAGCGACGAGAATCGAGTCGCGATGATGACCGGGCAGCGATTTGGTTGAGGAGCAGCGGGGGAGAAGAAAGAAGAAAACGTAAACATCTAAATGAATAACCTAAACTTAATTATTTTAGATTTTTCCATTTTTTTCCAATCATAAATTTTTGAAAAAATTGCCCCTATTTTAATCGCCGGAAAATATCTACCGGTGAGCTAAGGTCCTTAATAGATATTAACTTGATCACTTCAGGTCTTTATTTGACACAAAATTCACTTCGGGTCCTTATTTGAAACAATGAGTCCACTTTGGGTCCTTATTTGATACAAAATTCACTTTGGGTCCTTATTTGAGAAAATAGATTCACTCCAGGTCTTTATTTGGAATTTTCCCTAAAAATAAAGATAAGCACTCAAATTAGGAAACCTAAGATACTACAAAATTCAAATTTATACTTACCTTCATTTGTTTCGTGAAAATAAATAATTTAAAAAAAATATTTTTTAAAATGATTTTCTTGTCATATATAAAAATGAGCAAATGAAAAGTATTTTCATCATCCACAAAAGTATTAAAATAAATTGTTGTTGATAAGAAAAATACATCTCGTCGACTAATAATTCAACCGATATAAATAATCGCTTTTAGAAAAATATTTTTCAAATTATCTACTTTTCGCAATACAAATAGAGCTTTAGGCAAATCTAATCTAAATTGATATGTTACGAATGATCTTCTTATCTTTACATCTTCAACGTCGAAGTCTGATGTGCAGTTGTCATCATTTGTGATGTTTTGATTGCTCGTGATTTTGTGTGGATGTATGTATTGGATGCATGCCCACTTCGATTATTTCTGTGACTTTAAATGGGCCATTCCGTTTAGCGTTATGATCTTTTTCAGCAAGAATTTCTAGCCGTTTTGACTTACGAACTATTCCAGGGATTTTGCCTTACCAAAAAAAAAAAACTATTCCAGGGATTTTGTAACTACTCTTGATTTCTTAGCATTCATCAGTCGATGGATGCTGGAAAACCCAGAAGATTATGTGTGAAAATATGTCTCTGAATTTCTTTGCCAGGATTGAAGAGCATGTGTGAAAATAGGTGGACATTGGAACACCTAGAGGATCAATCCAGACACTCAAAAGGCCCCGGTGCTGCTGGAGGCACGAGGCGGGGCACTCGAGCCGTGCCTATTGGACTTGGAATGGCCCGTGGCATCTGTGCATGTGGTGGCGCTTGGCTACACGGTTGGGCCCAAGCAGGTGCTTGGTCTAGACGGCCGAGCTCCTGACGACGTTGCGAACCGACTGTGCTCGTGTTCGAAAGCCCTTGCGCTTTCCACCTGATCTGAGGCGCTGCGCACTTTGGCCATTAAAGTTAGTGTTTAGGGTTTCTCTTTGTGAACCAGTAGACATGCTTGCCGACTCATAGTGGAGTTTAATCTAATGCACAAGGACGAAATGGTTTGCATACGAACCTTTTCATATTTGGGTAATTAAGTTAATCCGGTCAATTTTAGTTTGAAATCGCTGACGTGGATGCCAATCGTTTTTTGATTACTTTCAGCATACACCCATAATTGCTCAAATGTGATATCGCGGGTTTTAATCACATATTAAAGTTTCATGCACTGTTCATCCACTCAAAGCTCGGTCTTCTTCCTTTCGCGCTGGAGTTCCTCATCGTCACGGTTCATCGTTTCTTTGCATAGACTCACTCGGTCACTTCAACGGCACTCACCCATCACCGCGTAGACCCTTGACGCCACGCCAGGATCTCATACGACCCTTCTTCGACGAATTATCGTCGTCGGTATTATGTTTGGCAAGCTCAGCCGAGACCCCCTATTTTTGGTTCCAATTTTTTTAGGCTGTCAAGAAGCCCTTTTTATTGGCCACCACCTTGCTCAGACATACTTGAAGCTTCGTAGACCCTAGGACCACCGTTGCCGGCCGCAGGAGAGGTTGGCCTCCCCAGCAGCTGCAATGGCCTTGTCCAAATCTAGGCGAGGACGAGTGAGGGCCTGACAACCCTCATTGGTCATCGTAAAAAAATGTAAATAAAGAAAAGAAAAGAGAAGAAAAAAAGGATAAATAAATAAATAATTCCAAAAAAAATTAAAATATTATTTAAATTTATCCACTTAGGCGTCAGCTATGCTATGTAGAATGATTGGCATCCATATTAGCGATTTCCGGCCAAAATTAGCCGAATGAACTCAATTGACAAAATGTGAAAACTTTAGAACTTAATTAGCACAATTAAAATGTTTAGAACTGAATTGATAAAGTGTAATTGGTTTATGGCAATTTTTGGTAATTTTCTCACATTGAGATTACTCGAGCGTAAGGTCCATACACCCTTTATTCCTAAATAAATAAAAAGATGGATAACTAATAAAATCCCAATAGAGACTATTAGATACTAATGACTTTCATAGATGCACATCGCTCTGAACTCCGTTTTTTTTTCCTTTTCATGTGCGAGTGGATATTGGAATGAGGCTGCTCCAGAGTACAAGTGTTATTGCTGTGTCCATATGATTATGTTTTTTTTCTAAGATGATTAAGTTTGGGCCACCATGCATGGCACCCCCGCCAAACTAATTGACCACACACACTCAAACAAACACAAAGTTATTGCTTATCTTTTAGGCATTGGGTCCCTTCAGTTCGTGAAGCACGATGATTTAGAACTTAATTAGTACAATTAAAATGTTTAGAACTGAATTGATAAAGTGTAATTGGTTTATGGCATTTTTTGGTAATTTTCTCACATTGAAATTACTTGAGCGTAAGGTCCAGACACCCTTTATTCCTAAATAAATAAAAAAGATGGATAATTAATAAAATCCCAATAGAGACTATTAGATACTAATGACTTTCATAGATGCACATCGCTCTGAACTCCGTTTTTTTTTTTCCTTTTCATGTGCGAGTGGATATTGGAATGAGGCTGCTCCAGAGTACAAGTGTTATTGCTGTGTCCATATGATTATGTTTTTTCTAAGATGATTAAGTTTGGGCCACCATGCATGCCAAACTAATTGACCACACACACTCAAACAAACACAAAGTTATTGCTTATCTTTTAGGCATTGGGTCCCTTCAGTTCGTGAAGCACGATGATTTCCCTGATTCAGAAACTTATCCGAATGTCGGGTTGGACCAACCTAATCCTTCCATCACTTGCTTGTCCCCTCTAAAATAATACGCAAAATCAAAGTTGGCAATCACCAAAGGCTATTATAATATTCTCATTTCCCATGCCAATCGCAACTCACACAATTATCATCGACTCGTACCCAAAAAAAGTTAAGGGTGTGTTTATTTATCAAAAAATGAATAATTTGAAAAATATATATATTTTTAAATGATTGCTTGACATACTTGTATCGCTTGAAATAATTAGTCAATAAAAATATTTTCATTATCAATAAAAATTAATATTTAAATATTTTTGTAAACGATGAAAGTATTTTTTGTTCGTCCATTTTTGTAAATGATATAAACGATCAATTTTAGGAAAATATTTTCTAAATGATTTATTTTTCGTGAAATAAACAGAGCCTAAAATATAATTCATGAATGTTCTAGTTATGGGCATTGAGGTGGAGTCTTAGAAGCAGCCTCTCTACATCGTCAAGGCATCGTTGACCCCTGCCTCTCTATGTCTCATTGCGTTTGTGCCTCTTTATGTATTGATTTAGAAGAAAGACTCCTTTTCAAATAGAATTTCCTCCTCCTTTCAAAGGGCATATTCTTTTGTTTTGCAATTATTTCTTAGTATCATGGTGAATAAAATTCATAGCGGGGACAGTCTCTATGGACAGAAATTGGGTGTAAACTCTATCTCGAGATCCGTTATGAAAGAGAATCTTCGTTCTCCTACTATGACCATGATTTACTTTCTTTAAGTTGAGTTTTTATGATACATCGTATTTGTAGTCGATTCATTATATAGATCATCCATTTCTGCCTAAGACTTTATTCTAAGACACGCATGTCATAGGATTTTCGCATGAAACACGGGTTTCGGCTAAGATAACTTACGATAGTATACAATTACGTGAGTATAAATTATTGTTATAAATTACTCTTTGTGCATTTTTTGTACTTTAATATATCAATAACTAAATTTTGATGATTTAAATGATAATCCAGACGAAGCGGGAGTCAAGCTTCTTGAACAAAATTTAATTAAATTTTATTGAAACTAATTTATGCTCAATCAAACACTATTGCACTTCATCATGGGTTTTTTTTTTTTTTAAAGCTTATTTAGGCTTATCTATGAAACCTATTTATGCTTCCGTAATTTTGATTTGTGTAATAATCTTTTTAGCCAACAATGGATGCATGGTTTTTCATGTTCTCAACTGGATCTTTCCACTTCTGACCAAAAAAAAAAAAAAAAAAAAAAAAAAAAGATCTTTCCACTGGATGGTTGTAATCAAGAACGGGCCTGGAGATAAAAGAAACCAATGGGCTTACTAAAGCCTCTCTATTACAGAAAATTAAAAGAGCTCTATAGGTGGAAGCAAAGAAGGGGTCTAGTTCGGTGTTTTACATTTTCATCATTCCTTTAATACTTTGCACAGGCCATGGATAAAAGATATTGCTGAAGTAGCTAAAACAAGGAGAAGCCGAGATAAAAGATCCTAGTCTCGAAAGACGTGCAATATTACGAGCTATTCGTAGAAGAGTAATCGCTATGCCACATAATGATTGTAGACCTCTTTAAAAAAGACATGTATAGGAATTCAAATGAAAGAGAGTTCAAGAAAAATAAACAATTCAATAATCCAATCAAATAATATTATCATGGTTTGAGAGAAAGTAAGAGTGTCTGCTCAAACACTAAACGGAAGTGAGTTGAATAAAGAGCAAATATTAAGCATCTTAATAATGGATGATGTCTTTAGTTATGAAAGGGCAAGTCGATATAATTGGCACTGCGATGCGTAAGCTCTTTATAATTAGGTTTGGTCCATGCCATTTTGGCTTTGTCATTTTCTTTGGTTCAAAGATATGAGCCCAATTATGCCTTGTAACACGAGCTGAGCTCCACGAAAACCTTAATCAGCCTTAACTTTAGGAACAAACATAGTTGGAAAAATTAATCAAATAAAGTTTTTACTGAAGGCCATCACACAATTAGAACTAATAAGATCCACGGCAAGCCAAGATATAGTACAAAAGTTGCCACAACTAAATAAAATAAGTTTATAATTACATAACATGGTCTAGAGGTGACAATATGTAACACCATCTAACTATGCAATGATTGAGCATATGCAAAGAAGGTGACACTGACTCGAAAATTTGTATATAATTTCGTCGAGGGATGGTGTAGAGTCCAACTTTAAAGTGTAAGGACAAGGACGGAGAGTTGATGCAGGCTAGATCACGAGGAGGAAAAACAAATTGAAAAACCCTCGCATACGAGAAAAACCCGATTTCTTGTTTGCCGGGGGAAATGACTTGTGGCAAAGACGGATAGACTTTGACTAGACATGCTCCGAGAAGAGTCTCCTATTGAGGAGAGAATGCACCTGAAGGAGAGCTAGCATCATGACACCATTAATGGTTACAAATGATGGTGGTGTAGTATCTTGAAAAGGCCCAACAAACTATTGATACTAGAGTTACTCCATTGAAGTTTATCACTCTTCAGTTGGGTAGTAGTGAAGCTGAATGGTTGAGGGATTTTTTAGCAGAAATTATGCTGGGTATGAAACCAACGTCGTCGATGTCCATGCACTGTGATTTCAAAGCTGCAATAGCCGTTGCTAAAGACAAAGTCTACAGCGGTTAGAGAAGACGCATTCAATGGAAACATAACATCATCAAGTAGCTGCTACTGTTACTACATTTCCTAGAGCAACAATGTAATACCTACATGTTGGGAATTTTTTAATGATAAATAAATATTCATTCATCATCATCGTCCCATTTATATGAATGAGTTCATAAGATCAGTTAGAATTGAATCTATTCTTAAGGAGTCAAGAATATGTGTGATGGATTTACATTTATATTGAATCTTTAACAATTCTAGATCAATGGATCATTAAGAGGATATTGATGATCCTATCAAGACCATTGTGTTCACAATTCGTCATTGAGTATTGGATACCTCAGGAGATGATGAGTCACAAGTCATTGGTTATTAGAATATCCGAGTTAGAACACAAGTACTTATCTCGGACAAGTTCATTGAATGTAACATGCATAGAACAAGTAGAAAGTTGGAAGCTTTTAGTGTGGTCAATGACTAATCGTTCATACTTTGGTCTTGTGTAAGATCCTTAGATCTGAGGCACGATGTTGACTTGTATGTTGGATGGCTATGGTTTACAAATGCGCATATTGACGCTTCGTCAAACCGTCTTTGTACTTGATGGTTATAGTTTGTTCACATACGAAGGCACACGTGTCATGCCTCGAACCCCAAGTACGCGAACATCCTTCAATAGTTGATTAAATTGCGACTTCCTAAGACTTGTCGCCGAACTATTCTTTTTATCTTTCGATCAAACGCAAGGGGAAGCATTTAACATAAACAACACCCAATCATACAACAAACAATAGGGATAGCAAAATCACATCAGACAATTTCCAAAAGCACAGCTTTTTATTTATTAATTGGTTAACTCAAAGAGTTAAATATTTACAGGCTTAATCCAAAAGGCAACTCCTAAGCGACCATGGTACAAAAAGGGTTAGACAAGTTAGGGTTAGCCTACTCCTTTAACACGAGGGACATAAAAAAAAAAATGATTTCTACACTGGCATTGGTCTGTTACGACAGACTATCGATCCTTGTGAAAGGACTGAGGAGATCCTCATCAAACTTGACAAACCAAGCCACGAAACGGTGGGGAACCAGGTGATCTAGGCCCTCTTGAACCAAGAAGGTAGTGATTTGCTTCACGATGGTCATCTTGGTCCCTTCGATGGCATACTCTGTCCCATTCCACTCAAAAGACATGGGGATTTTGAAATGATCAGGACGCTCCGTCACTACAGCTTGAAAATGATTATTAACAATGGGGTGAGATATAAATCTCAGTGAGTCAATGTCTTAAACCTCGATTTTGGAATTCGGGCAACATTTGGGATATCATCATCTCAAAAGCCCAAAAGCGGAAATAGAAAAGCTCAAGAGGCAAATTTAGCTTCTTGAAGAAGGAAAATTCAAGCCTACTGATCCATTTCCAACTGTGCTGCGGACTGAGTATTCACTCCCTCCACCACCTCAGAATACGTCTATCTATACTGCTCTCACAGAAGCTCCCACCAGACGAGACAAGACTGATGTGGTGGAAATGCGAAGCTGCCTTAAACTAGATCGAATAAGGAAAGAAAAGGGAAAAGAGAAGATGCCTGAAGAATCCTTGATTTCTATAAGGGAAATGCCAAACCAAATGATGCTTTCCAATCCGTTAGAATCATTCTTGAGAGATTTGGGCAATCGGGAAGAACAGCCTCGATCCTGCCACTTTGAAAGACCAAATCCTATTCCCATCAGAACAAGTTTTCCCGATTAACTTTGATGTTGAATCAGATTCGGTATCTCTTTTATCCACTTCATCCTTTTCAATCCCCGCCATTGATTCTTTTTCTATTGTACCGACAACTTCATCAATATTCATGGCCGATCCTTGGATCAAGAGATGGAATCCAATCCTTCTGAACCAGAGGTGGTTCAACCAAGTAATCCATCACAGAATCTAACTCCCTCTTTTAAACAGTTTTTTACTATTGATGATGTTCCCTACTCCAAATGGTCAGAATGATTTGAAGAATTCCATACTTGGCTAAACGCCTAAGCTCTTACCAATCATGATAAGTATGATGTTCTTTTTGGGTTCGTCACAAGGTTTACAGGTAGTCTTAAATATTGGTGACAATCGGTGACAGAATAAGACCGAGTCTAATTTTTGCTTTCACCTGACTTTGGCCAAGCCATTGCCCTTATTTACCATTTTTTCATTGGTAAACCTTTTGACCTTTATGAGCTCAAGAGAAGAGAGTTTTTTGAAAGAAAATGCCACTCTCTCCAGAAAAAACATCTCGATAAGCACTATCGAGAAATGTTTAAGCTCTTCTATGGTATTGGAGCTGATCCAAACCTAAAACAAGTTTTTTTGACCTCCATCCTCAAAGAGTTATCCCAGCAAATTGAGAGATCCTTTCTCAACAGACAAAGTAGAATTGTGGAGATCATTTTGGGAGAAATACAACAAGAAATCCATTTGTGCCTCGATGATTTATGCCTAAAGCGCCAAATGGTGAAAACCTATCTCACGGACAACAGAGAACTTGATGAAGCCTATTTTTGCCAAAAGTTGAAGATTAAATGCTCAAAAAGAGACTATGATGGTTCTTGTGGAAAATCTTTCAGAAAAAAGAAGCACTTTAAGAAGTTATAGGTAAGAAAATCTAGGCATGAGTCTAAGCACTCCCAGAGAAAGAAGAAATGACGATTCCTATGCAAAAGGAAAGATCGTTCAAGTCACAAGAAATCAACTCAACACTTCATCTGCAACCAAAATGGTCATTTCGCTAAAAATTGCCCCTAGGCGAGAAAATGTCAGAACCATTTGATACATCACATAGAGATTGAAACTGGAGTTTCACTCGAAAATGATGATATTGAATCATTGTTTTTTGCTGATAAAGAACTATCCAAACAAACTCTTTGCGTCATTTCTTGTTATCAGATTCCTAGTGAAACTGATTTTGACTTAGATTCTGAAGATCTTTTCCATATATTTCTCACTTTTTAGAACAAGACCCTAACATATTTTCAAGCTAGATCTATTGTCCTCATTTTCATGTAAAAATCTTCACCTCGAAGTTTACTAAACCCATCACAGTCATTTGCTCTCATAGATACTGGTGCGAGTTCTTCAATCCTAGACACTAAAGTTCTTCTTGAAGAATATTGGACTTCCTTTGTTCGATATTTTAATTCTACATCAGGAGATACTTTTTCTACGAATGTAAGAACCACCCTAGTAACTGTTCAGTTTTTCCTCCAATGCTTCATAAACACAAAAATTTTCTGATTCAGTCTCTCTAACAAAGATTTAATTATTGGCTAGGACATCATGACTTAGATTTCTCAACTCCGTATCATTCTTGGAAAATGTCTTAAGTATAAAAATCAATTCTCTGAATTAAAAAATCCAAAGACTTTTTTTCATTCAAATGAGTATGTTAGATCTGATTATGAAGAAATTGTTAGAATCCTATTTAAAATCCCATTCTAAATTTTCTCAAATATGCCCCCTATCCTTTATGGAAAAATTCAGAATTCTTTGTTCGCCTTTCCTTAAAAAAGAATGAAGACATAAATTCGACTAAGGCGAGCCACATGAGAATGAAGCCAGAAAATTTGATCTTTGCACAAAAAGAATGCTCAGAACTATTGCAACAAAACTTTATTGAAATCTCAGATTCTCAATGGGCCTGCGAAGTTTTTTATGTCAACAAGCGTGCTGAGCAAAGCAGAGAGAAGATGTGACTAATAATAAATTATCAGCCTCTTAACATTTTCCTTCAATATGACAAATTCCCTATGCCCTCGAAATATTCCTTCTTTGTTGGATTATCCAAAACCCACATCTATTTCAAATTCGATCTTAAGGCCGGATTTTGGTAATTGGGCATGCATCCTGAAGACAGGCCAAAAATAGGATTATGTTTTCCGAACCAGCATTTTCAATGGAAGGTTATTCCTTTTGGCCTAAAGGTGGCCCCATCCTTATTTCAAAAGGTCATGTGTCAAAATTTCCAACAAATCTTGTCAAGTACAGCAGTATACATTGATGACATCTTGCTCTACAGTCAGATAAAGAATCCCACTACCAACTTCTTGGGCAGTTTGCAGACATTATAAAGAATCATGGGATTATGCTTTCTCAAAGAAGGATGAGTATTGCTCAAACATATATTGAATTTCTCGGTATGCACCTTAACAAAGGAACTTACTATCCAGAGCCACATATTGCTAAGAAATTGCTACCAGAAAGAAACTTCACAACAAAGTAAGTCTAGCAATTGTCGCGACCTCTTTTTTTTCTTTCTTTCGGCACTCGATTAGGGGGGCGCCGACGGAGGCTAATGGTTTAGCTAGGTCTATTAGGTTTAGCCCGGGCTCTCCCAAGCCCACCAATTCACGACTTATTGGTTTGATATTTTAACCTATAAATTAATTTTAAAAAGGAGTCGCCACTAATCAATTTGAGGTGGGTCGATTAAAAACCCAAGTGAAATATTGTGAGTAATATTCGCTCCTGCGCAACCAGAGAAACTATGATTGGGGACTTGATTACACTAGTTAATCACTAATGCCATTCCGGTACCTAATCTTATTTAAACCCTGAGACTTTTTGGATTTTCAAGGGATATTCCATGCACTTGTGGATGAAAAACATTTTTTGGTCTTTTTCTATATTTTTGAACATAAAAAAGCATTTTTGGATTTTTGATCTTTTTTTGAAAATATTAATCATTTTTGGCTTTTTTTTCTGATTCTTTTGGAACTTTTGTGAAAACATGAGATATTTTGGGATTTTTCTAATTTTCTGAAAATAAATTATTTTTTCTTATTTTTTATTATAATATTATAAAAAAAACGACCCGGGTCGGATCTCCGGGTTGGGTCCAACCCGGTTTGCTAACCACCGACCTGAATGGCCGACCAAAGGCCTAGGTGGGCCTGAGGTATGGGCCCAAGATTCTTTTTTTTTCTTTTTAACCAATCATAGCCCACAAAAAAACAAAACAGGCCCCCTTCTCTTAGGCTCGTGCAAGAAGAGCCCATGTGTGACCGGCCCAATCGACCTGACCCTGCGACCCGAAAAGTGACCCATGTCTGACCCGGTTTAAGGGCTAAACCCTACCCAGTTAGCGACCCACGCCTGACCTGGCTTCGCATCCGCGACCCGGCTTTGGCCAAACCTTACCCGATGGTTTCACCTACCCGGTTTGCAACCGCGACTCGGTTTGCGACTGTTGCTGCCCTTGACACGGCTACGGTGGAGAGGCAAAGGGTGCGTCCGAGCGGTGCCCTAGCTGTTATGAACCTAAGGCTCGGGCTCCGCTTGGACCGCTTTCATCCATCGCCTGCCATTGCGTCTCCCGCTGCGGTTGTCGAGCGCTTGGACTCAAAGAGGGAAAAGAGAATATGGTTTGGGTATTTCGTCGAACAGGTTAAGGGCGCCACTGGGAGGGGGGGTTTCTTGGCTCGAATAGGCTCGAATGGCGACGGCGGTTCAGCACGGCGGGACGGCGAAGCGAGGATGGTCAGCCATCGGAGCTCGCGTGAGCTAGATGGCTGCTAGCTCCGGCTTGGCCCACCTAGAAACGAGGTAACAGGCAAGGGGGTCGGGGATGCTCACTGGCTTCGGAGACACCGGCTGGGGCTCGTTGGCGTGGTTTAGGTGCGGCGGGGTCCCGTTGGCTGCTTGTTGGGTGCGGCCACCGATGGTCCTTCCTCTTCTTCGCAGATCTCTATCTCTAGTTCTTCTCCTCCGGATCCGACCCTCCTTCACCCCTCACTCAGCCTGACCCTCTCTCTCTAGTCGACCTAGATCTCTTGCCGGCCGGCTCTTGGACCTCCCCTAATATCTCTCAGGGGAAGTGGTCGAAGCTAGCTGCCTTGGATCTCTCTCGGCCGTGCCTTTTGGCCTTCCGCCGACGCCCTATTTATAGGCGAGGGGGGGCTCGTTGATGGAGGATGGGCTGGCGGTCTTCGGTGAGCCGACCGGTCTCCTTTCGTCGGCCGAACCGGCGTCTCATCTAGGCATTGAAGGCGTGCATTGAAGACGTCTGCGAGAGTCTTCTCCTTCATCGGCCTACCCTCCTCGCTCTCTACCGTAGGCCGTCCTCGAGCGCGTTGGCATTGCTGCGCGTGACTGGTAGAGGCGAAAGGGAGAGGGGGAAGGGAGAAGGCAGAGGGGCCGGGTCACAAAGGTTGGGCCTTGGGGGCTCGCGCAAGGGAGGACAAAAGGAAAAGGGCAAAGGCCCGGCCCAATGGCCGATGCTTCTGTTTCTTTTTTTTTTTTTAGTATTATTTATTGTTATTATTATTATTCTTATTCGAAAAAAGTGAAAAATAAGTAAAAAAAGAAGATAGATGGATGCAAGTAAAAATTAGGACCTAAATGGTGCAAAAAACATTTTTGTTAGGGTCAAATTGATCCCTAATTTCCTATGCAAATTAGTTTAAAAAACCTAACCAAAATTTAGGTGTCAACAACAATTTCTTGGGATAATTGATTATCTCAGAGACTTTGGTTCCAACATTGCAAAATTACTGATCCCATTACAATCAATGCTAAAGAAGAATCTTTCATCTTAGGGAAAACCCCAGATTGAAGCAGTCACTGAACTTAAGGAGATCATGCAAACCTTTCATTCGTTACAAATTCCATCAACGGGAAGGAGAATTCTCCAAATTGATGCTAGTGATGAATACTGGGCAGCCATCTTGTTTGAAGAAACTAATGGAAAGCGACACTTGTGTGTTTACAAAAGTGAAAAATTTTTCCAGGCTAAAATACATTATCATTTCACTTTCAAAGAAATCCTGGCGGAAAAAATGGAATAAAAGAATTCGAGTTCCATTTCATTGGCCACCACTTCCTGGTGGAACTGGACATGGCATCTTTTCCCTAGATGACCAAGTTCAAACAAAAACAAATTCCGCATTCTCAACTGTTTCGATGGGCTAAATGGTTTTTCAAAGTATTCATTCGAAACCAAACACATTGTTGGGAAGAAGAATGTGCTTGCTGATACCCTATTCAGACCAAAGGCACCAGTAGAAATCAATATGTACATCATGAGGCATTTTTTTCAAATTTTTAATCGCAACGAAAAGTATAACATCGAAATGATATGAGATTGGCCAAGCTAGCAATACTCCCAGGAGATTGTTGAACAAATCCAAAATAATAGCCTTATCGAAAATCTGGAAAACCTTATGTGGCAATGCCACACGGATTTATTCATACTCCATGGAGGCTCAACCCTTTATCCTTTTGGATTAAATTCTAGCTATCCGTTCATACACCCTCTAATTTGGAAAGAAGATGACTTCCCTGATCAACTTCGATGGTTGTAATGGTACTTAATTAATAAGTACCGAGAACTTCAGAGAGTCTTATGCCAGGAAAGCAAAACCATCCCTAAAGACGTATAGAATTACACTATACCCACTATATGGGATCATTATAACCTTGCACCATAAGTCAAAGAAGCACTCGAAGAGTTCAAGCAAGCAAAGACACCTCCATCAATAGAGTAAGAAATGACAGAGACAGATGACCATGCACAATCATCTTAAGATCTCTATGCCTAATGGGGGCCCCTCTCTCTCAAGACCCCTATGATCAAGGACTTATGTCATTGTCCTTAGGGATAGGCACATCTTACTATGCTCAACCATCCAATTGACCTCAGTCAAACTTGCCTGCCGACACTCCAAGATCCTCCAGGACTCATGAAAAAACATCTTCATCAAGCGACACAAACATGTGGAATGCTCGGACATCACAAGTCATTCCAAGCCCCTCTGATATCCGACTCGCAGAACTTGAATAGAAATACGAAGAACATCTTCTTGCAGAAATGCATAGTTCTGATGACTTAGATTATGATTACAATGCCAGTGAAAGAAGAGATCGTTGACTGTAGCAAAGTCATTATAGCAGTAGGCTAGGGAAATCATTATTCACTGTTACTGTTCATATCGTCTAGAATAGTTCATGACCGGATTTTCTGGAGCCTCTATTTGTTTTAGGAATCGGGAGCTTGGTCCTTGTTTGTTTGTGACCTCTTAATGCCTATAAAAGGCAAATATGATTAATGTGTTGGGCAAAGTCCCTTGAAGTAAAGTGAGTGTTTGCGAAAAAAACTCTTAATATCCTTCGAAACACTTCTCCTTCTCTAGCCTGGTAGGGTTCTCTGAGAAATGTAGCTCGGATAGTTATAAATGTTATCATCTTGACATCTCTGAGTGTCTCTAGGCTCCAAACTAAAAGTCTGAGTAGTTTACTGCTAAAAGGCTGTCCCTGAAAGGCTTGAACAAGAGGTTCGCCCATCTTAAGAAGACATAACTGCAGAAAACTGACTCCGTCTTCCCTAGTTCTAAGCTTAGGTCCTTTGAATGGTATCGGAGCCATGGTATCATTTATAAGATGATCCGTTCCATGCACTTAGTAGGTGAATCCAGTGCTGAGAAGATCCTTTCACATAATGATTGATCCTGAAATACTAGAAGCCCCAGTTACTCGCTTCCTCTCCATCCTCTGTGTCCCTTTCAGATTTTCGTGTGTCAAATGCTTCCAAAATTGATTATCTTTATGAAGTCTCTCTTAGTGATGAACCAAGATCTCTGAAACCCTACTATCTCTTATGAACCCTTATTCTGCGTTTGCTAAACCTGCTCCATTGTTTTCTCTCATCCACTCTATTCGGCAACTTATTCGCCAAACTCCCAAGGGAGTAAAGGAGCACGTACAGTCTTCCAAGTTTCATCAACACCCCATTTGAACTAGCAAAAAGGAGTATTTTGTTACTCTCCAAATTCCCCCTGAATTTCTCAAATAATGGACCCAGCAGGTATACTCCCATGTCCATTATGGAGCTGTTCACCTCGCTCTCACTTTCCATGGCCGTAAGGCTTGCCAGTTGTGGCCAAAATGGCCTTATTGGATACTCTGTTCTTAAAATACCAGCATGCATGTATTGGCACAGTCCAAACTATTCTGAATGCTAGAATAGTCTTTGTAACCTTATATCCAAATTTCAATGATGCTCTTTCTGACCCCTAGCTACTCTCCTTTTTAAAAGTCCAGATCTAGCTCACTGGAGCTCCCTATATAGTTGACTCCATTGCAGCAACACTACATTATTAGAGGATTTATCAAATATAAAATCATACTCTTGATCTAAACTTTCAGAATGGAAATGAAGATGCTCTATTCATCTCCATGCAGAATGATCAGGCATTCTATATTCATGTTCCCAGACAGATTCCAAAGGAGAAATTGGCCAAGCTCCTTCTAGAAACTTGGATTACCAACTACGAAAGGTTAAACTCGAACAACAAGCCTCTTCAGTCCTCAGAATCTGAATTCATCAGAAAGAAAGATGGCATTGTTGCCATCAAATTTGGCAAGGAAAATGAAGAGAATCCTTCTATCTTCCAAACCTTGTTCATGATTGAACTATGTGTCCCAGAGTTAATCTCTGAACCAGATCCCAAAAGGGTTGTTCAATACTTTCAGAGTAATGGAAACCCTGTCCATTACAATAAGGATCGATATGGTCATTGTTTTTGGGACCCTTTTTGTTAGTGTTCTTATTGTACTAATTCTCCCAACGAAGTGGATCCAAATGCAAGACCTAAGCGGAAATCTAAAAAGCCAAAGGATACTATGTACTAGAGGGACTTGAACAGAGACCCTTCCGTTGATACTCTAGGTGAGTGTGATAAGTTTCAATTTATGGTTTCTTATGCCCCAACTCCACCACCAGAATTTACCTCACCAGCTTCCATCTCACCAACCTCATCACCAACATCACCATTTCCTCACAAAAAACCAGCTATTTCCCCATTTTACAAGCCAATCTTAAAGTGGGCAAAGAAGTACTCATACCCACTTGAGGATCCAGAAGAAACATCATCTAGCTCTTCCATTGCTATGTTCCAATAGACAGATTTTCCTCTTCTTGCTCGAGAAAGTTCAAGACTTTCATTTCTTGTTCTAGAAGAATTTATTGACCCGCAAGGGAGATACTGTCATGTTCCCAAGGTACCTACCCCCACCGACGTGGATGAACATGGACAACAAAAAAGAACTCCTGTTACTAAAGCCGTCCTAAATTCACAATCAAAGACTCTCCTAGCACACAACAATGCGTTCAAAACGATCGATTCTAAACTTGTAGATGTGCAACGAGTTCTTAAGAGATATGATGAAACCACTAAGAAAATGACTTAAACATGCATGATACACGAACTTACCTTGTCTTGGCACACCCCTACACATTAGTATATCGCATATGAAAATATCAATGCAACAAGCATAAATAATAATCAGAATACATTCTATAAATTTCATGCGCATTGCCATCACATGTGTTTCAATTATTACGATCCCTCGGGCCATGGTCAACACAAAGGTCGACGGTCTTTCGACATGACTAGACATTGTCCTACCCCATCGAGCATGGCATTGTCTCGCATACTTATATAAATCGGGACGATATTCCAATAGGAGTATCGGTCCGGCTTTAATCGCGACTCGGCATCCGAACCTCTGTCGAGCATCCGATAAAAATCGAGCATCGTCTCGCATATTCATACGCATCAAGACGGAACCATTACTTTGCAATAATCATACGAATTAGGGCTATTATGTGATCACACGAGCACTCAACTACTCAAGCAAATTTTTATCTTCTCACTTAGCCAATGCAGACGTGGTACGTGCTTAAATAACATCTCGAGAATTTTTACTTTTAAAATTCCAGTAAAAATCGCACGTGGTCACTTACTTAAAATCAACCTGCCAAATTTTGTATATTTTCATTTTAAAATCCCCTTGCCCCATTTAACACGTAAAACACGGCGTCCAAACACGACACCTCAAATTTTGCCATTTTCTTACTAATAAAACCTTATTTGAAAATAACATATAAAATTCATATTTTGGGCAAATAACGACATGTCATTACAAGCTCGGACAATTGGAATTATGCATAAAATCATCCAAAAAAATGAGTATAAAATTCTACTTAACGACTAATCAGTCATTAATCTACAATAATCACGATTAATTAAGTTAATTACGATTAATTAGGCTAATTGTGAATAATTAAGTCAATAGCGATTAATTAGACTAAACTTGATTAATTAAGCTTACTATAGTTAATTAAAATTTTAATCATCGTTAATTAAAATAATTACGATTAATTAAATAAATTATGATTAATCAAATTAATAACGATTAATAAACACTAACCATAATCACTTAGACTAATCGCATAACTGTCCTTAATCACAATTATGACTAAACTAAAATTTACTAACACTAACCGTCTTTCTCCTTAAATTAACATATCCTCTAAATGTAATTAACTACCTAATCAAGGATTATGAGTTAACTTACGGGTTTTTCAATGGCAATGGAGTCGCGGCGACGACAGCACGACGGCGTCAAGGACGAGATACTCACGGCTTGAGCAGAGGCTCGAAGACGGCAGCGGCGGCGGCTCAAGCTCACGGCTTGAGTTTGCTTGAGGTAGTGGTGCTCGGTGGAGATGGTCGTGGTGGTTTGACAAAGCTTGGCTTGGGTGATGGTTCTTGACAGTGGCGGCTGAGGCAGACGGTGCGAGGAATGCAAGGATGGCTTGAGCAACGGCGGCACAGGCTGCGGCGAACTAGAGAGCTCGACGGTGGAAAAGGTGGTTCGGTTGGGACAACCTGATTTTCTAATTATGTTTTCAATTAAATAAGTCGGGCTTTTTGTCTACGCGCCTATAATCTTTTTCTCCGAGCTGATCACTCACGAGATAACTAGTCTATCAGGTGAAGTCGTAAAGGAATTTTTACGCAATAGACTAGAGAATTCGACCAAAAATCGATTGCTCGACCGTGCTAATCTACAAGGGTCATTACGGCACTGTCAAAATTGATTAGAGACCGGAGATAGGTTGATTCGACAGGGGTATGTGATTAAAGTGTGGGTGATTCCATTTAATTGCAAAATTCTCGTCGAACAACATTAAACCGATTTTTCTGTCATTTCTGTACCATGTGCCTGTAATTGAAATCTCGAGATTTTCACGACAACCGAGAGTCGTTAATGAGTCGAAGATGTACATTGTGTCTCGAAAATAATCGACCACGGGTCAATTACACTAAAAATTCATAAAAGCTACCTGGTAGGTTAAGTCACATTAAAATCGCGTCAGATTGAAATTAACCGAGAAATTAAATCCGATTTCAGAAATTAAAAGTTTTGCCATGTCATGATTAATTTTAGGAACATTGATGCATCCTTTCAAGACTTTTTGGTGAGCTTGAAATTTTGGCGGTAAATTCAAATGCAACAAATTAAGTTGAGAATTGGAAGGATCGCGTTTAAGTGAGTTTTTGGTCTTCAATGTGGAACGATTAGTGAGGGGAAATATAAGGAATTAATTTAGGCCTAACTATTGTTACATGAAGCTATTAAGTTGCAAAATATTAAGGTGAAAAGCTAGTGCAAGGGTTGCAAATTCGGAGGATCAAATGTTGAGGGGAATTTCACCTTCATTTGGGTTGTATTTGTGGAGGATAGGATCACTTTTGGAGTGGTGGGGCCCTTGATAAGGATATGGGCCAAGACTTCCAAGCCACAAGGACTAAGATCCAAGCCACAAGGACTAAGAAGCATGGCAATGAAGAGGGGGACCCTCCTTTGGCCTGGCTTTCCTCTTTTTCTCCCCCACTGTGCGCATTTTCCCCCTTGCTCGACCGGCTTGCTTCCTTTTTTTCCTTCTCTTTTTCCTTTCCTTTTTCCTTCCTTTCATTCCCACTAGCTCCCTTGTCCTTGTCTTCCTCTTGTTGCTCGACCCTACTGCTATTTTGCTGACCAAACGGCAACACAAAACAGAGCAGGAACTTTGTTTTGTGCTGTTGGTTTCGGACAGCACAACCTCCACCGACCAGCCTTTGCCCTTCATGTTTTGGTTCTCTTTTTCTTGGTCTTTAGTTGCCGCTCACTCCCCTCCACTGGCAGCTCGTCGCCCCTCCAAGTTCGGCGCATCCCCTACATCCCTTCTCCAGAAGTTTCGCTCCTCTGTACCATGTTGTTGCAACCATTACTCCGCCAGTCCCTCACCGGTTTCGGTCCACCAACCTACTCGGAACCAGGCGTCCCTCCGCCTTTGCTGCCGCCCTGTCGCAGGGACTCCTGCAGCCTCGATCCAGCCCATCGGACGGCCAGCTAGTTCCGCCGTTCCGCTGTCTCGCCCCTACTGCCCCCGTGCGGCATCCGTTCGGCTACGACCAGTAAGGAAGGCCGCCTCTCAACAGTGAGCCGAGAGCCTTGCGAGCTTGCTCTGGGCCAACCGGACCTCCTTTGGCGTCACCCGGGAGCTAAGGCTTGCCTACCGTCGCACGGCTGTCGCCGGGAGTTCTTGAATTCACTAATTGAGTGAGTTAACCTCCTAAATTTTGATTAGGGATTAATTACACTTGTTAAGAGTTGGATTAGGCTTAAGCATGTTTAGCCATTAGTCTAGTTAGAGGAAATGCTAGTTAGTTAAGTTAGTTGAGTGAACTAGGGAGTTAGTCTAGTTAGTTACTTTAGTTAGACCATTTAGTTAGGGACTTAGTTATTAATTAGAATGGTTAATTTAAGAAGTTAGTTTAGTAGATTAATTTAGTTAGGCATTTAAATAATTGATTAGGACCATGATCAATTTAAATTGGTAGTTTAATTTGATAAACGTCAATGAATTAAATAATTAATTTAAATGATTTAATTATAATTTAATTAATTATTTAATATTTTTCGAAAATTATATCGGGATAGCCGGTGACCGGAATTTCGTACTGATTTCGTGGTATGCTCAATTTATGCAATCGATTGTTAAATGGTGCATTTGAATGATGGTTGTTAATTTTGAGTATTTATTTTAAATGGTGGAATTTCGGTAGTTAATTAGAAAATACCAGGTGTCGGGTTTTGACACTAAAAGTGTTTTTAAATATTATATCAAATAGTGGGATTTTAAAAGAGATAATATCAAATTTTCTGGTCCAATCTGACCGGGTACCCACACACAATTATTTTACAGGGTATATTTAATATGAAGAAAATATGCCAGGTTCACTATTTTAATTGAGGCATTTGAGTGCAATGCATGGTATCCTGGGCCGAAATTGGGTGAATGCATGAATGATATGAAAACCTGTCACGAGCCTTTAGGGTCGGACGATGCTCCTTCAGGAATACCCCAAGTCAGCAGATGCCGGTTGCAGTGGAGGCTGGACCAATGCTCCTATGAGGAATGCCGTCTAGATGTAGATGTTGGCATGCTCGATGGTATGAAACGATGCCCGGCTACACCGGAAGACCGCTGACTGTTGAGTTGGCCGTGGCCAGTGGGTCGTAATCAATTGGGACACATGAATGATTGAAACTGAGGGGCCTGATTAAGAGACAAAATTGTGTGGCGCGGTATGGGACATGCCATAACGATTTGGTCTGGTAATCGGGACTCGTGGAATTGTGGTGATATATATGTTGAGACGTTCCAATGATAAATGATTTCAATGCAATTATATGTAAATTGAATTGTACTGATGTGCAGGAGATCACTGGTGCGAGGTAAGTTTTTGACGATATGTGGTTAGATCACCCGTGGGTGTATTTTCTCCTAATCGAGATTTAGGGCGTGAACTCGCTGAGACGTCGTCTCACCCCGTCGTGGGCTAAATTTTTCAGGTCCCTAGATGGAAGAGTGCCAGGTGAGGTACGGGTTCCGCAAACAATGGATTTTAGGTTTTTCTACATCCCCTACCGGTTTTGACGGGCCTTCCGTTGGGACTGGACAGTGGGTGACGGCTCACCCTATGGATATCGAGAAGTCTAACTGGGTCGTAGGGGACTCTGGTCCCATGAACGAGGAGTTTAGCACGTAGCTAGCCTAGTAGCTCTTCTTTTTGAAATAGACCCATGTTGTGTTAGACTTTTCTGTATATAAACACCGTTGTATAATAAGTGTGCTTTGTGAAAATTACATCCTACATTTCTATCCCACTTCCGTGTTGTCTGGGAATTGTTATTACGCTTTCGCATGTGTAATAAAATGAATGGGTTGGCGACACTTCTTGGGACGTCGCAAATTTTTATCAACCACCGAGGGGTGCGCACGCGCTCGAGGTTTGGGGCGTGACATCGGTGGTAGTGAGGGATGTCGGTGATGGAGGTGGTGGTGGACGGATGTGTGGAGGGTGGTGGACAGGCGGATGATGATGGTTGTGTAGGCTAGAGGTAAGAAAAAGAAAGGTGAAGGAAACGAAAATGGGGAAGGAAATGGGGAGAGAAGAAACAGAGAAGAGGATGAGGGAAAATGGGGGAGGGATGTTCTACAAAAAGGGGATGGCGTGAGAGAGAGAGAGAGAGAGAGAGAGAGAGAGAGAGAGAGAGAGGGAAAATTAGATTTTCTAGGATTTTTATCCAAAAATCCATGATTTTCCCATCAACCACTCTCCTTAAATTCCTCCCAACCTAGCACATTGTCCCTTAAATATCTTCTTGTTTTTTTCCTTTAAAGTCACAATTTTGGCCAACAATTCACAACTTTGTCACTGGGTCCAGTTTCCTTTCTGATTTCCAACTTTCATCTAATAATTCATTTTTCGAAAAATTTCGAACTTGTTGATAATTTGACAGATAATGAGATGACGTTCAATAAATTAGTTTAGAAATCCTTGAAAGTTAGATACCTAAAATCGAATTAAATTTCATAGTTAAAAATCAATGGAATGTGACTTTAGGACGACCTAAACTATCGAGTGACTTTGAGGGGTTCTCGTGCAGTTAACACGTGGTCGATAATTTTCAATTCATGCTTGTGCCTCTTTGAATCTTGCACGACCTTTGGTAATCATGTAATCGCGAGGGTTCAATTATGTACCTCGAGTACAAGATCAATAGAAAATCGGTTTATCGTCGTTCGACGCGAGTATTGTAATCGTGCGGAATCACCCATGAATTGACTATGTATTTCTGTCGAATCGATTTATATCCATTCGTTAATTGACTTATAATAGCGTAGTATTGACCATTGGCAATCCTTATGGTCGAGTAGTTGATCCCTGACTGAGTTCTCTAGTCTTTTGCGTTTTACCTCTTTATGATCTTACCTAATAGATTAGTTAACTCTTGAGTGATTAGTTTAGAGTAAATTGACTATTAGTGCATTGATGAAGTAACCATTTCATATATTTCGAACATGGCCAAATTTCGAGATATCACAACTCTTGCCCTCTTACAAAAATTTCATCCTCGAAATTTGAAATATTACAACAATTCCTCAAAAAGATGAGGGTGCCGATGCTTCATCATCTCTACACTTTCCCACGTGACTTCCTTCGTTCCGTGATGTACTGTTAAGGACTTGGATTATTTTAAAATGGGCCAGATGACAAGCCTGATAGGCCGTGAGGAAAGTATGGGCTTAAGCAACTAATGGGTCGCACGAGGATATCAAGCATGGGCTCAATCAGTCAAAGGATATGATATGGACTTGGGCTTGGCTTGGAGCGGGCCAAGAGTCGGGTTCATTAAAATTGTGAATTAAGTCTAGTGGGCCGTGAAATATCGTGGGATGAGCTCGGTGGGCCAGAGACGAGTATTTAGGCCCGAGCGCTTTAATTTTCGATGAAGTTTATAGATTACAATTATGAGGAATTTAATTAGAAATTTAATTAAAAAACTTATAAGCGATTGTAATTCTACTGTCGATCACTAACTTTAGTAATTTCTCGCGATAAATTCTTGTTTGTAGATTAGTGCCGAGACGTTAACGCATCAATTCGATTCGTGCAAACTCATAGATTCGTATAGTTACAAGAGGATAAAAAATTTGTGGATTCGAAATGAAACTAAGTAGAAGACATTAGAAACTAATAGACTAACTAACAACACGGATTAGAAGTTAACCATTCTCAAGCGCCAGGTGTCGACCATGAAGAATAATGCATGCAAGGGAGCCACGACACTCATCTCTTTCCTTTCGGTTTTTCTCCAACCCGAAGCTTCAGAGGAGACATCATTATTAATCCTTTCTAATGATTACTTCTCTCCTTGGGATTTAAAATAAAAATCTGCACACTCAAAGCTAGACTTCCTCAGAACTCACGCCTCTTTCTCTCTCCATTTTCTTCTCCCTCCCTGTCTCTTTCGTGACTTGCACAGAAGAAGAACTCAGCGACTTCAGCTTCTTCTTCTTCTTTTTGCACACATTTGAGGGAAAAATTCCGAAGAGCAGCAAGCCACCAGCGAAGCCGAGCAACTGGTAAGGAATTGATGAGGTCCTAAACTAGAATTTATCCGTTGTTTGTCGAAGGAACTTGCGGAGCATGCTGAATGGTGGAAGATTAAGTTTGGCGCTTATGTTTTGAGTTGAAATAGGCTAGATGGGCACTCAGATGAAGCTGTTGGTCTTTGCATGTGATGATCGGGGTTCGGATGGTTAAAGAACCGAGTGCGAGTGAGTTGAGTTTGGTCAAGTTGGTGGGTAGACGACTGCTGAGTGATAGATGGGTGTTGCATGTTGCTTTTGAGGGGTCGAGACGGGAATACTAGCTTCGAGTTGAGCTGTGGGTTGCTGTGTAGTCGAAGAGCTAATGAGATCATTTTTGGGTACTGTCGGAGAGGTGTCGAGGTATTAAAAGAGGTTGTAGAGGAATAAATAATCTGATGTAGTTGTAGATGAGGACAGTGGCTTGAGATGTTTTGTTTAGGAAAGACAGAGATGGAAAACTTACTAGTTTATGCATCACTTGGGGTTTTAAAGATGTAGTTAAAGGAAAGAACTAGTTTTCTTAAGAGCCCACCAACTATTTTAGGCTTCGACTACTAGTTGTAGAGATTTTCTTGCAAAAATGTGCTGGCGAGAACATTCTCCCTTAAAACAACAAACTGACTTGCAGAAAACAGCAGAACCTTAGGTAGTTCTACGAATTTTCTGTAATTTTCTAGGTGTAGTTGGACCTTAAACCCTTCATGAAAGTTGTAGGACACAACTTTAGGAACAACATGTAAAAATTTGAGAACAAACGGTCGAGATTTGGGTAGTGAAATGATCCTTCTTCAGTAGGCACTCAATCTGGAAGTTGCTGCAGAATTTAGGGGTAAAGATAACAAATTACTGCTGTTTATAAAATGAGATATAGGCTTAGGTTTCTTCATGAAAAATGTTAATCTATGTCTCTTCTATAACATACTAAAGTTTCGTAACATTTTGATGAGATTTGATGCACTTTCTACTTCTGTGATTGAAGCTGCTCGTGTCAGGTTGTATCTTGCTTTGATCCGAGACTGTGCAATAGATGCTGTGCCTCTTGTACCTGATTTTCATGACATATAGGGAGTCTAATGGTCTTGTAATAATGGTCAGTTTGTGCATGAGCATGCATCTTCCATAATTCGAAGTGTAGTCATTGTATGGTTACTAATTGTGGCATATGTGTGCAATGAGTGCGACATGAATGAAATGCTGTGTGAATCTTGTGTGTTGCTTGAAGTAATTGTGTACTCTTGAGGTCATATGCATGCTGTGATGTGATATAATTTAGAGGTGTGATGTGTGGAGTGTGTGAATTAAATGAGTAAGAGATTTCCATCGGTACTGAGATACCAGTGATGCCCCGGGGAGTGGGATGCCCATGCCGTGTGATCTTGGATGCCTCAGTTGAGTGAGATACCAGGATGCCTCGGAGTTGAGATGCCTCTATGTGTGATCAAGAATATCTCGGTTGTGGGATACCGAGATGCCTCGGAGTGAGATGCCCCATGCTGTGTGATCTTGGGATGCCTCAGTTGAGTGATACTGGGATGCCTTGGAGTGAGATGCCCATGATAGCAATATCGTGGAAGTCCAGATGTGGGATTCCAGAAGTGACTCGATCCGGCCGGCTTGCGTTCCGGTGGGTAAACTGATCGAGGGTGGACTTTGATACACACACTATAATATAAATTCCACTTGCTGTGTGAGTTCGCCTGTTGCTGTTGCATTTCATGTTAGTTCAGATTAGGAGCATGAGGTATACATGTGCATTTAACATGTTTGTTACGAAGTGACTATTCATCTGACATTTTAGTATTCATTTAGATATACTTGTGACAATCCTGCCTTAGTATGTTGAGCTATTTGGTTGTATACTCTTGTTTTCTTTGGCGATTGTGGATTGTCTAGTTTAGGGTCTTATTATTTCTTTACTGGGCATTGCTCATTCCTTTCTATTTTTCATATCGTTAGTATGGACGTACCACCGATCGCTTGTTATGGGGTGATAGCGTACATGGATATTTCTTTCCACAACGTATATGACCCCGATATTGACCTGACCTACACAAGATATGAGGCTACGCTTTGGATGGACGATGGCAGGGTAGATTGGATTCCTATGAGATTCATTGCTTGGTTCATAAACCATGAAGGGGAGTTGTTTGGCCCTCTTCAGTTCGGTGCTGGAGGACTTGGAGCCGGGGCAGGAGGTGCGTAGGCACCCAGATCATGATGAAGCCGAAGAAGACGTCTTTTGGTTTTTGGATGGACGTGGGCTAGTGTGGGGGTAGTGAAGTTAGGAACCCCTCTCACCCTTTTCCCTGGCTGATTACTTACACTTTTATTATGAACATGTAAATATATGTTGTACATAGGTGAAGGACTTGTAAGTAATCCAGGTCGACGTATGTAAGCCCGAATAGTTTTTAAAAGGAAAGTTAACGAAGCTTCTCATGATCCTTATATATATATATATATATTCTTGGTTGGATTGTCTAATGCTAGGTGACAGGACTATTACAGGGTGATCACGTGTTATAAAGCTTTAGATCATAAAATATCCATGTTATACATGCTAACCAATTAGTTTTGGATGCTATAGCGCGATAATTAAAACCAACAGGTCCTGTCATGATGATAATCCGTAGAATTTCCGCTTGCGCTTAGTATGTGACGCTGCCAAGACGTCACAGCTTTGGTCGTTACACGACACCGTGTTGTCTACGTCTATTTCCTTGAAATTTAGCACGTGGGTGGGATTAGGTTTATACTATCTTAGCATCGACACGTGAAAGACGTCATGCACTTGAGCAAGTCTCAATGGCAATGGGAGATGATATGCCAAAGTCCCAATCTGCTTCAAAATCTCAAAGGGGCCAACGTACCTTGGGCTTAGCTTCCATTTCTTGCTAAAGCACGAGGTGCCTCACATCGGTGATACTTTGAGAAATACATGCTCATCCACTTGAAATTCAAAAGGCCTACACCGTTTATCTACATAATTTTTTTGATGGCTTTGAGCTGTCTTAAGCCTTTCTCAAATGACCTTGACGGCGTCCACTGACTGTTGAACCAACTCGGGGCCTGTAATCTTGCATTCACCAACTTCGTCCCAACATACGGGTATTTTGCAGGCCTTGCCACATAATGCTTCAAATAGCGCCATCTTGATACTCTGCTGATAGCTGTTGTTGTAGGCAAACTCGACTAGATGAAGTTGTTCCTCCTAGCTTCCTTTGAAATCCAACATGCAAGCTCACAGCATATCCTCGAGCGTTTGAATAGTCATCTCAAACTAGCCATCTGTCTGCGGATGATAGGCCGTGCTGTACTGCAGCTTCATTCCCAAGGTAGTTTGTAAACTTTTCCAAAAAGCTATCGTAAACTTTGGGTCTTGATTTGACGTGATCATCACTGGCATTCTATGAAGACAAACTATCTGTCACACGTACAATTCAACATATCTATCCAGTGCAAAATCCTTTTGTACGACGATGAAGTGTGTAGACCTCGTTAACCTATCAACCAGGACCGAGATGGAATTGTTAGCCCGCTGACTTCTTGGTAATCCTATCATGAAATCCATCGTAACATGCTTCCGTTTCTACTTGGGAATGTCCAGGGGTTGTAAAAGTCCACCGGGCTTGCAATGCTGTGCCTTCACTTGTTAGCATGTCAAACACTTGGTAACATACTTGGTGATATCTGCCTTCATGCCATTACGCCAATTGTGTTGGCACAGATTCTGATAAATCTTTTGCTGGCTGGATGAATACTGTAATCGCTACGATGGGCTTCTGACAAAATTTCTTCCTTAAGTTTCACGTCGTTGGGTACGCACAATCATCCTCGAAACTTCAATATTCTGTCCTTAGTGATTTGAAAATCAGCTTTCCTATTTTCTGCATCCTCTTGTAGAACTTTTTGGATTTCAGTTCTATTGACTGTAGCGTCTTAATCTTCTCCGAATCTCAAACTCCTTCGAGCATAATCCATTCTTGAACTATCATCTACGCGATCGATGACTTTCAACTGAGCGCATCTGCGACCTTATTGGAATTTCCACGATGATACAAGATGTCGCAGTCATAATACTTTAGAAGTTCCATCCAAAGACGCTGTCTCATATTCAACTCCTTCTGAGAGAGCAAATATTTGAGACTTTGATGGTCCGTAAAAATCTGAAACCTTTCTTCGCATAAATAATGCCTCCAAATTTTTAGGGCAAAGATGATCGTTACTAGTTCCAAATCATGCGTTGGATAATTCAATTCATGAGATCTCAGTTAATGGGATGCATACGCCACTACTCTCCCATGTTGCATCAAAATGCAGCCCAGTCCTTTATGCAACGCATAGCTATAAATCTCATATCCTCTAGGGTCGGATGGAATGGTCAACACAGGTGTAATAGTCAGATTATGCTTAAACTCTTGAAAACTATGCTTGCACTTATCTGTACATTTGAACTTTTCCTCTTTCTTCAACAATTGCGTTAGAAGCATGGCTATCGCATAGAATCTTTTTACGAATTGTTTATAATAACCTACCACTACCAAGAAACTTCTAACCTCAGTTATTGTCGTTGGTCTTCGCTAGTTCATAACCGCCTCAATCTTGGTCAGCTCCACAGAAATCCCTTCACCTGAAATCACGTGACCCAGGAAGGTTACACGAGTCAACCAAAATTCACACTTACTGAACTTGGCATACATCTCGTGTTTTCGTAGGGTCTGAAGTATCGTCCTTAAGTTGTTCATACTCCTTTGGACTATTCAAGTACACCAAGATGTTGTCGATGAACATGATCACGGACTGGCTTAGGTACTCCTTGAACACTCGATCCATCAAATTCTCGAAAGTAGCTAGGGCATTGGTTAATCCAAACGGCATTACGATAAACTCACAGTGACCATAACGTGTACGAAATGCCGTCTTCGGTATATTCTCATCCTTAATCCTCAACTAATGGTAACCTATCCTTAGGTCAATCTTGGAAAATAACGAAGCTCTTTGTAGCTCGTCAAACAAGTCATCTATCCTTGGCAACGGATACTTATTCTTAATCATTACTTGATTGAGTTGCCGATAATTGATGCAAAGATGTATTGTACCATCCTTCTTCCTCACGAATAACATTGGTGCTCCTCAAGGTGATGCACTAGGGCGGATAAATCTCTTGTCCAATAACTCCTGCATCTGAACCTTCAATTCCTTTAACTTCGACAACGCCATACGGTAAGAAGCCTTAGAAATTGGCTCCGTCCTAGGGGCTAACTCAATCACGAACTCTATTTCCTTTATGAGGGTTGTTTAGGCAATTCTTTAGGAAAGGCATCAAAAATCTCCCGCACTACGGCGATATCTTCCATCCTTGACTCCTCAATTGACGTATCCACCACAGTCACCAGATAACCTTGTCAACCCACATCTAACAACCGGGTTGCCTCAAGTGACGAAATTAAAGTGATCGAGGGTCCTCCTCAATTGCCCACAACCTCGAAATTACCATCCGCTAACGGATGAAACTTAATTGCTTTACGATAACAGTCTATTATAGCTCGTTGCTCGGTAAGCCAATCCATACCAATGATCACATTAAAATCATACATCGCCAGCACAATTAAATCTATACTCTCCTTTTGATCAACTTGCAATCTGGGCATACTACTATAGACAACACTTTATCTTTTAACAAGGTAAATATACTAAGAATCGCTTCCAAAGAATACGTGGCTCTAGGATCAAACAAAGCATAAGTGGCATGGTCGTTCAATGAGACTGTACTTGTAACCATGCTCTAAGAGTTCTCCGCCTCCTTTCTAGTGACAGTGTGCACCTTTACTTATGCTTGGGGTCGATTCAAATTGTTTTGTAGAGCATTCCCAGCTTGTTGCTCCATTTGCGGTTGTTGCATTGGTGGTCCAATTGGCCAATGCGGACAGTTTCTCACTTGATGCCCGTGCTAGCGACATCCAAAGCAGGCTCCAACTTTACTTGGGCAAGGGGCATTCCCATGTTGTCCTCTATAGAATTTACACACACTGTTTGAGTTGTATGTCGGCTTTGCAACATACCCTTTTGGTTGGGAGGGATGAGATACTTCTCTCCAGTCACTGGCCTTTTCCCAAACCAATTGTTGTCTCTATTCATTGCAAACTATGATCTAGATGCGGCTGTTCACTCATTTAGGTTCCTTTCAATTAGCTAGGCCCTGTCATATAGGCCGTCGTAACCGTCGAGATTCAAAGGCACCGACAGGTCCTTAATCTTCGGTTTCAAGCCTCTTTGAACCTTCTTGCCTTATCCATCGGGTCATCAATCAATCTTGATGCTTACTTCGACAACTCGACAAACTTCACCTCCTACTGATCCACCAACGTTTGATTCTGGCGAAGGTGCTGGAACTTATTCATCTTCTATTCTCGCACACAATCCAAGAAGTATTTCCCATAAAAAGCCTCAGCAAACATATCCTACTCCGGGACCATACTTTCGGGAAACACTCTCCCTTCAGTGGCTTTCCATCACATGCTCGCATTACCCCCTGTAGTTGATAGATGGTCAGGGTCACCTTGTTTTCCTCATAGCACCTTAGTAGTGCAAAAGCCTTCTCTAATTCCTGGACCTAGAAGGTTGTAGTCTCAGGTTCACCTATTCCGATAAACTTGAGCGACTTCAGTTTCGGGAATTGCTCCACCAACTTGTGTATAGACCGATCACCATTCTCATTCCCACATGGGACTTCAGCAGATGCGACAGTAGCAGCAGCAGCAACAGCATAATTTGTGACAATAGTTGTAGTGGCAGCAACAATAGCTTGGTTTTGAGTTTGTTGCCTAATCACATTCCCCAACGTCTCTAGGGCTTGCAGGATCCCATTTACCTCGGGATCATTTAGTGCCTTTTCTTTGGCACCCACTTGCGCCGGTGCTCTCTCTTTAGCACTAGCCTAAGTTGATGCCCTTTTTCTGGCACTTGCTTGAGGCAGTGCCTTTCTTCTAGCACTAGCTAGAGTCAACACAACCCTTCTTTGAGGGGCTCTCTAGTCAGGATCGCTCATCTTGCAGAATCTTTGTAGAAATCTGCTTTCCAATTTTAACAAGAAATCAGAAATCCGAGCAACCCGCACAAAACAATTGAGCAATCATAAGCACAAGTATAAGGAAAATGTTTTTTTCCTAGCTAACTATGCCAAGACCCATTGCACCTTATCACTCCAGGCATTAACCAGGCTATGATTCCACTTAAATAGGGATGTCATGCCCCGAACCCCATGTGCACGAACGTCTTTCAATAGTCGATTAAATTGTGACTTTCTAGGCTTGTTGTCGACCCATTCTTTTTATCTTTCGATTAAACGCAAGAGGAAGCATTTAACATAAACAACACCCAGTCTTACAACAAACAACATGGATAGTAAAATCATATCAGACAATTTCCAAAAGCGCAGCTTTTTATTTATCAACTAGTTAACCCTAGGAGTTTAGGATTTATAGGCCTAATCTAAAAGGCAACTCCTAAGCGACCATTATACAAAAATGGTTAGACAAGTCAGGGTTAGCCTACTTCTCTAACATGAGGGGCCATGCAAAAAAAAAAAAAAAAAAGTGAATCCCACACCGACATTGGTCTGTTACAATAGATCGTCGATCCTTGGGAAAGGACCGAGGAGATCCCCATCAAACTTGATGAATCAAGCCACGAAACAGTTGGGAACCAAGTGATCCAGGCCCTCCTAAACGCATAGGGTAGTGGTATGCTTCACGACGGTCGTGTCGATCCCCTCAATGGCATACTCCATCAAATCCCACTCAAAAGACACGAGGATTCCAAAACGATTAGGGCGCTCCATCACTATGGCCTGAAAATAATTATCAATAACGGGGTGAAATATAAATTTCAGCTAGTCAACATCCTAAACCTCAATTAGGACGCTAATTCATCCCTATGGTAACTTAGACACGCACAATGCACGAACTTACCTCGCCTTGGCATACCCTTGCGCATTAGTACATTGCATATGGTAATATCAATGCAACAAGCATAAACAATAATTTGATTACATTCTATAAATTTCATGCACATTGCCATCACACGTGTTTCAATTATTATGACCCCTCAGGCCACGACCAACACATATGGGCTACGGTGAATCGATCCTAGACACACTGTTTTCTAAATAGTAGAGGTGTGGTTTTCGATTAAACTGCAATGACTTGATAAAGGATTCTCGAGACACAATTGGTAGAGCAAATGGGCTGTGATGTTAGTAGTGAGATGGGACTTCAAGTGGAGACTTCGAAAACCTTGAAAGTAATAGAGGCATAGACTGCATATGAGGTTGCAATTCTTGAAATTGGTGATACTACACAATCTGAAGAGTCGGAACACACTATAGTTGCGGGCAGACGAATAAGAGAAATCAAACCATCGATATTTATGGTTATATAGATATTAATTGTGCATTGACTATAGGTGATGAGGTGGAGATAATTGAGCCTTCGTCTTACTCTAAGGTAATTGCTAATAGTAAGTCGTTGTAGTGGCTAGGGGCTATAAGTGAAGAGATAGAATTACTGCATCGAAATCAGACATGGGAGCTAATCAAGGTACCAAAAAGTCAAAAGATTGTCAAAAACAGATGGGTTCACAAATGAAAAAAAAGGACATTTTTTATGTTGAGGTAGCAAGATATAAGACGAGACTTGTTGCAAAGAGGTATACATAGTGGGAGGGCATTGACTATAATGATGTGTTTTCTCCTGTGATGAGACATACTTTTATTTGTGTATTATTTGCCTTAGTTGCTTATGGGATCTCAAGCTAGAGCAATTTGATGAGAAAACGACATTTTTTCATGGTGAGTTGTAGGAACAAATTTACATGAGTTAGCTAGAAGGATTTGTTATTTTGAGTAAGAAAGATCATGTTTACTTATTAAAGAAATCTTTATATGGGCCGAAATAGTCTTTTATGCAGTGGTTTAAGCATTTGCTGCTTACATGGCTAGTTAGGACTACTCGGAAAGTTATATGGATAGTTGTGTTTACTTTAGAAGATTAGAGAATGAGTCTTAAATATATCTATTATTATATGTTGATGACATGTTGACAGTAAATAAAAATATGTCTGATATGGATGTGCTGGAAAGGCCATTGAATGCTGAGTTTGAGATGAAAGATTTATGTGTTGCTAAGAAAATATTGGGCGTGGAGATTTTCTGTTATAGAACCAAAGGAGTTTTATGTCTATCTCAAAAGAAATATATCAAGAAGATTGCTACATGTTTTAATATACATTCAGAAAAATCTGTAAGTACTCATCTTTAATTACACCATTAGCGGGATACCAAACTTTTTCATAAATTATCATCAAACTGAGGAGGATGAGGAGGAGCATATGTCTTGTGTTCCTTATTTTAGTGTAATAGGTAGTTTATGTGCGCTATGATATGCATTAGGCTTGATATTTCACAACTTGTGATCATAATTAACTATTATATGAAACGTCTAGGCAAAGCTCATTAGGAAGTTGTGAAATAGATCCTCAAATGTTTGAAAGGGACAACATATGTTTAAAACCATTGTCTACGTGGATTTGGATCACACCGATAACTTAGATGAGTCCAAGTCTTTAGCAGGATACATATTTATGCCAGTAGGTGGCATAGTGAGTTGGAAGGCATCTTTACATGACCACCTTACCTTGTCTTCAATTGAGGCAGAATACATGTGACTAACTTCTAGAACGAAGGAGGCGATATGGTTAAGGGGTTGCTATTGGACATTGGGTTAGAACATAAAAGTTTTAATATACACCATGACAACCTAGGTGTGATATATGTGGCATATAATCTAGTTTATCATGAGCGAATGCAACTTATTGATAGCGGGTATAATTTTTCATCCAAGATGTCTTAGTGAAGGGTAAAGTTATTGTGAAGAAGATAGTTATAATAGAGAACTCGGCAGATATAATAACTAAGCCTATTCCTTTAATGAAGCTCAAGCTCTTGATTAGCTTTGCTTGAGCTTAATTAGCGTTTATAGAGAGTGAGTGTCAATTGGGGTGTTACGAGAACTAGCATAGATGATGAATACTATGATTTGGCTTCAAACATCGAGTTACGGTGAAGAATTATTAAAATACGTCTCGAATTTGAGCTCATTACGAAAATATCATCTGATGTTAATTAGGAAATTCTTGATTGCTATAGGAATAAGGAAGTCATTGTTGTCACTTAGTCAAAAGTCCATCGGCGGAGGCTATGAAGACGTATCACAAGAGGATTCTGTTTCTTTCTTTCTTTGTTCAATTAGCTTTATCTTTTAGGTGCCCACTTTCTTTATTTGAGTTTTGCGGGGCTCCCGTTGATTGGTGAAAAGAAAAAGGAGCGAATCACTTTTGATATATATATCCAATTTTGACTGCACAATGGCCTTCGTTCTTCAAGCCGCACAAGGGAAAAAGAAAAAAAAAAGCAGCTTACGTTCTTCAATCGTGCGTGAAGTTTTTGCTTTGGGCTTGAACACTTAGTGATTTAAGCTGTGAATTTTACATCTAATTGAGTTATTTATAAACACTTTCGATTTAGGTGTGACAAACGCTTAAATGTGTGAGCAATTGTAATTCTGATTATTTAATTATAATGAATTATCTGCTACTGACTCTCCTTATGGAGTATGTCTCTCTATTTATCTTTGTGATGATTTTCCTTCGATTTCATTGCAATATCTTATTAGTTTTCGTGAAAATTTGATAATATTTTCGATAAATGACGACATGTCCGTCATTGCTCTACACGCCAACATTCATACAGGAAACGCTTTCTTCAAATCGTCCTTCCTCTATTGACTTCACATTTCTCGAGATTCCTGCTCTACTTGAATAGGGTGCAACATAGTTAGGAGATCTATTGAATTCTAGAGAATAGTTGAATTTACCACTTGTACATTCTGCGAAAATTATTTTTAAGAATTGTGCTTACACGCTTAAACGATCTTTTTTCCGTAATTTTTATTGGCGGTTGTGGAAAAGTTTTCCAACAAGCTTTTGATCACCACCTTGAATAGGAAATATTCCGATTAGGTAGGATAAAAACTTGAATAAACCAACCGAGGTTTTCCCCACCCAGATTGAATAGCAAATTCAGAAGATAGAAACGAGGAATAGTGATTTCTCTTCTTCTAGCCACGAAAAGTGATGCCACCACGTAGGTGTCACCCACAGACACTGTGATGATTCTAAATCAATTACATTTGTTAATTTAATTATAAACCTTTTAATTATGTTAATTGAATTTTAATTTTTTTATATTTTGTCAATTGAATCCATTGAGCGAATTTTGATTGAAAATCACTAACGTGAATATCGGCCATTGTATTCGATATGACCGTCGCTAATATGAAATTTTTAATAATATTTACATATTGTTTGACTTTTTATTTAGTTTTTCTTTTCTTTCTTTTCTCTTTCTTTTTTTCTTCCCTTCTTTCTTTATCCAATCGTTTGACCTTGGTGATTGACCCGAGGCGAAGGCTGGCGAATTTGAGCCTTGCCTAGCCACTGGTGAGATCGACCTCACCAAGTGACAACGAGGTCAAGCCTCGCCCAGGACAGGTGAGGTCGGCCTCACTAATCCTTGTCTCTAGCCGGTTGTTGACCATTGCTAAGGCCTAGTAATTGTGTGACATCTTAAATTTCGACCCCGTCTCGATAATTTGAAATAGGTATTTCGTCGACGCGCCTATGGTCCTTTTTCTCTGAGTTGGCCACTCACGAGTTAATTAACCTATTATGTGAAGCCGTTAAGGGATATAAACGCTGCAGACTTGAGAATTCGATCGGAAATTGATCACTCGACCATAATAATCGGCAAGGGTCGATACGACACCGTTATAATCGAATTGCAATCAGATATAGGTCGATTAGACTGAATTAAGTAATTGAATTGCGAGTGATTCCGCGTGATTGCGAAATTCACGTCGAACGGTACTAACCCGGTTTTCTGTTGATTTTATACTTGGTGCCCGTAATTGAAACCTTGCGATTTTTACGACAACCGAGGATTGCCTACAAGTCGGAGATGCACAAACGTGGATCGAAAATTATCGACCACGGGTCAAACACGCTAAAATCCCTAAAAGCTACCCGGTAGGTTAGGTTGTACTAAAATCGCGTCCAATCGATTTTAACCACGAAATTGAACTCGGTTTTGGGAATCGAACGTTCGAGTGTGTCACGATTTATTTTTAGGACGTCGTCTTATCTTTTGGAAAAATTCCGTCGAGCCCGGAATTTTGAGGAAAAATCAAATTCGGCAAAAAAAATAGAAGAAATTCGGATGGGCAGCTTCCTTGGGAATTTTGGCCACCAAAATAGATTTTTTTGTGAAGATTTAAGAAGAAAATTCCCATTGGATGAAGCCTTGACCTTATGGCAGAAGACTTTGGGGACATTTTCATCATTTCTTGGATATTTTGCCTAGCTTCTTAGTGGCTAGCATCTTGACTTTCAATCCCTCTCTCTCTCCTCCAATTTTTCCCCCTTCCATGCGTGCGCACACTTCCCCCTCTCATTCCAGCTGACTCCCCTCTGCCATTTCTTCCTTTGCTGCTTCTTCTTCTTTTTGTTCCTCCACTGTCCAACTTCACTGACCCCCATTCATCTTGACCCCATCAATTCCCCCACCCATCAACACCACCTGCAGCTTCCTATGACAGCAACTCCAGACGTCCAGCGTCTTGGCCACTCGTCCACCAACTCGCCAGCCCACACCGACAAATAGCAACTACCGCCCGTCCCAACGTCATCCCAGTAACCGCCGTCCCCGCGCCGTCCAGCTAGTCCGCCCAGCTCCCCCGCCGAAGGCCCCCACCGTTCTAGCTCAGCCCTCCGGCCACTAGCCGAGCATGACCAGCCCACCTTAGCCCCTCGACCCAGCCCCCTAGTAGAATCGAATCTCAGCTTTAGTTGAGACTTGGGCATTTTTCAGCTCCGGTCGGTCCTCCGTTGGTGACTCGGTAGTTGCGAGATCTCACTGCCTTCGCGGCGCCGTCGCCGTGAACCCGTTGCCGTCTAATTCCAGTGAGTTAACGCCCTAATCTCGGATTAGGAAGTTAATTATACTTATTAGATTAGTTAGTGTTAATTAGGGATTAATGTTAATCTAGTTAGTGTAACTAGTAGTTAGAATGCTTAGTTAGTTACCTAGACTAGTTTAGTTAAGGGTTAGTTTGGTTAGGTTGTCTACCCTAGGTTAGTTTATTTAACTAGGGTTAGTTAGTTAACCTTGGTTAGTTAAATTAACCATGGTTAGTTTAATTAAATTAGATTAATTAAATTTAATTGTAATTTATTTAATTAATTATAATTAGTGTAGATTGTCACGGGATAGCCGTTTATCAGAATTTTACGCTGATTGTCATGGATAAGTTTATGTGTGAAATTGATTGCTTATTTATGCAATTGAGTGCTTGGTGGTCATTATTGACTATTATTGCAAAAATTGATTTTATGGGTATTTAATTAGAAAAATACTGGGTGTCGATTTTTATGCCAAAATATTTTATGTACTGTATAAAATTGTGGAATTTTGAAATTGGAGCGTACCACGTTTATTGGTTCAATTTAAATGTGTGACAAGCACAATTATTTTATCGGGAATTTTTAATACGAAGAAAATTGGCCAAGTCCATTATTTGAAATGGAAGTATTTGAGTGCAAAGCATGGTGTTCTTGGCTAAGTATGGATGTGTGTGTGATCGTTATCGGAACCCGTCACCCAATGGGAGTTGGGGAGGCGATGCTTGATTAAGTTCAGATGCCATTGTCAACGGATGCCGATCGCAGTGGAGGCTGGACCGATGCTCCTGTGTGGAATGCCGTCTAGGTGTAGACGTTGCCGTGCCCGACGGAGCGGGATGACGCCTGGTTATGCCGGATGACTGCCGACTGTTGAGTTGGCTGTGGCCGATGGGTAGTAAATAACTAGGACACGCCTGAGTGGTTGAGATAGCTGCGCCTGATTATGTGACAAAATTGTGTGGCACGGAATGTGACGTGTCATAATGATTTTACCTTATAATCGGGACCCATGTGACCGTTTGAAAGATGAATTGATTTGTTCCAGTAATGAAATACGTTTATTGTATACATATGATATATGTGATGAACTAATGTGCAGGGACATGCTGAGGCGAGGTAAGTTGTGTGTGACGCCTGTCTAGGCTGCCTCTGAGTGAATTCTCGTCTTAATCGGGGTTTAGGGTGTGGACTCGTTGAGATTTATCTCACCCCGTCGTGGTTAAATATTTTCAAGTCCCTAGTATGGAGATACGCCACGTCCATTTTGGGTGGCCATGGGAGATGGAGTCCGAGTCTACCTTCTTCCCCATTCTTGAGACCACCTGGACATGTGAGTTAATGGTGACCACGGTTTGGGTCCAAGAGGATCACCATCACTTGGTACCTCATCGATTCAAAGCGTGGTTCATTAACGAGCCTAACAGGGTTCGGGAGGGTCCTTTCGAAGGTTTTGGCGGACCTACCGTCGAAACCGAAGAGGGGGAGGTACCTTATCCCATGGACATCGACATACCGGATGGTGCTGTGGGGAACCCGGAGCCTGAGGCAGAAGGGTTCGGAGCGTAGGTGACCTAGTAGTCTCTTTTTGAGTCAGACTTCTGTGTATAGACTGGTAGGACTAGCTGGATATGTATATAAAGTGTGTTTTATGAAAAATGTGTTAGGATGTTGTACTATCCTAGTGTTTGATGGTTGTCAAGGTATCTGTTTAATTCACTTCTACATGTGCTTAATTGAAAGATAACAAAAAAAAGGGTCGGCGACGTGTCCTAGGAACGTCGCATTTTTAGTCAACCACTGAGGGATGTGCACATGCCCGGGGTTCGGGGCGTGACAAATTGGCTAGAGGAAGTAGGGAACTAAAAAAAAAAAGAAAAAAAGTAAAATTAAAAGAAATAAAAAAATAAAATAAAATGTTAAAATATATTTAAAAATTGTCAACTTTAGTTTTGACCGTGCCATGCATAGTGACTTCTGGCTAAAATTGGCCTAATAGACACAATTGACAAAATATAAAAAATTTAGAAGTCAATTGACATAATTAAAATATTTACTATTAAAGATTTAAGACTTTTTGGATAATGTTCCTCTTATGATTTCGCTTCTATTGCTTGCGCAGTAGTGAAATATATCCCAAGTCTAACCACAGTTGTGGTTCTCGCACTTGGGTGACCACTAGAGATGGCAAAATGGGTTACAACTCCAATTTTTTAAGTCAATTTTGATGGATCGAGTCATAGTACGTTGTCTAATTTAAAAGAAGGTTCAAATGAATCCAAAAAATAAACACTGAACTGCATATGATTCTTAACTTGTTGTAAAAATACCCACTTCAAATCCACTTTAATTACAGCATCCATTTTCAGGACCGGGGCTTCCCAACTTTTGCTGAATCCAAAGTGGGACAAAACCGACGGCTTTTTGAGCAAGGACGTCATATGCCTCGAATTTATAGAACCATTCGCCCAAACCATATTCATTACAAGACCAATGTCAGGCAAGTTCATCGGTGTTTGTTTGACCTCTTATGCTGCCATTTTTTTTTTTTTTTTTTAATTTTAATACCAAAGGAAGGCGATTAGTTGGAGACGAGAACTCATGTTACCATTTTCTGTCGACAGTCTAGATTACAATTTGAAGATATGCAGCAAATGTTCCTACTATGTTTGTTTTTTGTTTATTTTGACAAGGAGGAATTGTTCATTTTGACCTTTAAATCACTGCAGATTATAATATTTTAGTTTCACAATGGTGCAAATGTTTTTTCAATTAATTGTATTTCCATTTACATATTGATTTGTCTAGAAGCCTGGAAACTCGGCCGGGCCCGAATGTAAGATGACTAAAGCCCGAAAACCCAGTTCGGGCCATCTAGGCTAAGGGATTTCGAGACATTTTACATCTAGCCAAGATTTCGAGTTTTTGAATTCTTTGTTAATTTCTTATTGGCTTTTCTTTTTTCATGTTTAATTCATTTTTAAATGGCTAGATGTTTTTAGTATAGTATTTTTTTTTTCATATTTAAGGGAAAAAATTGCTAGGAATTAAAGCTTCAGCTGGGTTGGATGTGAATTAATCTGGGTTGAACAAATTACTGGTTGATAAGATAATATTGGATAAAAATGAACCATTTGGAGTCGAACCCACTTTCGACCCATGTAGGAAGGGTGTCGTCCTCGTCGGAGCATCGGAGAGAAAGGGAAGAAGAATAAAAAAAGAAAGAAAAAAGAGAGGTGAGAAGGGGACGCGAGATGAGGAAGGCTTTTGATGCGGTGGATCTTAGGTGACATGTGTCGCCTACGGAATGAAGTGCGATTTTGACGCGCTAGAATCCACTCTTACCTGATATTTTCTTTTAAAGGCAGAGAGGCCCGCGATCATCGGGCAATAAAGCTGGCAGTTTGCACATGTGATGGCCTCAACATCGGGATTTGTCCTAGACAAGAGGCCAAAATTATTTTCACCTACTAATAAAAGTTGGATCATTTTCTTCTTTATTATAATATACAAAACAATACAAAAGATAATGTCTTTGCAATCCCATATTATGTCGACAGATTTGTTGTTAAACAAAAATACTTTTCCATACATCGTGATGTATATAAACTAAGATTCACATGATAATCAACCCGACCTCTTCAGTCAGCCATGTTATGCAACAAAAAGCTAACTTCCACCGTCATGCTGAGAGCTTTTGAGCGGGGCAAAGAGCTGCTATTCGATCTTTACAAGGTGGTTAGTTGCACAAGGATAATGAATTTCTTTCTTTTTAATTGGCAAGGAAATAAACGTGCACTCTCTAAAGAAGTGCAGGCCGTTTATTGGTTTGATGGGCATGCACGTATTCCACTCGAAATATCAAGAAAATGATGACATAAATCGTCTAATTATACCTCGAATTCGAAGTTACGGGAATCAGATCCGATGTGAATTAGGAAATTCCTGATTGCTATAGTAATAAAGAAGTGACCGTTCTCATTTAGGCAAAAGTCAATCGGCCAAGTTACGAACATATATCAAAAGAGGATTCCGTGTTTGGCTTTCTTGTTTGATTAGCTTTACCTTTTAGCGACCCACTTACTTTATTTGAGTCTTTTGGGTTCCCTCATCGATCAGTGAGAAGAGAAGGAGCGAATCACTTGTGAATATATGCGTCCAGCTCTCACCGCATGGTGGCCTTCGTTCTTCAAGCTGCACATCAAAAGAGCAGCCATACGAAGGGACAAGAAAACGAACGTACAAGACGCTCTTGGTTTCATCCGTACGTAGCTCTTGCTTTTGGCTTGAACATCCAGTATATCAAGCTGGAAGTTTTACATCCAATTGAGTTATTTTATTTATAAATATCGTGGGTTTAGATTTAATCTAGGTGAGAGAAATATTTGAGCGTGTAAGCGATTTTAACTCTAATTCTCCGATTATAGTAAATTATTTGTTGTTGGCTCTACTTGTAGACTAGATACCGACAATTAGACTGAGTCACATAAATCTCTGATGCCTTTATCGTTCCTTGTTTATTTCTTTGGTGAGTTTACGTTGACTTAAATTACAAGATCTTGTTAGTTTCCACATTAATTAGTAGGGTTGATATCCTGAAAAACCCCAAATTGGTACACATGTGATAAATTTATCACATACTAATCTTTCTATCTACCAAAAACTCCCAATTGGTACACTTTTAACAAATTTACCCCAAACTGGTATATTTGTGATAAAGTTATCTTTTGTTAGTTTTTATTAAATTTTACTGTCAAATTGCTAAGTTGGATAGCACATGACAGTTAACCGGTGTACCAGTTTGGGATTTTACTTTCTATTTGTCACGGTTGTACCATTTTAATGATTTTTTTGTTATATTAATCTAATTTAATGGAGGGTATAATTATCATAAATGTACTAGTTTGGGGTTTTTGGAGGTTGAACAAATTGAATTGAGGTAAATTTGTCACAAGTGTACTGGTTTGAGGTTTTTTTTTTTGGTCATTTAAGGTAAATTTATCATAGGTGTACCAATTTATGGTTTTTCATGATTAAAAAATTAATTTGAGATAAATTTGTCATATATATATCAATTTAGGGTTTTTTTATGCTATTAACTCTAATTAATATTACAACAATTAATATTAGAGCTTTGGATAAGATTTTTTGGATATTAATTTGGGGATTTTGCTTGTCTAATTATTATTTGGACATTTTTCTATTGCAATTATGTCTAGAGCGAAAGTAGAAGTTAATAAGTTTAACGAGAGGAACAATTTTGAGTTATGGAACATCAAGATGGAAGTGCTATTAACAAACTCAAGGGTTGACTGAAGCATTGGAGGGCAAGGATAAGTTGCCTGAAATAATGAAAGATATCAAAAAGGATGTTTAATGAGGAAGTAAGGAGTATATAATCCTATTGAATCCATCAGATGAGGTGTTAATAGAGGTGGTCGATGAGAAGGATGCTGCAATGATATGGGCAAAACCATTGGTACTCAATGTAATGATGGGATTAAATAATTGCTTACATATGTTGGAGAATGTTTCAATTTAGATACATTGAGGGTATGTCTATCATGAGTTTAACAAACTCATGATGAAGAACATGGCATGATTTTGTGACTTCTTTACCATAATCATAGGAGCACTTTACTAATTTAGGTTTTGTTTGGTTCAGCATTTCCAAGGGGTTTTGAGTCCCCAAAGCCTCTTGAGAAAAATATTAGGTATTTGGTTAAGCATTATGAGGTCTCATTGGCTAAATGCTTACCTTTGAAATGCTGAAAGCCCAAAGTAGGTGGGGACCTACTTTGGGCATTTAGTATTTTCGGAATGCTACTCCTCTCAATTAATGAATTTTAGCTAGTTGCCTATTTTACCCTCAAAATATTATAAAAAGTCTAATTTTACCCATTTACAAAACGAAACCCTAACTCTCTCTCTCTTTGGAACGCTTCCCTCTGTTTTGCTCTTAACTCCATCACGTGACGACCGGACTCTCTTCTTCGTCTCTCTCTCTCTCTCTCTCTCTCTCTCTCTCTCTCGTGACATCTCGATTTTTTCCAATTCTATTTTCAGTAAATTGAGATGGGCATTTCATTTTCGCACATATAGTTCCTTTCCTTGAGTCGGCCACTCATGTGAAAACTAGTCTATCAGGTGAAGCCGTTAAGAAATTCTAATGCATCAGACTCGAGAATTTAACTAGGAAGCGACCTTTTGACCAAGCTAATCTGCAAGGGTCATTATGACACAGTTAAAAATCGATTAGAGACCGGGATAGGTCGACTCGATAGAGGCATGTGATCAAGTGTGGGTGATTCCACTAGATCGCACAATTCTTGTCGGTCGGCACTGGATCGGCTTTTCTATCATTTGGGTACCCTGTGTCCGTATTTGAAATCTTGAGATTACCACGACAACCAAGAGTTGGCAATGTGTCAAAGATGTACATTGTGGCTTGAATTGATCAACCACAGGTCAAATGCATGAAAATTTCTAAAAGCTACCCGGTACATTAGGATGCGCTAGTATCGTGCCAGAGTGAAATTAACTGTGAAATTGAGACTGAATTCAGAAATTGGAAGTCCTGTTGTGTCACAAATTTATTAAGAACATTGATTTAATTTATGGACTTCAATTGGACTCAATTGGAAGAGAATTGAATGGAATTGAAGAAATTAATGTACAAGAATTCATGCCACGGAGGAAAAAGAAATTGCACCTATTGGAAGATGTTGTGGAGGGTTTGAGTTAGTGGAGTGTGACATCATGTGATGTCATGGTGGTTGGGGCCAAAGAGAAGGAGATCTTGACAAGTGGAGGTTGATGATTTGCTCTAAAAAAGGTGGGACATCACTTCCACCAATCAACTCCATCTTCAACCTTGGCTTCTTGAATTTTGAAAGGAGGAGAGAGAGAGAAGCTGCGACCGACCAGGTAGCCTTGACGCCACCTTCGTCTGCCTCCTTTGCCGCTTGCCATTCGTCGCCGGTGCCGTCGTCATCGCTGCCGTCCGCGCGCGAAGCCTCGTGCGCTCGCGCCTGTCGGCCAGTCGTCGCACCGTCTCCGCTTAAGCTCCAGCGCCGTCGTCCCTCCTCACCAGCAACTGCCAGCCATCGCCGGAGTCTCCATCGCCGTCGTACGTCGCCGTCCAACACCGCCCCTAGCCACTGCTGCCTTCTGCCGGTCCTCCTCCGCCCAACGAGCCAGCGCCGCAGCCCTCCGTCCGAGCTTGAACAATAGCCGTTCTCTTCACGGAGACTCATCAGAAAGCGATTCCGGTGAGTTTAGCTCACTAAACCTCGATTAGAGGGTTAATCATGTTTAGGGAGGTTTAGTTTATGTTAAGTGTTATTAGGTGGTTAGTTTAATCTATTTAAGTGTAGATTAGATTAAGGTATTTAATTAACTTAAAGTGTGTTTAATTTGTGGCTAAGTGGATGTTTATACTAATATAAGTTTTGATGTGACTTAAAGGATTTATTTTTGATTAATTAAATAATTCGAAATTATTAAATAATTAAATAATATATTATTATTCGAAATTATTAAAATATTATTATTGAATTAATTTTCGGAATAAAATTAATTATTTAATAAATTCAGAAAGTTATTTCGGGACCTTATTTTCTCAGAATTTCGCGCTAATCGCTGCTGTGTATTCAGATTTAAAATTTGATGAATGGATAATGCAAATTGAATGTTGATTGTGAAAAATAGGGATTTTATTCATAAAATCCCAGGTGTCGGGTTTTGATACAAAAATTGGATTTTAAAAATTATACTAAATAGTGAGGTTTGAAAAAGTGAGATATTGGTTTTCTGGTTCGAAATTAACGTGCCCCCACACACATGAATAATTTTTGGAATATTTTTAATATGAAAAAAAGAGGCCGGGATAACTATTTTAAATTGGAGCATTGAGTGTAATGCAAAGTGTCCTAGGCCGAGTATGGATTGGTCGTGTGATAATTAAGTGGAAATCATCCTGGGCTGTTGAGCCGGACTTGCCCCTATATGGGATGCCCTTTCAATCGATGCGGGTCGCAGTAGATTCTGGGCCCATGCTCCTTCGGGAATGTCGTCGACATACTGACAAAGCTGTGCTCCAAGGTGGGGAGACGATGCCTGGCTAAATGTCAGTAGATAGCCGAACTGCGAGTAGGCTATATTCATGTGTGGTAGTGAATGAATGAAAATTGGAATGTGTGCTGAGTGTGATTGTTGATTATGTTAAATTGATTGTGTTCCAGTTGATGAAGTTCTTATTACTACCTGTGATTGAGTGATATGAATTGTACTAACCTGCAGGAAGGAAATAAGGCGAGATAAGTCTTTTGTGTGATGTGGCTAGGCCACCCTTGGGCGCATTTTCTTTCTAATAGGGGTTTCGGAGGGGTGAACTTGCTGAGACAATGTCTCACCCCGTTGTGAGCCACAATTTCAGGACCGTAGATGGCATCACCCCCGGAGCGTTATGGTATCGTAGTGCCAATTTTTGAGCAGGTGCATAGCTTCCTCGATCTTGATAGTCATTGGATCTATGAACTGATTAGGTCCACGGTCTGGATCTAGGAGGCCGAGCTTGTCAGGGTACCTCATAGATATAGGGCTTGGTTTCGTTTTGGGTCTAATGGTTTCAGGATTGGTCCCCTTAGTAGTTTTGATATTCCATATGCTATGATGGAGGCCATTTACGAGATGGCGTAGCTGACCTTCCCGATGGGGGAGTGGAGGACCCATCGTCTTCGGTGGTTGATCAGTCAGAGCCGAGATCGACGAACGAGTTTGACTAGTAGTCATAGGACTGTTCCTTCTTTTTGATGGATCGATCCCCTTTTTGTAGACTGATCCATTTTTGGGTGTATATGAACTCTGGTGTGAGTATCTATGAAAGTATGTTTGTTTTTAAATGATTTGGTTTCCTACTTTTCTATCTCGTGAGTTTTTGTCAGGGGTTTTATTATACGTTTTGCATGGGCAATAATAAATGAATGGGTCGGCGACACTACCTGAGAATGTTGCATTTGCATGACCATGGCGGGTTGTTCGCGTGCTCGGGGTCTCAGGGTGTGACACTCCGCGCTTCGCTCGAAAACTTTCGTCTTTGGGCGAGATGGGTTTATCTTCGGTGGTAGTCTCTCTCTCTCTCTCTCTCTCTCTCTCTCTATTGAGGTCGAGTATGTTCATCTTCATCTTTGGATCTCCTCTTGCATTTGGTTTTTACTCTGTTCGTCTTTGATTTGTCTCGGTGTTGCACTAGTACTACCATAAAAATGTCATGGGTGAATCCTAAGCAACTCTGCAAGTGTGCGGATCCCATTTGATTTTGAAGAACTACCATAAAAAATTGAAGTGTTAGGGATTTTTATTTGTAAGTGGACTATTTGCGTTGTTATATCTCTAAAGTTACTTCAGGTTCTTGATTACAATTTGTGTGGGATTGTTGTTCTATGGGGTAGCTTTACTTGAATTAACGTCTAATGATATCCTCCTTGGGAAGAGGTTTGTTCTCCTGAAAATGAAGTGCCTTTGTGTTGTAATAATTGGTTGCACTTCTGGTGAACAAAAGGGTAATGTGGGGGGCAATTTTTTTTTGCAACGATAAACTTCTTCCTTGGAGCCCTCTTGGAAGAACAAGATGGATATAAATTGGGGAGGACATTGAGAAAAGAAATGCGAGTTGTATTTCATTTTGATATCATATTTTAGGAGGTGAGTCGTGGTTATTTCACTGTCCACGTAATGATGTGAGGAGTGTTTCTAGTGAAACATTGACACACACAGCAAGACTGGCTCTCTATATGGAGCTTTTCATGTTGCCCATTAATTTTAGTATCCTTTTAGAATAGTCCCGAATGTTGCTTCCTCACCTACATCTAATCTTCACGATAGAAGCTACACGGAGTGTAGCAATTTAGTTGACTTGCCAGTTACTTAGAGAATTTTGAAGCAGCTATTGAATGGTTTTTCAGTTCTCATAGGCTGGAAGTATTTACAAGTGTTGTGTACGATCGTTAGCTTTTATAAAACGATACACACATGCAATCATTATTGCATTAATTGGTTGATTAGGAAGAATATCCAATTGTTGTTCATATGTTGATAAGAGATGCACATACACTACTGATTCAGTAACGGAATTCACTCTCCATGCGTTAGATTCTCTGTGTTGCTTTGACATGTGAACCAATGACCTTGGCTGATGGCTCTTTTGCTTCTTATGGCTAAAAATGCTTTTTATTCGAGATGAGGCATTTCAGTGGAAGATGCAATATCTGAAATGAAGTCATGTGCTTTAACTTTATGTGTTTGTGTCCTTTCTATTTTTGTGTGCTATTCTCAAATTGTCAAATGTGAATTGACGGAATACACTCGTTTGTTTATATTCTTCATTCGGATTGGTTCATGGTTAATCTTGTTTGTTTGTGTCTCTTAAATTTGTTCATGTCACTTTACTAGTAGATGAGTTCATCAAAGGAAAATGCATTTTGGAGCTCGGAAGATGTAGAAACCTTTTGTAAGTTGTGCATCGAACAAATTGAAAAGGCAATCGTCCTACAAACAACAAAAGAGATGGATGGACAATCATAATTAGTAAGTTTGAGGAGCTAAGAGGCTAAAAGTATGATAAACAACAAATGAAGAGTAAGTGGGATAACCTCAAGGAAGAATGAAAAAAAAAATGGAGGTCATTGCTTTAGAATGAAACTTGACTAGGATGAGATTCAAGGAAGAAAACCATTGATGCAAGTGACGAATAGTGGGAGAGTAAAATTCGGGTTTTCCTCACTTCTCTTTTTACTTTCGTGTTAAGCTCACTTTTAATGATACAACTTATGCAAATGCTTCATTATAACAAGCCAATCCAATGTTTAAGGCTTTTAGGATGAAAGGCATACATCGTGATCTTGAAGTAAAGTTAGATATGATGTTCAGAGATACAGTTGCTATTGGAGGAATCACATGGAATCCTACACAAGGTTTATGTATTGATAATGGGGTGGAGGCCATACAACTTGGTATCAATGATGTTGTAGGGTTTTGGAGGATCATGTGGATGAAACCGTTGTTGAATCAACTGGAACTCAGACTCGTAAAAGAGTCGCGCAGACTTCAAAGATGCAAGCTTGAGAAAAGAAAGATAAGAAATTGAGCCCAAGAGAAGAGCTCAGAACACAAATTAACAGGTTGCTTACAGTTGTTGAGAGTAGGAGCACTACCACTGCTGCATCTAAAGCAACCAATTTAGTCGGTCCTTACGAGGACCTCATAGAGATATTGGACTCCATACTTGAGATTGTGGAAGACGAAGACTTGTACTTTTTTGCGATTTCTCATTTAAAGGAAAAGATAGACAATAGATAGATTTTTATGAGCTTAAAGGATGATACAAAGAAAGTAAATTATATCAAATATGAGTTGAGAAGAGAGTCAAGTCTTCGTAGATAGGATGTTAGCATCTTATTGTTTTCATGTTTGAAGCTTAGTCATTCCACTTTGTTTCTATCTATGGATCTTTATTTGCAGTCCTTGTGAACCTAATTTCAATTAATGTTTGATGTTAGAATTGTTTTCATTTGGTGTTCTTTTAATGTGATAGTTTCCATATATGTGATGGTTAATACATTGTTTATTTCTATATTTTATTACTTGAAGCAGTTATGGATGATTCACATACAAGGGAAAATCATGAGCAATAGGAAAATGAATTATGGGATCTTGTCTCAATTGCTCAAGCTGCAATTCTTTATCAAGCAACCAACCTTTACAAACAACCTTGAATGACCTCAACATATACAGGTTATGTATGGTTAAAAGAGTTGATTGGCGGAAATGCTAATCCGATAAGGTGCTATAATATGTTTAGAATGCATAAGATTGTATTTAAAAATTTAAAGCATGATTTAGTAACACACTATGGCTTTCGAGGATCTAGGAATACTGATATTGGAGAAATGGTTTGTATGTTTCTTCCTACTCTAGGACATGGTATAGGTAATAGGTTAGCACAAGAGTGTTTTCAATGCTCTGGGGAAACCATAAGCAAGCACTTTAGCTTAGTTTTAGATAAAGTATGTGATATGGGAAAAGATTTGATCCAACCAACTGATCGATAATATAGAAAAGTTCTAGAGAAGATCAAGAAAGATCGAAGATTTTATCCATATTTTAAAGATTGCATTGGAGCTATTGATGGTACATATATCCCAACGATTGTACCTACATATGATCAAATTTGTTTTATTAGTCGAGAAGGAACAACAACTCAAAACGTGTTAGCCATATGTAATTTTAATATGGAATTTGTCTATGTTTGGACCGATTGGGAGGGATAAGCTCATGATACCTATATCTTTTATGAAGCTATTGAAAGACGTGACGCACATTTTCCCCATCCTCCTCCAGATATGTTATTTAATGGTTTAGATACACATCCATATATCTAATTGGCATATGTTGATTAAATTTATAATATATTTATATAGGTAGATATTACTTAGTAGATGCTGGATATCCAAATCCGATTGGTTACTTAGGGCCATATAAAGAAGTTAAATATTGTTTGCTTGAGTTTCGAGAAGATCCTTCACTTACGGGATATCGATAAGTGTTCAGCCGTACCCATTTCTCACTACACTCAACAATTGAGCGAGCCTTTGGTGTATTAAAACAGAAGTGGGGGATTTTAACTCATATGCCAAGTTATCTGTATGAAAAACAAGTGCAAATTGTTGTAGTGGCAATAACTTTGTACAATTATATAGGAAGAAATAAAGTGACTGATATGGATTTTGAACAAGTAGAATTGGATCTCAATTATGGATATTCAGTTGACCATGATGATGCAAATGAAGGGGTGGGTGCTTCAAATTCGTATGCATCTCTGGACATGTCACGTTTATGTGATGAAATAGCCATGAATTTACAAAGCCGTAGAGGTTTGTAATACTAAATATAACGTATTTCTTTTTTTTTTTTAAACATATACGACCATGTTTACTATCATGAAATTTTTCTCTTTCTAGTCAAATTTGTATGAGAGGAACTTGGTTTTATTTTTCTTAATGAGGACCTCCCTTTTTATATGTGGTGCTTACTCAAAAAAATTAGCACCCACAATCAGTCACCTCACCATCCACCGAATAAGTTCACCTTCTTTTTTTCTGTATCATTTTTTCTTCTGACAATCAATAGCCCAACTTTTTATCAATACACTAGAATGCTCATTAATTAATGAAGATGAATAATACTACAATAATTAAAAATAATAATTCAAAGTTGAAAACAAACCTAAAAGAGCCCTAGGCCAAAAGTTGAGCTTTGCATCTAATTTATATTCAAATTCTTTTAATATAATTTTTAAATAATTTTACTAATATGTATGTTTTACATTACTCTCAAAGTTAAAATGTTAAAGGTTATAGTCATTGTTTCTTTTTTGCAATTTTGAAAATACTAAAACTAAAAAACTTAATTTGGTCACACCAAAGGGTTTTTCAAATATAGGTTTACCAAACAGTCTTGCATTTCCCTAAAGCACTTTTTAGTTATAGTTTACCAAACAGTCTTGTATTTTCTTAAAGCTCTTTGGGCTAAAGGCTTTTGTATTTGGCCAAAGGCTTTTCCTAGATTCTGAACCAAACGGGGCCTTACTACTATATGAGCTATGATTACTTCAGAAGAGGCAAAGTCCATCTTGTTCTCTAAGGAGTGGCAATTATGAGATGACAGTCTGGTGGAAGATGTAGTGTGGGGATTAGGGATTTGAGGTAGAGATTAACATTGAGGGTCCAAAAGTAGTAGATGTAAAATATATACATATACATATACATACATACATATATATATATATATATATATATATATATATATAGATGGAAATTGCATCGTAGAAAATCCAACGAACACGTGAAGTGCTTTGAGTGTCACGAGAAGTGTTAAGAGAAATTGTCCAAAATTGAGAAATAGAGGTGTTAGGCATAATGCCGCAATTAGTGCGGCGAATGTTGTAGAAAAGAGCACCAGTGATGCAAGAGCTATTTTATGCATACCTACCTGCTCATCAAGTGGGGTGTTCTTATTATATGTGTCATAAGAACTGGTTTGCTACTCATCAAATTACAAATGGTGGTAGAGTTCTAATGGTGAAAGTAGCTTGCAAGTTTGTGGGGATAGGGACAGTTCAGATTTGGATGCATGCTTGAGGGTGTGTATTGACAGATGTGAGATATGTATTGAAACTCAAGAATAACCTTATTTCTCGTAGGATACTTGATGGCATCGAGTTTAAGTACATCACTGAAGGTGGAGTACTAAAGATCTCTTGAGGTATTATGACAGTGATGAAGTGGAATACAATGAATACTCTCTATCATCTACTAGGAGAGACCATGACAAGAGTTGCTGTAATTTCATCAGATGAGTTAGATTCTAACTTGACTCCATTATGGCAAATGCAATTAGGGCACATGAGTGAAGCATGCGTCATGGGCTGGCTGTTAGAGCACAAACTGTGACACATGTATGATGATATTGAGTGAGAGGGGGTTGTTGAAGGGTCAAAAGACGGGGAAACTAGACTTATGTGAGAAATGCATATTTCAGAAGGAGCGTTGGATTACTTTTACTACAATTATTCATCCGATCAAGTAACCAATTGAATAAATTCATTTGGATGTCTTGGGCCATCTTCAATTCCTTCGAAAGGAGGTGCTCGGTATATGCTGACATTTTGATGACATTTCGAGAAAGGTATGGGTATTTTTTCTGAAGCACAAATCTGATGTGTTTGATCGGTTCAAGAAATTTAAGACATTGATTGAGAAGCAGTTACATAAATGGATCAAGTGTCTAAGAATAGATAACAACATAAAGTTCTATGGTAAAGATTTTATCAAGTTTTCCTTGAGAGAAGGATCATGAGTTATCGCATAATACATGGGACACCACAATAGATGACATCACAGAACGTAAGAATAAGAACTTTATTTAAGCGAGCTTGGCATGTTTTCACATATAGGACTAGACAAGGAATTTTAGGATAAAGTAGTGAACATAACATGCTACAATTTATCAATCTCCATCATCTACTATAGATTGGAAGAATCTTGACGAAATATGGTTGGGGAAACCTATAGATTACTCCATATTACAAGTATTTGAATGTCTTATTCGTACTCATGCAAGTGATGATAAGCTTGAGTCGAGGGCGAAAATTTGCGTATTTCCGAGTTATGCACATAGGTGAAAGGCTATCGGCTGTGGTGCACTCACTGATCCCAAATTATTGGTGTTCTAATTAGCAAAGACGTGATCTTCAATAAGATTGCAATGCTTCAAAGGAGGAGTCTTAAGACACAACTAGCAAAACAAATGAATCATGGTGTTAGTGAGATGAAGCTTCAAGTTATGACTTTGGAGACCATAGAGGTAAGAGAGGTTGAGACTGTAGATAAGGCTGTAGTTCTTGTAGTTGATGATACCGAATAACTAGTGGAGCCACAATACATTATAGCCATGAATAGACAGAGAAGGCAAATTAAACATCAATATGTTATGGTTATACATATATTGCTCGTGTATTGACTATTGGTGATGAGGTGGAGACAATGAGCCTTCATTTTACTTTGAGGCGGTGACTAGGGTTGAGGAGTTGAGTAACTAAGGGTGATGAGTAAAGAGATGAAATCACTCCATTAAAATCAAACAATGGGACTAATAAAAATACCCAAAAGCGTGAAGATTGTCAAAAGGAAATGGGTTTACAGACGGAAGGAAGGCATTCTTGGAGTTGAGGTAGCAAGGTATAAGGCGAGGTTTGTTGCAAATGGGCATACACAACGAGAGGGCATTAACTACAATGAGGTGTTCTCTCTTGTAGTAAGACATACTTTTATTCGTGTATTACTAATTTTAGTTGTTGTACATGATATCAAGTTGGAGCAGCCATATGTGAAACCATTGCTTCTTCACGGTAAGTTGGAGGAGCGTATTAACTTGAGATCGTCAAATGGATTCGCTATTTCAAGTAAGGAAGACTATCTTTGCTTATTAAAAAAATATTTATATGGGCTGAAACAGTTCCCTAGGCAATGGTATGGATAGTTGTGTTTAATTTAGGAGATTGGAGGATGGATATTTGATCTATCTATTATTATGCCAGATACTGATGTGCTGAAGTTGCAGTTGAGTGCAAAATTTGAGATAAAAGATTTGGGTGCTGCAAAAAAAAAAAAAAGAAATTAGGTATGGAGATTTTACGTGTTAGACCATAGGAATTATATGTTTGTCATAAAAGAAATATATTGAGGATATTATGGCACATTTTAATATGTAATTAACGAAATTTGTGGGAACACCATGAGCAAGGTACTTTAAACTTTTTGATAAGTTATTATTGAAGATGAAGAAGGAGGAGGAACATATGTATTGCATTCCTTATTCTAGTAATAAGTAGTATCATGTATGTTGTGATATTCACAAGAGCTGACATTTCACAAGCTGTGAACATAGTTAGCTCTTATATGAAGTGTCATAGTAAAGCTCATTGGGAAATTGTGATATGAATCCTCAGATAATTGAAAGAGACAGCAACCACTGGTATAATGCACCAAAGGGACAACATTGGTAGTGAGACCACTGATTATGTGGATCACACTAGTGACTTGGATGAGTACAAGTTTTTAGCAGAGTACGTATTTATGCTAGCAGGTGGTGTAGATAAGATTGCGTTGCCTTGTCTTTGATTGAGGTAGAGTATATGACACTGACCTTTATAGCAAAGTAGGCGATATGGTTAAGGGATTTGCTCTTGGACTTTGAGTTAGAGCAGCAAAGTATTGATATATAATGTGACAACCAATGTGCTATATATCTAGCATATAATTTGGTTTACCACGAGCAAACAAAGCATATCGACATCAGATATCATTTCATCTGAGATGTCTTGGTGAAGGGTAAGATTGTTGTGAAAAGGATCGCTATAGTGGAAAACCCGAAGATAGCTTTCCTTGAGCTCAATTGGTATATGTAGAAAGTGAAAGCCCATTGGAGCGTTGTGAGAGCCGACTTGGATTATAAGTACTATGACTTGATTTAAACATCAAGCCAAGGAAGAAAAATATGTCTTGAGTTTGAATCGTTACGAAAACTTGACCCAATGTTAATTAGGTAATTCCCTAATGCAATAGTAATAAGGAAGTCGCCGTTGTCATTTACACAAGAGTCAATCGGCGAAAGCTATAAACATATATCACAAGATGATTCTATTTTTTTATTTTATTTTCTTGTTTGATTAGCTTTATCCTTTAGGCGACCCACTTTCTTTAATTGTGTCTTGTGGGGCTCTCGTTGATCGATGAGAAAAAAAAAAGGAGAGAATCATTTGTGAATACTTGCGTCCAACTTTCACCGCATAGTGGCTTGCGTCCTTCAAGCCACATGGTGAAAGAGCAAAGGAGAGAATCACTTGTGAATATTTGCGTTCAGCTTTCACCGCATAGTGGCTTTTGTCCTTCAAGCCGCAAGGTGAAAGAGCAAAGGAGAGAATCAATTGTGAATATATGTGTCCAGCTTTCACCGCATAGTGGCTTTCGTCCTTCAAGCTGCACAATGAAAGAGCAGTCATATGAAGGTAAAAAAGAAAAAGAAAAAGAAAAAAAAGACGAATGCCACGAAAAACCTAAAACTAGTATATTTGTAATAAATTTAAACTAATTTTTTGACCACCAAAAATCACAAACCATTGCATTTGTGATAAATTTACCCTTCGTTAATTTTTGTTAAATTGTATTATAATTACAATAAACCACAAACCGGTACACTTGAGACAAACAGATAATAACACCACAAATAAATATACCTGTTAACTGCCATGTGTCATCTAACTCAATAATTTAGCGGTAAAATTTAACGAAAACTAACTTGAGATTTTTGGTGGTCAAAAAGTTAGTTTACGGTAAATTTATCACATATGTATCGGATTTGGGTTTTTTGTGGTATTGACCTAAAAGAAAATAGCTGTACATGACTTTTTAGTTTCATCTGTATGTAGCTCTTGCTTTGAGCTTGACCATGTGTTGTGAGTTTGTTATTTTATTTGTAAATACTGTGGGTTTGAACTTAATTTAGACGTGGGAAATACTCGAGCATGTGAATGATTGTAATTTTGATTCTTTAATTATAGCGAATTATTAGTTGCTATGCTCTCCCCATGGACTAGTTGCCGACTTCTAATTACATAAATCAATAGTTCAAACCGACATTAGGACTGAATCACGTAAAGTTCTTGTATCTTTATCATTGCTTGTTTATTTATTTGGTGATTTCGTGTTGACTTGAATGGTAAGATCTGGTTAGTTTCCGTATTGATATTACGTTAGAAATATCCCCACACAGGTTCTTGGTGGATCACTTCACCAAGTAACTCAGAGAAATTGAATAAGGCCAAATGGCTTTACAGAGGTTCGGCGTGTGGCTTGTGATGTTTCTGCCAATGTCTTCCCGTAATGAAGCAAGGACATCAAAGAATGGAAGCATTACAATGATGAAGAATGCGAAACGAGTCTTGAACAGTTACATGCAAAAGGAGGAGGAAATGGAGTGGCATGTTTCCTTGAAGCGGGTAGCGCCCGGAGGACCTGACCCCGGCGGCAACTGCTCGGGTCGCGCAACCACCGACAAGGTCGCGCGACCACCAGCGATGTCGCGCGACCCAGGCGCAGCCCTCGCCGAGGTTGCACGACCTCAGGTGAAGGTTGCGTAGCCTCGCGACGGCCGATCGAGGTCGCCGGAGGTCGAGGCGGCGTCGCGCGATGTGTGCGACCTCGCTGCCCCAGATCCGAGGTGGCCAGAGGTCGCGACGGCGTCGCACGACCTCGCTGGCCCAGATCCGGGGTCGCCGGAGGTCGCGACAGTGTCACGCGACATTCGCGACCTCGCCAGCCCAGATCCGGGGTCGCCGGAGGACACGACGGCGTCGCGTGCGACCTCGCCGGCCCAGATCCGAGGTTGCCGGAGGTCGCGACGCGCGCGACCTCGCCGCCCCAGATCCGGGGTTGCCGGAGGTCGCCGGGGGTCGCCGCCGGCCGTCGATCGCCGCCTGCCCTTACCGGTTTTCATTTTTTTATTTTTCTTTTGATAATTTTTTTTATCACAAAAGTCTTTTGTTCCCTAAACACCATTTTACTCAAAGGTACTTTATAAAAGGCTTTTAAACTACAATTTACCAAACACAGTTTGCATTTTAGAAAACACCTTTAACTCAAAGGTCTTTGCATTTTTCTAAAGACTTTCCCCAAAAGTCTTCCCAAACGCACCCGTTATGCTCCCGCAAATCCGGAAGCCTTGGTTTTTTATTCCACCAATCACTCCAACCTAACCCACGTAGAGAAATCCTTCCTATAACTACCATGTATTAATCGCTTCCTCTCATAAACCTTAAACACAAACACACACAGAGATTTCTTTGTCAGTCCAAGTACTAATTTTTTTAGCTCGCAAGAAATGAAGTCGTTAGCATTGCGGATTTACTAGATGAACACAAAGCTCACAGTAAAGCTGAACTTGTTGAACGTGGCAAGGATCAGGAATGGAGCGAGGAGGAGCTTGACAAAGCTGCGGAGGTGGTGGATTACGGAGCTCAGCTGTGAAGTACTCCGACTTGGAGGTCAATAGGACCCCAAACTTCACCTTCAACTTTGATCGAATGCTCAATGATAGGGGGGTACTGCGGTTTATCTGTTGTACTGAGCAGGTCCTTGCATGTGCATACAATTGATAGACAGCAGTATTTCCCTTATTCTTAGTTTTATGATATGAGTTTAATTTTAGCTGCATTTTATAGATGAGACAAGGACACTTTACAGTTTTTAAATGAGGTACAAATGTAGGCCTAAAATTTACTTCTTCTGTGGTGATGATGACTTGTTGCACCCTTAAAACTTCGGTCTGTATCGCTGGTAAGTAATCTATGTCACTTCCCCGTATTCGTGCCACTGATCATGTTACCCCCATACGTGTTGCTAATTTGCTCACCTGTTACCAAGGGATGTACTAAAATATATAATTAAATGCAACCTGGATATTCCAGGAATATCATCTCTCAGGTCATTGTGTTTATTGTTGGTCTCTACTAATCTGATGGAGAGTGAAGTTTCTGGAGGGGGAGACAAACAATGTTACATGTAAATCTCCCTCCGTAATTGCAAAAACTGTGTCATAGGTGAATATAAGAGCAAAAATTCCACTTTCTTTTTTATTTATTGATCACAAAATTGGGATAATGACGGTCACTGAAGTTGCTTGTACTTGCAGAACTCCTTAGTAAGATCTTTCCATTTGTACACTGCTGGTCTTCTTCTTTAGTTTTTATGCTTTTGCTTGCATCCTTCGACTGTTGCTGGGACAAAGTTGTCTGAAGTCAAGGATCTCTACGTTGTTGAGGTCACTTCTTTATCTATAATAATGTTGATGTTGTCTCATGATGAGTGATTTACACTACTTGAGGCCTTGGGCTCGGTGGGATATTTTGATGTTATCAACAGGTTGGAGTTCACTGCTAATTCAATCAACTTCTGGAATATGACTTCTATCATGCTGATCCCCTCCCTGGAAATTTTCTTCGAACATATGATGTGAAACTTGCTTATCAAGGTATATGCCTTAGATAATGTGTAATGTCAATAAATATTCTTTTGCATGTATCACTCTGCTTTAAAAATGAAATGTACATAGGTTACTGTAAATAACTTCTGGTGGAGTAGGTTTATTCACAAGAACAAGATGGTGGAATAGGAGATATAAGAGAACAAGTAGTTACTATATTATTTACAAGAGTCATACTTTTAATAATACTGGGGCAAATTTCTCATGAGTAACTTCATGGTTTTGTTTGCATTGGCATCATCGTGCATAACTTGCATGGTGTTGTTTATTGCTATCTAACATTTATGCCTCAGATTGACTGCTTCTCGCACGTCATTAGAGTCGGAGGAGATAATCATTATGCTTGTCACTGAATTGTGCAACAATCGCTTCTGAATATGAAACATGTAGGTCGATCATGAAAGGTTCATGTTGCATTGCAAGTTTTCAATTGACTGAGTGGAGTTTAATATGTTTCTCCACCAGATTTTGCTATGACGGGTGATTTTGAACAGGAATTACGTGATGCATTTATTGAACCCTGTCGCTTGTAATTCGTGATTTTGTCGCACTAGCCAAGGACTTTGCCACTCTTGGGTATGATTTGCTTTACCTTTTTACAATGAAAACAAGAATAACTACTGCTTTCCTCTCAAAATATTAGTTTGTTGAACCTTCTTAATTGATGTGGATGTACGATTTACAATATTTGGCTTCTTCGACCAACTGCAGACAAGGAAGCTGTCACAAAAGCTTTAACAGGTGAGAAATTCTGGTTTTCCACTTGGAGAGATCGATTTGATTCAATGTCATATTCGCCTCCGTCTTTCTGTTCTCCAAAATGCTGTTGCTAGGGGAATCCGCAAAAAAACTCCTGGGTATGATTAGCATAACCATGTCCCTATTAAAACAGCAATAAATATTACTTCTCTCTTCAATTCCTTAAAATAGTAGTTTGTTGCACCTTCTTTATTTCTGGCGATGTACAATTTACAATGTTTGCTGGCTTCTTCCACCTACTTCAGACAAGGAAGCGGGCACAATTATATTCTGAGTTGTAAAGGAGGTCAATCATTGAAGGTACTTGATGCTCTAAAAGCTGAGAACACGTCTTTTTTCCTGAATGATCCTTCCGTTCGCAACCAGCTGCTTATCCTCATCATCTAAATGTTCCAGTGTCGGTGCATATGTTTAACAAATCAGATGCCGGAGCAGTCCGAAAATCTGGTGTTGTATAATTTTTGTGAAGATCATCATAGCTAATCAATGATTATTACCGTAGGGCAACAACGACTAAGTAGTAGTTAGAGCGATGGGATATTTTTTCTGTCATGCACATAAAATTTTGAAATACTTGGCTGTACAAGCTTAAGTTTCAAATGCCTTCATACTTTTCTCTTGTTATTAGAAGGTAATCTGGCAATGGTGGTGGAAACCTCAGTTTAGTTTCCTGCGCGGTTGGACTGTTGTGGGACTTGAAGACGCTTCTTTTGTTTACTTGTGCTGTTAAGATGAACAACTTTGCCTATTCCTTGTATAATTTACTTCTTCCAGCTTTGCTGTATTGGAGGGAACTGCAATCAGCCTCAACCCAGGTTATGAAGTTTTGGGCACAATGGACAGCACATAACACCATGGATTGCAAGAAAGTTTTGTCTGACAGCTGACCTGAGCTGTTAAAATGATTTTTTTTTGCTTATTGTCCCTTTCCCATTGTAATTTCAGCAATCTTTCATCTTTTTATTTTGTTCGCTCGGAATGAATTTATGACGTAATTTCAAAATAATCTTTCATGGTCCATTATTCATTATTAGGCTTTCTTCCTGTCTCTTATATATAGAGATTCCTATACTGTTAGATCTGGCCATTGTATGATGTCTGTGACACGATTTGTTTATGTTTTATCATCTTAGGTTGACTATATGCAACAAAGCATTATGTTACATAGCTCGAAACCTAGGAATTTCGGCAACAATTACTCTATTTATTTCAATGGCTTTACGAAGGAATCCTACATTCAGCCATGCTTAAATGCTCAAAAAGTATAATTTCCATACAGAAAGCCAACCAAAAAATTGACTTGGAAAATATGATAAAGACTATTAAAACATATTTTTCACACTATAATGACTTTTTTTGGCCAACACTAAAAACTATTGTATCTAATTTACGATGCTTAATATTGTATCATTTCTATGTTCACATTCTTTTCAATTTTTTAATATTTACCATTTAACACACAATTCGAGGTATGCATGGAAATTTCCTCACGAAATGCAATTTCCGGCTAATATATTTGAAAACGGCATACAAATGATATGCATATAAATTAAGGTTTGTAAAGATTTTTCACTTTTCTATACTAAAAATTAATTTAAATGATAATTTAGATGAAGCGGAAGTCAATGGTGCGAATGATAACTATTCTAGTCAGAAATCAATTTCTAGAATAAAAATAGATTTTTCTATTTTTATTTCTAGTTGAGTTTCTTAGAAAAAAATGCGCATTTGATAACAATATAGAATTTGTATTCTTGAAATAAAAATCCATTTGATAATGACACAAAATTTTTCCCTCCTAAGCAACAACGGATGGCGGCAAGTGGTGGCCAGCGACCGACGATAGTTAGCAAGCAACTACTAGCAGCGGGCGACGACTAGGTGTGGGCAACGATTGGCGGCAACTGGCGGCCAGCGGCCACTAGTGGTGGTCAGCGACTAGTGGCGAATTGCAATGGCGACATATAGTGGGCAGTGGTGAGGAGGTATTCTGCTAGTAGTAAAATGAACGATGAGAATAGCTTTTATTTTTCATTTTTATTCCGAAATAGAGAAATATAATTTTTTTGCTTTTCATTTATGTTCCAAACATATTTTGTAGACTAAAAATTTGTTCTAGAATTAGAAAAAAAAAATTTACATTGTCAAATGGATTTCTGTTTTAGAAACAAGTTTGGAATAGAAAAATAGTTTTTGAATATAAATAGAGTATTTACTATGCGCGCCTCAAGCTCCCTAAGTAAAACCTAATAGGAGATTAGTTTATTAAAACTCATTTCTGCTCAATCAAACATCATTGAGCTTTGTCATGGTGGTTCCTTTTTTCTGGCTTATTTATGCTTAAGTACGGAATTTATTTATGCTTCCGTAATTATGATTTGCTTGATAATCTTTTAGCCAACAATGGATGCTATTTGTTCAAGTTCTTGACTGGACTCTTTCATTGGATTGTTGTAATTGAGATGGGCTTGGAGATCCTCCGAAACGAAGCCAAATGGGCTTACTTAAGCCCGTTTAAATTAAGAGCTACTCGTAGAGGTGGTATGCTAGTGAGTTTCATGGATAACGTAACCCTTATGTCACATAATGGTCGCAGAACTCTGCAAAAAAAAGTATAGAAATTAAAATGAAAGAGATTTCAAGGGAAATAAATAATGCAATATTATTATGAATCGAGAGAAAGTAATCACATCTGCCTGGACACTATAGTGGAAGCATGTTGAATCAAGAAAATATAGTGTAAGCATCTTTATTGCGAAATGTGTCTCCACTAAGCCCATCAAATGAGTAACGTTGGGTCAGATCGAAATAGTACGATCCAATTGATCCAATTACTTGCAATGCACAAGATCCATGTTATTAAGACACATTCATATTTAATCTAACCTATGAAAACTCAAACTCACCCATTAAACCTTTATGTGAATATATTACTTGAATAAAATTTTATATCAAATCAAAAATGTATCTTAACAAAATAAAAAAAAAATGTTAGTAAAAAAAAATAAAGAATATGAAAAAAAATCTAAAGATTGAAATGCTTATAAAAAACTAAAAAATTATTAATACCGATCCCTAGTTTGGTGTGAGCTTTTTTTGAGGTTTTGGTCAAGCTTCCCACTAGAATTAAAACGACTTAAAAAAAGATCCGGATTGATGTCGGAGACGAGCACAACGGTCTCCAGTCAAGCTGCAGTAAAACAACTTACTTTGAGTTGACTCGACTTAAAAAGACCAAATTTGATATGAGTTAATAAACAGACCTCGGACCTATTTTCACAGGTCTAAGATTCATTTATGAAAGAGCGAGTTGATGCAATAGGAGTCGCGTCGTGGATGGCTCATTATGGATTGGGCCTAGTTCGGGATATTACGGCACTATGAATTACCTCGACTCAAACATATAAGTTCAAATATACCTTGTAACATGACCCGAGCTCCTCTTATACCCTAAACACGAGATGAGATCAGTATTCGTTATTGACATCCGTTTGCAAAACTATTTTTCCTGACGAAATGATTATCAAATCAAATATGAATATTTGGGGCATGAAAAATAAAATAATTGTATAAAGTTCTGGGTCCACGATAAGACGAAAAAGCGGAATAATGAGTGGAAAAATTAGTCTATCAAGAAATTTTGAATTCCATTCAATTTGGCATTGAGCAATCGCAATCTTGATTTTTGGAGGGTCTCTTATGTTTCCAAACGTCTGTTAAAGGTGCGTTTGGTTTAACATTTTGAAAGCTTATTAGGAAAATGCAAAGTAGTTTAGCCTAAAGGACTTTAGGTAAATGTAAAGGCCGTTTGGTAAACTATGCTTTGAGAAGCAATTTTGAGAGAAATACTATTTGAAAAGCTCTTTTGAGTGATTAATATTAGTTTTTTAATTTTTAAATATTTTTTTTGTTTAAAATTGAAAAAAAATAATATATACAACTTGATCAGCAAGCAGTCGCCGGGAAGAACTCCCCTTACGAAGGAGAGACCCCGTCGCGAAATGACCAAAGCACCCTCGCTTTACGCGGCGCTCCCCTGCCCCTTTTCGTAAAAATCCAAGTCCCTCCTCCGCCGTCTCTCCCTCCCTCGATTTCACCTAAAGAAAAAGCCACGCCCTTTTTTTCCCTCCCCGGACTTCAAATTCTCTCTCCCACGAAAAACGAGACCGAGAAAAGCGAAGAAAGCGAAGAAAGCGAAGAAAGCGAACGGGAGGGCAGCAGCGCGCGCCAGATGATGAGGCTGTTCGGCAGAGGCAGGGACGCGCCCTCCTCCGACGCCGGCGCCGCCTCGCCGGAGCCGTGCGCGCCGGGGCCGTCGTCCTCGCCGGCGGCGTCCGTCACCGGGCCCGCGCGGCCGATCCGACTCGTGTACTGCGACGAGAAGGGGAGGTTCCGGATGGATCCGGAGGCCGTCGCGGTGTTGCAGCTGGTGAAGGAGCCGATTGGCGTCGTCTCCGTGTGCGGCCGTGCTCGGCAGGGGAAGAGCTTTATTTTGAACCAGGTGAGCTTTTGACGCGTCGATGTTCGGTGGCGGTTGCGGAGTTTATCAATATTTGGCGATGGCTAGGGTTTGAGCTCTCTTCCTTGAGTTTTTTACTTCATTCTGCTGAGTTCTGAAGTAATTCCTGTGTTCTGGCGCCTGGTGTGCCAAATCCAGAACTTATTGAGTTAGGCGTCGTGTTTGATAGTGGTTAATGTGCCTTACGGAGAGGACTCATGATGAGCATTTGCGTTGCACAAGTGTGAAGGTGAAACACTGTTTTATAGGCTAGGTGAAGGCTAGGATATGTAACCTCTAATGTAAAATTTGGGCTTGAAATGGATTTAATATGCCCGATTGTTGTGGTTTTGCAATTCTAGCTGTGCGGGAGCTGCCTTTTGTGGCTGGATGAGTAGGCTTTGCTGTTCATCTCTCTGTTTGAAAGTGATTTCACGGTTCAGGCGCTAGGTTTTTGAAATCTGAGTAGTGAGAGTTTAGGCCTCACTTTTTTTTTTCTTTTTTGTAGGATAAATTTAGGCCTCGTTTAGGTAGTGGATTATGTGTTTTCGGAATTGGAGTTCTGGGAAGCATCTAATGGTGGTTTACAGTCAGTTTTTGCTGACTCAACCAGCGATTTGTAGCAATCTGAGGGTATGTTTTTATAGTGGTCTTTGATTGTGGCGAGTTAGGGTTTAGTCGTCTTGTTTGTGGCCAGTGCCATGTAAAGGCATGTGGTAATAGCCTTCGTAGGTTTTCCATGTAAAATATGTAAAATTGGGCCATTGCTGTCTAATCTATTTAGCAAAGCCCTCCTTTATCTGAATGTATGAATTATCATGGCAAGGAGATAGCATAATCGATTATGTAAATATTGAGACATAAACAGTTCTGGAAAATGATGGAAAATTTCATGGTACAGAATGCTCTACTGATTATATCATTGATAATCGGAGCATGGTTGAAGGTCGTCATTAAGGTTGAAAGTCTCCTTTCTACGAATTTCTGAATTGTCATGGCAAGGTGAGAGCAGAATCATTTACCGAGACATTAGGACATAACTAGTTCTGGAGAATGATGGAGAGTTCCACGGTAGAGAATGCACTCCTAATTGTATCATTGACGATCGGAGTATGGTTGAAGGTTTTTGTAAGATCGAAGGTCTTGATGATGTAAATGACAGTAGAAGTGAAGAAAGAAGACAGACTTCATTCCAAACAGCTTGTTCAAAATTTAAAGCGTCACACATAAGATTTCTTACTGCTGCTGCTATAGATATGTCCTTATACGGACCTCGAAATGACCCTAATATGGCACCTCACTATTAGGAAATCTCTCTCTCTCTCTCTCTCTCGATGGAAATTCTTCCCATTGTAGTGCATTTGAGATGTAGGAATTGCTGGCCTATAACAAACGACTAATTCAAATGCAAGAAGCTGATATTGTGAGAAGATACTGAAAAAGTCATATCAAGGACAATATTGCATTAGCAAATGGAGTTATGCTCAATATGATTAAGACAGAAGATTCTAGTAGAAAATAACTAAGCATCATAAGGAACTGTCCTCTCTTTGGCAGTCAAGTGTAGTGCAGGGAAATAAATAAATTAGTTGTCTTCTAAATTGTGTTTAAATCTCATTTTCCCCTAATCTTCTTACTAGTATATAAGTTCTATTGTTTGCTGTGATTTCAGCTTTGTTTCTAGTTGTACAATTCTCTATTTGGCCTGTTTAGGTGATCTAGTGAGATGTAAATGTGCTATAATATATATTATAATGTTTATTTTGTACTGCAGCTTCTTGGAAAGAGTAGTGGATTCCAAGTGGCATCAACACACCGGCCATGCACTAAAGGGCTTTGGTTGTGGAGTGCACCGTTGAAGAGAAGAGCTCTTGATGGAACTGAGTACAATCTCCTACTTTTGGACAGTGAAGGGATTGATGCTTATGATCAAACGGTAGGCCAAGTTTAAAGAACTGAGTATTACTTGTTGATTGCTGATTTGATTGTTGTAAAATGATGACATATTGTCCCGTTAGTCATATATTTTCCCTGCAATAATTCTTATGGTTGTCCTTGCACTCTTTTTTTCATGTGAAGGGAACATACAGCACACAGATATTTTCTTTGGCCGTCCTCTTGTCTAGCATGTTCATCTACAACCAGGTTGGTGAAGTCTGCAAAGTTATAGTGATTTTGTTTTCAATTCCTAGATGTTTAAGATTTGTTGTATTAGTTTTAGTTGTAAGTTGTTGATCGTGTCTTATACTTTTTCCTTTCTCTCAGCTTTGTTATTACTTCACTGAAATTTCTAAGATACTTTAGACTTCAGTTTTATCTCTCTTAATAATCATTTTGCTTGTATATAACTCATATTCAGATGGGGGGGATTGATGAAGCTGCACTGGATCGGCTGTCTCTTGTCACTCAGATGACTAAGCATATTCGCGTGAGAGCGTCTGGAGGGAAGAGTAGTGCTTCTGAGTTGGGACAGTTCTCCCCTATCTTTGTTTGGCTTTTGAGAGTAATTTCCCCAAACTGTTCTGCTTCTTTTACTCTGAAAACTCTGATTGTTAATTTAGACTAGGTGATTGTTTGGGTACTGAACTATTGTTTTTGTTGCTACATAATGTAGGACTTCTATTTGGATTTAGTGGAAGATAATAGGAGAATAACACCACGGGATTACCTGGAACTTGCTTTGAGGCCAGTTCAAGGTACTGGAAGAGATATCGCTGCCAAAAATGAGGTATTGTCTGCTTTTTTGTTTTTCCCCTTTTAGCGTGGGATCCTTGAATAGGAGCTCCCATAAACATTTTCTCTGACCTTATTTTAGCCTAGTTTATTTGAGGGAAATATCCACCTATGATAGTGGCATGTTTCCATATACAATCGTGTTCATGTCATCCTAGTTATAAGTACTTCTTGAACTTGTTTGGTTGCAACTAGTTGTGTGCTGTTAAAATTTTGGGGGTCAAAACGTGTATTGAAACTTAGGAACCCCCCCCCCCCCCAAAATAAAAAATAAAATGTATTGGGAGTTGATGACTGAAAATAGAAAATTTCTTCATTGTTATTTGGATTGTAATTAGACCACTTGCTTAAGAGCTGATTCATTATAATGGTTGGGCTAAAAGCTCCTTTTGTTGTGTCCTAGTGTTAAAGGAACTTAACGTGATGATTCAATGCGTTGTGAGTTTCGTCTTTGCATGGTTCCTGCTTGTGTCTATTATACATCATTGCTGTAGGGGTACTGCTTAGTACTACTTTTTCAGTGTTCCTTTATGTTAGGTTTTTATCTTTTAAAAAAATACTTTCCAGATTCGGGACTCTATCCGAGCTCTATTTCCAGATAGAGAATGTTTCACCCTCGTGCGACCTTTGAATAATGAGAGTGATCTCCAGCGGCTCGATCAAATATCAGTGAGTAGCTTCTCATTGTTAGATGTGCTTTTATCTACTTCAGCAGATATTTTTCACTTCATTGTTCTCATTTCGTGGTTTGTATGTGTGATGATGGATGCAGATGGATAAACTGAGGCCTGAGTTCAGGTCTGGGTTGGAGGCTTTGACAAAGTTTGTTTTTGAGAGAACAAGGCCTAAGCAAGTCGGGGCCACTGTCTTGACTGGCCCTGTTCTAGTAGGTATTACAGAGTCTTACTTAGAGGCATTGAATAATGGCGCAGTGCCTACGATATCATCTTCATGGCAGGTTGGTAATATCTTGAATTTCTTTATGTTTCCAATCTAAAATCTTGGGCAGTCTCCCAAACTCAGTTGGTTATTGGTACAACAATCTTGAGAAGTGTTAATTGAAACCGCCTAGTGACTTCAGTGGGTTTGCAACTTATAGAACTTGTCTGCCATGTTTAGTCATGATATGGAGCCCTTCGGATTCCCTTGTGCCCCAATTCCTTTGTCTGTTTTCTTTTTATTTCTCCTTGGATGCTGAGGATTTTTGTCACAAGTTGACTCATGACTGAATGGGTGTCTGCAATGAAGGATTTGTTTGATAACATTAAAAAATGAGTGTAGAAAATTTAATTTCTTAATATGAAGTGCTAAAGTCTTTTAAGTACTGAAAATGAAAATGAAAAGTTGTTTGATAATAGAAAATAAATTTTATTAGATTTTACCAAACATGGCATAGTGAGCACTGTTGGAAGGTTTTGGTTGTATGATTGGGTAAGGTTTTAATTTCCATGGAATATTTCATCACTTAACCAATTAAGTAAGGCCTTCCTCGCTTACTGCATTAAGTATTTTTTACACAAAACGATAGTTGTGTAGTTAGATATGATCAAAGGCACTTAATGACATTACGCATTGGAAAAGTTTAATTCTCAGAGATTTCATGTGGTTATCAAAACACACCCTAAGATAGAGAATCCTTTATATTTTGGTGCTTTTTTATTTTCCATCCACACAATATGAAAGAGGAAAACTTATTCAGCTAATCAACAAGCCTGGCTATGAATTTTTACAAATTAAAACTAACATAATAAAGATGAACATTTGATTTATTTTGGGCAATACAATCCATTTTATCGACCAAAATAGTTTTGGTGTCTGACACAATTTGTTATGTTTTCTACTTTACACTGTATACTTCGTGTCACTAGAAATAAAACACTTTTTCATAAGATTCTATTAAAGATTGAGTTGTTTCATCTAAATGACCTAAGGAACTTCTCCACTTTGTTTTGATGTTAGAATCTTTTTCATCTTGCAAATTGACTTGTCTGTCCTAAATCTTTTTTTTCCCTGTTTATTTCTATAATGCATTGAGTTAAGTCTAAAATGGTTTTATCATCCTTTAATAAGAATTATCAATGTTATTAGCGGGCCATAGAACTGTGTGGTGCCGATCATCACTTGTCATTACTGTCTATGTAGTAGTTATGTTTTCATTCTAATTTACTTCTTACTTTGGCAGAGTGTTGAAGAAGCTGAGTGTCGTGGAGCTTATGATTTAGCTACAGAGGTTTACATGTCTACTTTTGACCGATCTAAGCCACCGGAGGAAGTAAGCAACACCTTGCCAGAGAAATGAATGTTCTATTATTTCAATATTTTCCTAATTTCAGTTAATGTAGGCTGACATGAGGGAGGCTCATGAGGAAGCAGTACAAAAATCATTAGCTGCATTCAACGCGAGTGCTGTTGGTGCTGGTTCAGCAAGGAAGAAACATGAGGAGCTTCTCCATAAGTTCTTCAGAAGGGCTTTTGAGGTGTTGCCTAAGTTACAAAATGCTAACTTTCTGCTGCAATGAAGTGGAATCTGCAGTGCTATTTTTATCATGGGTGCTCCCAATAATTTGGTTCTGTGATGGTTATTACATTGGGAAAATTAAGTCTCTATGGACTATGTTTATTCTTTTCCTTTGTGCTTGTGATTGGTTGATTGCATTGTGTTTGACATTGATTCTGTTGGGTTTTTTTGGGCCAACAATTTATTTGATTTGCTCCCCTAGACGTGCATTATCGTGTCAGACTATGGAGATCCATATTCCACTGACATTTTTTTTCTCACATTATGGGACAATTGATCTATGGCGCAGAAAGTGCAAAAACTGAGTGGCCAACATATTTGAAAATCTTGTTTAGCAGGATTTTGATAAACTTAGTCTCAAATTCTGGGAAAGGGAGCTTGATGCGGTCAAAAGATGATGCTGGCATTATTAGATACGGTTTAATTGTAATATTTCCTTTTAATAAAAAAACTGTGGTCTGTTGACTAATTATGGTCAATGACAATGGTCTATTTTTGTTAGGTTATTTTGATTTCTCTGTATTTGGGCCAATAACTTAAAGCAATTGTCTCTTGACTAAATTGGTCCATGCAGGATTACAAGAGGAATGCATTTATGGAGGCAGACTTGCAGTGTTCACATGCTATACAGAGCATGGAAAAGAGGCTGAGAGCAGCTTGTCATACGCCTGATGCTAATATTGATAATGTCGTTAAGGTTAGTAGTCATGTTTGATGCTACCGAATATATTCCTCGTTCATAATACTCCTTATATTATGAGCTTAAATATGTTGTTTTGTTTGTTTACAAGACTTGGATATTGTTAACTCTTTTTGCATTGATGTCTCATCAGATCAAATTGCTTCTATTTTGTTGCATTTGGGCTGTGTTTCAATAATGCCAATTCGTAGTTGTCTTTATCTACTGGAAAATAATCTTGTTGGATGTTGACCATGTTGAAATCACGAGGTGGCCATCATTGGTGTGGGGTCTGATTAGTGTCTAGTAGATTTAGAGGGTGGAAAAGATGAAGGCATTTGGGAAATTTTCCATGCTTGTACCAAATGCAGATGAGGTCCACTTCCAAATGTGGGGGAATTGTGATGTATTGACTGCTAGTGCCATGGACATGAAGTGCAGTATTTAACAGATGATTCTCTATCTAATGCTAAAGCTGATAAAAAACATGCCAAGCTTCTATTTAAATCTGAAAACCTTTCAGGTTAACTGTTGCAAGTAAGAATAGGATGCTGGATGATGAGATTCTCATCTCTTTGCAAAGCATCTAGTGTGGAACAAGTAAAACAGGAGTACAAAAGGTCACTTTGTATGCTATTGCACAGATCTTTGGTTCTACAATGTCTTAGCTCTTGCTATGTGATAGAGTTGCCCATTCCAGAGCAGAAACTGCATAATGCCAAGAGATGATTGGATCATTGTCAAAATTTCACTCTTGGAATAGACAGTGTATGGGATTACTAAGTGCAAAATTATCCTCCCACGAAAAGACTGGTCTTTGCTTCAAGACTAAAGTGTGGAAATTACATGAGGGGAGGCGAAAAAGGAGTCTACAAAGATTCAAGTTTTAGCACTACGTAAAATTTTGTGGAACCACTTCCACTATTCTAAAAATTTAAGCTGAAGGCATTGTTTAACATATATTTATCACAATGTAATCTTGCTCGATAAACATTTTCACTTCTTTCCCAAAGTTATATTTTGTAGCATTTAATGAGAAAACAACAAATCAAGCCCGGTCATATGTCGAATTTGAGGTCTGAACATAAATGCTACAATTATTTATGCTTGCTGTACCCATCATATTATGCAAAAGCATGGATTTTTTTGTCATTTTGGGCACCATCTTCAATGTGTCCAATTGATTTTGCAGGTTCTTGATGTTCTCTTGTCAGAATATGAAGTATCATCTCATGGTCCAGCGAAATGGCAAAAGCTTGCCGTGTTCTTGCAACAAAGGTTTTCCCTTTCTTTCAACATTTTCTTTCTGTTTGCCGAGTTTGTTATCTCCATCTCTATCCTTGACTTACTGCTTTCAAACTAACCAGCTTGGAAGGCCCAATACTCGACCTTGTCAAAAGGCTAATTGATCGGGTCGGATCTGAGAGGAGTTCCTTCATGCTGAAATGTCGGGCCATTGAAGATCAGGTTAAGATGCTTAATAAGCAACTAGAAGCCAGTGAGAATTACAAATCTCAGTATCTGAAGCAATATAAAGATGCCATCAGTGACAAGAACAAGCTTTCTGATGATTATTCAAGCCGAATAACTAAATTACAGAGTACTTGTAGTTTACTTGAAGAGAGGTCTTCTAGCTTGCTGAAAACGTTAGAATCCTCAAAGCAAGAATCTTTGGACTGGAAAAGGAAATACGAGCAAGTGTTGTCTAAACAGAAAGCTGAGGACGACCAGGCTAGTTCTGAAATTGCTATCCTCAAGTCCCGGAGCAGCGCTGCTGAGGCAAGACTAGCTGCTGCTAAGGAACAAGCTCAGTCTGCTCAAGAGGAGGCAGAGGAGTGGAAAAGGAAGTATGATATTGCTGTTAGAGAAGCAAAAGCAGCCTTAGAGAAGGCAGCAATTGCACAAGAGCGCACAAATAAGGATACACAAAAGAGGGAAGATGCTCTACGGGCGGAATTTTCCATTGAATTGGCTTCAAAGGTTTCTCTCCCCCAACCCTGTCCACATGTGCACACTCATTTGTGTTGGTGTGAACACATGTAGCTTTCTTCGTGTTCGTTGTACCCTATTATAGTGGAATTGATGTGTTTACCATTTCTCGATGATTGTGCAGGAGGAAGAAGTGAAGGAGAAGGTGGCGAAACTTGAGTATGCTGAGCAGTGCTTGATCACCATAAAGTCAGAACTGAAGGTAAGCTCTTATCGTTTTGATCTAGGAGTGTTGAAAAATGAAGGCGATGATTTTACTGCTGAAGTTTTGGGGTTTAGCACATTTTTAATACACCCATATAGGAAAGCAACTTGTTAATCTGAATTTTCTGTTCTGATAACTTTTTTATTGTCTCCATCAGTCCTGGGCTGTAGGATAATATCTCCTTTTCATCTTTTTGCACTTGTGCTTGATGATTGATATGCTTTCCAGGCTGCTGAGTCAAAAATAGAGAATTATGATGTGGAGATTATGTCCCTAAAGAATGAAATAAGAGCGTTGAGTGAGAAGTTTGAAACTGCAAATGCTAAGGCCCAATCTTTTGAAAGAGAAGCTAGGATTGTGGAGCAGGAGAAGCTCCATCTTGAACAGAAGTACTTGTCTGAGTTCAAAAGATTTGAGGAAGTTCAGGAAAGGTGCAGAAATGCTGAAAAAGAAGCTAGAAGATCTACCGAAATGGCTGACAAAGCACGAGCAGATGCAGTTGCTGCCCAAAAGGAAAAGAACGATAGTCAAAGGCTGGCGATGGAGAGACTGGCCCAAATTGAAAGGGCTGAGAGGCTTGTTGAGAGTTTAGGGAGAGATAAAATTGCATTAGAAGATCAACTTAAGGAAGCACGTATATCAGAGACAGAGGCCCTCTCAAAAGTCACTTTATTAGAGGCGAGAGTGGAGGAAAGGGAGAAAGAAATCGAGTCCTTGTTGGATTCAAATAATGAGCAAAGAGCTAGTACAGTTAAGGTCCTTGAAAGTCTCCTCGACACTGAACGAAAGGCCCGTGCAGAAGCCAACAGCAGAGCAGAAGATCTCTCGGTCAAGCTACAATCCGCCCAGGCAAAAATTGATTCCCTCCAACAAAAGTTAACTAGTGTTCTTATAAATGAAACTGCACTGGACAGCAAACTCAAGACTGCTTCTGTGGGGAAACGGCTTAGAGCAGATGATGGTGAAATTGGCATGGACTCCGCTCAAGATATGGATATTGATAAGGCCTCCAGAGTAAACAAGAGGTCGCGAAGCACGACCAGTCCCCTAATGCACATTCAGCCAGAAGATGGCGGATCCGTGTACAGAGGCGATGAGGACAACCACAGCAACAAAACTTCGCAGGAGGATTATACCAAGTTCACCATGCTCAAACTCAGGCAAGAACTCACGAGTCATGATTTCGGTGCCGAGTTGCTCCAACTGAAGAATCCTAGCAAGAAGGACCTCCTCGCACTATATGAGAAGCTTGTCCTCCAGAAGTCGTGAACTTTTTGTTTGTACAGGGAGGCGCATGTAACTTAGAAAAGGGTTTGAGTTGTAGATCAGATATGATATAGAGTTAGCTGTTTTCATTATGTAGATTCTTTTCTTGAAATTCTCATTGGGACTAGTCCAAATTATTATTGTGAGCGGACTCCCCTTTCCATGCAAGCATAGGCTCTGCGCAAGTGTGTTTTCAGGCTTCTCTGTCAGTGTCGTTCTTTGGATAGTGGCTTTCGATAGTTTCCAGGGTGCCCTAGAGGAAGACTTTGTATTTGGTGTGCTTGGTTTTCTGGCTAAATGCTTTTTTGTGTTCGTGTGCCTGTGCATTTTTTGGGTCTAATGACGAGTGTAACAAGTAAATGGAGGATGGAAAACTAATCTCTTGTTGCCGATTGGGAAAGGAAGGACTACCTTCTTTTTTCCATGAGAGTGCTCCTGGTCTGTGTATGCTTATTCCCCGACTTGGATTGCGTCCTTGTCCAGGTTTTTTGTTCATGTTGTAAGCACGAGCTTATATCCAATAGAAACGCTTTTGTTGTCGTGTGTTGAAGTGCCCGAGGTCAGTCTTTTAGTTCTTGCGTTGTTTGGTTAAGCTTGTGGTAGAATATGAGAATTTGGTCTTGGAAGATGGCAACTCCACGAGATATGTTGACCGAGGGATTGCCACGGCTTTTACGCCTTCGCTTTTCCCGTGAGAATGATTTTTATCCCTAATTTCCGAAGCAAAACTATCTGGATGGTATTTCCATTGATCTTGGTGGATTCAAGACGGGTCTGGTTAGGAGCTGTTCTCTTCTTTGGTTCAGAAAGTTAGTCAGGAATAGCTGCCTTTAATTTCAAGCAGAAATTCGGAGTCAGAAATAGTTGTCGAAAGGCCTTACTTTGTAATCCTGAGTAGTTGTTAATAGTTCCTAGGTTTTAAGTGTTGCAATGATCTTGGATTAACGGTATATTGTAATTTACTGTATTTAAACCACCTGTTTATCAATAACTATACTTTCTACTGAAAATTCACATCATTATTCTTCTATTGTTGGTAAAACATGTAGGCATGATGCATAAATAACTGTTCCGTCGTGCAAACTTAACCGGGGAGCTACTAATCCAACTATTCCACTGTACAAACTTAGCTCAGTTTGCCAGTTTACCTTCCGAGAATCTGGAGGTGAGGGTTTCGATCCTCGCTCCTGCTAAGGATGGAAGCCGGGTTACAGTAATAGGTTAGGCAACCTGTCTAGACCCTAAGGGTTTAGGAATTTGTGGAAAGCCCAATACCCGAACTCAGATAGACTTGCCTATTAAAATGCTCTTTGTTTCCTTTATATCCCTTAGGTGGTAGAGCAAATATGCATAATCAATAACTCTATTAGGTTCTATAACTGCTTTTGGGAATTTTTTAACTTACCGTTAACTTCTCGATGTTATTTATCAATGTTTGTAAACACTAAGGACAAAATTTGTACAATGTAACATCTTTCAATGACGACCACCATTTCATCCCTGATTTATTTTTAGATCTTAGAATGTTTATAATCATTGAGCTTAAATTCTTTCAATCTCATATTTTGTGACTGTAGATTTCTAATTGAACATTTAAAATACGTCAGTTTAGAATAAATAAATGTGTTTGCAAACTTGACATTGTTTAATATATATTTTATGCATTATGGACACTACAGTAAGTTGCGACCTAATGGAACCGGACTATTTAGCGAGGTGGGTTTGGGATATTATATCAAAACCTCTAAAGAGTTTGAGATGGGTTGGAAAGTTAATGAAACCGGTTTGGGACCACCTTTTTATCCTGAAAAAAACATCGACTTGTCCTTTTTTGTGTTTTTTCTTGGCAGGATAGCAGGAAAAAGAAAGCACCGAATTATATCAAACCAAGTCGACTAAATCACATGTGTAAAGAATTCACTAAAAATTAGGACGAAAACAACGTAATTCCTCCTCTTTTTTTTTTTTTTTTTTTGGTTTAGTTCTGGCTTTGGATGCAGGAATGGAAATGCAAATATAAATAAGTTTGAAAATGATTAGAGAAGTTTTTTTTTTTTTCAGTCAAAATAAGAGAAGTTAGTAATTTGGAAAAAGCCAAATAAATGTTCCTATATGATTGGATTAAAGTGGGTAACAATTCCACATGAGATTGTAATTTCTGAAAAAAAGTGAAAAATTTAACGAGTTGGTAAGTAAGACGAATAAAAATCAATAAACTGAAAAATAAGCTAAACAATTATTGGTTAACAACTAAGATGAGATTTGATAAAACAAATCTAGTTGGTAACCTGATGAAAGAAAAACTAATAAGTCACATACTGGTAAGTTTTAACAAGTTTAATTTGTAAGAGCAATAACTAAAATATAATTAACAATAACAAAAGTTGGTGAATGAGAAAAATAAATGTTTGTAAATAACTCAAATGAGAGTTGGTAACCCAAGAGTAATTGATAATAAGATCGGAAAAAGTTGGCACTTCACTTAAATGAAAATTGGTATACTCATAGAAGAGGTGCCAAATTGAAGGTATTGGAAATTAGAAAGACAAATTAAATTAGCAAAAACAAAAAAGGTTGATAATTTCTAAATTGTCAAAAGGAGTTAGTAGCTTCATATTAGTTTTTTGACCGGTGTCTTTTTGAACTGATTTTTTTTTTTTGAAACAATAGGTTTTTCTTTTAATTATGAAATCGGATGAACAGTGAATTTTTGAACCAATCGTTTTTTGACAATTCTGAACTCTTTTGAAAATGTACTGATTATGAAAAATCCGTTATATTAGGAATGGAAGAGTAGAATCGTGCTATGCACTTACATTTTTTCTCCATCTCGTTTCGAGACATTGAATATTTAGTAGCTAAATGACCGAAAAAAATTCAAATATCCAAAGACCAAATTCCTAAACCAACAAATATGATTTTGCTTCAGTTCAATTTGATCTCAAAGTTCGTACTTTTTTTTACAAGCTCAGTTTTTGACATGAATGGGAAGCTGAGTTTTTTTCCCCTGATCTGTTTTGATCAAACAAGTAACAAAAAGACATTTACTTTACTACCGATTTGGAAAAAAAAATTAAAAATTAAAAGCAGGGCAAACAAAAATATCTAAGTTAAGCTAGTCTTGACCGACCAAAAGCAAAAAAAAAAAAAAACTAGTATTGCACTTTTAGATACCTTTCACTATTTCCTTTTATACCTGCGAAGGCATTAGGGGTGAGCATTGGTTTAGGATCAACCCTACACTGATCTAGGACCGGCCCAACCCTGTCGGTCCTAGTTCGGTTCTCAGGGAGATTGGGTCGATCCTTGGTCCTAGAATTCCTGGACTAACACTGTGCGAGTTGGTCCTGGGAGTTTATGGTCAGTCCAACCCGGACCAATCTTGACTATATATATTATATATCAAATATATTATTTATAACTTTTTTATATAGAGAAAACCTTAAAATAAATAGTGCCAACAACGTTAAAGCAATTTTACATTTTTTTAATAACTTAGATTTTAATGTTTTTTACAGCGTCAATAATCATAATTTACGAATGAGGAAAATGTTTTTATGAGAAGTCTTCACGGTGTCCAAAAGAGCATAAACAACTCCTTACAGTATCTTCCTCTAGTATTCGTTCTCTTATGTCTTATTTTTCCTCTTAGTTTTCATTTTGCCAAAATTGAAAGAAACAACTTATCTGCTCGCCACTCGACACTCGCCTCACTCACTTTGGGTCACTCGTGCCGCTCGTCGCTCAATGCTTGCTTGGCTTGTTGCTCTCCGCTTGACACTCAATCCTCACTCTGTTCGACGTTCACCCCACTCGACCCTCACTGCTTGCCTTTCTTAGCTGACCTCGCTCGTTGTCGAACCTCTTGGGTTGGTCTGGTCCTTGGTTGCCCTTTCAAGTCGTACAAAAAATGAAATAAAAAATTATTAGTTGGTTCCAGGTTGACCCTAAAACCGGACCGAACCCATTGGATCAGTTCGATCCTCAATTGTTTTTTTAAAAAGTACAAAAAATGAAATAAAAAATTATTTGTTGGTCTCGGGTTGACCCTGGAATTGGACTAAATCCATTGGGTTGGTTCGGTTCTCGGTCCCAAACTCAATAGGGTCGGTTATTGATCTCAAAAATTAAGGATCAACACTGTGTGGGTTGGTCCTAGGATTAAGGGGTGGATCGGCCTAACTCGGACCATGCTCACCCCTAGAAGGCATTACAGTTCAAGCCCAAATTTGAACAAGACAATCTAAAATAACAGAAGTCAAAAGAACGCAAGATATGCAGACTTCTCTGTCAAGAATCGATACACTAGAATCATTACTTATCTGGTAGTTAGGTCGGCACCTCCAGACTTCCTGCGCAAGAGAAGGGCATTTCTTGCTGAATACTTCATAAGAGACAGACCGGTTCCTTAGTCAAACGTCTCTTTAAACAAAAATTGCGTCGGAAGGAAGCAGCAAAGTCAGAGAGATCATAGAATAATATAGTCCCCTAATCTCTTTAAAAATCTCACATGGCATGGTATCATGGGAATGGTTTTATTTGTCTGGTCTAAATTGAATTTTACTTTTTAACATTTTCACTAAAATCAAAATCTTGCAATGTAAGTAATGTGATTTCCTTTAAAACCCAAAATACTCCAGAGTTTATTGAATGCAAGTACGGGCATACAGATTCATGTATAATGTTATTCATAATTTTTGAAATATGAATAATAAATTAAATATTGATGGAAAAAGGCTCGAAAATCTTCCTAGCCTTGGTTTTGATTCTTTGAAGACTCCAAAAAGTTTCTAACTTCCTGCAAAAAAGGAGCTACAATTTTCCTCATTACTCTATTTTATGCTTTCCTCATTTCCAATGTGAGATTTGTGGGAACACCGCCAGTTATTCTAAAAACTTAAACTTTTAGATAAATGTGTCGTTTATGATTTAAATATTCAAATACTCCCCTTCCCAATGTGAGATTTTTGTAAGATCGCTGTCAAATGTTCTAAAATCTTAAGCTGTTAGATGAATGTGTGGTTTATTATTTAAATATTTTAACATGCTACCTTATGCTTAGTTTGATTTTTTTGCCTAGTTCTAAGCGTGTAAATATTTAATTGGGGAGATAAATTAGAATCTAGTAATATTTAAACTCATGACATTTAGTTCTGATATCATGTAAGATTTTGTGGGACCATTGTCAACTGTTCTAAAAATTTAAACTGTTATATGGATATATGATTTATTATTTAAATATTCTAATGCCCGATTAAACAAATAATCACTGTCATTGTGAAGCTATACAACAAGAATCCCGAACTAATAATGCTAGTGTTTTCGCTGCTACACATAAGAAACACTATCACCCCCAATTCATCTATTGATATTTTACAAGCTTTCCCTTCCTCGAATCTTCCATTAGCGGGACCAAAGAAGCCGCCTCGCCTTGATCGACGAAGTCGGGAATAATTAACTGGTCGTAAGACTCACTATAAGGTGCGTTGCCATAATACTCCATCACATTAATAGAGCTCCTAGGTACATGAACATTCTCATGCAAGCTCTGATCACTCTTTGACGTTTTGTCCTTTGGCTCTTTGACGGTCGTCGAACTGGGTTGTCTAGGCTGCGTTTGGTAGAACACCTTGGACACGACCAGCTCTCCATCCCTCTCCTCTTCGTTTTTGCCGAGGTGGTATTGGTGCATCACCCAGTTGGTCTTCTCAGGCTTCCTTTGCCTCCCATAATTGATGTAGAGCACAAGTATCTTCTTGAACCCCTTCACGGCTCCGCCGGCGAGGACTGGCCTCGTCTTTCCGGTCTTGTGCCACCTTGTCTCAGTCCCATCCATGTTCTTCTGCACTCTGCGCCGTTTCCTAGTCCCGGTGGCATATGCCTTCGAAGGCCGATGGAAAAAGTGGCGGATTTGTCCGTCTTTGCTTACTCCTGTGTGACGCGCATAGAAGAGACACTCAAATGACATTTGTAGTAAATGGAAATTGAGTGTCATATACCCGATTAGCTCATGTAACAAATAAAGATGAGCTGAGTGGTAATTATATTTCCTACTATTCGACATTATACTTCCTACTATGCAAATGAATACTCAAACGGTTGAGTATTCAGTTTCAATATAAATCGTAGATTGTTGCACCCTACTGTGGAAATTTGCAATCCTCATTTTAGTTGTTGCATCCAAATATGGCGTGCTTGAATTTTGAGCTCCTCGTCCAATTTTGTAAGAAAACAGAATTTATCGTGCAACATTTGCATGTAGAGTCTACAATGTTTGGCATGACATGAGGGGGGATCAAGTCATGCGACGGATTCAAGCTAGACTCTGAAGCAAAAAATCCAAGATTTCATAGAAGAAGGAAAATCAGTGCGGCGGATGAACAGGACGCTCCTAAAACCCCCAACAAGAAAATGGATGACATAACTCAACTATCAACATGAGCATGAGAACATCTGAAGAGCAATTGCTTGTATAGAAAGAAAAAATCTAAAGCTGATATTCGAAATATCTTCCCCAAAAATTGTTGTACGTATTTTCCTAACCTAAACTAATTACTCAGAAGCACCTTTTTTGGACATGCTAAACAAAGTTAAGCTTGATTTTATTTACATTGCATAACCAATTAACGCAGATGCAATGAAGAAGAGTTTCTTGAGCAATCTGATAGGCACTGGAGATGAGCCTAGAATTAGATGACACATTGTTGACAAAATGAGCAATAACTTTAGATCTGAGGGGAGTTAGGAGACCCATGATATTAATTTCAAGTGCTCCTTCAAAGTCCTACTCGATGCATTTCTAAGTTGGGTAACTTGTTTGAGACCATTTTCAGTCTCAAAATAATCCATTTGCATGTGTTTCTCTGTGGTAACCTATTTTAGACTTGTTTTCATCATGATTTTAGCACATTTTATTATGCTTGTTCTTGCTTTAAATATTTCAATTATGCCTGATTTCTGAATTAAGTAGGGCTTCAAGGGTGTATTCGCCTGACTCTAGCTGCAAAGACAAACTTCTTTCTCTGAACATAATATTTTTGATAGTTTTGCTCGTTAAGCTTTGAGAATCTTGCGCCGTTATGCATGTGGGCTAGTTCTTTCTGTGTTTTACACTGCTAACACTAAGAATGGATTTCTTTTGTATACATCAAAGCTGGTTTACACGAACTGTATTGCTGTAGTATCATTATGTATGTTCTCATCATCTATTTTGAAAGCATACAAACAATCAAATTCATACATGACAAGCATTTACAACAGTTCTGTAAATTAGACTTACAAAGTGTGAAAAGATTGTCAAAAAATTAAAAGTCACTCCTATAATGACAAAACCAGAACTTTAAAATCTGGTTCTACAAGACTTCTGTATGATAGACTCAAAGATGATCAATTTGATGTTTTATGTTAAACCAATTTGTTGAGAGATAAGACTCTCGAACAAGAAAGTTGATTTGGGATTGAGCAGTATGCTTGACAATCTTGAAAGCGTTCATTAAAAAGAAATCACACCCACATAATTATAAAGACTTTTGTTCTGTGAAAGGTTTACCTAAAACCTGATGGCACATGGAGAGCAGTGTCGCTATCATGAAGAGAGGATAACTATTTGACTACTTCCCAACTAAAAGAGAGGGGACACATTGAAGTTCCAATCAATAAAAGACCATAATCCATGCAACAATATCTTGAAAGTGCTACTACTTCTTCATTAATACACAATTCCCCGACCATAGACGTCCATTTTACCCCAGAACAAGCTTGAACATCATCATTTGACAAAAAAAAAAAAAAAAGAAGAAGCTTGAACATCATTAAACAAACTCCCGACAGAGATACATTTTCCAGTACATCTAGGAACTAGCGAACACAATCCTAAACTGCAAAATCTGAAACCAGAAGTTGTAGACTCTTTGCAGACGATTTGAGTATTTGATTATCTAAGACGTTGGTACATTGAAGAAGATTATACTTTCTTGAATCAAATCGTATTAAAGGTGCGCTTTTCTTTATGCGTGCCATGACTATACATTGATTTCATGCACATTTGCATTTATGTCTAAGATATCTATCTTAATAACTAACTGATAAAACCTCTTTAGACTTACATTGAAAAAGAATTTGGGTAAAAAAGATATGCATCTTTTCCTCTAAATTAAAGCTTAGGCAAAGGAATTACTCCCGTTACACAGTCCAAACGTCCAAAAAGGCCAAATGTAATAAAAAACAAAACGGCAAAAGTATCTTTCTATGAAGGGTAATTTTCTTTTTATTTAAAAAAAGATTAATAACACTTAGGGTTACGCATTAACTATCGTGAAATCATTCAGAGGGCAATATTATCCCAGAATTACCCGGAAGTCTCTCTGGGTGTGTACAGCAAATCCCATCATCTCCTTCCAATGTAGGAATGAACTGATCAATGAGAAAATGAATCTTCCTCACATCCCCCATTATCTTCGCTTCCAAATGCTCTAAGATTTCTTGGTCAGTCGGATCAAACTTCACCCCCGGTGGTAGCCCCACCAAATCATGAACAATCTCCCTCTACACAACAATAATTTCATAATTACACACATCCTAAATGACGAAAGAAAAAAAATAAAACCCTCGAGAGGAAACTAAACATACAATACAAAACCAAAACAAAAAGAAAAAGAAAGTGATAAATACCTGATCAAGTAATGGGAAGCTGTGGCCACATGAAGGGCATGCTATGGTGGGAAGAAGAGTGTTGTTTTCATCCTCATCTTCATCCCTAGGATTATAAGTTGGTGGGATTATGGCTCTTGCATCTTCCGTTTGCCACGTCATTTCTTTTCTGCTCTTCTCTGTCTCTCTTGCGCATCCCACACCAAGATTTCATCTATTTTCTTAGGCTCCAAACTCAAGCTTAAGCAACACCTCTACTAATTACTGCATACAAAAAAAGAAAAAAGGAAAAAAAGAGGGTTTTAATCTTACTAAACCGAACAATTTAGAGATTTCAGTTCTTCTAGAGGCTGTCTTCTGTGAGAGAGAGAGAGAGAGAGAGAGAGAGAGAGAGAGCTTTTATCAGAAGAGAGGTGTGGGAAAGAGAAGGGGATTATATTAATAGGGAACATTAATGTGTAAAAAAAAAATTGCTTGGATGTCAAGTTTGGCTTGGATTATGTATACGCGCGCCTCCGGCAGACAAGAATCCAATCCCTTGATTAGTTTTTTTTTTTTTTTTTTTTTTAACGAACGTGGACCCTTTTTATTACTTTTTATTGACTGGTCCATATTCGTGGAAAAGCCAGATAAAAAAAGAAAGTTATCTTTTTGACCTAAAGAGAAAAGCAAGAAAGTTAAAAGAGAAAGGATGTTAATATGAGAGAGAGAGAGAGAGAGAGGGAGAGAGGATATAGTGGATGCGGAGTCCTAATCAAGAGTGGCCTTGAAGTTAAGTATAGATACATGAAACCTACGAACCAACGATAATGAATACGACTACGAGCTTCGCTTGGAACAACCGGCATGTTCAGATGGGCTTATTTTGATTCATAAGCCAAGCAATTCCATCTCGGGACTAAATAAAAAGTGATCGGTATTTCAAAATTTGGAAAACATTTGAGATGACTTTGAATGTTTTGTGTGGAGCTCAAGGGTGCCGTCGACGGACTTGTTTGCATGCTGTTGACAGAGCTCGATACCCCCAACAATCTGGGGGAGAGAGGGGGAGAGAGGGAGAGAGAGGGGGAGAGAGAGAGGGATTTCAGTGGTACGGCGGAGACGATGTAGTGCCGCTAAAGCTACAATGCCAGCATTGGTGTTTGGCTTGATTGACAAATCCGTATATAAAAAAGAGGAGGATGAGTCTTTGCGTTTGGGGAGGTGTGATTAATAAAGAGATATATTGTGCATGTAAAATATATTTTCAAATTATGTAAGTAATGCTAGACCGTCTCGACTTTCATTGGCTATTGAACACATCGAATTCTCTTGATATTACATCATATTAAGGTCATATGTGATAATATCTATATATTGTTTTCATAACTTTTAAGGGTACTTTTAAATTTTCACGAGAAAAGCCAATAAATAACTCATTGCATAGGAAAAGTAAGAATGAACATAACCTTTTAATCTCACCTACTGATCAACCACAAGAATACATTAATAATTATTTCAATCTCATCGGGCAAAGTGGGAAATGTTTTTCTTATATTCATATGCTCAATCGAAAACTTAAACCCCGGCTTGGTCGTTTTCCCACCAGAAAAAGATCTGATCAGTTCCTCTCATGAAGCTCAATCTAAAATAATTACTTCATAGGTGAAACCATATGGTAATCAAGCTTTGAGAACGTATGCAACGCGTATCTTATTCTTTGCAAAGGAAGAAAACTCACACAACCGAGACAAAGAATTGCGACGTATGTGCTTATCGCTTCCGAGGAAGCAGTTGCAGAGAGCGAGAAATGAGGAGACCGGCTGTCTGAATTCGCAGAGCCCTTGGATCCGCCGATGAAAAGCGTGTTGGACGACAACTTCTAAAGAAAGTCGGTCCTCAGCTTCTGAAGGAAGCCACGCCCCCAAGAGACAGAAAACTTGTACAGTAAGCTTGGTGAGGACGACAATTTCAACGTACGGATTAGGGTTTAGTTCCGAAGTTTCTTCAATAGGGGGGTCCCCTTCTTTTTGACTTCTGCACGCGCAAGATGAACCCTATGAAATGACATATCATCCTTCCGGTTTTGGCTCCATCAATTTTGCAGAAAATGTGACGTTTTTATGAAATATTTTCAGGAGGCTATTTTCCATAAAATGATAATGTTTTTCAAAAAAAAGTTTGAACTTTTAAAATTATTTTTCTTTCCTTTTCTCTCTCTCTTTTTTTTTTTTTTTCCTTTTTCAGCTGATTACTGGCCATAGCGATAGGTCACAGGCAAGCTCAACCCTCTTGGCGAGTTTGGCAACGCTCGAGCCTTGCCTGAGGTTGCTAGAGCCTTGACGACTTTTGGCGACCTCAGGTGAGGCTTGAACCCCTCTCAAATGGTGGATCTAGCGAAGTTCGAGCTTGCCTAACGGGCCTTAAGTGAGAGCTCGGGCCTCATTGAGATTTGGTGAGGTTTGAACTAACTTGTAGCTGGTTGCCAACCCACGCCATGGTTCACGACCAGCCAAAGAAGAAGAAACAAAAGAAAACATTTAAAAATAAAAATTAAGAATAATTAAAAACTTGACTTTTTCAAAAAATAAAAAAGAGGAAAAGGTATTTGGTGAAAAAAAAGCTTGGTGTAGAAGTGAAAATAAGATGATGGAAAATGTCTTCCGCTTTTTGAAAATTGAAAAACATTTTCCTCATTTTTGAAAGTGTTTTTTTTTTTTTTCCATTGGCTCCTTAATTAGTTTATTTTTTGTGAATCGAATGCTGAAATATCCAAAAGATATTTTTTTGAAAGTTTTTTTTTTTCTGTAAAACGACTAGAATCTTAGGGCCTGTTTGGTAAATTTTGTTTCTGTTCTCCGGAATAAAAATTTACGTTCTTTAGTTTCGGGGGACAAAAAAGGAATAGAAACGCGTTTGGTAAAACTTTTGTTCCCGGAAACAGATTTGGAGCAGAAATAAGAAGTAGAAAAAAAGTTGTTTCTTGTTCCCGAGAACAATTCCGAAAAACAAATTTTCTTTCTTCTCTTTCTTTCTTCTTCTTCTTCTTCCTTTTGGCCGGTCGCCAGCCTTGGCCATGGCTGGCGCCGGCCATCGGCTAGATGAGGGCCGGCGACCTTGCCGGAGCATCGTCGGCCCCCGAAGATGCCAAGGCACGGTGAGCCTCGGCCTCGTCAGATCTGGGTGAGCTCGACCTCGGCCGGGCTAGGGCGAGGCCGACCTTGTGCCGCCTGGGCGAGGTCGAGCCTCGCCAGTGGCCTCGGTGGCTAGGCAAGCCTCGCCAGTGGCCTCGGTGGCTAGGCGAGCCTCGCGAGGCCATCAGCGAGGCTCGACTTGCCCAGGCAGTGCGAGGTTGGCCTCGCCAGCTCGAGGCTCGCTTGGCCACCAAAGCCACCGGCCTGGCTCCGGCGAGCTTGCCGGCCCTCGTGGTGGCCTGGTGAGGCTCCAGTGAGCTTGCTGGAGCTCGCCTAGCCAGTTGCCGGTTGTTGTCGTGGCCGGCGACTGGCCACAAAGAGAAAGAAGGAAAAAAAAAAGGAAAAAAGAAAGAAGAAAAAAGAAGAAAAATATAATAAAAAATTGAAAAATTAAAAGAAATAACAAAATTTACAAGTTTACCAAACGCATTTCTATTCCTAGAGTAAAATTTTTTTGTAGTTATTAAGCGCGTTGTTATACTTAGAAATTATTCCTGGGAACAAAAAAAAAAAAAAACTATTTCTGTTCAGAAATTGTTTCGCGGAACAGAAATGTTGCCAAACATGCCCTTAATGTTCTTATAAAACTTTGTGAATAACTAAGTTTGGACGACTAAGATTTTCTATTTGAGAATGGCCGAAAATACGAGGAGATTATCACTAGCCTAGCATCTATTAGCATGATCGTAGCGGCCTCCGTTCCAAGACCCGTCTCTTAATCATTGCACCATTCCTCTCCTATATGTTTAGATTGACAAAAGGACCATGTCGTTTTTCCAATAAGATGACACATGTTGGGTTATGCTAAATATTTAGTGCAAGACACTATTTACTGAAAGTTTAAAAGGATGGACAATGACGGCGTCATAATTTATATCTGAAATGTGCGTGGGGAAACCCATAAGTGGATTAATGGAACATTTCTATGATAAGAAGGGAACTCCGTCAGACGCGGTTAGAGTCCTCATAATTTCCTCCCACTGCTTGGGAGCTTATAGTTTCATTCTTTATTTCACTCCCCGATAGGGGTTCTTTTGACCATTTTCTCACGGTACTACTTCGCTATAGGTCACTAAGGAGTATTTAGCCTTGCAAGACGGTTTTGCTAATTAACATAGGATTACACGTGGATAAAGTCCACTTTGACTTCGAAAAGGTCTTGGGTCGTAAGATGGCCATTTGGGTGTCATGAGAAATGGATATCTCATTTTTGATAACAAAGGTCGCTGAATCGAGCAAACACAATTGTCCTTGATTTCTTCATCCGATTAATACATATAAGTATTAAAAAAAACTTCATTTGCATTCCTCTTAACTCGGAAATTTCTACCCACCGATTAGTCTCAAAGCTTGTTCCAATACCGAAATTGCATGGTACATCTAGAATAGGCCTAAGAAGACATGATCCCAAGGGGATACTTGACATGTCCCCCCTATTCCAAGAGGGCTAAGACGTGGGTAGAAGAATTGGTCAAAGATGCACACCCAAGTTACATAGCCTTGGGTCCACTATCCCAATCATGATTTTCCTATCCCAATAGGGGAAAAGCCCTTCCCCTTTTGGCACGATTGTGGGCGAGGCACCTATCTTTTCCAATTCAGCAGTTTGATCTATGATTTGTCATTGAAATATTTCAAATGTTCCTAGAAATTCTTGTTCCCATTGGATCATTTGAATCTATGTGCATTAGGATCCCTATTCACATATCTCTTGGTATTATTGATTTTTTTTTTTTTTTGCGTATATGCAAAAATCTTTCTCATTATCACAGAGGATCCTGAAAAAAAAAAAGGAAAAATAAAAAAGAGAGAGCTTATATCGAGTAAAATATACTTCGACCTTCTTGTGTCAAAACTTTTGCTCGTAAAGGTAAAAGGATTGTATGCACTTTAAAAAAAAAAAAAAAAAGAGCTTATATCGAGTAAAATATATACTTCGACCTTCTTGTGTCAAAACTTTTGCTCGTAAAGGCAAAAGGATTGTATGCACTTTTTTTATATTATCAACTAATCATAATGGTTCTTTATTATACCATGGTATTTGATTCACAAATACAAATTTTTTTATCCTTTGATAAAAAGATTCATTGATTTAATTCGTACCATCCAACCAAATCCAATTCCATTTGTTTACTTATTCAATTTTATTTTCGAAGTTAAAAATCATTTCTTCTTATCTTTTGTAATTTTTTCTATTTGATTTCTAATTGTACAAGTTCTATCAACAAAATCTTTTTTTTTTTTTTTGGTCAAAAAAGAATCCGTCAAATCCATAAATCGAATTTGAGATGACTTATTTACACCATTTACGTTATTTTTACTTTATTTGGACATGAAGAATCTTACAATTTCACAGGTTCCATTGTTCGCATATGGCGCCTTTGGGACTTTCTATTTGATAGTATTGAAAGGCCCAATTCATTGGGACTTCCCTATAAGGAATGTGAGAGCAAAACATTTCGGGCATACCTCAACGAGCACCAATCTCCCTCGGCAAATATCTATCTGCACGCTACAAGGCATGGATACAAGGCATAGTAAATCACCAGTAGCAGGAAGATAACCATGGGCAAACATTTAACAAGAATGAGAAGTGGACAAAGAGAAATTGGCCACATTAGAATTACCTTAGGGCAGGGTCAGGAACAGTCGAACAAATGAAGAATGTTGAAATGAACCAGAAAATGTTGAATAGAGTTGAATCTAAATGTTGGCTAGGTAAGTATCCTGTGGTAAGAGGAGTGATTATGAATGCTATAGATCATTCACATGGGCGTGGTGAAGGGTGTAGTAGGCAACCTGATGGACTTCATTGGTTGAGGACTACCTGAATAACTAGGTCGTTATAAATCGAAGTTGGAATTAGATTATATATTAACTTGAATCATAACAAACGTATAATGTACTGAAACAGATTGTTCTAAAGATTAATAGTAATTTCCCTCTTTGAGATCCAAAGTTTAATTTTTTTCTCTTCTAAGCCAAAAGTTAGCCACTGGGTAATTGTCTATTTGATTGCAAAATTGCGACATCCTGATTTTCTAATTCTGTTTTTAATAAAATGAGACAGGCATTTCATCTTCGCACATATAGTTCTTTTCCTTGAGTCGGCCACTCATGTGAAAACTAGTCTATCAGGTGAAACCGTTAAGAGATTCTGATGCATCAGACTCAAGAATTTGACCAGGAAGCGACCTTTCGACTAAGCTAATCTGCAAGGGTCATTACGGCACAGTTAAAAATCGATTAGAGACCGGAGATAGGTCGACTTGACAGAGGCATGTGATCAAGTGTGGGTGATTCCACCAGATCGCACAATTATTATCGATCGGCACTGGATCGGCTTTTCTGTTGTTTGGGTACCCTACGTCCGTGTCTGAAACCTTGAGATTACCATGACAACCGAGAGTCGCCAATGTGTCAAAGATGTACATTGTGGCTTGAAAATGATCAACCACAGGTCAAATGTACGAAAATTTCTAAAAGCTACCTGATAGATTAGGATGCGCTAGTATCGTGCCAGAGTGAAATTAACTGTGAAATTGAAAGTGAATTCAGAAATTGGAAGTCCTGGTGTTTCACAAACTATTTTAGGAACATTGACTCATCTTTGGAAGATTTTTCATGCAAACCGAGTTTTTCAGCAAAATAATTAGCGTATTGTTAATTTGGTTCGAGATAATTGGTAGGCTCGCTTTTGGTTGTACTTTTGGGACTCAAGATGGTTTTATGGTCAAGTAAAGATGTGAATTAAAGTGTGGTGACATTGGATTAATTTTTATTATGGACTTCAATTTGGTTCAATTAGAAGAAAATTGAAAGATTGTGATGTACAAGATTTTGAAATTGTGTGCCACGGCGAAGGAAGAAATTGGACCTATTAGAAGATTGTTGTGGAAGCTTGGTGTGAGTGGAATGTGATATCATGTGATGTCATGGTGGGACCAAAGTGGAGAAGAATTGGACAAATGGCAAGAGCCCATTGGCCCTCAAAAAGTGGGGTTTTCCCTTTCACCCATCACCATCATCTTCTTCCTTGGTTTGTTTCTTGAATTTTGGAGGAGTGAGAGAAGCACTATGTGACCAGCAAGCCCGATGGCCCCTTCGTTCGCCCGACCAATCGTCACCAGCACCGCCGGAGCCATCGCCGCCGTCCGTGCCCGTTGCCCATGCGCCCGCTCGCTAGCCGCTCGCAGCTCTGCTCCGCCTTCATTCGCGAGCCAACCAGTCATCGTCCAAGTCGTCTCAGCAGCTGCTCGCTGTCGCCGGAGTCTCCATCGCCGCCGTACGTCGCTGCCAGCCACCGCACGAGCTACCGATGCCCGTTTCCGTCGGTGCTGCGCCCAACCGGTGATCGGAGCGCCTTCGACCGAGCTTGGACAGTAGCCGGATTTCCAGCTCAAGCCGGACCTTCAAGGCCTATTTTGGGTGCCTTTCGGTCTTCTTTTGTGCTGCCCCGAGGAGGTTTTCCGACCAACTCGCCGTTGTCTTCGCCGGAGACTCATCGGAAAGCGATTCCGATGAGTTTAGCTTACTAAATCTTGATTAGTGAGTTAATTATACTTAGGGAGGTTTAGTTTATGTTAAGTGTTGTTAGGTGGTTAGTTTAATTTATTTAAGTGTAAATTAGATTAAGAGTATGATTAATTTAAAATAGGTTTAATTAAGGCTAAGTAGTTTTATATTAGAATAAGCCTTGATTTGACATTGTTAATTTATTTTTGATTAAATAAATATTTCGAAATTAATTAATAATTCAATAATATATTATTATTCGAAATTATTAAATTATTATTATTTAATTAAATTTCGAAATAAATTTAATTATTTATTAAATTTCGAAAATTATTTCAGGACCTTAAATTCTTAGAATTTCGCGCGATCGCTGCTGTGTATTAAGATTTTGAATTTGATGACAGGATAATGCAAATTGAATGTTGATTGTGAAAAATAAGGATTTTATTCATAAAATCCCAAGTGTCGGGTTTTGATACTAAAGTTGGATTTTAAGGATTGTATTAAATAGTGGGGTTTGAAAAAGTGAGATATTGGTTTTCTGGTTCGAAATTAACGTGCCCACACACACGTGAATAATTTCTGGAATATTTTTAATATGAAGAAAAGAGGCCGGGATCACTATTTTAAATTGAAGTATTGAGTGAAATGCAAAGTGTCCTGAGCCAAGTATGGATTGGTCGTGTGATAATTAAGTGGAAATTGTCTTGGGCTGTTGAGCCAGACTTGCCCCTATATGGGATGCCCCTTACAACGGATACGAGTCGCAGTAGATTCTGGGCCCATGCTCCTTCGGGAACATCGTCGACGTAATGACGAAGCCGTGCTCTAAGTTGGGGAGATGATGCCTGGATATATGCCAGTAGATAGCCGAACTGCAAGTAGGCTATGCTCATGTGTGGTAATAAGTAAAAATTGGAACGCATGCTGAGTGTGGTTGTGGATTATATGAAAGTGATTGCGCTCCAATTGTTTAATTTCTTATTACTACTTGTGATTGAGTGATATGAATTATACTAACCTGCAGGATGGAAATAAGGCGCGGTAAGTCTTCTGTGTAGTGTGGCTAGGCCACCCTTGGGTATATTTTCTTTCTAATAGGGGTTTGGGAGGGGGGTGAACTTGCTGAGACAATGTCTCACCCCGTTGTGGGCCAAAATTTCAAGACCCTCGAAGCGTTATGGTATTCCAGCATATTGTGGAGCAAGTGCATAGTTTTCCCGATCCTAATAGTCATTGGATCTATGAGCTGTTTATGACCACGGTCTGGATCCAGGAGGCTGTGCTTGTCAGGGTGCCTCATAAATATAGGGCGTGGTTCCACTTTGGGCCCAATGGTTTCAGGATTGGTCCCCTTAGTAGTTTTGATATTCCACCTGCTGTGATGGAGGCCATCCTAGGTGGGGGCATAGCTGACCTTCCCGATGGTGGAGTGGAGGACCCCTCATCTCCGGTGGTTGATCAGTCAGAGGCGGGATCGACGAACGAGTCCGACTAGTAGTCATAGGACTGTTCCTTCTTTTTGGTGAATCGATCTTTTTTTGTAGACTGACCCTTTTTGGTATATATGTAAACTCTTGAATGTTTATTTATGAAAGTATGTTATTTATGTATGAGTTGGTTTCCTGCTTTCCTATCCTGTGAGTTTTTGTCAGGAGTTTTATAATACGTTTCGCATGCACAATAACAAATGAATGGGGTTGGCGACACTACCTGGGAATGCCGCATTTGCATGACCATGGAAAATTGTTCGCGTGCTCGGGGTCTCGGGGTGTGACAAAAATAGGATAATTATGAAGCTCCTTAGTCAATGGTCAAGAACGACCCTAGGGATAGAAGGGGGGGTACATAATCGAGGATTTGATCACGCTAATGTTAGGTAAACGAGTTTTTGGTTTTGAGTAGTGAGAGGGGTTTGAGGTCAATTGCTAAAAATATTACATCATTTGAGACTGGTTTGATGTTTTATTATTGGGACACCTAATATTGGAACTCGAGATGTATAAAAAACGATGGTTTATAAGGTTCACAACAATTTGTAATGACTAAGAACACAGCATCGTAATTTTGAATTTTAATTATGATAGTTACGAAGTTGTTGACCTAAGTTTTTTTTGGATTGATTGTTATTGCATTTCTTGGGTTGGGACCGACTTGGGTCACGGCACTCCGACTGGGCCCCTTTGGCAAGCCCAGTCATAAAAAACAAAAGAAAAAGGGCCCGGCCCGTTAGGGATCAACCCTAGCCTGAAACTAGATCTGATTGGGCTTGTGCTGACCTCATTTTACAGCTGCTGCTGCTTTCGTGGTCGAGCGGCCGTGACGGATGATGCCGCCCGCCCATGCCTAGCCGTCGGACTTCGCTAACGCCACGCCGGCCTATCAACGACCGGACCTCCAGTAGGGCCAGCCGCCATTTTTGCTGTTTGTCATTGCCGGTCAGCGAAGCCGGCCGCGGGATCTGTACTCCTTACCCTCGAACCCTAGCGGGGGATGGCCATGACAAGGGTTGTCCGTGGCTGCACACAACAGGTCGACCATAGCTTACGTCAGCGGGTGCGATGGCGAGGCCGCAACAGCAGATGGTGGGGGTTCGGTGGCTGGAGTGACATGACCAGGTGGCGGTGCAAGCTCCGACGACCTTTGAGCTACGCCGATGGCGACATTGGGAAACCCTGGACAAAGCGAGGCCGAGCAAGATGTAAATGTTGACACCTAATTTTTGGCAACCCTAAAGAAATAAAATAAAAATCGCAAATAAAAGGAAAAAAAAAGGGGGAAAATCAATCCGATTGATTATGCATGGAAGTTGTGAATTCTGATGAATATTCAAATTTTGGTAAATGTGGAAGCAATTAGGAAATCATGTGAATAAAGAGCAAGAATTTTGATAAAATGGAAGGAATCGAAGCAAAATCGAGTTGATTGCGAAATCGCGCTCCTATATGCAGTCATAAATTAATGCAACACTCAAAATTTGCCATGGAAAGCGGCCATTTGGAACCACTATAAAAGGAGTTGACCCATATAGGATGTCGAGAGAGAGCGACAAAAAAATTCGTGCAGAAGAAGAGGCAGAAAAAAATTCGAAAAAGAGAGATAAAAGAATTCGGGCTTAAAAGAAAAATGATTTCTCTTTCGTCTCTTGTTCAACAATGTTTTATTTTTTCCTCTTTCCTTCTCTGACAAAGTGTAGAGGGAAAAAAAAAAGGACAACACGCAGTAGAGACAAAGAAAGAGAGATCCCTTGGCCAACGCTTGGCCGAGGCAACCCTTGCCGCTCCATCCGCTGCCGCTGCGACCACCGAGTTAGCCGTGACGGCCTGCTGCTGTGGATCTGAGTTCGAGCTGCTGCTGCCCACTGCTTCCTGACACCGTCTATGGCACTGTGCCGATCACCTCAGCCGTGAGCCCTGCTGTACTGAGCTCGCTGACCCGACTCTGGACTACTGCTGTTCCTGCCGCCGGAGCCCGACGCGGATGACCCACAACTGCTTTCCAGTCCCCGCAGCCGTGTCTAGCCTTATCGCTCCTACAAGCTTCTCCTTCTTGCAGGTTTCCAGTGGTCTCAGCGACGTCCCACATTCCTCAGCGGCAAACTCTAGCAACGGTAGGCGGACTCGGCATCTTCTCCAATCGGTCTCAGGTTCTCCAATGCCAACATAGCCCCGACGTGCCAGAATTTCCTTTGCTGGTCGTCCATAGCTTCCAACCCGTGAGCGATGCAACAGTTGAAGGAATAGCAAGTGGTGATTATTGGATTATTCAATGGCTTGGTCAAAGTAAAGGTCAGAGTTTTGAGTGGAGGTCACGCTGAAAATCCTCAGATTTGCTGGCCATTGTCTGACGCCCACTAATTCGTACCGGGCTTCGATATTTCATCGGTCATTCCATCAAGATGACCACCACCGCGAGCCACCCTTGCTAGCCATACACGCGAGCCTCACCGCTAAGGTTGTCTCGACGAAACTGCTGTTTGTGAATCCCGCACGCCGTCCTTTAAAAAAAAAATCAAGGTACTTTTTGTAAAATATTGCGTTGCGAATATATAATAGAGAAGAGATTGAGAAGAGAAAGCAAATGAACACCAGAGATAGTAGAGAAAGCCAGATGAGAGAGTTTTATTTCCAGTGTATCACTGTATTTCACTGTGTGTTCTTGTACATCAAATAGGAGAACAAAAATATATTTATCATTAATATCAATGTATCGAATGATACATGTACTGGATATGGGAGATGAATGTTTATTGTATAGGGAGATGTACTTAGAATGTATGATACAAATGTACCATAATAAATACATTAGATAATATGAATATAATGAATATCTATTCATGTATTTCATAACAATAGTATTTTTTTTTTTTAGTTTTTTTAGTCAGGTTTCGTCATTATTTAAATTGGAACATTGTATGTCGATGTTCAATTTATGAATATTTTAGGCACTATCCGTAGGGTTTTGCCCAGAATTATTGTAACTGTTAATTTGATCCGTAAGACCTCGGATCATTTTTTTAGTTATATTGATTTATGGGCCATTTTGATAGTGTTTTGATTATTAAATCATTATAATTATTAATTTGGTCCATAAGACTTTGGATCAAATTTTTAATTATTTTGAACTTTCTCATATGTTATGATGTTTAGGGTTAAAATAATCGTTAATTTAATCTGTGAGATAACGGATTATCTTTTCAATTGTTTTAATCCTTTATTTGATGAATATCTTGATTAGTATAGATATGACGTTTATCTGATAATTTCTTGTTTTGAAAAACACTAAAATAAATCAAAAAAATCAAAAATCAAATCTTGCATTGGAGTATGTTGTTTTCGCAAATCAAAATTGCATTTTTAGATTGCACGTTTAGATAATTTTTTGGAATAGATTAGGGTTGGATCTAAATAACTTTTCTTTAAATAGGGTCTTAAATAAAATTTGCATATTTTAATAAATTCATTTTAAAAAAAATAGTTTTCTAAGATAGGATAGGGTTTAAGTCAAATTAACCCTTAAAACATATTAGAAAATTATTATTTCTAGACAATTTAATTAGTTTTTATTATTATGAATTTTAATAAAAAATACAAAAATATTAGGTGTATGTCAAATACTTTGCATAATAGGGTCATTTAATTAGAAATTTTTTATTAGTAAAATTAGGTCATGTAGTTAAAGTGCATGTTTTATGATAAAATTCCAATTTCAAGAAACCCAAAAAAATAATTGTTTGCTTCGTGTGTTTAATTTTTTTATACAATCTGTTTGATTCATTGAGTGTTTAATAATGATTGATTACCCGTGTGATTACCCTTTTTGCATGATATTGATTTAGGTTAAAATAATTAAAACAGCTTGCAAGAACATTTTTGAAAATAAAAAAACATGGTACCGAAAGGGCATTAGAGAAGTCTAGTGTAACCAAGTCTCCGTACCCATAGTCTCCGGTTCGTAGGAGTAAAGTAATTATCCTTTAATCGACCTACCAAAAAATTGATTAGTGGCGACTCCTAATAAAATTCATCTGCATATTAAAAAACTTGAACCTAAGTCGCGAATTGGTATGGGTTTGTGAGAACCCGAGCTAAGTCTAGGCTTAGCAGTCCATTAGCCTAAACCCTAGGTGGTCCAACCCGCTTCGGGGAAGTCACTACAGTAAAGAAAAGGAAAAAAGGGGGCGATTGGCGGTGTTCCCACCTGACACAGCGGCGACGCAAGCACAACAGGGATCGGCTTAGGGACGGCTTCGGGCAGTAGCGACGTGGCGGAGGTGAGGCGGGGGGGGGGGTGCGATTCACTTAGATCTCACCCTTCTTCTCCGGATTGGTTGGCCTCCCTCAGATCCGACCCTCTCCGGCCTCGACTTCTTCTGCTCAGTGTCTCTCCTCCGGATCCAACGCTCTCTGGCCAAATCTGACCCTCCTCCGCCTCTCACTTAGCCCGACCCTCTCTCTCTCCGGCCGACCTAGATCTCTGGCCAGCCAACTCTCGGACCTCCCTTGATATCTTTCGGGGGAAGTGGTCGGAGCTAGCTGCCTTGGATCTCTCTCGGCCATGGTCTTGCCTTCCCCTCCGATGCCCTATTTATAGGCGTGTAGGTCGATTGATGGAGGCGCTCAGACCGCTAGTCCTTAGCGCTTCGAGCGGCCTCCGCCTGTTGAACCGGCGTCCCACCTGTTGAGGTGGCTCTAGCTAGGCCACCTCGCATTGAAGACGCGTCCTCTCTGCCTACTGCACCGTACGTTGTGGTCCATCCCTTCTGTCCAGCATCGTGCGCGTCGAACTCCTCTGCGTATGTTGCAAATCCAACCGGGGAAGAAGACAAAGGAGGAAGAAGACAAGGGGTAAAGGGGCTGGGTCGGAGGGGAAGGGCCAAGCCCTGGGGGCCCGCGTGGGAAGAATAAAAAGAAAGGGGCTCGGCTTTCACGCCCAGCCCCATAAAGCCCCTTTTTTATTTTCTTTTTTATTTATTGTTACTACTACTATTGTTGACACCTAAATTTTGACAATCTGGTCATTTATTTATTGCATAGAAAATTAGGGGGTTAATTTTGTTAATTGCAGAGCATATAGATTTAGGTTGCATTTATTTTGTTATTTGCATTTTTTGTATTTTATTGGACCGGTGGCGTATGGGTTCAAATTAGATGGATTAGGCCCACGAAGCGAGCAAGTCGGCCCAAGCCCGTGTTTTTTTATAATTAAAAATTATCTCGCGGGAGTATAAAATTTTAAAATTTTTCCGAGATATGAATCTTTTGGATAGGGTATATTTGTGAAAATATTGCGATTTATCTTTGCAAGATTTGGATTTCGAGGAAAAATTATCGTAATCTTGAATTCTTATCAATACGTGATAAGTTGGTGAAAAAATATCGCGGATATAGATTTGAAGGGAAAATCGAAAACCTATCTCCTACCTCCTATAAAAGCAACAGTGTACGAGAATTATGGAGGGGGCCATATTGAAGGAAAAAATTCAGAGAGAAAAGCACGAGAGAGGGAGCTTCTCTTCGATCTAGGTCAAAAAGAACACAAAGGGAAAAGTGAAAAGAGAAAAGAAAGGAAGAAAGCTTGCTGGAGAAAGTGAAAAAAAGTCGAAAAGTGGGCGTAAACGGGACAAGGGCGAGAGAGGGGACGTGCAGCAGCAGGAGAGAGAAAAACCAAAAGAAAAAGAGAAAACAAAAACAAAAGCAAAGAGGAGGAACTGTTCTTCTTCTTCGCGTGCCTTCGCCGTGACCGCTCTTGCGCCCTACGCCGCCCGCCGCCGGCCTCCGTCCGTGAGCACTGCGCCGAGCCCGCCACCGGCACTCGCGTCCGAGCCTCCGTTGCGCCTCCACCTCCCGTCCTCGCTCGACCCGAACCGACGACGCTGCTTCCGTCGCCGACGCCAACAGCCGCAACCCGGCTCCCCCGCCCGGCCTCGCCGTGCCTCCGCTTGCTGTTTCCCGTGCCGATCGACGCCGGTTCTGCTCGCCGCGCCGCCCGATCGACTCGCCACTGCCCCGTTCGTCCGCGCGCCAGGTGGACCCGCGACGCTGATCCGCCCAACACCGCCGCTCCACCAGCAAGTCCCGAACAGAACGCCGGTCCCCCTGCGAAGACGCCTCTGCCGTCGCCGATCCGCAGCGCCAGGAGCCCCGAAGTCGCGACCCCCGTGTTCCGCCCGCGACGCCCGTCTCCGCAGTCCCCGCTGCCGGCGCCCCCTCGCTCGCCCGAGTCGGTCTCGCATCGCAGTAGCTCGCGCCCGGCCCCTATCGCCGAAGCCCACCGACGCTGCGCAAGCACCCTCGCCGTTTCGCCAACCACCGCTGCGACCGCCTCGCCGCCGGAGCACCTCGCCGCGTGCCTGCCCTGTCTCACCGGAGCTCCTCGCCGGCGACTTCCCTCGTGACCGACGGTCGGCTGCCCCTTGGAGACCCACGATCCGTGCTTGGGGAAGGAAAACAGAAAAAAAAAAACAAAAAGGAAAAGAGGATTAGGTAGTTTTTTATTTATTTATTTATTTATTGTTTGTTTTTATTTTCTTCTATAGCTTGCTTTTTTAGTGAAGTTGTTCCTAAATATATGATTGATATTCCAACATGGAAGTGCCCCTCAGATTAGGGGTTGTCAGTCCGATTTTCGCGCCCGAAATCCGACCCGCAATCCCTTGCAAAAATCGACAATCCAATCTCACGCCCGAGATTCGATTCGCGATTTAATTTTAAAATTGGTCAACCCGATCTCATGCGCGAGATATGGTTCGCCAATTTTGGATATCAATCTTATCTTGCTCTAATTTGCCGTTGTGTGGTTTGAATCGGTTTTATTTTAGTAAAATGAAATAATCCAAAAAAAAAATCTGAATTGAGATTAGGTTTGTTTTTTTATTATCTTGCATATTTAGAGTAGGGATTTTATTTTGAGTCATGAAAAAAGAAAAAAAAAAGAAGGAAAAGTGCATTCATTTAGGATGTTAGATTTTGTTTATGTGAATTGCATGTCTAATTTTAATTTCGAATTTCATATAAAAATTAGAATTATGGTATTCTTTGCATGTCATTGCATGTTAGATAAACTTGCATGTTTAATTTTTGGTCTAGACAGATTTAAAAAAAAAAAAGAATTGCATGATAGTTTTTTTAGAAATGCACATAGTATCTAAATTAGATAATATTTTAGGATTGCATCATGAGATAATGTTCTAGATTAAGATAGGATTGATATATCCCTAACTTAAAATAGATAATGTCTCGCTTTAGTTAGATTTTTATTTTTAGTGATTTTTAATTATGAATTTTCATTAAAAGAAACAAATCCAAAAAAAGTCATTCTCATGCATATTAGAATAGAATTGCATGTTTCATTTTAAATTTAAATCGACTTTTAGATATATTGCATCTTGGGTTAAAAATCGCTAGGTTAAAATAATATCTTGGTTTAAATTGGGATTTAGTTTGCCCTAATCCTTAATTTAAATTGGATAGAACTTTAACAGAGTTGGGTAATTCTTGCATTTTTCTTAATTTCGAATTTTGAAAAAACACAAAAAAATTGTCTTAGAATAAATTCATTTCATTCTCTAGCATAGACTGCATTTTTAGGAGAATAGAAAATCACGTGCACATCATCTAGTGATTGTTGCTAGATTCATTTAATTAAAAATTGCTCGTCATTAGAATTAGGTCATTTGGCCAATTTAGATTGCACATTTGATTATTGCATTTCTTTAAAAATTACTTTACTCACGTCATATAGTTTAGGTCATATTGCCATACCATATCATTTCATATTAAATTAGTAACATTGCATGATTCTCATTAAAAAGTGAAAACAAAAAAAATTGAGTGATTGCTCGTTAATTAGAAATCATATTTAGGATTGCTGATGTGAATTCTAATCTAACAATGCAGATGCTTTCGTTGCTATAAGTAAGTCCTGCATTTTATTTATTTACTTTCTTGGGTGTTAAATTGGTGGTTTGCGCACTTGAGTGATAACCTCACATGTTAGGAAAGTAAATTAAAATTGATTCAAACTGCTTGCCAAACATTTTTCAAAATAAAAGAAAAGGTACCGAAAGGGCGTTAGAGAAATCTAACGTAACCAAGTCCCCGAACTCATAATCTCTGGTTCGTAGGAGTAAAGTAAAACTCCCATTACTTTACTTGGGTTTCTAATCGACCCACCAAAAATAGATTAGTGGCGACTCCTGATTGAAAATCATTTGTATGTTAAGAATTTGAACCTAAGTCGCGAATTGGTATGGGCTTGGGAGAGCCCGAGTTAAGTCTAGGCTTAACAATCCATTAGCCAAACCCTAGGTGGTTCACACCCAAAAAATAGGTCGCGACAGCTATTATTATTATTATCCAAAAAAAGGTGAAAAATAAGTTTTAAAAAAAAAAGATAGATGGATGCCAATAAAAAAATAGGACCTAAATGGTGCAAAAAATATTTTTGTTAGAGTCAAATTGATCCCTAATTTCCTATGTAAATTAAAAAAAAATAACTAACTAAAATTTAGGTGTCAACACAAAAAAACACCTTATCTTAAACGGGTTGATAATCAGTCTTTTCCTAAAAGATATAAAATTCTTGACTTTGCCATTTCCACTAGTGAATGGGAATAGTCGATCATTGTACAGATTGCTTGAATTTTAGCCCATTGTTGAGAAGCAAAGACGAATGAATTGTTAAGACTTAGGCTATTTCCTTTTGTCTCAATCGAAAGTTGCTTTCACTCGGTATACTAATCTATCACCTAATTTCGTGTGCAATTGGGCAAAGATGAAAAGACAGTTCCATTCTCAATTTCCTATAGAACGATACCGAATTTCCTATAGAACAATACCGAAGATATTAGTTGCTAACCTGACTAGATTCAATCAACATGGCAATGAGTTGATTAACCTGCTTAGTTTAAGAAGGATATGAATAGATGCCTCATTTCACTCTCTAAAAAGGAATTTACAAAATTGGCCTTTAATTGACAATAGCGTCTAAGTATGAGCAATTGCTAAAAGATAGAGATAAAGGGTCACATGAAAACTCGTTGGTGTCTGGTTCATGACATGACAGCTTCCTCATATTAACAAACAAGTCCAACAACGAGTGTCCAAAATATGTTTCATCGAAAAGTACCGATAAATCACCTTTTAAAGGAGATATTGATGAATCAATTGACAAAGGATATGAGGGGTCCTTTGTTCTTGGATAAGAAATGTAATTTGACAAGAAAATTATAAGCACGAAGACTAAAAACAATCACGGTTAGTGTGTAAAGATACTAGAAATGCAAAAATAAACTAGAAGATAAAAATAAATAACTAATGTTTATTGATTGATTGGTGCTATACTTGACAGTTATATCGACTCTATTAACTTGACAATTATATCAACTCATTCGTTCCAACACTTAGCGTCTGCATGTTGACATTTTTGTTAATAAAGAATTGAGTTTTCTTGCTACGAACTGCACTTTACCGACTGATTATTACCAACACTCGGCCACTTTTTCCTTTCATCATCATTTGGCAACCCACTATCGACAGAGTGGTCAACCACAACACTTGAACATTTTTTAATGTCTAACAGTTGGTACCATACAACATTGTACCTTAGAAGTCCCCGTAAACAAACCCAACAAAATACCTTTTGATTTTATGTTAGCTCAAACAAATAAGCCTGAAATCTTCCTTGCCTTGGTTTCCATCCTCCTAAAAATCGAAAAGTTTCCAACTTCCTGGAAAACGGATCTATAATTTCCCATTGTTCATATTATTCTCAATCAAACACCTAAACACTCTTAGACCCAGAACAAGAAAAACACCTAATCACTCATTGCTAAGCTACACAACAACACTGCCCAACCAATCATAAGAAAAATTTGTTAGTCACGAAAGTGCAATCTCATGATCTCCATAGTTAGATATAAGAACATATATAATTGAGTAGAGAGATTAACGCATCTGTATTATAATCCATTATTTTTTATGAAGAAAAACGATGATCCAAAGCATAAGTGCTTATCCTTTATTGCCCACTATATCATTGGCTCAATGTGAGGATAATTATGTACATTAGGGTTAGAGAAGAGACTTGAGTATTATCTATAGAGTTTTTAGTTAGGCCATTTCATTACAAGCTGGGCTCAACTCAGCTCATACTAATCAGCTCCATATTGAACTTATTAAAAAATCTTCTATCTTATCCTATAGATCAATACTGCATAACAATAAATTACAATATTAATTAATATAGTCTATATTAGAAAAACTCTTACAAAACTATCACCTCAATTCATCTATGAATATTCTACAAGTTCCCCTTGTTCGAATATTCTGTTAGCGGATCCAAAAAAGCAGCCTCGCCATGAACGGCAAAATTAGGAATAATTAGCTGGTCGTAAGACACGTCACAAGGTGAGTTACTATTATACCCAATCACGTCAACAGAGCTCCTTGATACATGATCATTTTCATTCAAGCTTTGAGCACTCTTCGGCATTGTGTCCTTTGGTTCTCTGAGGTTCATCGAACTGGGTCGTCTGGGCTGCGTTTGGTAGAACACCTTGGACACGACCAGCTCTCCATCTCTCTCCTCTTCGCTTTTGCCTAGGTGGTATTGGTGCATCACCCAGTTGGTCTTCTCAGGCTTCCTTTGCCTCCCATAATTGTTGTAAAGCACAAGTATCTTCTTGAACCCTTTCACCACTCTGCCTGCGAGGACCGACCTTGTCTTACCCGTCTTGTGCCACCTCGTCTCTCTCTCATCAGCGTTCTTGTGCACTCTGCGCCGTTTCCTAGTCCCGGTGGCATATGCCTTCGCAGGCCGGTGGAAGAAGTGGTGGATTTGTCCGTCTTTGCTTACTCCTGCGTGATGTGCATAGAAGAGACACTCAAATGAGATTTTTAGAACATGGAAATTGAGTGTCATACACGTGATTAGCTCATGTAATAAATAAAGATGATCTGAGTGGTAATTATGTTTTCTACTATTCGACATTAGATTTCCTAATAAGCAAATGAATACTAGATCAATTGAGTATTCCATTTCAATATACACTGTAGATTGTTGCACCCTTCTGTGGATATTTGCAATCCTCATTTAAACTGTTGCATCCAAATATGGAGTGCTTGAATTTTGAGCTCCTCGTCAAAGTTGGTAAGAAAACAGCAACTTATCGTGCAACATTTGCATGTAGAGTCTACAATGTTTGGCATGACATGAGGGAGGACCAGATCATGCAATGGATGCATGCTAGACTTTGAAGCAAAAAATCCTAGCTTTCATAGAAGTAGGAAAATCAATGTGGTGGATGAACAGGAAGTTCCTAAGAACCCCAACAAGAAAATGGATGACAACTCGACCATCAACAGAGTATGAGAAAGAACATCTGAAGAGCAATTGATTGTATAGAAGGGAAAAATCTAAAGCTGAATTTTGAAATGTATCTTCCCCATAAATTTGTTGTATGCATTTTCCTAACCTAAACTAATTACTCAATGCAATTAATAAGAATTAGAAGCACATTTTTGGGACATGCTAAACAAACTCAAGCTAGCTTTTATTGCATTGCACAAAAAATTGATGCAGATGCAATGCAGAAGAGCTTTCGAGCAATCTGATAGGCATTGGAGATGAGCTTAGAATTAGATTTCACATTCTTGAGCCAATGGGCAATAACTTTAGATCTGAGGGGAGTTATAAGACCCATGATATCAATTCAAAGAGCTCCCTCAAATTCCTACTCGATGCATTTCTAAGTTGGGTAGCTTGTTTGAGACCATTTTCAGTCTCAAAATAATCCGCTTGCATGTTTTTCTCCGTGGTAATATATTTTAGACTTGTTTTAATCATCATTTTGGCCCCATTTTTTTATGCTTGTTCTCGCTTTAAATATTTCAATTATGCTTGATTTCTCAATTAAGTAGGGTTTCAAGGGTGTTTCCACCTGACTCTAGTTGTAAAGGTGAGTGTTGGAAATTGGCGATCCATTTTCAACAAAATTTAGAAACATATTTCTTCATCAAGAAGTAGCTGAATGAAAGCAAGGAAGCAGCAGCTAAAGAAATGTCTATAGTCCGCTAGATTTGTGTAGAAAAGTCCGCAAAATCATCCCTACAAATGGCAGGGATAGTTGTCTTGAAAGTCGGCTCACAAAGCTCTATGATAGAGCTAGCTAAGGCTAAGAGGTATAGAACAGAGATTTTTCCATGACTTATTCGGTGCAATTTGCCTATAAATAGGCAAGGAGTCACTCATGTAAGAAGTCGTAGGGGAGTAGAACTAAGATAGCTTATCTACCATGAAATACTCCTCCATCACCAACACTTTTTGTACTACCTATTTTCATCAACTAGATAAACTACATCTCATGACCTTTGTCCCTTGAACTATCCTACCTTGTCCCTTGTCCATCCATTACCAGATACATACTACACACATATACACTTGCACATCATCATTAAAAACTATCATCGAAACCCTAAACCATGCTTTAAAATTTCAACAACAAGCTTCTTTCTCTGAACATAATGTTTTGCTAGCTGCGCTTTGAGTATCTTGTGCCGTTATGCATGTGGGCAAGTGCTTTTTGTGTTTAACACTGATACCAGTAAGTCAGAATGGATTTCTATTGTATACATGTCAAGTCTGATTTACACGAACTGTCTTGCTGTAGTATCATTATGTATGTTCTCATCATCAATTTTGAAAGCATGCAAACATTCAAATTCATACATGACATGCATTTACAACAGTTTTGTAAATTAAACTTACAGAGTCTGAAAAGATCATAAAAAATATTATCTAAAATTAAGTCACTCCTATAATGACAAAACTAGAACTTTAAAATCTGTTTCTAAAAGACTTATGTATGATAGACTCGAAGATGATCAATTTGATGTTGTTGGAAATTGTGATCCATTTTCAACAAAATCTGGAGCTGCTCACTCAATCTTGAAGAAAGAAGAGTCAAGAATGTGAACAACAATTAGTTAATATCCAAAGTCGACTAGAGAACGAGCAGCTAATCTCTGGCTTGGAGGGTGTACGCGTGATGCAAGAAAAGTCAGCTATAAAAGGTCCCAGGCTGTGGCTGCATCAGACAAGAACGGCTGCAAGTTGATGGTCGGAGATGAGCTGTAAAGAGAAGTCCAGACTATCTAAGGCAGTAGAGAAGACAATTGTTGCTGAACTATGGCGGTGGAGACTATAAAAGGGCTGGGAATCATTCTTGTAAAAGTGTGTGACGAGCATGAAAATAAATTTCAAATCATGTAACTCCTACACATCTCCGCCAAACTATTTTGTTATGCTAGATAAAATATCTTTGTCCTATAAACCTTGCCTTTATTCCTCTATGTATCCTACCCTTGTCTATTCCTCTACAAACTATAACCTACACAAATACACTTGCACAAATTGAAAACACAAACTATCATCCATACCGAAACCATGCTTCCACGCACATTCAAATTTTCAACATGGTATCAGATAAGGTATATTTGGATGGTTTTGGGCATTGGCCTCACCATCCTCAACTAACATCAAGGCTAGAACCCTAGCCCAAGCTCGAGCAAGAGCCAATAGTGCCAGAGTCGGACCTAGAGTTGAAGCTGGAGCCAGAGCCAGAGCAAACAACTACAACTAAAAGTATTTTGATGGCCCAAGACATACGGAACATCGTTGAAGAAAAGACATGCACATTTGAAGGTAAGTGCAAGTGTTTCGACAAAAGGATGCAAGGGATCGTGGAACAAAGACAATATAAAAGGCATGGGACAAACTACTGGAGGAATTTCAAGATGCATCATAGACTTTATGACACAATGTTAGGAGAATTTCAAAAACGGATTGAGGGGGTGTTGGAAATTGTGATCCATTTATAATAAAATCTGGAAACTACTCGCTTAATCATGAAGAAAGAAGAGTCAAGAACGTGAACAAAAATTAGTTAATATCTAGAGCAGCGAAGAGATCGAGTGGCAAATCTCTAGCTTGGAAGTTGTACATGTGATGCAAGAAAAGCTAGCTATAAGAGTCCTATGCAGTGACTAAATACGACAAGAACGGTTGCAAGTTGATGGCTGAAGATGAGCTGTAAAGAGAAGTCCAGACTATCTAATGCGGTGGAGAAGACAATTGTTGCTGAACTATGGCGGTGGAGACTCTCTATAACAGGGTTAGGACTCATTCTCGTAAGAGTGTGTGAGGAGCATGAAAATAAACTCCATATCAAGTAGCTCCTACACCATATCTCCGCCAAATTATTTTGTTAAGCTAGATAAAACATCTTTATTCCATAATTCTTGCCTATATTCCTCTATGTTTCCTACCCTTGCCCATTCCTCTACAAACTATAACCTTTGCACATACACTTGCACAAAATGAAAACATAAACTATCATCCATATCAAAATCATGCTTCCATGCACATTCAAATTTTCAACAGATGTTTTATATTGAACTGATTTGTTGAGGGATAAGACTCTGAAACAAGAAAGGTGATTTGGGATATTGAGTAGTATGCTTGACAATCTTGAAAGTGCTCATTAAAAAGAAATCACACCCTTAATTATAAGGACTTTTGTTCCGTGAAAGGTTTACCTAAAATTGATGGCACATGAAAAGCAGTGTCCCTATCATGAAGAGAGGAGAATGATTTGACTAATTTCCAACTAAAAGAGAGGAGAAACATTAATGTTCCAATCAATAAAAAACCAGAATATATGCAACAATATCTTGAAAGTGCAACTACTTCATTAGTGCACAATTCCCACGACCAAAGATGTCTACTTTACACCAGAACAAGCTTGAACATCATCAAACGAACTCCCAACAGAGATACAGTTTCCAGTATATCTAGGAACCACGCGAACACGATCCTAAACCGGCAAATCTGAACCAGAAGTTGTATACTCTTTGCAGACAATTTGAGTATTTGATTATTTGAGACGTTGGTACACTGAAGAAGATTATACTTTCTTGAATCAAATCGTATTAAAAGCGTGATCTCCTTTGTACGTGCCATGACCATATGTTGATTTCATGCACATTTTCATTTATGTCTAAGATATCTATCTTAATAACTAACTGATAAAACATCTTTAGACTTATATATGAAAAAGAATTTGGGTCGAAAAGGTATGCATCTTTTCCTCTAAATTTAAGACTAGGCAGAGGAATTATTCCCATTACACAGTCCAATCATTCAAAAAGGCCAAAAGAAATGAAATCTAAAGGAAATAATTTCTTTCTATAAGGGTAATTTTTTTATTTAAAAAGATTGATAACATTTAGGGTAACACATTAATTATCGTGAAATCATTCAAAGGGCAATGTTATTCTAGAATTACCTGGAAGTCTCTCCGGGTGTGTACAACAAATCCCATCATCTCCTTCCAATGTGGGAATGAACTGGTCAATGAGAAAATGAATCTTCCTCACGTCCCCCATTATCTTCGCTTCCAAATGCTCTAAGATTTCTTGATCAGTCGGATCAAACTTCACTCCCGCTGGTAGTCCCACCAAATCATGAACAATCTCCCTCTACACAACAATAAATTCATAATTACACACATCCTAAATGACAAAAAAAAAAAAAAAACCGTAGAGAGGAAACTAAACATACAGTACAAAACCAAAACAAAAAGAATAAGAAAGTGAGAAATACCTGATCAAATAATGGGAAGCTGTGGCCACATGAAGGGCATGCTATGGTGGGAAGAAGAGTGTTGTTTTCATCCTCATCTTCATCCCTAGGGTTATGAGTTGGTGGGATTATGGCTCCTGCATCTTCCACTTGCCACGTCATTTCTTTTCTGCTGTTCTTTGGCTCTCTTGCACATCCATACCCAGATTTCATCTATTTTCTTTGGCTCCAAACTCAAGCTTAAGCAACACCTCTACTAGTTACTGCATACAAAAAAGGAGGTTTTTAATCTTACTAAACCGAACAAATTAGAGATTTCAGTTCTTCTAGAGACTACCCTCTGTATGGTGAGAGAGAGAGAGAGAGAGAGAGAGAGAGCTTTTATGAGAAGGGAGGTGTGGGAGAGAGAAGGGGATTGTATTAATAGGGAACATTAATGTGTGAAAAAGAAAAAAATTTGCTTGGACGTCAAGTTTGGCTTGGATGATGTATACGCGCGCCCCCGGCAGACAAAAATCCAATCCCTTGATAGGTTTTATTTTAATTTAATATGAACGTGGACCCTTTATATTACTTTTTGTTGACTGGTACATATTCGCGGAAAAGCCAGATAAAAAAAAAAGAAACTTATCTTTTTGACCTAAAGAGAAAAGCAAGAAAGTTAAAAGAGAAAGGACGTTAACATGTGAGAGAGAGAGAGAGAGAGAGAGAGAGAGAGGGGGGGGGGGGGATATAGTGGATGCAGAGTCCTAATCAAGAGTGGCCTTGAAGTTAAGTACAGATACATGAAGCTTACGAACCAACGATAATGAATACGACTACGAGCTTCGCTTGGAACAACCAGCATGTTCAGATGGGCTTATTTTGATCCATAAGCCAAGCAATTCCATCTCGGGACTAAATAAAAGGTGATCGGTATTTCAAGGATGCCGTCGACAGACTTGTTTGCATGCTGTTGACAGAGCTCGATGCCCCCAACAACTCTTTCATTTTTTTTGGGTTGAGGGGGGGGGTTGGGAAGGGGGAAGAGAGAGATTTCAGTAGTGAGGCGGAGACGATGTAGTTTAGCTAGAGCTACTACAATGCCAGCAATGGTGGTCGGAGATGGGTGGCAATGAAAGGGATTGGATTGGTTAACAAATCCGTATATAAAAAAGAGGATGACGAGTTTTTGCATTTAGAGAGGTATGATTCATAAGGAGATATATTGTACATGTAAAATATATTTTCAAAATTATGTAAGTAAAGGTAGACCCTCTTAATTTTCATTGGCTATTTGAACACATCGAATTCTTTTGATATTACATCATATTAAGGTCATATGCGATAATATCTACATATTTTTCCCAACTTTTTAAGGGTAATTTTAAATTTTCTTGAGAAAGCCAATGAATAATTCATTTTCATAGGGAAAGTAAGAAGAAACATAACCTTTTAATGTCAGCTACTGTTCAACCACATGAATACGTTAATAATCATTTCAATCTCATCGGCCAAAATGGGAAATGTTTTTCTTACATTCATATGTTCAATCGAAAACTTAAACCACGTTATGGTCGTTTTCCCACCAGGAAAAAGATCTGACAGATTCCTCTCATGAAGCTCGATCTAAAATAATTACTTCATAGGCCAAATCATATGGCAATCAAGTTGCATACCATGCAACGCGTGTCTTCTTCTTCGTGAGGGGAGAAAACTCGCACAACCGAGACAAAGAATTGCGAGGTACGTGCTTGTCGCTTCCAACGAAGCAGTTGCAGAGGGCGAGAAATGAGGAGACTGGCTGTCTGAATTCGCCGACCCCTGTATCCGCTGACGAACAGCGTGTGGACGACAACTTCTAGAGAAAGTCGGTCCTCAGCTTCTAAAGGAAGCCACGCGCCCAAGAAAGAGAAGGCTTATGCAGTAAGCTTGGCGAGGACGACAATTTCAACGTATGGATTAGGGTTTCGTTCCGAAGGTTCTTCAATAGGAGGGTCCCCTCTCATAGACTTCAATTTTTTTTCTACTTCTGGACGCGCAAGATAGACTCTATGAAATGAGAGAACATCATTTGGGTTAGGCTCCATCAATTTTGTAGAAAATGTGGCGCTTCTGAAAAATATTTTTTAAAAAAAATATTTTTCCAAAAAATTGATAATATTTTACGATTTTTTTAATTATTTTTCTTTCCTTTTTTTTTTTCTTCTTTCTCGGTTGATCATTGACCATGGTGACAGGCTACTGGCAAGTTCAAGCCTCATCAGATTCGACGAGTTCAGCAACGCTCCAACTTTGCTCCTCAGGCAAGGCTTGAGGCCCTTTCGGCTCATTGGATCTGGTGAGGCCCAAGCTTGCCCGATAGCCTTGAGTGAGCTCAGACTTCGTCCAAATTTGGCGAGGTTTGAACTCACTTTCAGCCAGTCACCAACCCACACCATGGTCCACAATTAGCCGAAGAAGAAGAAAACAAAAGATTTAAAAATAAAAATTAAGAATAATTAAAACTCGACTTTTTTATTAAAAAAATAATTAAAAAAAAAAAAGAGAAAAAGAGAAAAAGGTATTTGGCAAAAGAAAGTGCTTGGGCTACGTTTGGTCGTTCGGATTTCTAATCGGGATATGACTGGATAGGATAGGATATGAAATCTTAGGATTTTTTTATATCACATCCATTGTTTGGTGAATCACAAGTATTAAAGTCGGATATGTTCACATCATATCATGTATATTTTTTATATATAAATGGCATATCATTATAAATTAACCTAAATGTTCATAAACGGAGATGGTAAAAATCTCTCGTAATACTATTCCTTAATTTATTTTTGTTTATTTTTTATTCTTTTTTATATTATTTTCATTATTATTTCTTTTTTCCTCTTTCACCATTCTTTAATAAAATTTTATCAAATAGTAAATTGTACTAACATACCTAAAATACAAAAATACCTAAAATATATAATAAATATAAATATTTAATTTATAGATTGAATGTTTATTATAAGATAGAATTAAAGTTGAATATATAAATTAAAATAAGATTAATTACAAATAATTTTTTATTTTTTATTTTTAATTATTTAAATTAGAATTCAAATATTATTTATATTGAAATATAATTTCAATTTTGTTAATTTAATAAGTTTTTTATTCAAGAAAAATAACTTTCCTATTATGGATATTAGAAATCCTATCCACCTTTAACTCACCTCCCCATGGGATAATTTTATCCTGTTTATATCCCCTTTATATCCGACTTTATTTTATCCTGAGCGAGCATCAAACGTAGGATAGGATAAATCATATCCTATCCCAAATTTTATCTCGACTACCAAATGTAGCCTTGGTGTAGAAGTGAAAGAAAGAGGACGTAAAAAGTCTAGTGCTTTCTGAAAAATGAAAAATATTTTCCTCATTTTTTAAAGTGTTTTTTTCATTGGCGCATTAAATAGCTTATTTTCTGTGAATCGAACGCCAAAATATACAGAAAACGTGTTTCAAGAAATTGTTTTCGTAAAACGACTAGAGTGTTAGTGTTCATATGAAACTTCGTGAATAAATAAGTTTGGACGACGAGTTTTTCTATTTGAGAATGGCCGAAAATATGAGGAGATATTATCATAGCACCATTCCTCTCCTATATGATTAGATTGACAAGAAGCATGTTGTTTTTTCCAATAAGATGACACATGTTGGGTTATACTTAATATTTAGCGCAGAACACTATTTATTGAAAGTTTAAAAGGTTGAACAATGACGGGCGTCATAATTTCTATCTGAAATGTGCAAGGGGAAACCCATAAGCGCACGAATGGAACATTTCCATGATGAGAAGGGAACTCCGTCAGATGCAGTGAGAGTCCCAGTAGTTTCCTCCCATTGCTTGGGAGCTTACAATTTCATGATTTATTTCACTCCTCGATGGGGGTTCTTTCAACCCTTCTCTCATGGTACGACTTCGCTATATATCAGTCAGGAGTATTTAGCTTTGCAAGATGGTTCTTGCTGATTAACACGGGATTGCACATGGATGACATCCACTTTGACTTTGAAAAGGTCTTAGATCGTAAGATGGACCATTTGGATGTTGTGAGAAGTGGGATTCCTCGTTTTTGATAACAAGCGTCACTAAATTGAGCAAACACAATCATCCCTGATTTCTTCATTAGATTGATACGAATAGGTATTAAAAAAAAGGTCAATTACATTCCTCTTAACTCGGAAATTTCTATCTATCGATTAGACTCAAAGCTTATTCCAATACGGAAATTGCATCGTACATCTAGAATAAGCCTGAGAAGACATGATCCCAAGGGATACTTGACATGCCTCCATCTTCCAAGAAGGGTAACACGCGGGTAGAAGAATTGGTCAAAGATCCACACCCAAGTTCCATGGCCTTGGGTCCACCATCCCAATGATGATTTTTCCTATCCCCATAGGGAAAGGTCCTTCCCCTTTGGACCGGCTGTGGGCAAGACACCCAGCTTTTCCTTTTGGTAGTTCAATTTATGATTCATCATTGAAATGTTCCAAATGTTCTAGAAATTCTTGCTCCCATTGGATCATTTGTATCTATATGCATTAGGATCCCTATTCACATATCTCTTGGTATTATCGATGGTTTTTTGCCTATATGCAAAAAATATCTCTTGTTATCACAGAGGATCCATAAACAAAACCAAAAAAAAAAAAAAAGATTTTATATCTAGTAAAATATATACTTCAACTTTCTTGCGTTAAAACTTTGGCTCATAAATACAAAAGGACTATATGCACTTTTTTATATTATCAACTAATCATAATGGTTCTTTTTTATACCATGGTATTTGATTTGCCAAATACATCATTGTTTTATGCTCTGATAAAAAGATTCATCAATTTAATTGGTACCATTCAACCGAATCCAATTCCTTTTTGTTTACTTATTCAATTTTATTTTCGAAGTAAATTTTTTTCTTATCTTTTGTAATTTTATTTTCGAAGTAAATTTTTTTTTCTTATCTTTTGTAATCTTTTCTATTTGATTCTTGGTTGTGCTAGTTCTATCAACCAGATCTTTCATTTTTTCCTGTCAAAGAAGAATCTGTCAAATCCATAAATCGAATTTGAGATGACTTATCTACACCCCTTTACGTTATTTTTTACTTTATTCAAACATAAAGAATCTTAGATATTCACGGGTTCCATTGTTCCCATATGGCGCCCTTGGGGCTTTTTATTTGATAGTATCAAAAGGCCCAATTCATTGGGACCTCCTTATAAGGAGTGTGAGAGCAAAATATTTTGGGCATACCTGAAGGAGCACCAATCTCCCTTAGCAAATATCTATCTTCACGCTACAAGCCATGGATACAAGGCATAGTGAATCGCTAGTAGCAAGAAGATGCCCACGGGCAAACATTTAAAATGAATGAGAAGTGGACAAAGAGAAATTGGCCACATTAGAATTACCTTCTAGGGAGGTCTGTATGATATCCAAAAATCGCTTAGCAACAATTGGACAAATGGGGAGGTGAACCGAAAAAAGTTAGATAGAGTTGAATCTAAATGTTGGTTAGGTAAGTGTCTTGTAGTAAGAGGAATGATTATGAACTATGTTGCAAGGACACATGTAACGTGCCTCCATGTTGTGCTCGACACGTGTCGGAGCGTGTCGACGTGGACATGCGTTGACCGCGTGTTGGATTTGTCGACACGTGGTCAACTTTTGTCGACACGTTTCGACACGCGTGTCCGAGGGTGGAGGCGAGGGCGAGGGAGTAGAGACGAGGCCGCGAGCCGAGCGAAGGCGAGCCCGCGACGGCGAGAGATGGCCTGAGAAAGAGCAGAGACTGAGGCGAGGGCTGTGAGGAGGAACTTCACGAGGGACGCGCGCGTGGGGGAGGGCGGCGTCGTCAAGTGGCGGCAGCAAGGGGGAGGAGGAGGAGGAGGAGGAAGAGTTCGCGGCGGTGTGCAGCCTCTCGGCGCACAGGGACCGTGTGTTCCATCCCTAGCAATCAGAGATTGAGAGGAAGAGGAGAGGAAAGGTGTCGTGTGCGAGGAGGAGGAGGAGAAGAAGCGTTGCTAGGGTTTTGAGAAGAAAGGGACTTGGCGTGTTGGAGGGAGGGGGAAGTGACAGGAGCGAGGGGGAAGTGACGGTGTCAGGTGGAGGGAAAAAAAGTGAAAAAATTGGGGGTGGGAAAGTGACGAGGGAAAAAGGAGTTTTGGGGGGATCGAAGGGGTTTTGGGCGCCGGGGGAGTGGGGGTTGGGGTGGGTGGGGGCTTTTTATTTAATCGAATGGGGTGAGGGTTTTTTATTTAATCGAAAAAGTTGTTAAATGAAATTAAAAAATAATTTTGAAAAATAAAAGTACTATATGTTGAATGATTAGTATAAATTCATTATAGGTTTTTTAATTATAAATTTGAATTAAATTAATTAAAAATAAAAATATTCATTTAATATATAACGTGTCTAACGTGTCGGAATTTTCTATTTTTGTGACGTGTCGTGTCGTGTCGCGTGTCCGTATCGCGTGTTGGTGCAACCTAGGTTATGAAACCTATAGACCATCCCCATGGGAATGGTGAAGGGTGGAGTAGGCAACCCGATGGACTTCATTGGTCAAGGACTACCTGAATGAATGGGTTGTCATAAATCGAAGTTGGAATCTCTTGATTCTATTTTAACTTGAATCATAGTAAGTGTATTATGTACTAAAACATATTATTTTAAAGATTGATATTAATTTCCTCACTTTGAGATTCAAAGTTCAATATTTTTTCTTCTAAGCCAAAAGTTAGCCACTGGGTAATTGTCTATTTAATTGCAAAATAGGGTGCTTGTGACGCTTTTTAGCCAATCACGCTAATGTTAAGTAAAGGAGTTTTTGGTTTTGAGTAATGAGATGGGTTTGAGGTCAATTGCTAAAATCGTTACATCATTTTAGATTGGTTTGGTGTTTTATTATCAGGACACCTAATATTGGAACTCGATATGTATAAAAAACAATGGTTTATAAAGGTTGACAACAATCTGTAATGACTAAGAACATAACATCGTAAATTTGAATTTCAATTACGATATTTACAAAGTTGTCGACATGTAAGTTTTCATGGATAGATGAATATTGCATTTAAAAAAAAATAATAATAAGGGACCAAATTCGTTGATAAGGCTATAATTCGACCCCTAACAAAAAATTGATTGATTTTGCACCATCGTGGACCTTATTTCATTTATCTGCATTTGGAAACCTGGAGCATCATAGTAAAAAGGAATTAGTGTCATGAATTTTATTAAAAAAAAAATAGGAATCAAATTATCCGACCACAGTGAAATTCGATCCGTCACCAAAACCACATAGCCCGCACGATTTTGCATCGATTTCATTGCATCTGGTGATTATAGACAAGGTAATTTTTAATACCTCAAGCCCAACACCAGAAGATTTGGAACCACGGAACTCTCAAGGCCCTCAAAGCTGAAAGGAACTCCTGGCGTCGCTGCATCGCACTAAGTCCCATCACCTTGGCTTTACATTTGCCATGAAATTGGACTAAACAAAAGTCAAAATTTGGCTACACTGAAAGGAAGTAGGGGCTGCAATTGAAATTCATAACAAAGGAGAGGGGCTGAATGCAATTACGTGAAATTTGAGGGACATTGCAAAATTCACCCAAATTCTTGCAAGGTCAGATGGGGCATCTATTAAATATGATTATTTTGGTCAACAGTTGATCAAAAGTTCAGCCCAATTGAGAGCTAGTGACCAGAAAATGAGACGAGGGTCAAATTAGAGCAAAATGAGCAATAGGTGATTCATCCCAAACAGAGGTTAGGAGAGCAGTCAAAATCCGAGTGACATCATCTCACTGACAGGAGTAGATTAAAAAAAAGTTTAGGTGCTGAGTGGCTAGTCGTGGCCTAGGGATCAGGGAAAGAGAGAGCATTTGAGAAAAACTAGGAAATGGCAAACCAAATATCATGTAGGTAAAACTAGCCATGTTCTAGTTTTCAGGGGAGGAGTGGCTAGTCATGGCCTGGGGAAAGAGAGAGCCTTTGAGAAAAACTAGGAAATGGTGAACCAAATAACATGTTGTGTATTAAACCAAGTATGTTTTAGTTTAATAAAGGCTTGATGACGTCCCTTGGTTGATCCTATATTTGCAGGCGTAAGGGCATGAAGTGTGCACCAAAGTAAGCCCACGAATCCAGAAAGCTTAGAAATTCTGTTGAACTGTTGAAGGAAAGCGAGACTTCTTGAAAGAAATGAGGAAAGGTCGAGGCAAATTATGACTTGGGGATCAAACTAGGATACAACTAGTTGAAGTGGATGCCAAGGGAGTGATAAAGAGAGGTCCAGGAGTCGAGTTTGCAGGCTAACAAGAACCGTCGTGGTCAGTTGTCTTCTCTGCATGTTCCTCTTTCATGTTCGAAAGGAACAATTTCCATCACCATTTAGAGGGAAAATTTTTGATTTTCTCGGGCAAGGACCACGGGATTCATCAACTGGGAATCAAGGTGAGGATTCTGTTTCATATTTTACAAGAAGCTAATGAGAATAATGAAAAACAATCAACGTGGAATGGTCACTAGCTGCTGTCTTTTACTGGTATGAAGTTAGCCCAGCGTAAACATATTTCACTTGCAATAGCATGCTGCGTAGAGGTTTTGAGTGAACTCTAAGTGTGTACCATGCTAGTTTAAGATGCTATGGATGTATACAAGCTGTGTGGTGGATTGAACGGGTTGTGTATGCAAGCCAAATGTGCATTATGCGCAAATAATTGTTGTGCATGCAACAAATAAGTGAGTATGTTGTCTAAGATGCATCACGCTTGTGCTGTGTGAGTTTTATGAGCGAGTTAAGGACCTGAGCTGTGAATGAATGGGAAAATACAAGTTTGTGACGTGTATACAAGCTGTGTATACCTGCTGTAAATGTCCGTGTATGATAAGAGTTTATGAGAGGTATGTATGCCATGTGGATACTGTCCAGAGGAACAGTGGGTGTCGAATGGGTTGGAATGCTTGCTGTACACGTTGTCGTGCATGTCGTGCTCTCGAGTTGCTCGTGTGTGAATGCAACTCTTGCTCCTGCATTTCGCCGAACAATTTGAGTGCGTTCTAGGAATTACGCTTTTCTCAGCAGATTTCCGCACTTTTTGACGTTAATTCTGTGAGTTATGTTTGACAAACACCGGCTAACTTTTGGTCATTTGTGATGTATGGGTGCACCAGGTTCACTATAGCAATATTTTGGTTGTGACAATTCGTTGACCGGTTGATGTGCGATCTAGGAATATATAAATATATATATATTAATCTCACTTAGTTTATTTTTGTTTAAACCACAGTTTCATGTTTACTATGCATTTCATGAACTTTAGGATCAATTAAAAAAAAAAGATACTAAAAACTAATAAAAATAATAAGAACATTTTTTAGATTTTAATTTTTCCGTGAAGTCATTAATCATGTTCAATTGGCGTTGTTAAAAAGAGAGAGAGAGAGAGAGAGAGAGAGAGAGAGAGAGAGAGAGAGAGAGAGAGAGAGAGAGAGAGAGAGAGAGAGAGAGAGAGAGAGAATTTTATGAAAAAGGATTAAAAAAGATGGGCATTGCATTTAGGTGATAATTACACCTCAGGAAAATTTTTTGAGATTGATCGGACATAGTTTCATATTTTTCCATCACTTTAGTCCAGGGGTCGCATTTCTCTTGTAGTAATTTGATGTTGCACTTAAATCACTCTTCTTGCATTTAAAGTTTCTTTTTGCTTAATCCCGAATCGTCATGACCTGTTTGTGTTCATCATTTAGATTGGGAATTTCCATTGCTTAGGGAATCCTATCCTAGGGTTCTTAAACAAAGCCGTGTAATATTCCTTATCCGACATTGTATTAGGTTACTTTCAATATCTTACTGGCTTTCTTAGTGGTTGTTATTAACCTTTTTGATATGTGTGCTTTCATTCCTTTATTTCCTTGATTGTGGGTTTTTCTATCTTTAGGAAAATGGTTAGGCTAAACACTAGGACCATAACGAACACACGAGAACATGACATGATCACTCAGTGGACAAGACCTTTAGGGTTCACAATTGAAAAAAAAAAAAAAAAGATTGCATGAACAACTAGATAACAAACGGAAAGCACATTAGTTGAACAACTAATATAGATATAGAAAATACAATGAGACTAGCACCAATGTTTAGGGGCTAACATGGCCAACCAAATACTAAATTAAACTTTGCACAGTTTGTCGAAAAAGTTCAAACTGTTAGGCCTTACAAAAAACACCTTATCCTAAACGGGTTGATAATCAGTCGTTTCCTGAAAGATATAAGATTCTTGATTTTGCCATTTCCAATGGCAAATGGGAATAGTCCTTTTCTTTTGGGGGTCAGAAATGGGAATAGTCGATCATTGAACATATCACTCAATTTTCAGCCCAATGTTGAGAAGCAAGGACAAATGAATTGTTAAGATTTAGGTTATTTCCTTTGTCTTAATCAAAAGTTGCTTTCACTTGGTATACTAATCTATCACATAATTTGGTATGCAACTGGGTAGAGATGGAAAGACGGTTCCATTCTCAATTTCCTATGGAATAATACTGGAGATATCAGTTGCTAACCTGACTAGACTCAATCAATATAGCAATGAGTCAATTAACCTGCTCAGTTTAAGAAGGATATGAATAGATGCCTCATTTCACTCTCTAAAAAGGAATTTACAAAATTGGCCTTTAATTGGCAATAGTGTCTAATTATGAGCAATTGCTAAAAGACAGAGACAAAGTGTCACATGAAGACTTATACAAAATGTGTTTTTAATGAAATGATGGATTTAACCAAAATAAAATTCAGCAAGAAAAAATCGAATATGCCAATAACAAATAGGCATATGATGACTTTTAATTGTCTAATTTAAAGAAAAAAAATCACATGATTGATGAATTATTCAATTTAAATGAAGCGTATGTTGACCCTAAACAATATCATAAGTTTCGTAGTCAACAATTTGGTCGGCGGGGCCTGCCAGAGTGACACCGAAAGCAGAAAATGGCTAATTGCTGGGAATGATCAGTCCGTAAAGTGCATTAAGCAGAAAATGGCTGATTTTTGGGAATGATCTCTCCGTAAAGTGCATTTGGTTTACAAGAAGACCCAATTCTTATCTACAAAAATGTTAACATGCAGCAACCAAGTGTTGGAATGAAGAAGTCGATGTAATTGTCGGTTACCGACAAGGTAGAGGAGTCAATATAAGCATTAAGTATTTGTTGATCAATTAATGAACACCAGTTGCTCACTATTGTCTTGCAATTTATCTTTACATTCCAATATCTTTATATGGCTAGCCACAATTGTCTATGGTCTTTGTACATTAAATTTTCTTGTCAAATTGTATTTCCTATCCAAGAACCAGCAGATGACGCGTTATATGCTTTGTCAAATGGTTTATCCATTCATCCTTTGAAAGGTGCTTTGTTGACACTTTTCGACGAAGTACCAACAAATATCAGCCATTATATTGAGATGAAAAGATGCCGACTGTCAAATTTTGCTTGTTATTACCAAAAGCATTGTTTGGTTCATGTTGGTGTTCAGTTCATGACATGACAGCTTCCTTAGATTAACAAACAAGTCCAACAACGAGTGTCCAAAATATGTTTGGTCGAGAAGTATCGACAAAGCACCTTTTAAAGGATGGATTGATGAATCAATTGACAAAGGATATGAGGTTTCCTTTGTTCTTGGATAAGAAATGTAATTTGACGGGAAAATTACAAGCACGAAGACTAAAAGCAATCACGTTAGTTATGTAAAGATACTAGAAATGCAAAAATAAACTGGAAGATAAAAATAAATAACTAATGTTTATTGATTGATTGGCGTTATATTTAACAGTTACATCGACTCCATTAACTTGACAATTATATCAACTCATTTGTTCCAACACTTGGCCTCTGCATGTTGACGTTTTTGTTAATAAGAATTGAGTCTTCTTGTCGACCAATTGCACTTTACCGACTTATTATTACCAAAACTCGGCCACTAAATAAAAAAGGTTCTAACTTCCTGAAAAACAGACCTATAATTTCCCATTGTTCATATTATTCTCAATCAAACACCTAATCACTCTTCGACCCAAAAAAATAAAAACACCTAATCACTCATTGCTAAACTACACAACAACACTCCCAAACCAATAATGCTAGGGATTTTGCTGCCACACATAAGAAAAACTTGTTAGTCGCGAAAGCGCAATCCCACCCATAGCTAGAAACAAAAACATATATAATTGAATAGAGAGATTAACACACCTGTATTAAAATCCATCATTTTTTATGCGGAAAAATGATGATCCGAAGTACAAGTGCTTCTCCTCTATTACTTTATGTATCACTAGCTCAATGAGATGGTCACTCATCCTTAGTGTTTAGTAAATGCTCCTTATGTGAGGATAATTGTATGCATTAGGGTTAGAAGAGAGACTTAAGTATTATCTATAGAGTGTTTAGCTAGGTCCTCTCATTACGAGCCGGGTTTAACCTGGCCCATACTAGTCAGCCCCATATTATATCAATTAAGAAATTTTCTATCTAATTTTATAAATCAATTCGGTAAAACGGTAAATTACAATATCAATTAATGTAGCCTACATTAGAAAAACTCTTACAAAACTATCTCCCTAATTCATCTATGAATATTCTACAAGCTTCCGCTTGTTCGAATCTTCTGTTAGTGGATCCTAAAAAGCAGCCTCGCCATGAACGGCAAATTTAGGAATAATTAGCTGGTCGTAAGACACATCACAAGGCGGGTTACTATTATACCCAATCACGTCAATAGAGCTCCTTGATACATGATCATTTTTATTCAAGCTTTGTGCACTCTTCGGCATTGTGTCCTTTGGTTCTTTGAGGTTCGTCGAACTGGGTTTTCTGGGCTGCGTTTGGTAGAACACCTTGGACACGACCAGCTCTCCATCTCTCTCCTCTTCGCTTTTGCCGAGGTGGTATTGGTGCATCACCCAGTTGGTCTTCTCAGGCTTCCTTTGCCTCCCATAATTGTTGTAAAGCACAAGTATCTTCTTGAACCCTTTCACCACTCTGCCTGCGAGGACCGACCTTGTCTTACCCGTCTTGTGCCACCTCATCTCACTCTCATCAGCGTTCTTGTGCACTCTGCGCCGTTTCCTAGTCCCGGTGGCATATGCCTTCGCAGTCCGGTGGAAGAAGTGGCGGATTTGTCCGTCTTTGCTTACTCCTGCGTGATGCGCATAGAAAAGACACTCAAATGAGATTTTTAGAACATGGAAATTGAGTGTCATACACATGATTAGCTCATGTAATAAATAAAGATGATCTGAGTGGTAATTATATTTCCTACTATTCGACATTAGATTATCTACTATGCAAATGAATACTCGATCGGTTTAGTATTCAGTTTCAATATAAACTGTTGATTGTTGCACCCTTCTGTGGATATTTGCAATCGTCATTTTAGCTGTTGCATCCACATGTGGAGTGCCTGAATTTTAAGCTCCTCGTCAAAGTAAGTAAGAAAACACCAACTTATCGTGCAACATTAACATTTGCATGTAGACTCTACAATGTTTGGCCTGACATGAGGGGGGACCAGGTCATGCGACGGACACAAGCTAGACTTCGAAGCAAAAGATCCTAGATTTCATAGAAGAAGGAAAATCAATGTGGTGGATGAACAGGAAACTCCTAAGACCCCCAACAAGAAAATGGATGACAACTCGACCATCAACATGAGCATGAGAGCAGCTGAAGAGCAATTGATTGTATAGAAGGGAAAAATCTAAAGCTGAAATTCGAAATGTATCTTCCCCATAAATTTGTTCCATGCAGTTTCCTAACCTAAGCTAATTACTCAATGCAATTCATACGAATTAGAACCACTTTTTGGGACATGCTAAACAAAATCAAGCTAGCTTTTATTACATTGCATAACAAATTGACGCAGATGCAGTACAGAAGAGTTTCTCAAGCAATCTGATAGGCACTGGAGATGAGCTTAGAATTAGATTTCACATTCTTGAGCCAATCAGCAATAACTTTAGATCTGAGGGGAGTTAGTAGACCCATGATATCAAATCCTACTCTATGCATTTCTAAGTTGGGTAACTTGTTTGAGACCATTTTCAGTCTCAAAATAATCCGCTTGCAGGTGTTTCTCCGTGGTAATCTATTTTAGACTTGTTTTCATCACAATTTTGGCCCCTTTTTTTATGATTGTTCTTGCTTTAAATATTTTGATTATGCTCGATTTCTGAATTAGGCAGGGTTTCAAGGGTGTTTTCACCTGACTCTAGTTGTAAAGAACAGTGTTGAAAATTGGTGATCCATTTTCAACAAAATCTAGAGACATATTTCTTCATCAAGAAGTAGCTGAATGAAGGCAAGCAAGCAGTGGCTAAGGAAATGTCTATAGTCCATTAGATTTGTGTAGATTTGTCCAAAAAATCATCCCTGCAAAGCTCTATGATAGAGCTAGCTAAAGCTAAGAGCTACATAATAGAGATTTTTCCACGACTTAGTGGGTGCAATTTGGGAACCGGACATCTGGAGTGCCAAAACTTGACATGAGGAGATACTTGAGTGCCAAAAGTTAGGAAATGTATATTTAAGTGTCAAAATTGGAGCAAAATGTATCAGTTAAGTGCCAACAACGAGAAAATCCGATCAAAATGCTAACGTGTAATTTTTTCAGGGAGACAAGTGCAAAACGACATCGTTTTGCACACTAGCGTGGAAAGAAAAGCCAAAAATGATATCATTGTACCTCGTATTTGAATTTAAATATAAATATTAATTAAAATAAATTTAAAACTAAATTTAAAATAATAGATAAATAAATATTTTTTTTTTCAAAAGGAAGAGGACGTAGCAGGCGAGGGCTAAGCCCTCATTGTTGCCTCCCCATCGTTGCCAGGAAGGGCTAGTGACGGTGGGGGGAGGGTCAGTCGAGGTCGTTGGCCCTTAGTTAGGGGTCAATGACCTTGGCCGACTGATGGCGAGGGCCCATAAGTACTCACCTAGGTCTAGGACGAGGGTCATGACCCTGGCCGACTAGGATAAGGGCTGCAACTGGGTGGGGGATTGCCCCAATAGGCGGTGGCCCTTGGCTGGCCAGGGCAAGGGTTGGCAATCATAGCCAAATCTAGGGGAGGGTCGAGACCCTCGAGCCCTCACCATCGGTCGGCCAAGCTTACTAGCCCCGGCCGGGCCTCGGCGACCCGGATGACCCTCCCCCCATAGTTGCCGACCCTTCCTCGTGATGGTGGGGAAGCGACGGTGAGGGTGGGGAAGCGACGGCGAGGGCTCAGCCTTCGCTTATTGCCTCCTCCTTTTAAAAAAAAAATTTAAATATAAATTTCTCAATTTAATTAATATTTATAGTAAAAGTCAAAAATAAAAGACAAAACGATGTCGTTTTGGTTCTTCGTTGCTGACTCAGCTCTCCGATGTGCCACATAGGCAAGCTATATTATTGAAAAATTACTAAGTAGGATTTCTGACCACTTTCGCCGGACATGTTACTTAAGTATCCCATTTTTGAAAAAAAAATGGTATCTAAGCGTCACTTTCGTAATTTTGTCACTTTTGCACTTATTGACAAATATAACCTCTTTCATTATTTTAAGTGGTTATTCTATTCTGGGTGCTAAAGAACTTGCTATTCTTAACTCTTGGGTATTCCTCCATGTCAAGTTTTGGTACTTCAGGTATACTTTTGCCGTGCAATTTGCCTATAAATAGGCAAGGAGCCACTCATGCAAGAAGTCGTGGGGGAGTAGAACTAAGATAGCTTATGTACCATGAAATACTCCTCCATCACCAACACTTCTTGTACTACCCATTTTCATCAACTAGATAAACTATATCCCCTGACCTTTGTCCCTTGAGCTATCCTACCTTGTCCCTTATCCATCCATTACTAGATACATACTACACATATAGACACTTGCACATCATTAATAAAAAACTATCATCGATACCCTAACCATGCTACGGCGCACATTTAAATTTTCAACAACAAGCTTCTTTCTCTTAACGTAATGTTTTTGATAGTTCTGCTAGCTGCACTTTGAGTATCTCGTGCCGTTATGCATGTGGGCAAGTTCTTTTTGTGTTTTACACTGCTAACAGTAAGTCATAATTGATTTCTATTGTATAAATGTCAAGTCTGGTTTACACGAAATGTCTTGTTGTAGTATCACTTTGTATGTTCTCATCATCAATTTTGAAAGCATACAAACATTCAAATTCATACATGACATGCATTTACAACAGTTTTGTAAATTAAACTTACACGGACTGAAAAGATTATCAAAAATTAAAAGTCACTCCTATAATGATAACCAGAACTTTAAAATCCATTTCTACAAGACTTTTGTATGATAAACTTGAACATGATCAATTTGATGTTGTTGGAAATTGTGATCCATTTTCAACAAAATCTGAAAACTACTTGCTTAATCATGAAGAAAGAAGAGTCAAGAACGTGAACAACAATTAGTTAATATCCAGAGTAGCCTAGAGAACGAGCAGCAAATCTTTGGCTTGGAGGGTGTAGGCATGATGGAGGAAAATCCAGCTATAAAAGTCCTAGGTAGTGGCTGAATAAGATAAGAACGGTTGCAAGTTGATGGTTGGAGATGAGATGTAAAGAGAAGTCCAGACTATCTAAAGTTCTGGAGAAGACAATTGTTGCTAAACTGTGGCGGTGGAGACTCTATAAAAGTGCTGGGAATCATTCTTGTAAGAGTGTGTGAGGAGCATGAAAATAAACTTCATGTCATGTAGCTCCTACATCACATCTTCGCCAAACTATTTTGTTACACTAGTAAAATATCTTTGTCCCATGAACCTTGCCTATATTCCTCTATGTATACTACCCTTGTCCATTCCTCTACAAACTATAACCTACACACATACAGTTGCACAAATTCAAAAGACAAACTATCATCCATATCAAAACCATGCTTCCACGCACATTCAAATTTTCAATATGGTATTAGAGCTAGGTACATTTGGATGGTTTTGGGTGTTTGTCCTCACCATCCTCAACTAAAATCAAGGCTGAAGCCCAAACCCGAGCGAGAGCCAACAGTGCTAGAGTCGGACCTAGAGCCAAAGTTGGAGTTAGAGCCCGAGCTAACAACTACAACTAAGAGCATTTTGATGGCCTAAGACATATAGGACATTGTTGAAGAAAAGACATGCACATTTGAAGGTAATTGCAAGTGTTTCGACAAAAGGATGCAAGGGATTGTGGAACAAAGACTACATAAAAGGCATGGGACAAACTACTAGAGGAATTTCAAGGTGCGTCTGGGATTTTATGACACAATGTCTAGAGTATTCTGAAAATGGATCAAGGGGGAGTGTTGGAAATTGTGATTCATTTTCAACAAAATCTGGAAATTGCTTGCTTAATCATGAAGAAAGAAGAGTCAAGAACGTGAACAATAATTAGTTAATATCCAGAGCAGCCTAGAGTACAAGCAGCAAATCTCTAGCTTGGAGGTTGTATGCGTGATGCAAAGAAAGACAGCTATAAGAGCCCTAGGTGGTGGCTGAATAAGACGAGGACGGCTGCAAGTTGATGGCTGGAGATGAGCTGTAGAGAGAAGTCCAGACTATCGAAGGCGCTGGAGAAGACAATTGTTGCTAAACTATGGCGGTGGAGACTCTCTATGAAAGGGCTAGGAATCATTCTTGTAATAGTGTGTGAGAAAGCATGAAAATAAACTCCATATCATGTAGCTCCTTTACCACATCTCCATCAAACTATTTTATTATGTTAGATAAAATATATTTGTCCCATAAACCTTGCCTATATTCCTCTTTGTGTCCTACCCTTGTCTATTCCTCTATAAACTATAACCTACACGCATGCACAACTTCAAAAAACAAATTAACATCCATATCAAAATCATACTTCTCCACACGTTCAAATTTTCAACATGATATTAGAGCTAGGTACATTTGGATGGTTTTGGGCGTTTGTCCTCACCATCTTTAACTAAAATCAAGGACAGGGCCCAAGCTCGAGCGAGAGCCAACAGTGTTAGAGTCGGAGCAGAAGTCAGAGCTAAAGCTAGAGCCAAAGCTAGAGCCAGAGCCTAAGAGAGCCAGAGCTAGAGTCCAAGCTAACTATTACAATTAAGAGCTTTTTGATGGCCCGATACATATGGGACATCATTGAACAAAAGAAATGCACATTTGAAGGTTGGTGCAAGTGTTTTGACAAAAGGATGCAAGGGATCGTGGAACGAAGACGGCATAAAAGGCATGGAACAAACTACTAGAGAAATTTCAAGGTACATCCGAGACTTTATGACACAATGTCTGGAGTATTCCGAAAATGGATCAAGGGAGAGTGTTGGAAATTGTGATCCATTTTCAACAAAATCGGGAAACTACTCGCTTAACCATGAAGAAAGAAGAGTCAAGAACGTGAACAACAATTAATTAATATCTAGAGAGCCTAGAGAATGAGCAGCAAATCTCTAGCTTGGATGTTGTATGTGTGACGCAAGAAAAGCCAACTATAAGAGTCCTAGGTGGTGGCTAAATCAGATAAGAGCGGCTGCAAGTTGATGACTGGAGATGAGTTGTAAAGAGAAGTCCAGACTATCTAAGGCAGTGGAGAAGACAATTGTTGCTGAACTATGGTGGTGGAAACTCTATAAAAGCGTTAGGAATCATTCTTATAAGAGCGTGTGAGGAGCATGAAAATAAACTCCATATCATGTGCTCCAACATCATACTTCCGCCAAACTATTTTGTTAAGCTAGATAAAATATCTTTGTCCCATAAACCTTGCCTATATTCCTCTATGTGCCCTACCCTAGTCCATTCCTCTACAAACTATAACCTACACACATACACTTGCACAAATTCAAAAGACAAACTATCATCCATATCAAAACCATGCTTTCGCGCACATTCAAATTTTCAACATGGCATCAGAGTTAGGTACATTTGGATGGTTTTGGGCGTTTGTCATCACCATCCTTAACTAAAATCAAGACTAGAGCCCAAGCCCGAGCAAGAGCTAATAGCTCTAGAGTTGAAGCTGGAGCCAGAGCCTATGAGAGCCAGAGCTAAAGCCCCAGCTAACAACTACAACTAAGAGCATTTTGATGTCCTGAGACATATGGGACATCGTTGAAGAAAAGAAAGGCACATTTGAAGGTAGGTGCAAGTGTTTCGACAAAAAGATGCAAGGAATCGTGGAACAAAGACAGCATAAAAAGCATGTGACAAATTACAAGGTACGTCGAGACTTTATGACACAATTTCGAGAGTATTCTGAAAATGGATCAAGGGGGATTTTTGGAAATTGTGATCCAATTTCAACAAAATCTGGAAACTACTCAATCATGAAGAAAGAAGAGTCAAAAACACGAACAACAATTAGTTAATATCCAGAGCAGCCTAGAGAACGAGCAGCAAATCTCTAGCTTGGAGGTTGTATGTGTGATGCAAGAAAAGCCAGCTATAATAGTCCTAGGCAGCGGCTGAATAAGACAAGAACGGCTGCAAGTTGATGGCTGGAGATGACCTGTAAAGGGAAGTCCAAACTAGTGAAGGCGGTGGAGAAGACAATTGTTGCTAAACTATGGTGGTGGAGACTCTCTATAAAAGGGCTAGAAATCATTCTTGTAAAAACGTGTAAGGAGCTTGAAAATAAACTCCATATCATGTAGCTCCTACACCATATCTCCACCACAATATTTTGTTAAGCTAGATAAAATATCTTTGTCCCATAAACCTTGCCTATATTCCTCTATGTATCCTACCCTTGTCCATTCCTCTACAAACTATAACCAACACACATACACTTGCACAAATTCAAAGCACAAACTATTATTCATATCAAAATCATGCTTCCACACATTTTCAAATTTTCAATAGATGTTCTATATTAAACTGATTTGTTGAGGAATAAGACTCTCGAACAAGAAAGGTGATTTGGGATTGAGCAGTATGCTTGACAATCTTGAAAGCGCTCATTAAAAAGAAATCACAGCCACATAATTATAAAAACTTTTGTTCTGTGAAAGGTTTACCTAAAAACTGATGGCACATGAAGAGCAATGTCCCTATCATGAAGAGATGAGAATAATTGGACTAAGTTCCAACTAGAAGAGAGGAGACACATTGATGTTCCAATCAATAAAAGACCATAATATGTGCAACAATATCTTGTAAGTGCAACTACTTCTTCATTAGTACACAATTCCCCGACCAAAGATGTCCACTTTACCCCAGAACAAGCTTGAACATCATCAAACGAACTCCCAACAGAGATACATTTTCCAGTATATCTTGGAACTATGCGAACACGATCCTAAACTGCCAAATCTGAAACCAGAAGTTGTATACTCTTTGTGGACAATTCAAGTATTTGATTATCTAAGATGTTGATACACCAAAGAAAATTATACTTTCTTGAATCAAATCGTATAAAGGCACAATTTCCTTTGTGCGTGCCATGACTATAAGTTGATATTGTGCATATTTACATTTATGTCTAAGATATCTGTCTTAATAACTGATTAAACCTCTTTAGACTTACTTACGAAAAAGAATTTGGGTCGAAAGGATATGCATCTTTTCCTCTAAATTAAAGATTAGGCAGAGGAATTACTCCCATTGCACAGTCCAAACATCCAAAAAGGCCAAAAGAAATGAAAAATTAAAGGAAAAAAAATTCTTTCTATAAATATAGGATTGATAACATTTAGAGTAACACATTAACTATCGTGAAATCATTCAAAGGGCAATGTTATTCCAGAATTACCCGGAAGTCTCTCCGGGTGTGTAGAACAAATCCCATCATCTCCTTCCAATGTGGTAATGAACTGATCAATGAGAAAATGAATCTTCCTCACGTCCCCCATTATCTTCGCTTCCAAATGCTCCAAGATTTCTTGGTCAGTCGGATCAAACTTCACTCCCGCTGGTAGTCCCACCAAATCATGAACAATCTCCCTCTACACAACAATAATTTCATAATTGCACAGATCCTAAATGACAAAAAAAATAAAACCCTCGAGAGGAAACTAAATATACAATACAAAACCAAAACAAAAAGAAAAAGAAAGTGATAAATACCTGATCAAATAATGGGAAGCTGTGGCCACATGATGGGCATGCTATGGTGGGAAGAAGAGTGTTGTCGTCATCCTCATCTTCATCCCTAGGGTTACAACTTGCTGGGATTATGGCTCTTACATCTTCCGTTTGCCACGTCATTTCTTTTCTGTTCTTCTCTGGCTCTCTTGCACATCCCACACCAAGATTTTATCTATTTTCTTAGGCTCCAAACTCAAGTTTAGGCGACACCTCTACTAATTACTGCATACAAAAAAGAGGTTTTTAATCTTACTAAACGGAACAGTTTAGAGATTTCGGTTCTTCTAGAGACTATCCTCTGTGAGAGAGAGAGAGAGACAGACAGAGACAGAGAGAGCTTTTTATGAGGAGAGAGGTGGGAGAGAGAAGGGGATTATATTAATAGAGGACATTAATGTGTGAAAAAAAGAATTTCTTGGACGTCAAGTTTGGTTTACAGTACGTACATGCGCGCGTGCTGCAGACTTAGACCCTGTTCCTCGATCAGGTTTTGTTTGATTTAATATGAACGTGGATCCTTTTTATTACTTTTTGTTGACTAGTACGAGCTTTAGTAAATATTCGTGGAAAAGCCAGAGAAAAGAAGAAAGTTATCTTTTTGACCAAAAAAGAAAAGCAAGAAAGTTAAAAGCGAAAGGATGTTAATGTATGAGAGAGAGAGAGAGAGAGAGAGAGAGAGAGAGAGAGTGGATGCGGTGTCCTAATCAAGAGTGGCCTTGAAGTTAAGTATAGATGCATGAAACTTACCAACCAACGATGAATACGACTACGAGCGTTGCTTGGAACAACCAGCATGTTCAGATGGGCTTATTTTGATCCATAAGCCAAGCAATTCCATTTCTAGTCTAAACAAAAAGGGATCGGTATTTCAAAATTTGGAAAACATTTGAGATGGCTTTGAATGTTTTGTGTGGAGCTCAAGGATGCCGTCGATGGACTTGTTTGCCGCTATTGACAAAGCTTGACATGCCAACAATTCCGGAAAGAGAGAGAGAGAGAGTTCAATGGTACGGCGGGGTCGATGTAGTGCAGCTAGAGCTGGTTGGAGATGGTGGCGACAAAGGGGATTGGATTGGTTGACAAATCCGTCTATAAAGAAGAAAAGGATGAATTTTTGCATTTAGAGAGGTATGACTAACAAGGAGATAAACTGTACGTGCAAAATATATTTTCAAAATTATGTAAGTCTAAGTAAAGTTAGATCCTATTTACTTTCATTGGCTATTGAACACATCGAATTCTCTTGATATTACATCATCTTAAGGTCATATCCAATAATATCTACATATTTTTTCCCAACTTTTTAAGGGTAATTTTAAATTTTCGTGAGAAAGCCAATGAATATTTCATTTGCATAGGGAAAGTAACCTTTTAATGTCAGCTACTGACCAACCACAAGAATACATTAATAATTATTTCAATCTCATCGGGCAGAGAGGGAAATGTTTTTCTTACATTCAAATGCTCAATCGAAAACTTAAACCACGTTATGGTCGTTTTCCTATCAGGAAAAGATCTGATAAATTCCTCTTATGAAGCTCGATCTAAAATAATTACTTTCATAGGTGAAATCATATGGTAATCAAGTTGCATACTATGCAATACTTATCTTCTTTGTAAATTTACTAAACTCGCACAACCGAGACAAACAATTGCGAGGTATGTGCTCGTCGCTTCCGAGGAAGCAGTTGCAGAGAGCGAGGAATGAGGAGGAGACTGGCTGTCTGAATCGCAGAGCCCTTGGATCCGCCGACGAATAGCGTGTGGACGACAACTTCTTAAGAAAGTCGGTCCTCAGCTTCTAAAGGAAGCCACGCGCCCAAGAGAGAGAAGGCTTATGCGGTAAGCTTGGTGAGAACGACCAATTCAACGTATGGATTAGGGATTTCGTTCCGAAGTTTCTTCAATAGGAGGGTCCCCCCCATAGACTCCAATTCTTTTTGACTTCTGGACGCGCAAGATAGACACGATAAAATGACAGATCATCATTCGGGTGTCTGGCTCCATCAGTTTTGCGGAAAATATGATTTGATGGTATTATCCCGAAAAAATTAATAAATTTTTAATAAATCTTCTTTTTTTTTTTTTTCTTCTTTTTTGGCCGATTGACGGCTTTGACGACAGGCCACAAGCAAGCTCGAGTCTCATCGGATTCGACAAGTTTAGCGGCGCTCGAGCCTCACCTAAGGTGGCTAGAGCCTCAACAACCTTTGGCGACCTTAGGTGAGGTTGGAGCCCCTCCTAGCTCGTTGGATTTGGCAATGCTCGAGCTTACCCGATGGCCTTGAGTGAGAGCTCAAGCCTCGCCGAAATTTAGCAAAGTTCAAACTCACTTGTGGCTGGTTGCCAACCCATGCCATGGCCCACAACTAGCCGAAGAAGAAGAGAACAAAAGAAAGCAAAATATTTAAAAATAAAAATTAAGAATTCAAAAAAAAAAAAAAAAAGAGGAAGAGGTATTTGGTGAAAGAAAGTGCTTGGTGTAGAAGTGAAAGAAAGAGAATAATAAATATCTTCCGTTTTCTGAAAAACGAAAAACATTTTCCTCATATTTTAGAGTGTTTTTTTTTTTTTCCATTGGCGCCTTGACTAGTTTATTTTTTTGCGAATTGAACGCCGAAATATCCATAACAAGTTTTTCTAAAAATTATTTTCCGTTAAACAATCGGAGTCTTAGTATTCATATGAAACTTCGTCAATAAATAAATTTGGACGATTGAGTCTTTCCATTTGAGAATTGCCGAAAATACGAGGAGATATTATCATTGCACCGTTCCTCTCCTATATGTTTAGATTGACAAAAGGAGCATGTCGTTTTTCCAGTAAGATGACACATGTTGGGTTATACTTAATATATAGCGCAGAACACTATTTATCGAAAGTTTAAAAGGTAGGACAATGACGGGCGTCATAATTTATGTCTGAAATGTGCGAGGGGAAACCCATAAGTGCATGAATGGAACATTTCTATGATAAGAAGGGAACTCCATAGGACACGGTTTCCTCCCCATAAGTGCATGAATAGAACATTTCTATGATAAGAAAGGAACTCCATAGGACACGGTTTCCTCCCTTACTTGGGAGCTTATAGTTTCATGCTTTATTTCACTCCGCAATGGGGCTTCTTTTGACCCTTCTCTCACAGTACTACTTCGATATAGGTCACCCCGGAATATTTAGTCTTGCAAGATGGTTCTTGCTTATTAACATGGGAATGCATGTGGATAATGTCCACTTTGATTTCGAAAAGGTCTTGGGTCGTAAGATGGGCCATTTGGATGTCGTGGGAAGTCGAATTTGTTGTTTTGGATGACAAGCGTCGCTGAATCAAGCAAACACAATCGTCCATGATTTCCTACGTATAGAAAAAAACTTCAATTGCATTCCTTTTAACTCAGAAATTTTTATCCGTCAATCAGACTCTAAGCTTGTTCCAATACCGAAATTGCATTGTACATCTAGAATAGGCCTAAGAAGACATGATCCCAAGTGAATACTTGACATGTCCCGCCTCTTCTAGGAGGGGTAAGATGCTGGTAGAAGAAATGGTTAAAGATCCACACCCAAGTTCCATAGCCTTGGGTCCACTATCCCAACCTTGATTTTCCTATCCTCATAGAGAAAAGTCCATCCCTTTTTGGACCGGTCGTAGGCGAAGTACCTAGCTTTTTCGATTTGGCAGTTCGATCTATGGTTTGTCATTGAAATGTTCCCGGAAATTCTTGCTTCCATTGGATCATTCATATCTATATGCATTAGGATCCCTAGTCATATATCTCTCCATAATATTGACGATTTTTTGCATATGTGCTAAAATCTCTCATTATCACAGAAGATCCTTAAAAAAAAAAAAAAGAGAGAGTTTATATCGAGCAAAATACGTACTTCGACTTTCTTGTGTTAAAACTTTCGCTTGTAAACACAAAAGGACCTCTGTCAAAAAAAAAAAAAAAAAACACAAAAGGACCGTATGCACTTTTTTATATTATCAAATAATCATAACAATTCTTTATTATACCATGGTATTTGATTCGCCAAATACATCATTGTTTTTATCCTTCAATAAAAAGATTCATTCATTTAATTGGTACCATCCAACCGAATCCAATTCCATTTTGTTTACTAATTCAATTTTATTTTCTAAGTTAAAAATCATTTCTTCTTATCTTTTGTAATTTTTTCTATTTGATTCTTGGTTGTGCCAGTTCTATCAACCAGATCTTTCAATTTTTTTTCTTCTATCAAAGAAGAATATGTCAAATCCATAAATTGAATTTGAGATGACTTATTTACACCCCTTTACGTTATTTTTACTTTATTCGGACATGAAGAATCTTACATATTCACAGGTTCCATTGTTCCCATATCGCACCATTGGGACTTCCTATTTGATAGTATCGAAAGGCCTAATTCATTGGGACTTCCCTATAAGGAGTGTGAGAGCAAAACATTTCGGGCATACCTCAAGAAGTACCAATCTCCCTAGGCAAATATTTTTCTGCACACTACAAGCGGCGGATAAAAGGCATAGTGAATCACTAGTAGTAGGAAGATGCCCACGGGCAAACATTTTGCAGGAATGAGAAGTGGGCAAAGAGAAATTGGCCACATTAGAATTACCTTCTAGGGAGGTCTGTATGATATCCAAAAACTACTCAGCAACAATCGAACAAGTGAGGAATGTTGACATGAACCAGAGAAAGTTGGATAAAGTTGAATCTAAATGTTGGCTAGATAATTGTCCTATAATAAGAGTAATTATGAACCCTATAGACCATCCACATGGACGTGGTAAGGGTGTAGTAGGCAACCTGATGGACTTCATTGGTCGAGGACTACCTGAATGAAGGGGTCGTCATAAATCAAAGTTGGAATCTCTTGATTCTATTTTAACTTGAATCATAATAAGTGTAAAATGTACTGAAACAGATTATTCTAAAGATTAATAGTAATTTCCCCACTTTGAGATCCAAAGTTCAATTCTTTCTCTTCTGAGCCGAAAGTTAGCCACTGTGTAATTATCTATTTGATTGCAAGATAGGTGTTTGTGAAGCTCCTTAGTCAATGGTCAAGAACGACCCCAGGGATAGGAGGAGATCCGATCACGCTAATGTTAGGTAAACGAGTTTTTTGGTTTTTTTGGTTTTGAGGTCAATTGATAAAATTATTACATCATTTGAGACTGATTTGGTTTTTTATTATTGAACACCTACTATCGGAACTCAATATGTATAAAAAAAAAAAAACGATGATTTATAAAGGTTGACAACAATCTATAATGACTAAGAACATAACATCGTAAATTTGAATTTGAATTACAATATTTACAAAGTTGTTGACGCCTAAATATTTGTGGATAAATTGTTATTGCATGTCTGAAAAAAAAAAAAAAAAAAAAAAACCAAGGGATCGAGTTCATTGATAAGGCTGTAATTCGACCCCTAACAAAAAATTGATTGATTCTGCACCATCTTGGACCTGATTTCATTTATCTGCATTTAGAAACTAGGAGCATCATAGTAAAAAAGAATTAGTGATCATGAATTTTATAAATAAAAAAATTAGGAATCAAATTATCTGACAACAGTGAAATTCAATCCGTCAGCAAAAACACCGACCTTGCACGATTTTGCATTCATTTCATTGCGTCTGGTGATTAGAGACAAGGTAATTTTTAATACCTCAGGCCCAACACAAGAAGATTTGGAACGACGGAACTCCTAAGGCTCTCAAAGCTCGAAGGAACTCTTGGTGCCCCTGCCCCCACTCAGTCCCATCACCTTGACTTTACATTTGCCATGAAATTGGACTAAACAAAGGTCAAAATTTGGCTAAAGGAAGTAGGAGCTGCGATTGAAATCCAAAGCAAAGGAGAGAGGCTGAATGCAATTAAGCAAAAGCCAATGGGACCAAATTGCAAAATTCACCCAAATACTTGCAAGGCCAGATGGGGCATCTAAAATATGATTTTTTTTTTTTTTGTCAACAATTGAGCAAAATTTCAGTTGAAATTGAGAACCAAAGACCAGAAAATGAGCCAAGGGTCAAATTAGAGCAAAATGAGCAATAGGCGATTTATCCCAATTGGTGGTCGGAGAGTAGTCAAAATCCGAGTGACAGTAGTCAAAAAATTTTAGGTGGTGAGTAGCTAGTTATGGCTTGGGAAAGAAAGAGCATTCGAGAAAAATTAGGAAATAGCAAACCAAATAACATGTAGGTAAAACTAGCCATATTGTAGTTTTTAGGTGTTGAGTGGCTAGTCATGGCCTGGGAATAAATATTAGCTGTAGTTCGGATTCGAGTATGGTATACTGTAAGTCCACTTACCAAGCAGCTCGTGTTACCCGGTACCCACGCTAGAATCCAAAATTTTTTAGAAAATATTTGGAGCTCTCTCTTGCTGGGCCCCACCAGAGAAAAACTCTCTCCCTCTCTCGATTTTGAATTCCAGCATGAAAGTCTCCCTCTTCATTAATTGCGTGCGCTCTCTCTTTCTTCCGCCACAGGCCTTCTCTTTTCTCTTCTTCCCCCCCCTCTCTCTCTCTCTTCCTTGTTTTTTTTTTTTTTTCAAAAATCTCCTGCACACACGTCAACTCTCTCTACTTCCACTGTCTCGCAAGTAGTGAACCAAGCCTACTCTCTCTCTCGCTTCCGTGAGCCGTTGCCGCTCCTGCTAGAAGCGAGCGACGACTGCCGCCGCCGCGATCCTCAACTGGCCATCGTCAAGCACGGTCTGGTTCAAGCAGAGTACAAGTTTGAGAGGCTACGTCTGTGAAAGAAAGACTTCAAGCACGGTCTAGCCCTTAAACAACTTGTTCAAAGGAAAGACTAGTTCAAGTCCTGAAGTCGAGGTCCGAGGGCTCGTTTTGGAGTGTTGACAAGGTGACTCATTTGGCTTCTATCTCGGTTCGGCGTCCATTGCCGGTTGCCACTGCCAATTCACGCAACAAAAAAGCGAACGAAGCCCTCTCTCTCTCTCTCTCTCTTCAAGAGCCGTTGCCGGTCACATCCCGAGCTCAGATCCACCGCCTCCGGCACGTCACCTCCACCCCCACCTCTGCCGTCGCCTCTGCTGGAGTACATTTGTTATGCTATTACTTTGAGTCCCTTATTTTTCTACGTCGAGCCTCTGCCGGAGTATTACTGACTGGTTCAAAAGAAACGAGTTCGGGTTTCTTGTCTATCTGGGGTCAAGTGTAATTTTTTTTCCCACTTTATGACTTTCGTAGCTCTGTTTGAGCTAGTTATCCCTCCATGAGCGAGAGAGCAGACAGAATGGCAACGTGTATGCATGTTTCAGTTAGTTTGAGTATATCGTAATAGTTGTGTAAGACAATATTTGAGTGTTATACTTATATCGCAATTTAGTATAACGAGTGTCTTTTAATTGTCTATTACAATTCTCAAGTATCACCACCACAACGTTTCCACATACCATACAAGTGGTATTAGAGCAAAGGGTCGCATACCCTACAAATGGATCGGAGTAGTGACTTTCTTTAATCCCTTTTCATCTTTGTTTTCATTACCGAGTAGTTTATGAAGTGGCTAAAGTGTTCCCTCAGTTTTGCCAACAGTGTGTATATTGCGGTAGGTTTTTCATCCGACTTTAAACCCTTATCAGCGGAATTCCGGTTGCTGTTCCAGAGACTCCACGGGAGTTTGTGTAATTTAATCAATTTTATATCTCTAGAGGCTGAAATTAGAAGAGTCGTATCAACAGAATAGATGTAAGGGTACTTGGGATGAACTCACTGCAGTTGGAGCTCGATTTGGCACTGGCTAAAACCTCAGTGTCTTGGGTATAATGGTGGCAACTGCAAATTTAGTGCTTACAATAGGTGGCGAGGGATACCAACAAGGAGCTCCAAGAAGGATCGAAAATTCAAGCTGGTAAGTTGTGAAGCAACTGGCCTCCCGATCACCACTCAGTTTGGTAAGGATTATACAGTCGCAGACAGAGATCATCCAACAGATTTTCTATAACACTAATTCAATTTCCACCAAATCGTAATACATCTACCAACTGCCATTTCAACTTCCAAACTTGTGGACGAACACCCCAAACAACCTATTATGTATTAATGTAAAAAATAGAGTACACTTGTTCAACGAAAGAAGATTCGAACAGCATTATTTGCAACAATAAATTGGACAAAAAAAGGTATGGCTTATTCATGGTGGCCAAGTCTAAAGCCTCTGATTCAGCCGTTGGATAACTTAACACGTGCAAATTAACTAAGTGACCGCAAGAGTGAGGGACAGCTCACGGTGAGGGGCACTCGAATTATGTTGCGGTTGGGACTGGATTGGCGTCGCTCGCTGAATAGAGGCACGATGAACAGTGTTATTGAGCCCAAAGTTTCGCGGTGTTGTCAAGACGAGTTAGACTTCACAGCAGAGATGAAAGTTGCTACTATAGAGTCACGGCTAGGGCAACAATTATGCTCGATCAACACTGAGTTAGCAACAGATAAACCTGTAAAACAAGGCTCGGGTTTGGTGAAGAAACAGAGCAGCGGAACAGCAATCAGAAGGACTGCACTAAGGCAGAAGGAGTTTCACCTGAAATCATTAAGGCTAGGCTGGGTATGCTGGAACTAGCTGTTAGCTGGGTTCACTCCTATGCGGAAAGCCCAATGAGTTGCAAGCCCAAAAATGGCTTGAGCCCATATGATAAGTTATATGGAGAAATAAGGTTTCTCATTATCTTTAAAGTGGTAGCCGCAAAAAGACATAGTAACAAGAGAAAAAGAGAAAGCGGAAAATCTGGGGGTTGGGACAAAATCTTATTTACATCAAGTTGGCATCGGAGGTCGATTCGTGGTCCGATTGAGCTGAAATTTCGTCAGCATGTTCGTGGCGCAATCTTATGGAATCTGAATGATTTGATTTTCGTTTGAAGCTCCTTACATTAGGTTTTTCGTAGATTGATCAAAACTTGCGTTTTTGGTCAAATTTATCCTTGATCTCTAGTGAAATTTATGTGTATTACCAAGAATTATGTTCTTGAGGTCTTTGCTGTTATGTACCTCTAGTATTTGCTAATGTTGAGTGTCATTATTGTCATCAGAAGGGACATATTCAGAGGTTTTGTCGCCAGTTAAAAAGGGAGAAACAAAAGGAGAAAGGTAAAGAGAAGAAAAGTGATAATGATAGTGATGACAATTGTGTTGCTGCACTTAAAGAAAACTTTATCATTAATTTTTATGGTGATGTGGTAAATTTTGCATCTCATGAGACTAGTTGGGTAATTGATAGTGGTGCATCTATTCATGTTACGTCTCGTAGGGATTTCTTTACATCATTCAGGTAAGGTGACTTCGGATCTGTGAAGATGGGAAACAATGGGCTAGCTCAAGTTGTAGGCATCGATGATGTGTGCCTAGAAACCGTCAATGTCACAAGGTTAGTATTGAATAATGTTAAACATATACTTGATATCCGCTTGAATTTGATTTCTATAGGCAAGTTGGATGATGAGGGGTATCAAGCACCTTCAAGTAATGGTCAATGGAAGCTCACCAAAGGTTCTCTTGTTGTGGCTAGAGGTGAAAAAAATTCTTCGTTGTACCTTATGTAGGCAAAGTTATCCACAGACAAAATTAATGCAGTAGACAACGAAGATACAACTGAGTTATGGCATAAGAGGTTCAGTCACATTAGTGAGAAGGGTTTATCAATATTGGCCAAGAAGAAGCTCCTTTCAAGATTGAAAAGTTTGGTGCTAAAGAAGTGTACTCACTGTTTAGTTGGAAAACAGAAGAGAGTTGCATTTAAAAGCTCCCCTCCTTCAAGAAAGTTAGGTATACTGAATTTAGTGCATTATGATGTTTGCAGTCCTTTGAAAACAAAATCACTTAGTGACTCTCTTTATTTTGTTACCTTCATAGATGATTTTTCAAGGAAAATTTGGATTCATACTTGAAAACTAAAGATCAAGTATTAGATGCTTTTAAGCAATTTCAAGTTTCAGTTGAGAGACAAACTGGAAAGAAATTGAAATGCATCAAAACTGATAATGGGGGAGAGTATATTGGACCTTTTGATGAATATTGCAGACAACAAGGTATTCAACATCAAAAAACACCTTCCAAGATGACTCAGTTAAATGGCTTAGCTAAGAGAATGAACAGAACACTGGTTGAAATGGTAAGATACTTACTTTCACAGTCAAAGCTAATTGGATCCTTTTGGGGTGAGGCTTTAAGTATAGTTGTGCATGTATCAAATCTTACTCGATGCGTTCTTTTAGAGTTTGATGTTCCTAATAGAATTTGAACAGGCAAAGATGTTTCTTATGATTATTTGCGTGTCTTTGGGTGCAAAGCATTTGTGCATATTCCCAAAGATGAGAGGTCTAAACTTGATGTGAAAAAACGATAGTGCATATTTATTGGTTATGGACAGGATATGCTTGGCTACAAATTTTATGATCCGGTTGAAAAGAAAATTGTAAGAAGCAGAGACGTTGTGTTTATGGAAGATCAAACAATAGAGGATATTGAGAAAGCAGAGATGATTACAGCACCACATATGAGTGATAATTTGGTTGATTTGGATCCAGTTCATCTTACAAATATTCCTACACATGTTGATGAAGAGCAGTAGGAAGTCAATGTTCCAAATAACACGCATGTTCCTGAACATGTTGAAACATATAATACTATTCCTGAACCAGAGGCTCAATTAGATGTTCCACTGGATGTTCCAGTCCGGAGATCCGTTAGAGACCGATGACCTTCCACCAGGTATTCTGAAGATGAGTATGTATTATTGACTGATGCATGTGAACTAGAGTGCTATGCAGAAGTAATAGAAGATGAGTACAAAAGCAATTGGTTTGATGCTATGTGAGATGAGATGCTGTCACTTTATGATAATCATACTTTTGAGTTGGTGAAGTTACCTAAATGTAAAAGAGCTTTGAAGAATAAGTGGGTATATAGGTTGAAGCAAGATGAACATACTTCACAACCACGATACAAAGCTAGATTGGTTGTTAAGGGAATCGGTCAGAGAAAGGGTATTGATTTTGATGATATATTTTCTCCGATAGTGAAAATGTCTTCTATCCGTGTGATACTAGGCTCGGCAGCTACCCTAAATTTGGAAATTGAGCAAATGGATGTCAAAATAGCCTTCCTACATGGTGACTTGGAGGAAGAGATATACATGGAATAACCTAAGGGTTTTAAAGTGAAATGAAAAGAGAATTATGTGTACAAATTGAAGAAAAGTCTCTATGGCCTAAAACAAGCATCGAGGCAGTGGTACAAAAAGTTTGTGTAAGTTATAACAGAACAGGGTTATAAGAAGACTTCCTCAGATAACTGTGTGTTTGTCCAAAAATTTTCTGATGATGACTTTATCATTCTCTTGCTTTATATTGATGATATGCTGATTGTTGGCAGGGATGATTCAAGAATTGAGTTATTGAAGAATCAGCTAAGCAAGTCTTTTGCCATGAAAGACTTGGACTCGGCGAAACATATTCTTTGCTGCTATGTACCTCTAGTATTTGCTAGAGAAGAACATTGTTCGCCCAATTTTGTTGATAGTGAAGATTTTCGACTGAACTCCGGTCCCGTGGTTTTTGATCTCTTCACATCGAGGAGGTTTTCCACGTTAAAAAAAAAAAAAATTCGTCTTGTATTCGCATGCTTGGTATTTATTTTACTCTACTATATCGATTCCTATTAGGTTTATCCAAGAGGGGAGATTATTTTATTCCGCTGCGTTAATTCGATATTGTTCGAATTGTTATCATTCTCCCATCACTGGCGACTAATGCGTTGGGGATTCGTCAGGGTTTGGCCTGAGGAATTCCAGATAGCCCGGCAAGGAAGAAATAGGGACAGCGACTTGCTTCAGTCAGCAGATGAAACAGAAGCCTAAATAAATCCCCTTTCATTTCGCTCTTCAAGAGGAGTGCTCAAGTTATTTGACATGCATTGTCTATGTCATCTCTATTATGCCATTGTTAACAAGAATTTCTCATTTTGCTAGCGAGAGAGAACCTGTCAGGGAATGGCGTGGCATTGCGTGACGTGAGAATTGGCGGCGGCAACTGGCCATGGATGCCGAACCGAGATAGAAGCCAAATGGGTCACCTTGCCAAAACTCCAAAATGAGTCCTCGGGCCTCGGCTTCGAGACTTGAACCAGTCTTTCCTCAGAACAAGTTGCTTAGGGGCTAGACCATGCTTGATGTCTCTGTTTCACAAACGCGGACTCTAAAACTTGTACTTTTCTTGAGCCGGACCGTGCTTGATGATGGTCGGCTGAGGATCGCAACGGCGGTGGTTGTCGCTCACTTCTAGCGAGAATGGCAGCGGCTCACGGAAGCAAGAGAGAGTAGGCTTCGTTCGTTTCTTGCGAGATAAAGAGGAGGGAGAGAGAGTTGAGGTGTGTGAGGGAGATTTTTGAAAAAAAAGGAAGATTTTTTTTTTTTTTTTGGGGGAGGAGAGAGGGCACTCAATTAATGAACAGAGAGACTTTCACGCTGGAATTCAAATTGGAGAGAGACTTTCTCTCTAGCAGAGCTCAGCAAGAGAGAGAGAGAGAGCCAACTATTTTCCAAAAGAATTCGGATTTCAACGTGGGCACCGGATGAGACGTATCGTCCGGTGAGTAATTCGGATTATACCATAATGAAATGCGAGCTACAGTTAATATTTTCTCATGGCCTGGCTTTGAGAAAAACTAGGAAATGGTGAACTAAATAACATATTGTAGGTTAAACTAGGTATGTTCTAGTTTAATAAAGGCTTGATGACGTCCCTTGATTAATCCAAATTTTGCGAGGGTGAGGGCGTGAAGAGTGCACCAAGATAAGCCCACGAATGCAGAAAGCCCAGAGATTCTGTTGAAGGTAGTCGATCACTAGTGAAGAAAAGCGAGACTTCTTGAAAGAAATGAGGAAAGTTCGAGGCAAACCATGACTCGGGCAGGAAATTAGGATATCTCCAGTTGGAGTAGATGTCAAGGGAGTGGGCAAGAGAGGTCCAGGAATTGAGTTTCGTAGGCTAACAAAAACCTTTGTGGTCAGCTGTCTTCTCTGCATGTTCCTCTTTCTAGCTCGAAAGAAACAATTTCCATCACCATTTAGAGGGAATTTTTTTTTTTTTCTTGGGCAAGGACCACGGGATTCATCAAATGGGAGTCGAGGTGAGGGTTCTATTTCCTTTTTCACTTGAATTTAATGAGAAAAATGAAAACAATCATCGTGGTATGGTCACTAGCTGCTGTCTTTTACTGGTATGAAGTTATCCCTAGCCTAAACTTGTTTCACTTGCAAATGGCATGCTGATAGAGGTTGTCAGTGAACTCTAAGCGTGTACCATGCTAGTTTAAGACGCTATGGATGTATACAAGCTCTTTGGGTGGATTGAACGGGTTGTGTATGCAAGCCATATGTGCATTATGCACAATTAATTACTGTGCATGCTACAAATAAGTGAGTATGTTGGCTATGGTGCAAAACCCTTGTAACGTGCGAGTTTTATGAGCGTTATGGACATGAGTTGTGAATGAATGGATAAATACGAGTTTGTGACATGTGTATACAAGTGGTGTATACCTGCTGTAAATGTCTATGTATGAGAGGTGTGAATGTCATGTGGATGCTGTCCAGCCGAACAGTGGGTGTCGAATGGGTTGGAATGCTTGCTGTCCAAGTTGTGCTTGTCGTGCTCTCGAGTTGCTCATGTATGAATGCAATTCTTGACTGTCGCATTTTGTCAAACAATTTGAGTGCGTTCTAGGAATTACGCTTTTCACAGCAAATTTCTGCGCTTTTCAACTTTAAATTTGTCACACCCCAAAAACTATAGGGATGGGGTGACATGGCCGTCCTTCATTCTAAAGAACGTAGCCTAAAACCATACCCAAAGACAACTTGCAAAAGGTTCCCATCGATAGCACTGTAACTTTACTAGTTGTTAACTAATGAATCTAAAAAGATTGGGAAAGAGAAGTGTGAGCAACTATAGTTCAATGAGTATTACATATCGAATCATATACGTGTTATTTCATTTCAACAAGCTTTATATAATTCAAAAAATACTCGTTAAAATCATCCATAAACATCAATGGTTAAGTCTATTGATCAATCTAATCGAAATCACACACTAGTGGTCTATCCATAGATCCATCTTATATCAAAACACACGCCCATCTGATCAATCTCATAACCCATCACATGTCAAGGCCCTAAAGGTGACTCCCAAGAGACCACGTCATCATGTAGCACTTAGCTCTTGAGCAGTACAAGGCTTTAGAGGTGGCTTCATAAAATTATGTTATCATGTAGCACTTAGTCCTTTGACCAACATATATCAATAGTACAAATCCCTAGAGGTGGCTTCCATGAAATTATGTTATCGTATAGCAGCTAGTCCTTGACTATAAAGCTCTAGCAGTGGCTCCTACGAAGTTACATTATCCTATAGTACTTAGTCTTTTACCCATTTATATCACAGTTGATTTCACAAGCCTTTTACAAATCAATTCTTTCCACAAAACCAATCTAGAATCTGCAACATAAATCGATTTCACATACCGAATCAAATCACCTTTCATCAAACCATACTCGAAGTCAATGTAATTATTTCACTAGAAGGTTTCACAAACCTAAAATATATCATTTCACAAACCTTTCATTGAACCATTCATTTCACAAGGCACATCTCACATCATTTTCATAATCTATTTCATAAACATGCGATATTTCAAACACCTTTCATGAATGTTTCTCAAATCGTCATAGAACTCATATCATAAATCAAGTTCACAAATTATATATATTGTTTCGCAATACCTTTTCTAAAACATTTCTCAAGCTATACATAGTTATCAAAATGTAGTAAATGCCCAAAACCCTCATTGGGTTCACAGTCATATTAAGCACAAACAACCATCCTCTAATACTAGAAATCCAATCCAGAAACCAATCTCACAAACCAAGAAAATAACTTTTTGCAACATAACCATCTACCATTTTTCATCCACTTCTTAAATTGTTCATAAACCTTTCCATAAATCAATACACATACGAAAACTATCACGACACATTTCATAATATTTTCCCAAACCGTTCTCAAATAACTGAAAGGTAATGAATACTCGATCCCACTTTATGCAACAAAATGCTCTTTTCAGTTTAGTATGAGAAAAACTAAAGTTAAACTTAATCTAAACATCTATGTTTGTTTGATCTATTTATTATATGGAAAAATTCTAAAGGTTCTACGTCTCTAAAATAATCAAAGAACTCTGAAAGTTCTATGAAAGTTTGTATGATATGGTATAATAATTCAAAGGATAAAGTTATAATAGAAAGGAACTAAACTAAGTAAAGGAATGATGTATCTATGAAGATTAAACTAAATAAAATCTCAAACATTATAAATAATATGAAGAGTGAAAGCAATGTATAAGATATGAAGTAAGAGTATGCATAAATAAAAACCAACCATATAGGTGGTATGAACTTGTATTATAAAATTAAAAATTATAAGTATTGAAAAGTGCAGAAACTAAAATATCAAGTCATCCACTAGGATGGTAATCCGTACTCCAAGGAATATTGATATCTGTATTACAAGAAAATGTTAACCAATTATCATGCAAGTTGGTAACCTCGTATAAACTACACTAAATGTATTTGAAAAACAAACTTATTTTGTAACAAGGGATACAAGGTAAGAAAGCTTGAAGCTTGAAGAGATGAGAGATTACAATAGGGAGTGAGGAGGAAGAAGAGAGAAATCTGAATTGTGTCCCCTTCTTCTGTGCTGAGAAAGTGTATTTATAAAGGGTGCTACAGTTAAAGTGCTACAGTACTAAACAGTGTAAAGTAAACAGTACTGAGTGAACAATATTTGCTATAGTATGTCTGTCATTTGCTACAGTGTATTGTTTTTCCGCTGCTACAATAATGTTGACATGTGATATTCCGTCTTATTTTTTGGCAAGATTGATCCCGTAGTAGTCATTTTCATTGGTGTTTCTATTGTGATGTGAATGTGAGGATCCATCTTGGCTATCTTGTAATTTGGAAGATCCACATTGTGATTTTTCCGCTTCTAAGAGTATTTGTCTAAGGACATTAAACTATTCCTGTCTATTATGGACTGCAGTGAGTACTGCACTTGTAATGGATTTCTCTTGCAAAGATGTTATATTGGATGGGGTTGTAGTTATCTGGGTATTTTGACTATTTAGCCAACTTTTAACCGCGGCTTCGAATCCTTGTTCATGATATTTGAATCCGTCCCATCATTTTATTTTGTATTTTCGAACAAGTATTGGTATACCAGGTTTGGTGTGAGATGTATTATAATTAAATTCTAATGATGTTACCAATGAGATTCTGAATATTATAAAGAAGTGCATAAGGCATGAGAACCTTGTATCATGTTGTGTAGGTGCAAAGTATTCACGGAATATTTGGTATTCTTGTTTGACTATAGGGTGTAGTATTACATCCAAATGACTAAAAAGATCCCACCAGGAATCAAACCAGTTCGATAGACTTTCCCTTGGGAAATTATCTTTGGAGAATACTAGCCAAGTTTGTTGGAAATTTGTATTTTGGTGGAAGAAACCATTCCACAAAGCTTGTTGGTAATCTCAGTATGTGTATGAAATGGAGTATGGTAGGTTTTGGGTAACCCTAGCTTGGAATTTTCTAGGTGTATGAGGTGAGGCTCCCCATTGTGAGGGGTGTATGACCTTACTCATGCAAATAGTGGAGTATATGATATTATATGTATCAGACTTATTAGCAAAGTGGGTGAACCTTACTGATTCTATTTCCACTAAAATCTGCTCATAAAAGCAATAGTCTTAGTTGTATTGCGTGGTTTGAAAAATCAATTTTTTAGGAATATATTTTTTACAAATTTGATTGGAATTTTGTCAAAAAATCCATCTTCTACAGTTAGTATTTTTTGAAATGAGGTTTTTAGAAAGAATTTTGATTTTTGAGAATGAGGGGTTACTTGTAGTCTAATAACCACCTCATTCGAAATTCTTTTATATTTCGCTTGTCTTTGTGTGGCAAGCGGGGAGAGATTATTGCTTACCTCAATGGCACTAGACAGCTCTTTCTTTACTATTTTTTGTAAATATTGAGCAAGTATTTCTAGTGTTTTTTTGGGCAGTATGGTAGCTAGCTGGGCTAGAGTTGATATGGGTTCTTCTTTTGGAGGGGTATTTGGTATTGGATGTTGTGGATTTTCTATCATTTGAAGCCATGACTTGATTGGTGTCAAGCCTTTTGGCTTTGGTGGTGTATTGGAGGCTTCGACAATGGCTTTACTTTCGTCTTTATCTTTTTTGGGTCTTGGCATAATTGTATCCCCTGTAAAAATTCTCTTGTGAGAAAAATTGGGTAATGAATTTGAAGAACCATTTATAAATTCAATATCAAAATCGAATACTAAAAGTATGGCTTGCCATTTGGCAAAAATCTGTTTTGATGCAATATTCAAGATGTCTTTTTGTAAAACATCTTTGGCTAATTTGCAATCAATTCTCAGGAGAAATTTTTGGTTTAATAAATCTCCTTGGAATTTTGATATGGACAAAACTGTGGCAAGTATTTCCTTTTTGATTGTTGAGTAATTTTGCTAGGTGGAGTTCCAATGTTTTTAAATAAATTGGACAACATGTTCTTTACTATTCTTGACATGTTTAAGAATATCACCATATTCTATTTTGAGATATCTATTTCGACTATTTTGAAAGTAGATGGATCCGTTAGGTGTAAGTATGGTATTTCCTTAATATAGATTTTATTTGATTGACAATGTTTGTATGAACTAAAGTTCATAGCGGATGATCTTTTTGTAACATTTGGTGTAAATGTGTGACATCCTGAATTTCGACCCTATCCCGATTTTATGAAATGGGCATTTCATCAACACGCCTATGGTCATTTTTCTCGGAGCTGATCACTCTCAAGTTAACTGATCTATCAGGTAAAGCCGTTAAGGGATATAAACGCGACAGACTTGAGAATTCGATCAAAAAATTGACTGCTTGACCATGATAATAGGCAAGGATCAATATGGCACTGTTATAATCGATTAGTGATCGGATATAGGTCGATTCGATGGAATAACGTAATTAAATTGTGGGCGATTGCACATGATTGCAAAATTCGCGTCGAACGACACTAACTTGATTTTCTATCAATTATGTACTCGGTACCCGTAATTGAAACCTTGAGATTTTTACGACAACCAAGAGTCGCCGACGAGACGAAGATGCACAAACGTGGATAAAAAATTATCAACCACGGGTCAAACGTGCTAAAATCCCTAAAAGCTACTCGGTAGGTTGGGTCGTGTCCGGTCAATTTTAATCACGAAATTGAATTCGGTTTTAGGAATCAAATGTTCGAGCATGTCACGATTCATTTATAGGACGTCGTCTCATCTTTCGGAGAAATTTCGACGACTCCAGAATCTTGTGGAAAAATCGAATTTCGGACAAATCGGGAAAAGAAATGGAAATTCGGATCAAGAGGGAAAATGGATTATTTGGCCCCCAAATTGTCTTTGTTTGTGAAAAATTAGATTCAAGAAAGTATTTGGGTACAAAGAAGATGGGTATGAAGACTTTTGTGACCTTGCAATGAGTGAATTATGATATTTTCCCTTGACTTCTTGTGTCACGCCCCAAACTTCTAGCGCGCTCACATCTCTCGGTGGTCGATAGAAAGCGACGTTCCCAGGACGCGTCGCCGACCCATTCATTTTTATTGCACATGCGGAAGCGAATTACTAATCCCCTGACCACAACAAACATGGGATAGAAAAGCAGGACAACAATTCATTACAAGCCACACTTTCATAAACAAACCGATTTATAAACAGAGGTCATCTCTAAGGTCCAAGTACAGGAGATCTATCTCCAATAAGAATTACTAAGCCATCCTTGCTCTTGACCCTTCCGCCTTAAGCTCCGGGTTCTTCACACTAGGGACCTGAAAATGGTTATACAATAACTAGTGAGATAAAATCTCACCTAGTCCTCCCCCCTAGTCCCCCGATTAGGACACCAACTCAACTCGGGGTATCTCTTCAGAATCACCCCATAAACAAACCACGACTAACAACTAACAATTTGATTCTCATGCAACCTTACCCGGTATGCCATACCCTACACATTGAATCTCACCATAATACACGGAATGCACATGGCCATTAGATGATGCAGTTCATCAATCACATGTGAGTCGCATCACAAGCGATCTCACTTGGTCATTGCCACACCCTGCACGTTATCGATTCATGCGTGCGTACCATAAACAATGTGCTCAACTCATGCCCAATCAAAACCAATGATGCCATGATTCTCATACGTTCTTGCACATTATTATGCCACACGGCATATATCAATCAATCACACGGGTCCCGATTATAAGGTAAAATCGATGTGACACATCTCATTCCATGCCACACAATTTTACCCAATAATAAAGCCTAACCATCTCAACACTCATGCATTCTTATTTTAATCACGGCCCAATGGGCACGGCCTACTCGATATTCGGCGGTCTTCTGGCATAACCAGGTTAATCACGGCCCAATAAGCACGGCCTACTCAATGTTCGGCAGTTAATCTCAGCCCAATAGGCACAGCCTACTAGAAGTTCAGCGGTTAATCACGGCCCAATGGGCACATCCTACTAGAAGTTCGGCGGTCTATTTCAATGTCCCTCGGACCGTTTTCCCCATTTTGTGAAAATCACTCAATTCATGCGGATGCCCATGCATTTATACACTCAAATCACCTCATGCGATTAAAACACATGAAATTAGACACTTTTCATTCTCGGGTGAACAGTGCTCGTGAACAATACTATGTGAACAATAACTCGTGAACAGTGTGTGTGAACATTAACTCGTGAACAGTAAATTTCTAGAATTTAATAAATAATAAATTAATCTAAGAACTTAAACAAAACATTAATTAAAACAAACAAACAATTAAGCAAAACAAGCTTAATTAAACACATAAGCACAATTAAGCAAATAAAGCGAGATTAAGGTAAATTAATCTAATCCATCCATCTAACCACCTATCTTAGGACTAATATATCTTAATTAAATCTCATAAATTAGAATTAACCCTAACTAAACCAACCATAAGAAAGTTTAGGCACTAATCGAAGGATTATGAGCTAAACTCACCCGTTAAGCGGGTCGGAGACACGGACGCGGTGGCGATGACGGAGGCTACACTCGGGACCTCTACCATGATGATCCAAGGTGGTCCCAAGCTCAGAATAGCAACAAAATCTCAGACTCCCACTGAAACTCCCAAAAATTGGATTACCAGAGGAGAAACGGAGTTGGGCGACTGATTGGAGCTCCAGCGAGGGGTTGGCCGGCAACTGGTGGCACCTAGGGGTCAAGGGGGACTTGTTGGTGGCTGGGCTGGGCAGAGGAAGGATCAGAATGGGAGAAAAATGGCGGAAATCGCAAAACAAGTGAAACCAGGCGGGCTTCAAGTGGTCCGACGAGGGGTTGCTTTCGGCTGGCGGGCAGGCGGGTCGGCCGGCGGCTCCATTCGGTGAGCGGCCAAGCTCGGCCGTACGGTTTGGGCCTCCTAGACACAGTGTTGGGTGGCACGAAGGCTGATTCTCACGAGAAGGCAACAAACAACTCAAGTTTTTGGAGAAATGTCAACTAGAGCTAAACATGGCTAGACGGTTAGACTGCCGCTGGCTTCTAACCGGCCGTCAAGTCAGCCGATAGCTCCGATTAGCGAACGACCAACTCCAGGCGTACGGTTTGGATGTCCTGAGCACAGTGGTGGGTGGCACGGGAGCTATTCATACGGGAAGCCAACAATCAACTCAGATCTTTGGAGGAAGGTGGAAGAAGGAAGGGAAAAACGAGGGAGAGAGGGGTCCGGTCAAGATGGAGTTGAAGAAGGAGAGAGAGAGTGAAGTGAGGGCTGCTGTCAAAGCCCCAAAAGCTGACCCTAAGTCCCCATGCAAGTCACCTCATCTTATGTATCTTCCCTTGCCCTTATCCACACACTTTTAGGGGCAAAATAGTCATTTCCACCTTGCACAAATTACCAATATGTCCTTGGGCTGAAAATGATGGGTGGGCCTAAGAATTGGGCTTGGAAATAAATAGGAATGGGCTTGGGAATTGATTGGGCTTGATTGAGCTCAAATGGGCTTAAGGTTTACTAATGGGCTTGAAAGAAGAAATGGTGGGTTAGGCCCAATGGGCTCACTTGCTTGCCTTGGGCCTCCATGGTGGCTAACCCACCTTGGGCCGAGGCCCTCACCGGCTTGGCCCAACCCACTTCCTCGATCCGAAAGTCCCTTTTCCAAGTACTTGGATTAACTGGCGCTGTCGACTGACGAAGTAGCTTCATCCAAAGTCCATCCCGAACGTTCCTGATAATTCGAAGTCCAATCTTTAGTTCTCAAGCCATGTCAATTTCGCCTAATGCTATTTTGAGTACAACTCAGACTAATAGGTGGCTTTGAGGATTCACGCGTAACCGACTCGTGTCTAACCACGTTCAAGACACCTTTACATATGGACGTCCTTGACTACATGAATTTGCGGAGGATCGATTCTTATTTCAAAGTACACGATTACCGAGGATCAACCTAGGGTCGTTCACGGGTTCAATAACAATAAACGGAATCACCCGCCATTCCATTATGTTTTGTCCGCGAACCAACTTCTAGTCGTCTTTGAAATCGGCATGCCTATCTATAGGATCGTCCTCACGCAAGTCTCACGGTCAAGTTCTTTAGTCGTACGAGTTTTGTCGTCATTAGCCTTTCCCCTCAAGGTCAGTATCTTAGGAGTGATCAATTCCGAGTGAGATCAACTAATAATGCATTGACGAAATTCAAATTCATTCATCCCTCAGAAGGCTCGAATTTCAGGATGTCACATCTTGGCATATGTTTTTCTCTCTCTCCCTCTCTCCTTCCCACCCCCACTCACGCACGTTCATCCCCTTGTTCAGCCAACCAACTTCCTTCCCCAATTCCCCTTCTTCTTTCTTCACGTTCTGCACCTTCATTTTTTCGAGCTGCTACACGCCACCGTCCCCAACTCCCTTGCAGCAGCCCACCTTCTCCACTTCACCTTGCAGCCACCCCCACACGTCCACAGCCACCAACCTAGCAGCCACCCACTTCACCGGCGTCAACCTTTTGACCACAGCAACACTCACGGCCAACAAAACCCCCACCACCAGTTCACTCGAGCAGTTACATGCCTCAACAACCACACCTCCACACCACAACACCGTCCAACAGCACCTCCCGCTATTGCCAGCCCATGTCCGACCAGCTGCCCGTTCCAACTCGCAGCCAAGTCGAGAGCAGCCTCCAAATAGAACTGGATCCCCCCCTTGGCCAAGAGCCCTTGTAGGGCCGTTTTCTCCACCATTTGAGCTCCGTTGGAGACGCGGTAGGCTCGGGTCTTCATCGCCGTCGCGTTGTCGTCGCCGTGAACCTGCTGCTGTCAAATTCTGGTGAGTTAACTCCCTAATCCTTGATTAGTTCGTTAATTAGCTTAGTTAGATTAATGTTAATTAGCTAGTTAGATTAGTGTAAGCTGGATTAGCTTAATCTTTAGAGTTGGTTTACTAGACCCTTGCTGTTTGCCATTTTTGTGGGGAAAAATGTACTACGATTTTGAGGTTTCTTCCTTCTTGAAAAATGTTCTAGACATCTTCAACTATGACATATATTTTACTTAAGATTTTATGGATTTAAAAGAATGAGATTTCAGCTTCGTTACAATTAAAACAGAACCTCGGTTTGTGCTGGAAACCGTGACCTTTCGGTGTTTAAAGAATTTTTAATAACCTTTATGATTCGATTTTTGAAAGAGTTCATTCACAAAAATTTTTCCCCACATCTTGTAGTTTAACGTAATCAAATTTCAGATGAAACGAACAAAATTTGGACCTCGAACCAAACTAATTTTCAAAAAAATCCAAAAATATCCCATGTTTTCCTAATTTTCCAAAAAAAAAAAAAAAGGCCAAAAAAATGTTTTTTCTCCACAAAATGCATGGAAAATCCCTTGAAAATCCAAAAAGCCTTAGGGTTTAAACAAGATTAGGTATCGAAAGGGCATTAGTGATTAACTAGTGTAATCAAGTCTCCGATTCTAATTTCTCTAGTTGCGTAGGAGCGAATATTCCTCCTAATATTTCGCTTGGGTTTCTAATCGACCCACCCAAAATTGATTAGTAGCAACTCCTTTTTAAAATTAACTTATAGGTTAAAAAATCAAACCATAAGTCGTGAATTGGTGGGCTTGGGAGGACCCGAGTTAAACCTAATCGAGACCTAGCCGAGCCATTAGCCTCCACAGGCGCCCATCCCTAATCGGGCGTAAAAGAAAGAGGTCGTGACATTACCTACTGATTGTTGCCTAGCACTCGGCCATTTTTTTCCTTTCATCATCATTCTAGCAACCCACTATCGACAAGTGGTCAACTACAACACTTGAACATTTTTCTATGTCTAATAGTTGGTACCATACAACATGGTGCCTTACAATTCCCCTTAAACAGACCCAACAAAAAAATATAAAAACGGAGCTATAATTTCCCATTGTTCATATTATTCTCAATCAAAAACCTAATCACTCTTCGACAAAAAAAAAAAAAAAAAAAAATCCTAATCACTCATTGCTAAGCTACACAACACCACTCCCCAACTAATAATGCTATGGATTTTGCTGCCACACCTGAGAAAAACTATCACCCCGATTCATCCACTAAGAGTTTACAAGCCTCCGCTTGTTCGAATCTTTTGTTAGCGGAACCAAAGAAGCAGCCTCGCCGTGAATGGCAAAGTTAGGAATATTTAGCTGGTCGTAATACCCACCACAAGACGGGTTACTATAACGCCCAATCACGTTAATAGAGCTCCTTGATACATGATCATTCTCATTCAAGCTTTGAGAACTCTTCGACATCGTGTCCTTTGGATCTTTGAGGTTCGTCGAACTGGGTTGTCTAGGCTGCGTTTGGTAGAACACCTTGGACACGACCAGCTCTCCATCTCTCTCCTCTTCGCTTTTGCCGAGGTGGTATTGGTGCATCACCCAGTTGGTCTTCTCAGGCTTCCTTTGCCTCCCATAATTGTTGTAAAGCACAAGTATCTTCTTGAACCCTTTCACCACTCTACCTGCGAGGACTGACCTTGTCTTGCCCGTCTTGTGCCACCTCGTCTCACTCTCGTCAGCATTCCTCTGCACTCTGCGGCGTTTCCTAGTCCCAGTGGCATATGCCTTCAAAGGCCGGTGGAAGAAGTGGCGGATGTGTCCATCTTTGCTTACTCCTGCACGATGTGAATTGAAGACACTCAAATGAGATTTGTAGAAAATGGAAATCTGAGTGTCCGACACCCGACTAGCTCCTTTAACTGCTAAAGATGAGCTGATTTGCAATCATATTTCCTACTATTCGCATTTTCTATAAACTTAAGATTCTGAACTTATCGATTGGTTGCCTATTCAGTTTCAACACATATAAAGTGTAGATTGCTGCACCCTTCTGTGGATATTTGCAGTTCTCGATATAGTTGTTGCATCCACATATGAAAAACTTGAACTTTGAGCTGGTCGTTCCATGTAGAGTCTGCAGTGGTTGGCATGGCATGATATAACTCGACTATCAACGTGAGCAAGAGAACATCCAAAGAGCAATTGATTCTATAGAAGCGGAAAAACTAAAGCTGAAATTCGAAATATATGTTCCCCATAAATTTGTTATACGTATTTCCCTAACGTAAACTAATTACTCAAAGCAATAGATGCAAATCAGGAGCACTTTTTTGGGAGATGCTAAACAAATTAAGCCAGCTTTTATTGCAAATTGCATAAGAAATTGAAGCAAACGATGGCAGAAGAGTTTCAGAGCAATCTGATGGGCAAACATGAGAGATGAGCTTTAAATTAGAATTCGAATTTTTGATGCAATGAATCATAACATTAGATCTCGGACAAGTTATGAGACCTATCAAAATATGTAAATAATAAACCATGCATTCATCTAACAACTTAATTTATTAGAACAGTTGGCAATGATTCCACAAAGTCTCATATGATATCAGAGTCTGAGTTGCCAACAAGTATAGGCCCAACAATCACATGGGAGACGCTTTGATGTTTTAATCAGCTGCTATACAATAGTCTTAGGACCTTTTAGACAAATCCCAATTTCCAACTAAAAAAGAGAGACGCCTTGATGTTCCCATCCAATAAAGACCATAATATATATAATAATATTTTGAAAGTGCTACTAATTCTTCAATTAGTGTAAAATCCCCAACCAAAGATGTCCAGTTTACCTAGAACAAGCTTGAGCATCATCATAGAGCTGCCAATAAAGAGAGATATTTTGCAGTATATTATGAATAGCATTAATCATACGAAGTATTTTCGTAACTATTCAGTCATGACCCTAAATTTAACAAATTCTAAAAAGTTGTATATGTTTTGTAGACTCTTCAGGTTTTTGATTATTTAAGACAATGGGATACTAAAGAAGATTGTACTTTCTTGAATCAAATGGTATTGAAAGCACGATTTCCTTTATGTGTGCCATCAATATGTGCAGACATCGTATGAATTTGTATTTATGTCTGAAGATACTTAGCTTAATAACTGATCAAGCCTCTTAGGCTTGCATATGAAAAAGAATTTGGGTCGAAAAGATATGTTTCTTTTCATCTAACTTAAAGCTTAGGCAGAGGAATTACTCCCATTACACAGCCCAAACATTCAAAAAGGCCAAAAAATGAAAAACCAAAATGCTATATAAAGAGTAATTTTCATTTTTTCAAAAAAAAAAAAAAAAAAAAGATTGATAACATTTAGGGTAACTCATTAACAACCGTGAAATCATTCAAAGAGTAGAACTATTCCAGAATTACCAGGAAGCCCCTCTGGGTGTGTACAACAAATACCATCATCTCCTTCCAACGTGGGAATAAATTGATCAATGAGAAATTGAATCTTCCTGACATCTCCCATTATTTTCGCTTCCAAATGCTCCAGAATTTCTTGGTCCGTTGGATCAAACTTGACTCCCGCTGGTAGTCCCACCAAACCATGAACAATCCCTCTCTGCATTCCAATTATTTCATGATTACACATTAATCTTTTACATCCTCAATAACAAAAAGAAAAATAAAAATAAAGACCCTCTAGAGGAAACTAAACGTACAATACAAAACCAAAAGAAAAAGAAAGAATAAGGTGATAAACACCTGATAAAATACTGGGAAGCTGTGGCCACAAGAAGGGCACGTCATGGTGGGTGGAAGACTGTTGTCATCATCCTCATCACCGTCTCTGGGGTTAAAAGTTGATGGGGTTATGGCTCTTGTATCTTCCTTTTGCCACATCGTTTCTGTTCTGTTCTTCTTTGGCTCTCTTTCACATCCCACACAAAAATTTCATGATCTTCTAGGCTCCAAACTCAAGTTTATGCAGAACCTCTACAAATTAGTGCATACATATAAAAGAGGGTTTTAATCTAAAAAAACCGAACAATTAAGAAAAGTGAGTTCTTCTAGAGACTATCCTCTGTGAGTGAGGGAGAGAGAGAGAGAGCGCTTTGAATGAGGAGGGAGGTGAGGCAGGGAGAACGTGACAATAGTTATAGGGGAAAATTTATAAATGAAGAATAGTTTGAACGACAAGTTTGGTTTAGATAACGTGTACACGAGGGTAGGCAGAATTAAATCCTGTCCAATGAATTGCGTTTTCTTCTATTCAAATATGAACTTTGGACCCTTTTGTTCCTTTTCGTTGATTTGTAAGAGCTTTAGAACATATTCGTGGAAAAGCCAGATGAAAGAAGGAAGTTATCTTTTTTGAGCAAGAAAGTAAACTGTAAAGCCCGTCTAATAAGATCTTGTAGATTGAGAAACTCTCTTTGCTGTTCTCTCCTTCTCCCCCAGAGAGAGAGAGAGAGAGAGAGAGAGAGAGAGACTGATCTTTTTGGACGGGCTTCTTTTGATCCATAAGCCAAGCAATTCCGTTTTGGATCTAAATAAGAGAGAGAGAGAGAGAGAGAGAGAGAGAGAGGACGACTGGATTGAGAACAGTACATAAAAAAGAGGACGACGGGTGAAGTTACGACCGTTTTCCCACCATAGAAACATCTGCTGAATTTCTCCCATGAAGCTCGCTTCGCTGGTGAAATTTACATGCTTATTAAGTTTTGAGGCGCTCATGCAACACGCGTCCCTCCCTCTGGAACGCAAGAAAGTTCACCCGACCGAGACAAAAGAATGACGAGGCATGTGCTTTCTGGTTCCCAAAGAGCCAGTTGCAGAGACCGAGAAATGAGGCCGGTTGTACGGGATCCGCCGCCTTGCTGCGTGTGGACAGGAGCGTTGGTCGTTGGAGACTCTCAGCTTCCGGTGGAAGGCGCACGACCAGGGAACCCTTAGGCGTTAAGATTCCGACGACAGCGACGTGAACGAGGGGGGCGGGGTTTTGTTTACTTTTCTCGTGGACTTTTTGTCTCCTGGCTCTGAAGTTTCTCTATCAGGCTCCCCTGCTCATGCACATCAAGTTCATTTTGATTTGTGCCTCCGCGTATGGACTTTTTGGGGAAATTGATCTGTCAGTTCTCAATCCGTCTGAATCCGTTGCGCTGATGACCACTTCAATTTTAGGCTATGTTCATTTTGTGAAAAAAAACTACCAAGAGAATTTCTTTTCGATTTTTCTAGTGTTTGATTTACGAAAATAAATGAGCCAAAGAAAATATTTTTCATTAATAGAAAAAAAAATACTTGAAAAAGAGGAAATCATCTTCCCTCCTCTTTCTTTAACCACTCATTTTAATTATTTTTTATTTTTATTTTCTTTTTTAAAATTCAATTTTTTTTTTTTTCATTTCTCTTCTTCTTCGACTGATTGCTGGCCGGCTAGCCACAGGCAAGCTCAAGCATCACTAGAGGGCGACAAGGCTCCAGCCTCGTAGATTAGTGATGCTCAAGTGTCACTAATGGCTAGTCGTCATGGCAAGGAACCAACCAAGGAAACGAAAAGGAAAGAAAATAAAAATTAAAAATTAAAAAAAGAAAAGAGAAGAAAAATTAAGAATTCGATTTTTTAAAAGAAAAATAAAAGAAAAACGAACAAAAAAATAAAAATAAAAAATAGTAAAAAGGAGTGCACGGAGGAAAATTAAATCAAATTTTCCATACTAAACAACATAAATTATTTTCTAATTCATTTTTAGATTTTATCCGAACACCATAAAATATTGGCTTTTTTAAAAACATTTTCTAGAAACTCCACATGTTTCGTTAAACAAATGGACTATTAAAATTTTAAAATTAAATTGGCAAAAGTAGAAAATTTTGGACTTGTTCAGCATCTGCATAACGGGTTTAAAATTGATTGGGTAATCTTCCCAATTCTATGAAACGAGGATTCATCCTAGATGAAGCACCATATATAGGAGAAGCTTGAATAATTAGTTTTTCTATGGAAGAGTCACCTAACATACAAGGAGATATCACCATCACGCGTTCCTCTCATAGATATTGGCAAAGGAGAATATCACTATTCAATAAATTACGCACGTTGGTTGTACTTAAACTTAAGTGCAAAAATCATTTTTGTTGAAATTGAACCAGTTGGAGAATGACGAGCGTCACAATTTACATTTGAAATGTGTGATGGAAGGACTTACTTGGTAACATTTCTGTTTCAAGGAATAATTTCTTTTCAAAAATAGTTTTTTTTATTTATATTCCTTGGTACAGTTTCTAAATAAAAGAACATATATGATAACTGTACAAAATTTTTATTTTCGAAATAAAAAAAAAGAACTGGAATGTGTCTAGTGCGATCCACAAAATTTTTCTGTAATGTAGAATTTCTTTTGATTTTCTAATAATTTTTAGATTTTTTTTCTTTTTTCTTTTTTCTTTTTTTTCTCTCATCTTCTTCCTCTTGCCGACAGTGAAGGTAGCTAGGATTAGTGGTTGAAGGCAGCGACTAGTGGCCAACCGACAGGAGGCAATAGCGACCGAGTGGGCAACAGGAAGCGTTTGGTTAGAAGAGGAAGAAGAACAGAAAAAATGACTTATTCCAGAAATTGTTCTTTGGAAAAAAAATAACATTTTTTTTATTTTGTTCCAAATATATTTTCCGACTAATTTTCTATTTTGGGAAAAAAAAAATTAAATGACATTATCAAACTGAATTTTTTTTTTTGAAAATAAAAGAATAAATATTTGAATAAATAGAAATGTTGTCAAATAGAGCCTTAATGCGAGAATAGCTTCTATGTTGTATGGTAAGCTAAGTAGTACTGATACTGACACACGACACACGATGCAAGACGACGCTACACGCCGATACGTCGTTTATCAAAAAATAGAGAATTCCGACATATTAGGACACGTTATATATTATATATATTTTTATATATACATAATAAATTATCATTTTTTATGATTATTTCAATCAAATTAATTTGAATCAAATTCATAAATAAATAAATAATTAAAAAAGCCTAGAATGAATATACACAAAAAACATTAATCCGCCATTTATAAATATAATTCATTATTTCAATTTGACGAATTCAACTTTATTTCAATAATTCATAAAACTTGGAGAAAAAACAAGAAATCCATATTCTGGACTCGCATGTTAGATATGTTGGAAGAGGAGGAAAAAAAACTTAAGGGGTGATTGTATATCATGGGAAGGGGAGTCAAAAGATAAGAGAAAACTAGGTTTTTACTCTTTCTCGAATTATTATTTTTATTATAGTGTTTTACTTGTTCACATATATATGTTTTGATATCTCATTTATTGAATTTTTAAAATTGACCTCGATATTGAAGTTACGTGTTAGAAACTCATGTTAGAATTCCAACTTAAGTATCGGAGAGTGTCGAGAAAATTAACCAAATGTTGGATTTTCTGACATGTGTTGATAGAGTGTTGGAGAGTGTCCGAGAGTGTCGAACACGCGTTGAAGTGTCCGACACGACACAAAAACTCTTTGAGAATATCGGTGCTCCATAAATGGTAACTATAAAGGGTATGAAATAGAAAGCCCTAAAGGTGAAGTTGAATTTCCCCGCATTGATCTCTAAAGTACTGTCTCTTTCTCCTCCAGAAAGAAAGTGGGCCACTCGATAGTTGTCTATTTGACCGCAAAATAAGGGGGATTGAAAAGCTCCTTAGGGTGCATTTGGAATTAGCTTTGCAAATGATCTTTGGGCTTCCAAGGATCTTTAGGCTAAATATTGGGTGTTTAGGAACAACTTTGAAATTCCCATTAGGCCAAAGTTGGCCTTCTCAAGGCTGAAAGCCCAAGGCAAGTGTGAGGGTGCCTTGGACTTTCAGCTTTCTCGGCATACAAGAGGCATTGTTCATATTTTTATTTTCTTCCAAAACTATCCTCACATACTCTTGATTTTTCCGGTTTTGCCCTCGTCATTGGACTGTTCATCTTTTTCTTCGTTAAGGTTGGCCGACGTGTTGCTCGAAGTTGTGAGCAGCCACCGACAGCTCGGCATGGTCGCGGTGGCCCAGGCGACCATTGCCGGGGAGTGGCGCGACCACCACCTTGTCTAGATCACGGCAATCGCCGTGGGTCGCGGCGAGGTTTGGGTCGCCAACCTCACCACGACCCAATCTGGGGCGGCGGGGTCACAGGAGGACCTTGCCGCCCTCGGATCTAGGTTGCGGCAAGGTCATGCGACCTAGATCTGGGGGCGGTGAGGTCGCGTGACCCCGTTGCGACCCAGACTCGAGGGCAGCGAGGTCCTCCCGCAACCTTACTGCCCCAGATCTGGGTCGCAGCGGTCGTCGAGGGTTGCCCGACCCCGAGCGGCCCTCGCTGGTGATCTTCAGGGGTTGCTCAACCCCGGGCAGCCCTACCCAGTTGTCTTCGAGGCTACCTGAGTCAAATGTCGGCCGTTGGCGACAGATTTCGATCACCGGCGGCCGCCTACCCTTGCCGGTCAATTTTTTTATTTATTTATTTTTCGATAATTTTTTTTATCACAAAAGCCCTTTGTAAATATAATTTTTTCAAACACAATTTTGCTCAAAGATACTTCACAAGGGACTTTTAAATAGTAATTTACTAAACACAATTTGTATTCTGAAAAGCTCCTTCGACCTAAAGGCCTTTGCATTTTCCCAATGGTTTTCCCCAAAAGTCCAACCAAACGCAACCTTAGTCAGTGATTGAGCACGTCCCAATTAAGCTAATGTTAGGAAAAGTAGCTTTTGGTTTTTCAAACTTGAAAAACCTACCATCGAAACCTGATAAATATAAATAAATAACGATTTTTTATAAAGATTAACGACAATATATAATGACTAAACAAAACATCATACTTTTTTATTTTTAATTTAATTACGATGGTTTACAAAGTCTTACAATATTTCGTCGTAATAAAGTGCAATATATAGTAAATTTTTATTTTCTTAAATTATGACAGTTTACAAAACATTACCACAGTTGCTCTAAAACAAAAGGAAACAGTATAAAGAAGGATATTTTTCAATCACGAGAATTTATAACTAATTAAAATATTTCATCATAATCAAGATTGAAGGATGTAACCTTGAATTCTTTTCGATTACAGTAACTTACAAAGGGCTACAATGATTCATTGTAAACAAGGACAAACATTTGTAACTTCGTATTTTGTTCCAACTACGACGATTCCGAAAGATTTACAACGATCAATCATAACCAAGAGTGAAATATCGTAAGGGTTAAATGTTTTTAAATCAGGACAATTTCCAAATGCACGACTTTCCACCGTAACAAAGAATTTTAGGTTGTAAATATACATTATTTTAAAATATGATTTTTACAAAGATTAGTGATGGTTTGTCGTAATCAGGAACATAAAATTATAAAATGTCATTAAATTTGACTTTTATTGTGTCTGATGCCATTCGCTAAAGTGTAAAACAATGTAGATTTCACTTGCAGTTCGTCGGACGTCCATATTCTAATGCATCGGATGTCCAACCTTGTGCAAAACTTGACAACCCGATTGCAAATGACTCAAATTCAACGTGTTAAATTATGACTTGAGTTTGAGCGTTTGCAAAAACGCGATTCGCTGGACTCTTGAAGATTTAAAAAGAGAAAATAATAGAATAAAGAAAAAAAAAAAAAAAAAAAAAAAAGGGAAGCAAAGATTTTCTCTCCCTTTATCTAATGTAGAAGCCGAAAGTTATCCTCGTGGGGCCCAAAAGTCAAGAGTGGGCACACACAATAGAAAAGTTACGAAGGAAGTCTTCTGCAGCATCCCACTTCCTTACCCATTGAAGAAGGAAACAAACGGTAGGGCCCAGAGTCAAAGTTTGACTCTAGGCAATATATATGAACATAATATAATTTCCTTTTTGAGTGCATGCGTGGAGTGGCTAAAAGCCCTACGAGAGTTAAAAGAAAAGAAGCCGCACGTAAGAAGAGCTGAAGCCGCGTGAAGCCTTGATTGAGAACGCGAAGCCCAAAAGACGAATGCTGGAGTTCTTGATTTTGGTGTACATAGAGCGTCATATTTTGAACTTGAACACGCGGTAATTTTGTACTGTGAGTTTACATCCAAGTGAGTTGTTTATTTATAAACACTTTGGGTTTGGGGTTAAATCTAGGTTTGGGAAACATTCGAGCATGTGAATGATTGTAAACTCCGATTCTCCGATTATAGTGGATAATTTGTTGTTGGCTCTCCCTGTGGACGTAGGTACCGATACTCGGTCCGAACCACGTAAATTTCTAGTGTCCTTATTATTTGTCTTTAATTTCTCTGGCAATTTCGCGTTGACGTAAATTGCAAGATCCTATCGTTTTCGCGTATTATATTTCAACAATTGGTATCAAAGCTCGGGATCGGATTTCTTGATTGTAATTTGGAGCTTTTGCTTGTCTGATTATTATCTGAAATTGTGTTATTGCAATTATGTCTGAGAGAAAATCTGAAATTGAGAAGTTTAACTGGAGTAACAACTTTGTGTTATGGAGCATCTATATGCCGGCATTATTGACAACCCAAAGTTTGGCCAAGACACTGGATGGTGAAGATGATTTGCCAATTATAATGAAAGCCTCTGAGATGGTAGAGCTAATGGAAAGAGCAAAGTGCACAATCCTGTTAAATTTGTCGGATGAGGTTTTAATAAAGGTTGCTGATGAGAAGAATACCACAACATTATGGGCAAAACTTCAAGCACTCTATGTTAAGAAAGGTTTAAACAATTACTTATACATGTTGAAGAAGATGTTTCAATTTAGATATACTGAAGGTACATCTATCATAACCCACCTAGATGAATTTAATAAACTCGTGATGGATATGAAGAACGTTGGTAAGATACTTGATGATAAAGAACATGGCATGATGTTGTTAGCCTCTTTACTAGAGTCATGGGAGCACTAAACTAATTCGTTGTTACAGGGGCATACTACAATTACCTCAGAAGATGTAAAGTCCGCCTTATTCTCTAAGGAGTGGTAGAGAAAGTTGCGAGATGACGGTCTAGCGCAAGGAGCAGCGCAAGCATTAACGATTTAAGGTAGAGAACAACATCGATGGCTTAGTAGCAGCAGAGATAAAAGCATATCGAAATCACGCCATAGAAAGTTCAAGGGATGTGTTAAGTGCTTTGAGTGTCATGAGGAGGGGCACATCAGGAGAGATTGTCCAAAGCGAAGGAATAAAGTTGATAGGCAGAATGCCACAAGTAGTGTAGCAAACGTTACTAAGGGGAGTACTAGTGATGCATAAGTTGTTTTATGTGTAACTACTACTTCGTCAGGAGACAAATGGGTGTTAGATTCGGGGTGTTCTTATCATATGACATCTCATAAGAACTGGTTTACTACTTACCAGACTGTAGATGGTGGTAGGGTTCTTTTGGGGAATAACGCAGTCTGTAAAGCTGTGGAGATAGGGACAATTCGGATTTGGATGCACGATGGGGTGGTGCGCACATTGACAGATGTGAAGCATGTATCAGAGCTCAAGAAGAACCTTATTTCTCTAGGGACACTCGATGACATCGGGTGTAGGTACACCGCTGAAGGTGGAGTACTGAAGATCTCTCGAGGTGCCATGACAGTGATGAAGGGAAAGAAAGTAAATACTCTCTATCATCTACTGGGAGAAACCATGACCGAAACTGCTGTAGTTTCATCAGGTGAGTTAGACTCTAATTTGACTCAGTTATGGCATATGCGTTTAGGGCACATGAGTGAGGCATGTATGACTATGCTAAGTGAAAGGGGGTTGTTGAAGGGTCAGAAAACAGGGAAGCTGGACTTATGTGAGCATTCATCTTTGGAAAGCAGCACCGAGTTACGTTTACAACAGCTATTCATTCGACCAAGCGACCAGTTGAATATATTCACTTAGACGTCTGGGACCCATCTTCTGTTCCTTCAAAAGGAGGTGCCCAATATACGCTGACATTTATCGATGACTATTCGAGGAAGGTATGGGTATACTTTCTGAAGCACAAATATGATGCGTTCAATTGGTTCAAGAAATTTAAGGCATTGATTGAGGAACAGTCAGATAAACAAATCAAGTGCTTGAGAACCGATAATGGCATGGAGTTCTGTGGTAAAGATTTTACCAAGTTCTGCGAGAAAAAATGTATTGTGAGACACTGCACAGTACTTGGGACACCACAACAAAATGGCGTGGCAGAACAAAAGAACAGAACTTTGCTTGAGCGAGCTTGATGCATACTTTCGCATGCAAGACTTGGCAAGGAATTTTGGGCCGAAGCAATAAATATGGCATGTTACTTAGTTAATCAATCTCCATCATCTGCTATCGAGTGGAAGGCTCCTGAGGAAGTATGGTCGGGGAAACCTATTGATTACTCTGGATTACGTATATTCGAATGTCATGTGTATGCTCATGCGAGTGATGGTAAACTTGAGCCAAGGGCGAAGAAATGCATATTTCTGGGTTATGCACATGGGGTGAAATGCTACCAACTGTGGTGCACCAATCCCAGATCACTCGGTTTTCTAATCAGCAGAGATGTGATCTTTGACAAGACTGCAATGCTTCAATAGAGGAGTTCTGAGACACAACCAGTAGAGAAGACAGATCATGGTGTCATTAGTGAGGTAGAGCTTCAGGTGGAGACTCCGGAGACCTCGAAGGTAACTGAAGTTAAGACTGCAGATGAGGCCGCAGTTCCTGAAGTTGGTGATAGTGAACAATCAACAAAACTGCAGCACACTATAGCCGCAGATAGACAGAGAATGCAAATTAAATTATCGGTACGTTATGGTTATACAGATATTGCTTATGCATTGACTGTAGGTGATGAGGTGGAGACAGATGAGCCTTCGTCTTACTCTCAGTGATGAGGTGGAGACAGATGAGCCTTCGTCTTACTCTCAGGCGATGGCTAATTTGGAGTCGTCGCAGTGGCTAGAGGCTATGAGTGAAGAGATGGAATCACTCCATCCAAATCAGACATTGGAGCTGGTCAAAGTACCCAAGAGCCAAAAGATTGTCGGAAGTAAATGGGTCTTTAAACGAAAAGAGGGCATTCCCAGTGTCAAGGCAGCAAGGTATAAGGTGAGATTTGTGGTGAAGGGAAATACACAGCGTGAGGGCATTGACTACAATGAGGTGTTCTCTCCTGTGGTAAGACATAATTATATTCATGTTTTACTTGCCTTAGTTGCTTCACAGGATCTCAAGTTAGAGCAACTAGATGTGAAAACTACATTTCTTCACGGTGAGTTAGAGGAGCATATTTACATCAGGCAACCAAAGGGATTTGCTATTCTGGGTAAGGAAGATCATGTTTGCTTGTTGAAGAAATCTTTGTATGAGCTGAAATAGTCTCCTAAGCAGTGGTGTAAACGTTTTGATGCTTTCATGGCTAGTCAAGACTATTCAAAAAGTCAGATGGATAGCTGCATTTACTATAGGAGATTGAAGAATGGTTCTTTGATTTATCTACTCTTATATGTTGATGATATGCTGATAGTAGCTAAGATTATGTCTAATATTGATGTGCTGAAGAGGCGGTTAAGTGTTGAATTTGAGATGAAAGATTTAGGTGCTACAAAGAAAATATTAGGTATGGAGATTTTGCGTGATAGGACTGCAGGAGTTTTACGCCTATCTCAAAAGAAATATATTGAGAAGATTGTGACACGTTTTAATATGCAGTCGGCAAAATCTGTAAGTACACCTTTAGCGAAGTACTTTAAACTTTCAGATAAATTATCACCGCAAACTAAGGAGGATGAGGAGTATATGTCCCATGTTCCTTATTTTAGTGCTGTGAGTAGTATTATGGATGATATGGTGTGCACTAAACCTGATATTTCACAAGCTATGAGCGTGGTTAGTCGCTATATGAAGCGTCTTGGTAAAGCTCATTGGGAAGCTGTGAAGTGGATCCTCAGATATTTGAAGGGAACAACAAACGTGGGTATAGTGTACCGAAGGGATAGTAATGGCAGTAAGACCACTAGTTTTGTGGATTCAGATCACGCCGGTGACTTGGATGATTGCAAGTCTTTAACAAGGTATGTGTTTACACTAGTAGATGGTGCAGTTAGTTGGTAAACGTCCTCACAGGATCACATTGCATTGTCTTCGACTGAGGCAGAGTACATGAGCGAAGGATGTGATATGGTTACAAAGTTTGCTCTCAGACTTTGGGTTAGAACAGAAAAGTGTGGATATACACTGTGATAACCAATGTGCCATATATTTGGCGTATAATCCAGTTTATCACGAGCGAACGAAATATATCAACATCAGGTACCACTTCATCCGAGATGTTTTAGCTAAGGGTAATGTCATTGTAAAAAAGATTGCTATAGCAAATAACTCGGCAGACATGATGACTAAGTATGTTCCTTTAACGAAGCTCAAGCTTTGCTTGAGCTCTATTAGCGTCTGTGGAGAGTGAGCACCCATTAGGGCGTTGGGAGAGCAACATGGATGATGAGCACTATAACTTGGCTTCAAACATCGAGCCAAAGTGGAGAATTGTTAAATTATGACTCGAGTTTGAACGTTTGCAAAAATGCGATTCGTTGGACTCTTGAAGATTTACAAAAGAAAAAATAATATAATAAAGAAAAAAAAAAAGGGAAGCAAAGGTTTTGTCTTCCTTTATCTGTTGCAAAAGCCAAAAGTTATCCTCGTGAGGCCCAAAAGTCAAGACTTTGACTTTTGGGCACACACAATATAAAAGTTACGAAGGAAGTCTTCGGCAGCGTCCCACTTTCTTACCCATTGAAGAAGAAAACAAACGGTGGGGCCCAGAGTTAAAGTTTGACTCTAGGCACATATATATGAACATAATATAATTTCCTTTTTGAGTGCATGCGTGGAGCGGCTAAAAGCCCTACGAGAGTTAAAAGAAAAGAAGCCGCACATAAGAGGAGCTGAAGCCGCGTGAAGCCTTGATTTAGAACGCGAAGCCCAAAAGACGAATGCTAGAGTTCTTGATTTTGGCGTACATAGAGCGTTATATTTTGAGCTTGAACGCACGGTAATTTTATACCGTGAGTTCACGTCCAAGTGAGTTGTTTATTTATAAACACTTTGGGTTTGGGGTTAAATTTAGGTATGGGAAACACTTGAGCATGTGAGTGATTGTAAACTTTGATTCTCCGATTATAGTGGATAATTTGCTACTGGCTCTCCCCATGGACATAAGTACCGATACTCGGACCGAACCACATAAATTTCTAGTATCCTTATTATTTCTCGTTTATTTCTCTGGTGATTTCGCGTTGACATAAATTACAAGATCATGTCGTTTACGCGTATTATATTCCAACACAATGATCAGGATCTTTTCATCTCAATGTAACGATCAATATTTGGTGTTGGTGGTACAGTACAACACTGTACCTTCGAAGTCGGGTAGACAAACCCATTTTACTTGCGAAAAGATACAAATTTTCACTCATCAAGTTTTCATGTAGGATTAACACCACACAAAAATTCAAACCGATATATTCGTATCATATCTATTCCAAATTAATTTTTATGTTACAAAACTCTCGAACTAGAATACCCGCACCACATTTACCTCAAACTGGGATGTTTGCGCAATATTTACCTAAAAAAAATCTCAAATTCACCAATGCGGTACGTGTAAATCAGTTTTGGGGTAAATGTGAGTGTATATACTAGTTTGGGATTTTTTTTGAGACAAAAAAATGTGATATAAATGTACGAGTTTGGAGTTTTTTGTAATAATAACCATTTTTGTTTTTTGTGCTTTGAACTTCTGTTGGTTTGTTTTCCTTCCTCCTTTTATTTATGATCTTACTCGTTTATAGTGAAACAATGACATATATGAATCCAAATGGCTTGGTTTGCTTGATTTATTGCACCAACTGCAGGAGTTTTAAGCTCCACCACCGTCGACGATTATCCGACTATTTCAGTGAGTTAAATTTGAGACTTTATTTGAAGACCATAAAGGTCTAGGCGGATTTTAAGGAGAATATTCTTCACGTTTAATTTAGATGTTGACATACATAGAATGTGGCTGGGTTACAAATCAGCAGAAATTACGTTGAAAAAGTGTGAACAGTTTACTTTAGCAGACAATGATGGTGACTGGTCGGGAATCAACGACTTAGAACAAAGCTTTTTGAAAACGCGTTACGTTTTGAATCCGATTTTGAGAGCGAAAGGTCGATTTGAAAAGAGCAAGCTAACATCTCGTCTTGCTAATACAATCATTTATCATACTAAGACCGACTTTTGCAACCTCACAAATATCTGTGCTCCATTTGTTTAGCGAAAAAAGTGGCATTTTTAAAAAATGTTTCATTTTTAAGAAAATGACAATATTTTTCAAATATTTTCTGAAATAAACTAGAAAATATTTTCTATCAATTGTCAAATCAAAATAGACATACACTATTCTAGCTGAAAATTACCAAATTGTTGAAATAGATGTCGATTGTCCGACGTGATACAACCGATACTAATGTGGACAAATTTCACAATTTAAAAAACATAATTTTTAAATATTTTTATTTTTTTTGGTTCCTTTCTTTCTTCCTCAGTCGATTGCAAGGTCTTGGTGATGGCTGACCATAGGAGAGGACCAGCCAGGGTTGACCTCGAGTGAGGCTTGATCTCACTAGATCCTAGTGAGGTTGAGCTCGCCTAATCTCAGTGAGTTTGAGCATCAACAACCTTGAGGGAGGCTCCACCTTGCTAAATCTAGCAAGGTTGACAAGGTGGTGAGGTGAGCCTTACTAGCCTCAGGCAAGCTCAACAGCCCTCTTTTGTGGCTTGGAGACTAGCAGAGGAAGAAAGAAAAAGGAAAGAAAAGAAAAATACAATAAGTACTAAAAATTTTTTAATATATATCGGTGCTGATCATGCCACATAAGATGCCTGATATCAATATTAACAAACGGAACCTCAACGTAAGTATATTATTTATGTAAATTTTCTTTTAATTGAATTATTGAGTATAGATGAAGGTTATCGTAGTTTTTCTCTTTTCATGTTCATGCTCCCTCTACATATGTAAATTTTCTTTTAATTGAATTATTGAGTACAAATGAAGGTTATTGTAGTTTCTCTCTTTTCAAGTTCATGTTCCCTCTTTGTACATAGTATTACATAAATAACTATATTAAAGGAACTGATGTTTAAATATGTCCATAATTTTGTCTAAAGTTCTTCCATAAAACATAATTTAATTACCTAAGGATGGTATTATTCATAAATTTCTAACATAACTTACTCTGGTTTAAAAAAAAAATCAGTGAATTTCTACACGCAATATTCTTTGGTAATGGGAAGAAATTCATGGTTAAAATGTAGAATTGAATCTACTATGCACATCTTACTCTGTGGTAAAGAGAAAATTGAAGTACAAGTACCTACCCTAATGGGTCAGGTCTCGCTGATACCTAACTTGAGATTTGACCCTAATAAAATCTAAATAAAAAAGACGGTTCAATTCAGGTTTTCAGAATTTTTTTCCCCTTCTTCTTTGTCTCCATCGTCACAGTGCAATGGATGGCATATCAAACCCAAATTATCCTTTGGTTTGAGACTCTCAGACTTTGCATCTGGGCATGAAGTGTTGCCTCTCCATTTAGATTTTTCTTGCTAGTGGGAGTTGAGATTCTTTAGGCAGGTGAGTTGATACAAATGACATATCTGTGTAAATAAATCTAAAAATTGTATAAACGAAGATGGCAAGAATCTATCATGACATTTTATCTACTTAATTTGTATTTGCTTATTTTTTTATTATTTTCCCTTTCTTTTTTCTCTTCTATGATTCTCTCATAATTTTATTAGATAGTAAACTATACTAAAATACCTAAAGTACTAAAATGCCTAACATATATAATAAATACAAATACTAAATATACATATATATTTTGAATTTATATTCTAAGATAAAGAAATTTGAATATATAAATAAAATATATTTAAATAAAAATGAAATACTATTATATTTCTGTAATTTTAATTTTTTATATTAGAATTTAATTATTATTTATATTCCAATATTATTGTAATTTTATTAATTTTAAAAATTGTCATTCTAGAAAAATAACTTTATATTATAGACAGTAGAAATTCCATCCACATTTATTCCATCTCTTCCCCATATGATAATTTTATTTGGACTATATCCCTTTTATATTATTAAAACCCCTAACATGATGCATTTCAATGATGTCAATTTTGATGTAAGAGGCAAGAATTTGCAAAATGTTATAACAGATTTCTCTTTTTGACGATGCAGGAAAGCCAATCTTCACAATAAGATTGCCAAAGCTGATTTCCATAGAGCAATCTAATTTTGTTAATGGTCGCCAAATTCAAGATAACATATTAGTAGTGCAAGAGGTCCTCCATCAGATCACGATTAGAAACAAAAAAGAAACACTTTAAGGCGGTCCTAAAATTAGATATGCAGAAGGCCTATGACCGAGTTGAATGGGATTTTCTACAGGATTATATGCTTAAATTGGGTTTATACACAATATGGGTCCAATGGGTAATGCAATGCATTACAACTGCTTCACTCAATGTCAAATTCAATGGAGACAACCTACCTTATGTTCACCCATCTAGAAGGCTCAGACAGGACGATCCTCTCTCTCCATACCTGTTCATCCTGGTGGCAAATGTACTATCCATACTTATCCATCAAGCTATGAGAATGAGAAATCTCAAAGGCATTCAATTAAATAGGTGGTGGCCTACCCTTTCTCACTTATTTTTCGCTGATGATGCTATATTCTTCTTAGATGGCAAACTACAGGAATGTCAGAACCTAGCTAATATCCTTAACCAATATTGCTTAGCAACGGGTTAGACTGTGAACCGGAACAAATCTGGCATTCTCTTCAGCAAGGCGTGTCCTACTTGTCTACAAGAAAATTTAGCCCAAGAACTTCGAGTTCATGTGCTTACCAAGACTGGTAAATACCTAGGCATACCATCCGACTAGGGAAGATCAAAAAAGGAGATGTTTGCTTGGATATTAGGTCGAGTGAATTCAAAACTGGAAGGCTGGAAAGAGCAGTTCATTTCAAAAGGTGGTAAGGAAATTTTAATTAAAACTATTGTCCAAGCAATCCCACAATATGCGATGTCTATTTTTAAGATTCCCATATCTCTTTGTAAATCTATTGAGTAGAAAATTGCCAAATTCTGGTGGCAAAATAACAACAGCAAGGCAGGTATCTATTGGAAGCAATGGGATTCTCTTACAACTAGAAAGGACACCGGGCGGAATGGGCTTTCGTGATCTCATCACCTTCAATAAAGCCTTACTAGGAAAACAAGCATAGCGTTTCAAACAAAACCCCACTTCCCTATGGAGTAAACTATTTAAAGGTCTTTACTATCATTCAAAGGAATTCTGGCATGCCGAAAAAGGGGCAAGACCATCTTGGGGCTGGCAGAGTATCTGACCGGCAAAGACTCGATAATGAATGATATACAATGGTCAGTTGGAGATGGGAAACAAATCTCAATCCGAGAAGATAGATGGCTTGCAAGAGGTATCATTGGCGGGCTTCCGCCCCAAGGAGAACCAAAGAAGGTCACGGCCTTCATCTTACCGGGTCATAACAGATGGAATGAATCTCTGATGCGCAATTCTTTTGACGACCAAACAGTTGAGGAAATCCTAGCTATTCAGCTTCGTACCCAATGGACAGCCGATCATATCATTTGGAAGGGAACTCAAAACGAAGTATATACAATTAAAAATGGTTACAACTCCCTCAGAGCTACAACAAACACAAATGAACTACGCTGCACGTCATCCTCCTATCAAACTCCACGACACCTTTGGCGCAAGATCTGGAATATGAAGACATCCCCGAAGCTTCGCATATTTATGTGGTCTTTATGCCACAATGCTATTTCTATATGTGAAAACCTCCATCACAGACACATAATTCCAGATCCAGTGTGTCATCTTTGTCAAGCACACAGCCCAAAATCAACAGAGCACATATTCTTACTATGTCCATGGACTCGGAAAGTATGGTCTCACCCACAGGTTCAAATCACACCGGAGGCATATAATATACAACGCACGGACGCGTGGTTAACAGATCTATTAACATATAGAGCTCTCTTACCTAACCAGGCGACCCTCGCGCATCCTCTGTGGCAGATCTGGAAAGCGAGGAATAATTTTGTTTTTCGCAGGCTTCCCCCCAATTCAACACAGGTAGTTGAAGTGGCTCTAGTGAACGCCCTGGTAGATCGTTGCTTATATGGAGTTAGCCCAGGATCCCGGCTTCACTCCTCAAACTCAGATCGGGTATGGCGTCCACCGGATCCTGGATCTCTGAAGATCAATATTAATGGAGCTTTCACCTCCGCATCAATCAAAGGCTCGGTGGCTTCCATTACCCGAGATCGCTCCGGTCGAATCGTCGATGGATTTACCAACACTGTTAACGCCTCTTCGGCTCTGCAGACGGAGACTCAAGCCCTTAATCTCACCCTCCGAAACCTGTTGCAGAAAGGGCAAGCAAATCAAACACTTATCTTGGAATTAGACTGCAAGATTCTTGTAGACGCTGTGAACCATCCTTACTCAACGCCATGGGAGATTCGAGCGCTGATCGCAGAGACTGAGGCAATGCTCCCCGGTTTCCCTAACCTGTGTATCGTGCATTGCAGGAGAGAAGCAAATGAGGCCGCCAATTGGGCTGCCAAAGCCCATGACTCCCAAAGCCTACCTCCGAATTGGGCCACATCTGTTCCCCCACCTCTTTTGGATATTATGGCAAACAGTGGAACTCTTCGTTAGTTTTAAGAATCCATGTTTTTTCGACCAAAAAAAAAATCTTCACAATAAGAAAGAGGGTTTCTTGACCATTTAAAATCTTATGTCTCATCACAAAAAGCAATTGTTCCTGAAAAACTTTGATATTGTATATTTATTTATAGATTCTATAGTGTTAGGTTTTGCCTTTAGTCGTGTTTATCATCTCTTTTTAAAATTAATACGTCACGTGGTTATATAAGTCAGTAATTTTTCTTTGTCAACATGTTTGTTTAGGCGATATTCCTTAATAAAAACGATGCATTGGTAAGAAGATCCCGTATATCTCATGTCTTTTGCATAACCATTTAACTGGGCCATCTGCGCATCGAACTAGAGGACCCATGATGAGTCAACATGTGGCGGGGCATCGAGATGCATAAACTTCGCCACTTTACATTTTCCAGAAACATGGGAATTACCATTATAAGCGTCTTCAATATGCTCATCCACAAAATCTAGGATTTTGTAATGAATGATAGACAAATCAATCGCGATGTGCTTCGTAATTTCCTTTAATTTCCTTAATGAACGATCTCGGTTTAATTACTGCACTCCAGAAAAATTAAACACGTGGATCATGATTAAGGTTATTAATTAAAAATCAAAATTAAGATAATCGCACAAGGCTACTACTATTTCTGGGCTTCTCCCAATCCCGGAAAAAAAGAATAAAAAAACAAAAAGAAAAGAACACGAGCACGTGGAATTAACGAAAAACTGCCTAGAAAAGATCGAACCGCGCGCACGACCCGACCAAATCACCGAGCGAATCGAAAGTTCCGTGTCCAATTGGCAATGAACTCCGCGAAAACATACGACGAATCGGTAAATACAAAATCAGAATTATAAAGGGGCAACTTAAAAAAATTTTATGAAAAAAAAAAAAAAGGAAGAGTAAAAGAGAGTTGGGATTTTCTTTCCTCCTTTTTCCTTCTCCAATTCGGATGAAATTTGTTGGAATTATTAGGGCGAGTGAAGGAGGGGAGGACTGTTGTTCTTGGTTTGATCCTGAATTTTGCCTCCCCCATTTTTCCTATTTTCCGTTTGTTCTTATGCGTCGTAATCGAATCGAGAGAGGAAACTCCTCATTATATTCGCTCGATGCCTTTCCGTCAACGACGAGGATGATGATGATGGGTCTTTTCCTTTGGCGTCGCGATTGCTGCGGTTCGGGTGGTAGAGTTTAGATAAGAGCAGATTTGGGTCATGTTCTCTTGTGGGGTGTTGTTCTGCGGGGAACCTTAGCGAAAAGGCGCTGTTTTTCTGGGTGGGTTTTGCTTGATCGGTCGCTAGGGTTCGTGGGTAGCTTCGGTTTGTTCTGTTCCGGCAGTGAAGGAGGGCGGATCGGAGGGAAAGAATCAGGATCTCTTCATTTATGAATATTTTACAAGCTTCCCCTTGTTCGAATCTTCTATTAGCGGAACCAAAGAAGCAGCCTCGCCATGAACGGCAAAGTTAGGAACAATTAGCTGGTCGGAAGACACCCTATAAGGCGGGGTATTATAATACCCAATCACGTTACTAGAGCTCCTTGATACATGACCATCCTCATTCAAGCTTTGAGCACTCTTCGGCATTGTGTCCTTTGGATCTTTAAGGTTCGTCGAACTGGGTTGTCTGGGCTGCGTTTGGTAGAACACCTTGGACACGACCAGCTCTCCATCTCTCTCCTCTTCGCTATTGCCGATGTGGTATTGGTGCATCACCCAGTTGGTCTTCTCAGGCTTCCTTTGCCTCCCATAATTGTTGTAAAGCACAAGTATCTTCTTGAACCCTTTCACCACTCTGCCTGCGAGGACCGACCTTGTCTTGCCCGTCTTGTGCCACCTCGTCTCACTCTCATCAGCATTCTTCTGCACTCTGCGCCGTTTCCTAGTCCCAGTGGCATATGCCTTCGAAGGCCGGTGGAAAAAGAGGCGGACTTGTCCATCTTTGCTTACTCCTGCACGATGCGCATTAAAGACGCTCAAATGAGATTTGTAGAATATGGAAATCGGAGTGTCCTAACCCGACTAGCTCATTTAACTGCTAAAGATGAGCTGATCTGTAGACATATTTCCACTATTCCCATTTTCTATAAACTTAAGATTCTGAACTTATCAATCGGTTTCCTATTCAGTTTCAACACCTTGCAGTCCACATATCATTATAGTTCGTATGCACACAAAACTTATCTCCATGTAGAGTCTGCGGTGTTTGGCATGGCATGATATAACTCGACTATCAACATGAGCATGAGAACATCCAAAAAGTAATTGATTATATAGAAGCGGGAAAACTAAAGCTGAAATTCGAAATGTATGTTCCCCATAGATTTGTTTTATGTTTTTTCCTAACGTAAACAAATTACTCAATGCAACAGATGCGAATCAGAAGAACTTTTTTGGGACATGATGCTGAACAAATTAAGCTAGCTTTTATTGTAAATTGCATAACAAATTGAAGCAAACGATGGCAGAAGAGTTTCGGAGCAATCTGATAGGCAAACACGGGAGATGAGCTTTGAATTAGAATTCAAAATGTTGATGAAATGAATCATAACTTTAGATCTCAGAGGAATGATGAGACCCGTCAAATTATTTAAATAATAAACCACACTTTAATCTAACAGTTTAAACTTTTAGAATAGTTGACCGTAGTCATAAAATCCCATATGATATTAGAGCTTGTGTTACCAATAAATTTGGACCCAACAGTCACGTGGAAGAATTACGGGTTGCTGTGGCTCCAACTTAGGCCCGATGTGTGAGGGGAAGATTGTTTAAATTGTCCCACATAAATTGTGGAGGGGCTGGCGGTTTATAAGTATGGGAAAAAACCTCACCCATGATATCAATTCGAAAGGCTCATTCAAAGTCTTACTTGATGCATGGCTAAGTCAAAATGGATTTCTTTTCTATGTACATGTCAAGTTTGGTTTACACAAATTGTCTTGAATGTAAATCATCATGTACGTTCTCATTATCTATTTTGAAAGCAAGGTCAATGTATATTACAAATTCAAATTCATACATGACGTGCATTTACGATAGTCTTCTAAATTAAACTTATACAGGCTGGAAAGAATTTAATAGATGTGAAAGTCACTCCTATGATCACAAAACCAAAATTTTAATATATGGATCTACAAGACTTTCGTATGATAGATTAAAAGATTATAAGTTGTTGAGGGATAAGACTTTCTAACAAAGGTAATTTGGGATCGAGCAATATGCATGGCAATCTTCAAAGAGTTCATTAAAGAGAGATCACACCCATAAAAATTATACACTTTTGTTCCATGAAAGGTTCATCTAAACTGATGGCACATGCATAGCATTGTCCCTATCATGAAGAGAGGACAATAATTTGACTAATTTCCAAAGGGAAAATTCTCCAAAAAGTCTTAAATATATTGCATATAAGCCAATTCAGTTATAAATATTTTAATTATATCAATTTAATCTTAAACCTTTTGATGATTGCTAATTTAGTTCTCAACCTTTCGATTGTGCCCATTTAGTCTTAATTTTTTGATTATTTGCCAATTTTGTTATGAACTTTTTAACAAAACTTGATATAATTTAAAGGTTTAGAACAAAATTGACAAATCTCAAGATGTCCGGTTTTCCCCAAAACAAGTTCGAACATCATCATACAAACTGCCAACAAAGAGATATATTTTCCAATATATTATGAATAGCATTAATCACACAAAATATTTTTGGAACTACACTATCATGACACTAAACTGACAAATTATAAACCATAAGTTGCATCTGTTTTGCAGACGATTCGGGTGTTTGATTATCGAAGACAATCGGATACTAAAGAAGATTATACATTTTTTAATCAAATGATATTGAAGGCACGGATTTCTCTATGCGTGCCATAACTATGTGCTGATATCGTGTGCATTTGTATTTATGTCCGAATCTTAGCAATAGATAGAACCTCTTAGATTTGCATATGAAAAAGAATTTCGGTCGAAAAGATGTGCATCTTTTCCTCTAAATTAAAAAAGCTTAGCAGAGGAATTACTCCCACTACACAGCCCAAATATCCAACAACGCAAAAAGAAATGACAAACTAAAAGTAAAAAATTCCTTTCTATAAAGGGAAATTTTCATTTTTTAAAATAAAATATTGATAACATTTAGGCTAACTCATTAACTATCGTGAAATCATTCAAAGAGTAAAACTATTCCAGAATTACCTGGAAGTCTCTCTGGGTGTGTACAACAAATACCATCGTTGCCTTCCAACGTGGGAATAAATTGATCAATGAGAAAATGAATCTTCCTGACATCCCCCATTATTTTCGCTTCCAAATGCTCCAGAATTTCTTGGTCCGTCGGATCAAACTTCACTCCCGCTGGTAGCCCCTCCAAACCATGAACAATCCCCCTCTGCACCACAATTATGTCATAATCACACACATTAATCTTATTAAAAAAAATAAAAGGTTTTGCCAACATAATAATTTTTGAACTATTGTGAAAATATTAACTTATCCTGAGTTATAAATTCTTGAATGAGTGGACCTCATAACAATTTATAATTATTTTTTATTTGATTTTTTGTAATTTTATCTCACGGTAGATTAAATATCGTCACCCATTAATTTCTCAAAAATAAAATCCTCAGAAGGAAAATAAACATAAGAAACGAAATCAAGACAAAAAGAAAAATAAAAGTGATAAACACCTGATCGAACATTGGGCAGCTGTGGCCACAGGAAAGGCACGTTGTGGTGGGAAGAAGACTGTTGTCATCATCCTCATCATCATCTCTAGGGTTGTAAGGTGATGGGATTATGGTTTTTGCATCTTGCTTTTGCCACATCATTTCTGTTCTGTTCTTTGGGTCTCTTGCACATCCCACGCCAAAAGTTCATCGATCTTCTAGGCTCCAAACTCAAGTTTATGCAAAACCCACAGCACTTTATAAGGGAGGGAAATGGGGGAGGGAGAAAGCGATGATATCTAACAGGGAAAATTTAATACAAAAAGAAAGAATAGCTTGCACGACAAGTTTGAGTTTAGATCACGTACACACGAGCGTACCGAAGAATAATATACTGTCCTTTGAATCTGTTCAATATAAACGTTGGACGCTTTTGTTCCCCTTTGTTTTTTGGTCGGTAATTTGTTCCTTTTGTTGATTGGTATGCTTTAGGACATATTAGTGGAAAAGCTAGATGAAGCCAAAAGAGGTGCAAGAAAGCTAACCATAAAACTTGTTAAATAAGGATGCGCAAGATAATTATTGTATTTCTTTGTTTTTCTATTCTTCTATTCTTGAAAATAAGTTTAGAATAGAAATCTGTTTGATAACATAATTTTATTTTTCAATTTATATAATAAATTTTTAGTCCAGAAATAAGTTTAGAATAAAAATGAGAAGTAAAAATTTTCTACTTCTCTATTTTTTTTTCTTTTTTTGGTGCTGGAGGAACTGCTTTGGCCAACAGCCGCCACGTAAACCCCAGGTGACGCTAGCGGGAAACCACCACCCCGATGCCATGCTTCAATCACCTAATAACCCGCCAGCTTCGTTGCAACTTGCGTTGCAAGGGCTTCGAACTCCTGACCTTCCCTCAAAGGACTGAAGCATACTCAGCGGAGCCACCACGGCCAGTGGTTCTACTTCTCTATTTGTAGAATAGAAATGGGAAATAAATTTTTTTCTAATTACTCACTCTTGCTACTAGCTGGCTGCTCGCCTGTCGTCGCCACTCGCCGTACGCCATCCACCACCTGCTGCCCACCATCCTCCACCGTCCATCGTGGCCCACCATCCACCATTGGCCACCTCCCACTACTGCTTGCCGTCCTCCACCATCCGCCGCTGCCCGTACACTATTCTGAATGGAGAAATTTTATGTTATTATCAAATAAATCTCTATTTCGAGAACATAAATTTTGTGTCATTATCAAATATGTATTTTTACTTAGAAACTTGTCTCAGGAGTAAAGATTGAAAAATCAATTTTCTGGTCATAAATTGATTTCAGACACAGAATAATTTTCATTCAGCCCTAAAGAGATCTAGTTGATTGAGAAAATCTTTTTTACTGTTTTTTCCATTACTTCTCCCTCCAGAGAGAGAGAGAGAGGGACTTCAGCGGTACAATAGACACGACGTGGTGTAGCTACAGCTTTAATGCGGGGTTGGTGGTTGGAGATAGGCGACAGCAATGACGGTTAGATCCACAATAGTATATATACACCGGTGGTTTCTGAATTTCTTTCACATTATTAAATGAGTGTCGCGAGAAAGTTACGGTCGTTTTCTCACCACGAAAGCCCCCATTAAATTCCTCCCATAAAGCTCCCTTCACAACACCTGTCTTTCTCTTTGTTAAAGTGAGAAAATTCATCCAACCGAGACAAAAGAACGAGGCCGGTTGCGGTGAACAGCCGCCCCTTGATCCGCCCGCCGACTTACCGCCTGCGTGTGGAGGGGAGCGTCGGTCCTGGTCGTGGGGTAGTCTTCAGCTTCCTATGGAAGGCACACGCCCATGAGGCAACTCTTAGCCATTAAGCTTTCCCCAGGACGGCGACGTTAGCGTAGGGACTACGGTTCCGTTTTTATATATTTTATTTCTTGTCGACTTTGTCTCCTTGCTCCGAAGTTTCTCGAGCACACTCCCCCGCTCGCACACATCAATTTCCGCCCACACACGTCAATTTCATTTTGAATTAGTCAACAATTCAATTCTAAACTTTCTAATCAATCCAAAAGAGGTGAATAAGTTAGTAAATTGGGTGGCTAAAGCACAACAACAAAAAAAAGAATTCCCCACCAATTGGCCGTCTTTTCCTCCTCAATCAATAATGGATGTTTTAATTTATACTGTTAACGAACTTGTTTTAAGTTAATGAAGTTTCCAGTTTTTCGATCAAAATAATATTTCCTATGTAATTCTAAATCTTTGCACGAAATTTCAATATAATCATTTCGATCGATTTTCATCGAAAATTGTTGACATGATGGCATACCACGCAGGACACTGGCGATAGATGGACCGCCACATCGGCATTTTCGGCCAAAAATTAATTAGAATGACTACATTGGAAATTCATATAAAGGGTCAGAATTAAATTGGCAAAATTTGAAAATTTTAGACTGGATTGGCATTCGTATAATAAGTTTATAATTGATTAGATAATTTTCCTGATTCTACGAAACGACAATTCATCTCAGATGAAAGGACTTGAGCTTGAATAATGCGTTTTTCTCAAGGAGAGTTACCTAATACACAAAGAGATATTATCATCCCATGTTCTTCTCATATATATAATGATGAAAGAAAAATATTACTATTTACTAAAAAATGCATGTTGTGTTGAGTAGGTCACTTCCAATTGGAGAAGCCAACGGAATTATGTATATCTATAGCAGAATATGTGTAGTAATGAGTGTGTAAAAGCAAAAAGGAAAAAAAAATCAAGAGAGATCAGAAGATAAATCAACGTGATCTTCCACATCCAGAAAATCAAGAGAGATTGAGAAACAAATCAAAGTGATCTTCTCACATCAGGAAAATCACGATAGATTATGAAATAAATCTACATGATTTTCACATCGTACAATTCCAATTAGGATATATTTCCTATAAATAGGAGTCCTCCTCAATGGAGAAGAACATACAAAATAAAAAATAAAAAAACAAGAATATCATAGCAGCGTAGCATACCAGAAGAAATAATTTTCTTCTTCCAAGAGAGCTATCTTCGAGTGAGTTATCCAGTTTATGAGAGGTTCAAATCCATAAATTGAAGATGGTGAGAGATCCACCTTAGGGTGAAGTTGTATCCTAATATTTATCATAGTGGAAGTTTGAAATGGACTATGATCCCATGGTTTTTCCCTTCACCTTGTTGGGTTTTCCACATTAAAATTCTGGTGTTATTTATTATTCATCTTTACCACTTTCATTCAATATTTTATCCTATTTAATTTTCACAGAAATAGTAGTGGGAAAACTATCAAAGCCTTCTCCACAAGTATCGTTCTTTTTCCCCCAACAAGTGGTATCAGAGCGAGGTTACTCTATATATTATTTTTCTATGCAAATTAAATGGAGGAAAATTCTGGCAACATGATAAAATTGACCGCATTCAATTATGCAACATGGAAACCAAACATGGAGGATCTACTATACATTAAAGACCTTTGGAGGCCAATTGTGATACTGATGGAGGTACCAATACCAACGTCCAAGACGTCCGATTCTGTAGCAGAAGCCAAATAAAAAGAGTCAAATCTTGCAATGGAAGGCAAATTGGCATTGTCTTCTAGTAGCAAACCAACAACCATATCCAAAAGCGAATGGATGGTACTCAATCAAAAGTGTGCTGCTCAAATTTGACAATGGATCGATAAGAGCATTTTTCAAAATTTTGCTAATGAACATGATGCTAGTATTCTTTAGCAAAAATTAGAGAAAATGTACACAAGAACAATGGCGCAAAATAAAGCAAATCAGATGCGATGGCTCATGAATTTTAAATACAAAGACAAGAGCAGTGTCTCGGAACACATGAGCGAGTTCCAAGGTATAGTAGACCAACTCAACTCTATGAAGATGACAATAGATGATGAATTGTAGGCATTACTGCTACTTAGCTCTTTGTTTAATAGCTGGGGCACACTTGTTGCGTCGGTTAGCAACTCGGCTCCCGACGACAAGCTTACCATGGACATGGTAAGCCTAAGTCTAAGGCTCTTGTCATTAACCAACAAGAAAATCAAGAACGGAGAGGGAGAAGCAAAAGCCGAAACTTCCAGAATCAGCAACGAGGAATGTCCCAATGCAACTTCAGATGAGACAAGAAGTGCCATCATTGTGGTAAATTGGAACACTTCATCCGAGAATGCAAAATGCTAAAGGCAAAAAAAAATCAAAGAGTCATAACATCAACAAAGCTTATGAGAACCAGACGAATGACACTGCAAATATTGCAGACAAGGCGATCATTATTCAAAGTGATGATTCTATTAATCTTGCATCCAAAGATTCGACATGGGTAGTTGACACTGGCGCATCCTACCATTTCTCGACTCGTCAAGATCTTTTCACATCTTACACCACTAGCGATTTTGGCTTCGTAAAGATGGGAAACAATGGTATGTTCAAAATTATTGATATGGGTAATATTTATTTAGAGACTACTGTTGGATGTAGGCATGTTCCAGACATTCGCCTCAATCTTATATCTACCGGCAAGCTTGATGACGAAGGCTACAACAATTTCTTTAATGATGGGAAATGGAAGCTCACTAAAGGTAATTTGGTGGTAGTCAAAGGAGAAAATATTGGCTTTCTCTACATCACACAATTCAAGCTGTGTAGAGAAGGGTGAATGTAATAGGAAAAGGAGTCACCACCCAGTTATGGCATAAACAAGACCAATGAGTGAGAAAGGACTTAAGATTCTCACTAGAAAGCAACTCCTACCCGGAATGAAAGGTACACCGTTGAATACTTATGTCGACTACATTATGGTAAACAACATAGAGTAGCATTTCGCAATTCCCCACCATCTAGAAAACTGAAATTTTAGGTTTGATACATACTAATGTATGCACAATGCAAACTAGGACACTCGGAGGTGCGCTTTATTTTGTAACATTTATTGATGACCACTCTAGAAAGGCGTGGGCATTTGCCTTGAAAACTAAAGATCAAGTGCAGGAAATCTTCAAGCAATTTCATATGAAGGTTGAAAGAGAAACAAGCAGGCGATTGAAGTGTGTATGCCTAAACAACGGTGGCGAATACCAAGAACCTTTTGAAGATTATTGCAAAATTCTCGGGATCAAACTAGAAGGATCCGTACAAAAAACACCTCAACACAACGATGTCACGAAACGAATAAATAGAAACATATGTGAAAAAATCAAATGCATGCTCTCCAACGCAAAGTTGCCAAACCACTTTGGGATGAGGCAATGGGGACGGCAATTGATTTAATCAACCTATCACCTTTAGCTCCACTTGGCGGTAATGTAACACAAAGTGTTTAGACTGGTAAAGATGCTTCTTATGGCTACTTGAAGGTGTTCAGCTGTAGAGCATTTGTTCACATTCCAAGGGATGAGAGATCAAAGCTTGATGGGAAATCAAAGCAACGTATTTTTTTGGGTAGGCTCATGAAGACTTCGGCTATAGACTCTAGGATCCCGTCAACCGAAAAATAGTCAGAAGCAGGGACATGGTATTTCTTGAAGATCGAACAATCAAGGACTTCGAGAAGCACAAGAACTCTCCATCAATAAATGAATACCTAGTTGATCTTGGCCCAGTCACTCCTCCTATCAATTCTAATAACAAGCAAGCTGAATCTAGCATTAAAGGTAAGACTACTTGAACTGAACTTGAACCAATTGTTGCACAAGTCCCATCAGAACCTCAATTGAGGAGATCAACTCCTAAACGACAATCTAGTTATAGATATTCTCTCAATGAGTACGTGATGCTCACTAAAGGGGGAGAACCAAAGAACTACCCTAGAAGCTATATTCCAAGAGCACAAAGAGGAGTGGTTAAAAGCTATGCAAGAGGAGATGAAATCCTTAGATGAAAAATCATAATTATGATTTAGTCAAGTTTCCACAAGCAAGAAAAGCTCTAAAAAAACAAGTGGGGTATTCAGACTAAAGACTAAAGAAGGTAACTCACAACCACGATACAAAGCAAGGTTGGTTGTGAAGGGATTCGCTCAGAAGAAAGATATCGCCTTCGATAAGATACTTTCTCCTATAGTTAAAATGTCCTTTATCCGAGTTCTCCTTGGCTTGGTAGCAAGCTTGAACTTGGAGGTCGAGCAACTTGATGTGAAGATTGCATTTTTACATGGAGATCTAAATGAGGAGATCTACATGGATCAGTCGGAAGGTTTCTAAATCAAAGGCAAAGAGAACCTTGTGTATAAACTAAGGAAGAGTCTTTACAAGCTTAAGCAGGCACCAAGATAGTGGTTTAGAAAATTCGATTCGTTCATGGAAGAAAATGGGTTCAACAAAACCACCACTGATTACTGTGTGTTCATCAAGAAATTTACTGATGGTAATTTCCTCATTCTTTTGCTTTATGTTAATGACATGCTAATTGTTGGCCAGGATAAAAGCAAGACCAACTACTTAAAGAAGGAATTAAGCAAGTCCTTTGTGATGAAGGATTTAGGACCTGCAAATCAAATTCTTGGGATGGAAATCGTTTGAGACAAGCAGACTGTAAACTCCGATTATCTCAAGAACGGTATGTTAATAAAGTTCTTGAAAGATTTAACATGAATAAATCCAAAGCAGTTTGTTCTCCACTTGCAAATCACTTCAAACTTAGCTCGGAGCAGTGCCCAAAAAGTGAGACAGAAAAGAAGGAAATGGAAAAAGTTCCTTATGCATTGGTGGTTGGCAGTCTAATGTATGCAATGGTATGCACGAGACCTGATATTGCTTATGCAGTTGGTGTGGTAAGCAGATTCTAATCTAATCCTGATAATGAACATTGGGTAGCAGGCAAATGGATATTCAGGTATCTTTGAGGTACTTCTAATTGCTATATATGCTTTGGTGATGGTAAAACTTTGTTAGAAGGTTTTTCGGATTCAGACATGGTAGGGGATGTGGACTTGAGAAAGCCTACGTTGGGATACCTAATGACTTTTGTAGGGGGAGCTGTTTCATGGCAACCTCAACTACAAAAACATGCTACTCTATCTATTGCCGAAGCAGAGTATATTGCGATAACGAAAGCATGTAAAGAACTCTTATGCATGAAGAAGTATATCTTGTATTTAGATAGTCAAAGCACAATACATCTCAGCAAAAATGCAACTTTCCACTCCAAGTCCAAACACATTGATATCAGATATCATTGGATACGTGATATGTTGGAAGAAAAAGCCCTGCAGCTAAAGAAAATACATACTAACAACAACGGCTCATATATGATGACAAAATATCTATCTACAGTGAAGATGCAAGCTTGTTGGACTTTTGCAAGTTTAAAACCCTCTTTGAATTACTCGTGAGGAAGAGATTTGTTGAGTAGGTCACTCCCAATTGGAGAGGCCAACACAATTATGTATATATGTAGTAGAAGATGTGTAGTAGTGAGTATGTAAAAGTAAAAAGAAAAAAAAATCAAGAGAAACCGAGAGATAAATCAACATGATCTTCCACATACTGAAAATCAAGAGAGATCGAGAGAGTAAGATCTTTCACATCCAGAAATTCAAGAGAGATTGGGAAACAAATCAAAGTGATCTTCTCACATCCAGAAAATCACGAGAGATTATGAGATAAATTTACGTGATTTTCATATCGTACAATTCCAATTAGGATTGCATTTACTCCTATAAATAGGAGTCCTCCTCAATGGAGAAGAACATACAAAAAAAAAAAAAAAAAGCGAGAATATCAAAGTAGCGCAGCGGAAGAGATGATTTTCTTCTTCCAAGAGAGTTATCTTTGAGTGAGCTATTCATTTTGTGAGAGGTTCAGATTCACAAATTGAAGACAGTGAAAGATCCACCTTATGGTGAAGTTATATCCCAATATTTGTCATAGTGGAAGTTTGAAACTATTGTGCCGTGGTTTTTCCCTTCACCTCGGAGGGTTTTTCCACATTCAAATTCCAATGTTATTTACTATTCATCTTTACAGCTTTCATTCAATATTTTATCTTGTTTAATTTTCACAGAAATAGTAGTGGGAAAATTATCCAAGCCTTCTCCGCAAATATCATTCTTTTTCCTCAACATGTTGGTATAACTTAAATATAAATTAGAAAAGAGAGTTTGATATTTTTTTTTTTGTATAATTTGATATATATATATATATATATATATCATAATAAATTATATCGGCCTATTTATAGGCTTTATGCGAAACTATTAAAGGAAACATATATCGATCAAGCCTTACCAAAAAAAAAAAAAAACATATATCAATCAAGATATAAACAATCAAATTAGATTTTCGTGCAATTTTGAGAGATAAAGAAAAACAATAAAAATGTTATAATTATTTCTAATATATGAATATCCTAATTATCTCTAATAATATACTTAAACTTTAGTGCAAAATCATTTTTGTGAAAGTTGAATTGGTCAGAGAACGACTAGGGTAATAATTTATATATGAAGTGTGTGAGTGAAAGCATTTGAGTTCATAAGTGTGTGAATGGATTATGATTAATTGAGCTCGAAATCTCTTTGATTGCGCCATTACTTTGAAGTATGGTATGGACGAAATGTAATGAAACAGATTGTCCTAAAAGCGAACATGAATTTCCACACTTTGAGATCCAAAGTTCAATCTTTTATCCTCCATAGAAAGAAAGTTGCCCCGCAATTGTCTATTTGACTGCAAAGTAAGAGGGGTTGTGAAGCTCCTTAGTCGACAATCAAGGACGTCCCTGTCAGGCTAATGTTAGGTAAATGAGCTTTTGGTTTTTTATACTTGGAACACCTCCTATCGATATGTATAAACAATTATTTACAAAGATTAACGACAATATGTAATGACTAAGAGCAAAACATCTTAATTTTTTTTTATTTAATTACGAAGATTGACAAGGTGTTACAATATTTCAGTCTTAACAAAGTGCAAAAATAGTAAATTTGGATTTTCTTAAATTATGACAGTTTACAAAATGTTGCCATGATTCCTCTAAAACAAAAGAAACTATGTAAATATGGATATTTTTCAATCACAAAGATTTATAAATATTACGATATTTAGATCCCGTTTGGTTCAGCATTCCCAAGGGGCTTTGAGCCCCCAAAGCCCCTTGGGAAAAATATTAAGCGTTTAGTTCAAATTTTTGAGGCTCCATTTGCCAAATGCTAGCATTTGGAATGCTGAAAAACCCAAAACAGGTTTAGACCTACTTTAGGCTTTCAGCATTTTCGGAATGTTAAGTTGAGGTCTAATGAGTTTTTTTTTTCTTTACAATATTGCCCTTACTGATAATCATATTTTCCTCTTTTGCCCTCAAAAAACACTATTCATTGTCTTCTTCCTTGGATTTGGACTTGTTGCTCCACTGCGAAGCTCAGCCAACAGGCGGTGCTCAGCCGCGAGCGGCCAGATTTGACCGCTGGGAAGCCTTGCCTGAGGTCGTACGACCTCAAGAAAGGTGGCTTGAGGGCGTCACCTAGGTCGCACGACCCAGGCACCGCCGCTTGAGGTCACGTGACCCAGGGCGTCAGCTAAGGTCACCAACCTCAAGCGAGCTGCCTCCCCACCACCACCACCGCCACCGCCACCGCCACCAACCGCCTCCCCACCACCACCAACACCTTTATCGAGCCACCTCCCCCACAATTCTCCCCTCTTAACGCAGCTGCATCTCCTCCTCCCTTTTTTTTCTTTTCTTTTCTTTTTTTCCTTTTTCTTTTCACCTTAAAGTTACTTTGCAAAATATACACAAAAAATGAGTTTCCAAGAGCGTGTTTGGTAACGATTCTGTTTCCCGGGAACAGATTCCGACAAGAAATTATTATTTTTGATTTTGTTCCCGTGAACTGATTCTGAGTAAAAGAACGTGTTTGGTAATTATCCAAAATTTCTAATTTTGGAATAGAATTGCGTTTGGTACCGGGCTCATTGATTCTGTTCCAAATCAATTTCTTTTCATTTTTAAATAGTTTTTTTTTTACTTTTTTACTCTATTTTCTTTTCTTTTTTCCTTTTTTCTTTTCTTTTTTTTTTTTCCTTTTTCTCCTATTTTCTTCTTCTTCTTGTGGCTGGTCGCTGGACCGGCGACCGGCCAGACAAGGGCCGGCGACCTCACCAGAGCGTCATCAACCCTCGGCGAGGCTGGCCCTCGTCGGCCGAGCCTCGCCAGCGGCTGGATGAGGCTCACCAGCCTCGCCGAGGCTGGGCGAGGCTTGCCTGGCCGGACCGGCGACCGGTCGACGAGGGCCGGTGACCTCACCGCAGCGTCGCCGACCTCGCAAGGCCAGCCCTCGTCGGCCGAGCCTTGTCGGCCGGGCGAGGCTCGCCGGCCTCACCGATGGCCAAGCGAGCCTCACCGGGGCTAGGCGGGCCTCGCCGGTGGCTGGGCTCGCCTCTGGAGAGCTCACCGGACCTCACCCTAGCCTGGCGAGCTCGCCGGACTGGCTGCGGACGGCGGTGGCGGGCAATGGTGGACGGCGGTCGCGGGATGGCGGAAGGGAAGAAGAAGACCTTGATTCTTTTTTTGATTCTCAAACCGAGAATCACATTTTTTTCTTATTCTCAATTCTTGTCCAAAACTGTTCCCGGGAACAAAAATTTTACCAAACGCGATTCTGTTCTCAAACTGATTCTGGGAACAAAAAATCATAATCAGGCACTGTTTGGGTGGTTACCAAATAGTGCCCAAACACTCTTGCCTTCACAAAATGCCCATTCATTCAAAGATACTTGGGGGAATATTTCCCTAAAGTTGAACCAAATGGGCCCTAAAGTCGTAATCAAGATTAAGGACGTAAGCATGAATTCTTTCAATTACGATGACTCACAGTGGGTTACGATGGTTCATTGTAAATGAGGAAAAACTTTATAACTTTGTATTTTGTTTCAATTATGAAGCTTCCTAAAGATTTACGATGATCAATTGTGATGTTGAATAAAATATTGTAAGGGTTGAGTTTTTCAATTACGATAATTTGCAAATGTACAACGTTCCATCATAACCAAGAATTTAAGGTCGTAAATATGCATTATTTTAAAATATGATTTTTACAAAGAGTAGCAACGATTTGTCATGATCAAGAGCATAAAATTGTAAAATTGATATGAAATACATGAATGAATATCCATTATATTCATCTTATCTAACGTATCTATTATGGTACATTTGTATCCTACATTCTAAGTACATCTCCCTATCTAATGAATGTTCATCTCTTTATTCAATATATGTATTATTCAATACATTGACATTAATGATAAGTGCATCATTGTTTTCTTATAAATAGGAGTTTAGTTTTGTCATAGTGGTGATAGAGTGAGAAAAAGGAAAATAAAATAGTGAAAATAAAAATTTATCATCTGGCTTTCTCTACTATCTTTGGTATTTATCTACTTTCTCTACTTAATCCATCTCTATTCTCTCTATTATATATTTGCAACTCAATATTTTACAGCACGTTATTAGCACAAAAATCTACCAACTGAGTAAATAATTTTTGCAAGGTAAGTGTTCTCTTTGTTTTCATTAATCAACTTATACTTCATCTTCTCCTATCAATTCTTCATTTTTCTTTTTCTTGGCCTAAAATCAATTTCAAATCTAAAAATATCCTTTTGCTCTTGAAGAGGTGGTGGATATTTGGAAATCCTTCTAATTAATTTAAAGATTCATTTTGCAAAAATTATGGCAAATATTGAAAAGCCCAAATTTCATATTTTGAAGTGAGTGGAAATAATTATCTATTCCGGTACCTTGACATGGAAATGCACCTCCAAGGGCAATGTCTCACTAATGCAATTACAGAAGACGGAACGTCAAATGCAAAAGATAAAGCAAACATACTGATTTTTCTTCGTTGTCTTTTGCATGAGAGCCTACAGACTCAAAATTTATTTGTTCGAGACCCTTAGACCCTGTGGAAGAGGTTGATGGATAAGTATGGTCATACTAAGACCGTTGTCCTCCCTTAATCACAATATGACTATCAAAATCTCATATTGCAAGATTTTAAATCAATGTCTAACTAAAACTTCACTTTATTTAATATTGTTTCTCAGCTTGAGTTATGCGGTATTAAGCTCACTGATGTGGAACTGTTAAAGAAAACTTTCTCCACCTTCCATGCTTCGAATATTGTATAGCAACAACAATACTGGTAGCGTCAATTTGCCACATACTTTGAATTAATTTCTATGCTCCTTACTGCTAAGCAAACTAATGAATCGCTGCTCAAAAATCATGATCTTAGACCTACTGGCTCAAAAGCATTACCTAAAGCACATGCTAACTTTGAGGCAACAACATAATCCTAAAGGGGATGGCAGGAAATCTAACTTTAGCCCAAATCATGACAAAGAAAAGAAGTCAAAGAAAGTGACGAATGAAAGTATTTGACATCGTTGTGGCATGACTAGGCACTAGTCACGTACTTGTCATACACCAAAGCACTTTGTTGATCTATTCCAGGCATCTTTAAAAAATACAAGCAATCGTGATGAATATCACGCCATTGAAATTAATCCTACTCCCATAACCACTATTGTGATATCCCGATTTTACAATTCTGGTTTCAATTGAATAAGTCAGGCCTTTCATCTGCGCGCCTATAGCCCTCTTCTCTGAGTTGGCCACTCACGAGATAACTAGCTTATCAGGTGAAGCCGTTAAGGAATCTAAACGCAATAGACTTGAGAATTTGACCAGGGAACGACTGCTCGACCGTACTAATCTGCAAGGGTCATTGCGGCACAGATTGATTAGAGACCGGAGATAGGTCGACTCGACAAAGGCATGTGATTAAGTGTGGGTGATTCCACCTGATTTCACAAATCTTGTCGATCGGCACTAGACCGATTTCTCTGTCGTTTTGGTACCTTGTGTCCGTATTTGAAACCTTGAGATTTCTACGACAACCGAGAGTCGCCAATGTGTCGAAGATGTACTTTATGGCTTGAAAATAATCAACCACAGGTTAATTGCATAGAAAATTCCTAAAAGCTACCCGGTAGGTTAGGACGCGCTAAAGTCGCGCCAGATTGAAATTAACCGAGAAATTGAACTCGATTTCAGAAATTGAATGTTTTGTTATGTCACAATTCATTTTAAGAACGTTGACTCATCCTCAGAAGATTTTTCTACAAACTGAGATTTTTGGCAAAAAAGCAAAGTAAGGCCGTTTTTGTTCGAGATTGTTAGAGGGTCGTTTTTGATCGAATCTTTGGGAAACAAGTTAGATTATTTGATGAGGAAAAGTCATAAGAAGGTTGAGGACACATGGGTTAATTTAATTGAGCTTCAATTGGATGGAATTGATTGAGAATTGATTGAATTAAGTGTACAAGATTTCATGCCACGGCGGAAAATGAAATTGCAACCATTGGACTAAGGTTGTGGGAGATTGGAGATAGTGGAGTATGACATCAGCAAGTGATGTCATGGTGGGCCATTTTTGTTGGATTAAAGAAAGATAAAAATAAAATAAAAGTGGTCCCCTCCTCCTTCTCTCTCCTCCCTCTCTCTCTCTTCGGTTGCCTCTCTCCTCTCCCTTCCCTACCGTGCGACTGGTTCTGCTCTTCAAAAAAAAAAAAACCCAGCAAAAGTCGAAGAAGCCGCGAAGCAAAGAACCGCCAGCTCACCGGCCGCGCCGCCACACCGGAGCCGGACCGCCGCCCGCACCGCACGCCCGCGCACGCCGCGCGCTCCGTCGCCCCCGCCCGCGCCTACCGTCCTCGCGTACGCCGTCCAACCCCGTTCGACCCCTGCTCAGCCCCTATTCCGCCCCGCCCAGCCCGACCTCCTCCGGCCACCGTCCGGCCTCACCGGAGCTCCGCCCGGCCCTAGCAGCTCTTGCCTCGCCCTCTCAGCCCCGGATCTGCCCTCCTTCGCCCCCAACCAGCAGCCATCAGTGAGCAGAAAAATGGGTATTGCAGCAACTATTTGGCCCGTTTTGGCCGCCTTCCCGAGCCCGAATGCTCGGCCCGCCTTGAGGAAAGTCGATCCTCGCGTCGTTGCCGTCGTTTTGGGTGAGTTTTGCTCACTAATGCCTTCTTAGTTTGCTAATTACACTTAAAGGTTGATTAGTGTTAGTTAAGTGTAATTAAGTGGTTAGATTAGAATGGATTAGGGATTATTAGTGAATTGCATTATATGTTAGTGAAATGGTTAGTGTACTTAGATAGAGAACGGCCCATAGTATTTATTGGATGTCTCTTGGGATTTTTCCCGACCCTTATCGGGTGTTAATTAGGCAATTCGGGCCTAAGTGGAATTTTTAGGAATTAAATATTAATTTTTGAAATTAATTATTTAATTATTTATTTTTCCAAAAATTCAACTGAGATGGCCAGTGACCGAGATTTTATGCTGATTGTCGTGGTGCAGTTCGTTTATTTAATTGAGCTTTATATTGTGCTAAATTGAATTTATTGTATTTATTTATTTAATTTTCGAAATTAATTATTTAATTATTTATTTTCCGAAAATTCAACTAGGATGGCCGGTGACCGGGGTTTTATGCTGATGATTGTGGTGCAGTCCGTTTATTTAATTGAGCCTTATATTGTGCTAAATTGAATTTCTAGTATTTAAATATTAAATTCCGAAATTAATTATTTAATTAATTATTTTTCCGAAAATTTAGACCGGGATGGTCGACGCTAAGAATTTCGTGCCGATCACTGCTGTGTATCTAGAATTTGAATTTGATGAGTGGATAATGCAAATTGAGTGTTGATTGTGAAAAATATGGATTTTAATCAGAAAATCCCAAGTGTCGAGTTTGGCATCGAAATTGGATTTTTAAGGATTACTATTGTAATTGGAGTATATGAATGAAATGCAAAGTGTCCGAAGGTCAGTATTGATTTGTCGTGTGCTGGTTGAACGACTCGGTCGCAGTAGTGGCTAAGCCGACTGGACCTGTATCCCTTTAGAATCGCCGTCAACTTAGTGATGAGACTCGGGTCACAGTGGAGGCTAAGCCAACTGGACCTGATTCTAAACTTAGTGACGAGGCTCGGGTCGCAGTAGAGGCTAGGCCAACTGGACCTATGCTCCTTCGGGAATGCCGTCGACGTAGTGACGAAGCCGCGGTCCAAGGGGGAGGCGATGCGGCATTAATGTCGGTAGATAGCCGAACTGCGAGTAGGCTATGCCCTTGTGTGGCAGTGGTTATCAGTTGGAACGCGTGCGGAGTGTGGTTACCGATTATATTGAAAGTTGCTTAGTGGGGCCGTGATTACCACCTATAGATAAGTTATGTCCTAAGGACCACGATTCATAATTGTGAATTGATTGATTGAATTGAAATGACCGTGAGCGGTCTTGTTGGTGTGTAATCGACTAGGTCGGTTGGATTGATGCTTCGATCAGTGATGTGATTGCTTGGATGCTTATTTGATATGGGCTAATATGCAGGTGGAATCTGAGGCCAAGGTAAGTCTTCTGACTCATGTTGTGCATAGGCAACCCTAAGGTGTATTAGTTTACTAATCGGGTCTTAGGGGTAGAACTTGCGAGACGTAGTCTCATCCCAGTTGTGGGACAACATTTCAGGACCCTGATGAAGAAGCCGAGGAGAAAGAAATCGAAGAGGAGTATCTGGAGGAGAACCCCGAGGATGATCCAGAGTAGGATCTTGGTGACTTTTGTTGTAGAATCAATTTGAGTAGAAACCAACCTTTTTAGCATGGCTTGTATGTGTACATGTATGACTGAGTCGTTATATTTGTATATAAGGTTGTTGGTTTTTAGGTTTAAGTTTCTAGTCCTACTGTTCTATCCCAATGTTTTATTGTCTGGGGATTTTATAACTGCTTCCGCATGTGCAATACAAAATAAAAGGGGTCGGCGATGTGTAGTCCCGGGATATCGTATTTTAGTATCGACCAAATGTCACGCCCCGAACCCCGAGACACGTGCACATCCCACTGCGGTCGATCAAACATGCGACATCCCCAGGTGGTGTCGCCGACCCATTCATTTATTATTGCGCAAGCGGAACGTATTATAAAACCCCTGACAATGAAATACGGGATAGAAAAGCAGAAAGCAAAACCACAACATAACACTTTCATAAATCAACAGAATTACAAACAGAGGTCTACGGCCAAAAGTCTACCAAAGACCAGAACTATCCTACGACCTACAAGTCGGACACGCTCCAATCCTTATGACTTCACCTCTGCAACTCCTCAAGGTCAACCAAAGTTATCTGCCCGCTCCGTCCTCCAGGGACCTGAAATTTTGGCCCACAACGGGGTGAGACATCGTCTCAGCAAGTTCAACCCCCTAAACCCCTATTAGAAAGAAAATACGCCCCAGGTGGCCTAGCCACATTACACAGAAGACTTACCTCGTCATAATCCATTCCTGCGGGTTAGCACAATTTGTATTACACCAACTCATTAAATAATAAGAATTCAAACAGTTGAAACGCCAACACTTTCATAGGAACCACAAACGCACTCAACACGCATTCCAATTATTAATCACCGCCACACAAGGGCATAGCTTACTCGAATTTCGGCTATCTACTGACATTAGCTGCCAGGCATCGCCTCCCCCCGTGGAGCGCGGCATCGTCTATACGTCGACGGCATTCCCGAAGGAGCATAGGTCCAGTCGGCCTAGCCTCTACTGCGACCCGCATCAGTTGTAAGGGGCATCCCATATAGGGGCAAGTCCGGCTCAACAGCCCAGGACACTCTCCTCTTAATTATCACACAACAATTCATATTCGGCCCCAGGACACTTTGCATTTCACTCAATACTTCCACTTAAAATAGTGGTCCCGGCCATTTTTCTTCATATTAAAAATATTCCAGAAATTACTCACGTGTGTGGGGGCACGCTAATTTCGAACCAGAAAGCCAATATCTCACTTTTTCAAACCCCACTACTTAACATAATCATTAAAATCCAATTTTTGCATCAAAACCCGACACTCGGGTTTTTATGAATGAAATCCCTATTTATCACAATCAACACTCAATTTGCCACATCCATTCATCAAATTCAAATTCTAAATGCACAGCAGCGATCAGCATGAAATTCTAAGGATTTAGGGTCCCGAAATAATTTTCGGAATTTAATAAATAATTAAATTTATTCCGAAATTAATTAAATAATAATATTCATATTTTTCACAATCCACGCTCAATTTGCAATATCCAACCATCAATTTCAAAATCCAAATACACAAAGAACGATCGGCACGAAATTCTCGAGCAATTGAGATCGAAATAATATTTCGGATTTTTTTTTAATAATAATATTTTAATAATTTCGTAATATAATATATTATTAAAAATTCTAGAATTTCGAAACATTTAAGTAAATCAAAAATAAAACCCTATTATGTCACATCAAGGCTTATATTAAAATAAACCTTCTTAACTCTAATTAAACACACTTTAACTTAATTAAACACCATAATCTAATCCTCAACCAAATAAACTAATCTAACCACCTAAACTTACTTAACTTAGACTAAGCACACTTAGGGCATCATTAACCGTCTAATCAAGATTTAGTGAGCTAAACTCACCGGATTAGCGAGCCGAGCGGACCAAAACAACGAGGGTGACGAGGGGAACGACTTTCCCAAAGGCGGACCTAAACTCCGGGGCCGGGAAGCCGGCCAAAACGGGCCAAACCTAGCTGCCAAACCCATTTTCTGCAGCTGCTGTCCACTACTGGTTGAGGCCGAGAATGGGCGAATCCGAGGCTTGGATGAGATGGAAAAGGACCGGGGAAGGTTGAGGGGTCGAACCGGACCAAAGCGAGACCCGAACGGTGGCCGGAGGTGGCTAAACGGCTTCGGCACGGGCTAATGCAGCAGCTGCGACGCGAGGGCGGCGAGTGGGAGGCGGAGATGGCGCGACGGCGGGCCGGCGGGCGCGCGAGCGCGGCGCGAGGCGGACGCACGGCGGCGGCGGCGGCGGCGGCGGCGGCGACGACGGCGTGCGAGCGGGAGCGGACGGCCATGGCTGCAGCTTCTTCTTCTCTGCATTTTCTGGTCTTCGCACAGCAGCCATGGAGGAGAGAGGCGACGGGAGAGAAGGAAGGAGAGAGAGAGAGAGAGAGAGATGGGACCATTCCCTTTTCTTTTTGTCTTTCTTTAATCCCACAAAAATGGCCCACCATGACCTAAGATGACATCACACTCCACTATCTCCCACAACCTTATTCCAATGGTTGCAATTCCATTTTCCGCCGGGGCATACCGATTTTTAAACTTTGTACATCACATTCTTCAATTCTATTCAATCCACTTCCAATTGAGCCAAATTAAAGTCCATGAAATTAATCCAATGTCATCACACTTCAATTTACATAATCACTTGACCATAGAACCCTCTTAGATCCCAAAAGTACAACCAAAGGCGGGCCTACCAATTTCTCGAGCCAAATTAGCCATAATTTGATTATTTTGCTGAAAAACTCGACTTGCATGAAAAATCTTCCAAAGATGAGTCAATGATCCTAAAATAATTTGTGACACACCCGGACTTCCAATTTCTCGAATTCCATCTCAATTTCACGGTTAATTTCACACGGCACGATATTAGCGCATCGATCCAGGGTAACTTTTAGAAATTTTCGTGCATTTGACCTGTGGTTGATCAATTCAAGCCACAATGTACATCTTTGACACATTGGCGACTCTCGGTTGTCGAGATAATCTCAAGGTTTCAAACACGGACACAGGGTACCCAAACGACAGAAAAACCGGTCTAGTGCCGATCGACAAGAATTGTGCGATCGGTGGAATCACCCACACTCGATCACATGCCTCGTCGAGTCGACCTATCTCCGGTCTCTAATCGATTTTTAAGCGTGCCGTAATGACCCTTGCAGATTAACTCGGTCGAAAGGTCGTTTCCTAGTCAAATTCTCGAGTCCGATGCATTAGAATTTCTTAACGGCTTCACCTAGTAGACTAGTTATCCCATGAGTGATCAGCTCAGGGAAAAAAACTATATGCGCACAGATGAAATGCCCATTTCAATTTATTGAAAATAGAATTGGAAATTCGGGATGTCACACCAAAGATAAGGGATGTGCACGTTTCTGAGGATCGGGGCGTGACAACTATTAAGGCCAATAATATCTCTATTAGTGGTACCGATCTTGCTCCTAAAGTAGCAAATGCATCCCTAGATATCTCTCGATTCTTTGAGGACCTCTCGGTTACTTTGGTGAGGCATCAAACTAGTAGATGACAACTTAGACTTCAAATTTTATTATTCTAATAATTTCTTTTCTAGTTGCTTTTCTTTAAATGTATTACCTTTTATTGTTCTCTAATTTAGTTTTGTAATGAAATGCTTATGAACCTTATATAATATTTATTATTTTAAAATTTTATTTGACCCCATAACTAATATGTAAATTTTATGATACTCGACACCTGAAGTTGTCAACATAAATACAAATGGAAAATACCGAGAAAAATGAAGATGTTTGTTTGCTTGATAGTGCATCAACACATACCATATTTCCTAGTAAACACTTTTTCTCCAGTATGACATTGCGTAAGGCACATGTCCATACAATATCGGGTCCTGTTCCGATTATTGATGGTTTCAGGAATACCACAATTGCTTTGTCAAATGGTATCATTATGCATATTAAGGTTACGTTTCTAAGCAGTAAATCAAAAAAGAATCTGCTCAACTTCAAAAATATACGCCGTAATGGGTACCATATTCAGACTATTTATAAGTAAGATAAAGAATATATTGGCATTACCTTTTATAAGATGGGCCTGAAGATCATCCATAAGAAGCTAGAAGTTTTTTCTGAGTTTGTATTGTGTCATTAAAGCCGTTGAAACTTACGCCGCCATATCCTGGAGATTGGTAAACCCTGATTAATTTGGACTGTGGTGTGATCGCCTTGGTCACCCTGACACTTTAATGATGCGTAGAATAATTCAAAATACAAAATGGCACCCTTTAAAGGAAACAAATGTATCATTGTCCAAAGATTATAATTGTGAAACTTGTTCACAAGGAAAACCCATTACCAAATCTTCTATAACAAACGTTAATCTTGAATTCCCTTTATTCCTGTAAAAAATTTAGGGTTATATTAGTGACAAAGTGGACCGTTTCTATATTTTATGATATTAGTGGACGCATCCTGTAGATGGTCTCATGTTTGCCTATTATCTACACACAATGTCACATCTGCACGTTTTACTTATGTATAGTATAAAGTTCCGGACACAATTCCCTGATTATCCAATTAAAAGTATAAAGATTGATAATGCTGGTAAATTTACATCAAAGAGTTTTGATACATATTATGTCTCACTCGGGATCGAGGTTGAGCATCTAGTCGCATATGTTTATACTCAAAATGGATTGGCAGAATCCTTGATTAAACATATCCAAATCATTGCATACACTCTATTATTAAGAACAAATCTCAATGATACAACACAGGGTCATACAGTTTTGCATGCGGCAACTATAATAAGATTGCGCCCCACTGCTAGTCTTTTACAATCTCCCCTTCAAATGGTCCTTAATTATGAATATGATATTTCACATTTACGCACATTTGGTTGTGCAATACAGGTGCCTGTAGCACCACTAAAAATGACGAAAATGGGTCATCAACGCTGTTTGAGCATTTATGTTGGATTTAATTCACCGTCCATTATTAGGTTCTTGGAACCAACTACTGGTGATTTTTTTATTGCCAATTCGCATATTGTCATTTCGATGAGACTATGTTTCCATCAATTGGGACACCTACAACTTCCATGAATGCAAAGCAGAAACTAGTTAAGGTTTTCTCTTGAAATGAGAAAATTTTATCTCAATTAGACCCAAGAACTCCTAAGTGCGAAAAACGAGGTGAGGCGCATAATCTATTTGCAGGCTCTGGCCAATAGACTTCCTGACACATTTAATGATGCTACGAAGGTAACAAAGTTTCATATTCCAACTGTAAATGCTCCAGCTAGGATAGCTATTCTCGAAGGACAGGCTAAAATAGATCAAAATTCCCCACACTTGAAGCGTGGTAGACTGATAAGATCAAAATACATTGTTCCTTGAAAACGAAGATGAAAGAATTAGGAATCCACTCCAGAAGAGCCTAGTGTTGTGCATGCTTCCACTAAAGAGGCGCAAACCCATGAAAAGAACACCAACCCTAGAAATACTGAGAATTCCATTATATATTGTAATGAGATTTAGATCGAAATGAAATCATTATTAATGATGTTTTTGTATTCTCAGTTGTTCATAAAATTATGGAAGATGACTGTGAATCGCAATCTATTATTGAATGCCGTCAAATGCAAGATTGGTCTAAGTGGGAGGAAGCAATTAAGGCTGAATTAGTTTCCCTAGCTAAACAAGAGGTTTTTGGACCTATAACTAGAATCTCCAATAATGTAAAACCCGTTTGATATAAATGGATATTTGTCCAGAAATGAAATGAGAAAAATTAAGTTGTCATGTATAAAGCCCGACTTGTTGTCTAAGGATTCTCCGAAAGACTTGGAATTGATTATGATGAAACATATTCACCTATGATGGATATGATTACATTCCGTTTTCTCATTAGCCCGGTACTCTCTAAAATATTGGAAGTGTGTCTTATGAACGTTGTGACGGCATATTTATATGGCTCATTAGACTTTGATATTTATATAAAAATTCCTGAGGGATTCAAAATGCCTGATGCATGCAATCCCCATAACTTATTCTTAATAAAATTGCAAAGATCTTTGTACGAGTTAAAGCAATCCAATCGTATGTGGTATCAACGCCTAAGTGAGTAAATAATTAAGGTTAGGTACAAGAATGATCCTATCTAGCCATGTGTATTTATTAAGAAATCGGAAACCGGATTTGATATTGTAGCAGTTTATATTAACGATAAAAATTTAATTAGAACTCCAAAAGAGTTAGCTAAAATCACTGAGTATTTAAAAAGGGAGTTTGAAATTAAAGATTTGGATAAAACCAAACTTGGTCCTGGTCTAGAGCTTGAGCATAAAGCAAATGGAATAATCGTCCATCAATCAGTATACATTGAAAGATTACTTAAACGCTTCAACATGGACAAGGCTCACACATTGAGCACCCCTATGGTTGTAAGGTCTCTCGATCCCTAAAAGGATCCGTTTCATCCTAAAGAGATACTTGGTCCTGAAGTACCATATCTCAATACAATTGGGGTTTTGATGTACTTGACACAATGTACGAGACCAGATATTACTTTTGCGGTAAATTTCTTAGCACGTTTTAATTCTGAGCCAACTCGGAGACATTGGATTAGAGTTAAACATATTTTTCGTTATCTCCGAAAAACCATAGGTTTGTAATTATATTATTTCAATGATTCCACTACCTCTGGTTTAGTTAGATATGTTAATGTTGGATATAGATCTTATTCACATAAGGCTTGCTCTCAAACCGGCTATTTATTTTGTTATAATGGCATTGTTATTTCTTGACGTTCTATGAAACAATCACTAGTAGCTACATCTTTTAACCACTCTAAGATTATTGCTTTATATGAAGCTGGAATAGAGTATGTTTGGTTAAGATCTGTTGTAACACATATTCAATTATTGTTGTTTAATACTAGTTATAAATTCTCACACTATAATTTATAAATATAATGTTGCTTATATTGCACAAGTTAAGGGAGAATATATCAAATGTGATAAGACCCAGCATAACTCACCGAATTTTTTTTATACTCACGAAAACAAATTAATGGTAAACAAATTCAATCCATAAATAATCTTGCAAATCTTTTTACCAAATTATTACCGATGTCAACTTTTAAGAAATTAGTATATGGCATTGGTATGTGGTGAGTTCACAAGATGCAAGATTGACAAGACCCAACAATGGTTATATGGCTCAATTGAGAGGGAGATATGCATTGCACACTTTTTTCTTTCTCTCCGGTTTTTTCCCACAGGGTTTTTCCGGCTTAAAGTTTTTAACGAGACAATTAATGCATACATAAAATGGAGGGATCATAAAATTTGTGGGAGAGATCATAAAATTTGTGGGAGATACTCTTTTTCCCTTTTGTCTAGTTTTTGTCCCATTGGATTTTTCCAGCTTAAGGTTTTTAATGAGGTAGTATCATTCAATACACATTCGTAATATAATGAATACAATGAATATTTAAGGGGGAGTTTTATGAAATACATGAATGAATTAAATACATGAATGGATATTGATTATATTCATCTTATCTAATGTACCTATTATGGTACAATTGTATCCTACATTCTAAGTCTATCTCCCTATCCAATATAAGTATTATTCAATACATTGACATTAATGATAAGTGCATCATTGTTTTCTTATAAAAGGAGTTTAGTTTTGTCATAGTGGTGATAGAGTGAAGAAAAAGAAAATAAAATAGTGAAAATATAAATTTCTCCCCTGGCTTTCTCTACTATCTTTGGTGTTTATCTACTTTCTCTACTTAATCTCTCTCTATTCTCTTTATTATATATTTGCAACGCAATATTCTACAACAAAAATATCATTAGATTTGATTTTTATTGTGTCGGATGCCATTTGCTAAAGTGTAAAAACAACATATATTTCACTCGTAGTTTGTCGAACGTCCATATTCCAATAGATTGGATGTCCAACCTTGTGCGAAAATTGACAAACTAGTTGTAAATGACTCGACTTCAACGGTTAGGATTTTTTCATTTGAATATAACAGTTAGTGTTTTTGAGGTACGGTACAACACAGTACCTTAGACATTCAGTAAATGAATGGAAAAAGTGTCAAAAAAATACTGAACATTTTATCTTTGTGTCAGTTTAGCTCTAAACCTTTTATTGGTGCCAATTTAACCATAAACATTTTGATTTGGTGTCAATTTAGTCATTCCAGCTAATTTTGGCCAGATTTTGTTAACTGGGCGCTAGTCGGCTGACGTGGCAAGATTGGTGCTGACATGGACAACTTTTAATAATATTTTAATATTTTTTTGAATTTTTTATTCTATTTTATTTTCCTTTTCCTTTTCTTTTTCTTTTTCTTTTTCTTTTTCTTTTTCTTTTTCTTTTTCTTTTTTCCTTCTCCTCCTTCCTCTAGCCAGTCGTCAAACCTCAAATGACCGGCCAAAGGCAACGAACTGGGGAGGCTCAAGCTCTTGCTAGAGGCTGCGAGGTCACGCCTACAAAAGCTCGAGCCCTGGCCAATGGTTGAGTGAGACTTGACCTCGCCGAATCTAACCTGGTCAGGCCTCGCCCATAGTTGGCGAGGGCGAACCTCGCTAGCCCAACATGAGGCCGCCCTCACAACCTGGGTGACCTCAAGCTAGCCTTGCCAGAGGTTAGGTGAGGCTCGACCATGCCGAATCTGGCAAGGTCGAGCCTCACCCATGTTCGACAAGGCTTGACCATCACTAGATCCGTTGAGAGCAAGCCTCGCCGCCCGGTGTGACCAGCCCTCGCGACCTCTAAGGCTCTAAGCCTTTAGTCGGTCGCCGAGGTCCGGGGACCGACTACAAGAATGAGGAGGAGGAGAAAAAAGAAAAGGAAAATGAAAAAATCAAATCAAATCAGAAATAAAAATAAAAAGATTATTATTAAAAGTTATCAACGTCAACGTTGATTGTGCCATGTTAGCCAACCGAAGCACAGTTAACAAAATCCGGTCAAAATTAGTCGAAAAAAGATTGAATTAGAATCAAGTGAAAAGATTTAGAACTAAATAGGCACCAAGTGGAAAGATTTAGGACTAAATCGGCATTAATAAAAGTTTTAGGACTAAATTGGCACAAATAAAAGAGGTTTAGGACTTTTTTGACACTTTTCCCCTAGATGAACCCATTTTTCTTGCGAAAAGATACGGATTTTCGGTTAACAAGTTTTCATTTAGGATTAATATCATAAAAAAATTTAAACTGATACGTCCATGACATATCTATCACAAATTAATTTTTATGTTACAAAACTCTCGAACTAGACGACCCATATCACATTTACCTCAAACTATGTGTCCACGCCACATTTACATCAAAAAATCCAAGATTCGGTAAATGTGGCACGTGTATATCAGTTTGAGGGTAAATGTGACACGTGTATACTGGTTTGAGATTTTTCTTTTTTTTAGACATAAAAATTAGTTTGAGGTAAATGTGGCATGGATATACTGGTTTGAAGGTTTTTTTTTGTTTTTTTTTTGGCATTAACTATTTTTGTTTATTGTGCTTTGGACTTCTGTTGGTTTGTTTTCCTTACTCCTTTTATGCATGATCATGCTCGTTCATAGTGTAACAATAACATATGTGAATACAAATGGCTTGTTTTGCTTGATTTATTGCACCACCTACAGAAGCTTTAAGCTCCACCACTGTCGACGAGTATCCGACTATTTTCAATGAGTTAAATTTGAGAATTTATCTTAAAACCCATAAAGGTCTAGGCGGATTTTAAGTAAAAATTTCGTCGCGTTTAATTTAGATGTTGACAACAATAGATTGTGCCTGGGTTACAAATCAACAGAAATTACATTGAGAAAGTGTGAACATTTTATTTCAGCAGATAATGATGGTGACTAGTCAGGAATCAACGACTTAGGACAAAGCCTTTTGTTTAAGTGTTATGTTTCAAATCTGATTCTGAGAGTAGAAGATCAATTTGAAAAGAGCATGCTAATACCTGATCTAGCTAATATAATTATCTATCATACCTAAACCGCCTTTGGCAACTTCACAAACATTTATAGGTCTGGTTATTTCGCGAAAAAAGTAACTTCTTCTAGAAAATGTTTTTTGAGAAATTATTTTCTTGGAAAATAATAATATTTTCTGTTGTTTAGCTGAATTCTAAAAATTAATTGGAAAATATTTTTTGTCGTTCGATAAGTCAAAATAGACATACATTATTTGGGCAGGAAAATTAACAAAATCGCTAACATGGAAGTTAGCTATCTTACCTAGTACGACCACTGCTGACATAAACATATTTTATAATTTTTTAAAAAAAAATAAAATCATAATTATTCTTTATTTTATTTTATTTGTTTCTTTCCTTTTCTTTTTCTTTCTTCCTCAGCCGGTTGCTTGGCCTCGCTAAGGTTGAGCTCACCCAATCTTGGCGAGCTCAAGTGTTGACAAAGTCAAGCGACGCTCCAACTTGCCGGATCCCGATGAGGTCAACGAGGTGGCAAGCTTGCTAGGATCGAGCGAGGGTCAACCTGGAGCAAGGTCAACCCTTTTTTTATGGCCAGTCGTTGAGGCTTGGCGACCGCAAAGGAAGAAAGAAAAGAAGAAAAAATAAAAAAAATAAAAATCATTAAAAATTCGATTTTTTTTAATTGTTCACGCAAGACTGCCAACATTCATTTAAGTAATTTCCAAACTTAGCATCCTGGGCTTGACCTCGATCGACCAAGCCCAAGCGTTGGCAACTCGACCTTGCTGCCAAAGGCTCGAGAATAAGTGTTGGGGTTTTCTTACCCAAGTGCAAAATTGTTGATCAAATATCGATACTTGGTCATATTTTAGAAAATGATTTTCGATTTTTGAAAGAGGAAATCATTTTTCTAAATTTAAGCTTTGGTAGGAAAATATTTTCCGTTGACTCATTTTTCTTAAGCGAACCAAACTCAAGCACCGGGGATTCGAACACGAGAATAAGTGTTGGGGTTCTTGTGCCTAAGCACAAAATTACTTATCCAAGCATTAATATTTAGTTATATTTTGGAAAATGATTTTCGATTTTTGAAAGAGAAAATCATTTTCCTAAATTTTAGCTTTAGTAGGAACATATTTTATGTTGACTCATTTTCTTCAGTGAACCAGACCCAAGCACTGAGGATTCGACCATGCTACCAAGGGCCCGAGAATAAGCTTTGGGGTTCCTGTGCCCAAGCGCGGAATTGTTGGTCCAAAAATTGATACTTAGTCATATTTTGGAAAATGATTTTCGATTTTTGAAAGAGGAAATCATTTTTTTGAATTTAAGCTTTGGTAGAAAAATATTTTCTATTTGACTCATTTTCCTAAGTGAACCAAACACTAAAAAAGTGAGGAAAATGTTTTTGGTGAAACAAATAGAGCTTTAATGTAAGTATATTATTAATTTAAATTTTCTTTTAATTGAATTATTGAGTATAGATGAGGCTATTATAGTTTTTCTTTTTTCATGTTCATGTTCCCTCTTTGTACATAGTATTTTATAAATAACTATATTAAGGAAACTGATATTTAAATATGTCCATGATTTTGTCTAAAGTTCCTTTGTTGACCTCTATTACTTAGTTATGGCATTATTCATAAAATTTCTAATATAATTTACTCTTGTTTGAAAAAAAAAGTTTAAGTGAGATCATACACGCAATATTCTTTGATAATGGGAAGGTATTAATGGTTAAAGATTAGAATCGAATCTGCTATGCACATCATACCATGTGGAAAAGAGAAAATTAAAGTACATGTATCTATCTTAGCAATTCAGATCAGGTCAGGCACTAATACCTTACCTAAAATTTGATTTATAATAGAGTTCGAGCCGAAAGACGGTTCAGTTTAAGTTTTTAGGTTTCCTTCTTTTTACCCTTCTTCTTTTTCTCCATTGTCACAATGCAATGGATGGCATATCAAACCCTGATTATCCTTTGGTTTGAGACTTAGACTTTGCATTTGTGTGAGAAGTGCTACCTCTCAATTTAGATTTTTCTTGTTGGTGGGAGTTAATGTTGAGTTTTGACTTTCAAATTAGAGATAAAAATATTTTAGACCATGCACTCTTATTTTAGTTTTTTTTTTTTTTAAGGAAACTATAAAAAAGAATGTGTTTAACAACACATCTCTAACCTTAACCTCCACAAAAAAATTCCATTTTTTGTTTTCTCCTATCTTTTTGTTAGATCTTTAGATCTTATGGCTCAATAGGTGCTTTTTGAGCTTTTGGATTGTATTCTCATACCCTTTGTTAAAGATAGTGAAATTCCTCTCTCTCCCCATGATTTTTTCCCGTTTTGGGTTTCCACATATAACTTGCATCTCGTGTTATTTCGATTTTGCTTTCATTCTTTACTATTTGTGCTTCAATTGATGCATCTTTTGGAGTTTTTTCACAACAAATTGGTATCAGAATGATGGCATTTTGGTCTTTTTGCTTGAAATAACATCTATCATGTTCAAAGTGGCACCCTTTGATGACCAAAACAATTTTGGGCTATAAAGGATCAAGATGAAGGCGTTGTTGCGTCAGGAAGGTTTGGTTAGCTAGTTAAAGCTTTGGATGGAAAGTATTTCGACAATATGACTACAGCTGAGATTGAGGAGATGGAAGAGAGGGCACATAGCACCATCCAATTGTCATCATTTGATAATGTGCTTTGCAAAGTCACAGATGAAGAAACAGCTTCAGGATTGTGAAATAAGCTTGAGAGCCTCCACATGAAAAAATCTCTTACGACAAGATTATTTTTTAAGCAACGTCTTTACACGCTAAAGATGCAAAATGGACTCCTATCCAAGAACATCTAGATGAATTCAACAAGATCATTGTGGATATGAAAAATCTAGATTTGAATTTAGATGATGAAGATCAAGCTCTAATTATGCTATGCTCGCTACCGAGCTCGTATAATTTGTAAATTTTATGCTATATGGAAGAGAATCCATCCCTCTTGAGGACGTGAAGGCTTCATTGAATTTCGCGGAGATGCATACAAAGTTGAATGCAAGTAGTAGTGATGAAAAAGCCAATGACTTAATTGTCAAGGGAAGATCGAATTATCGTGATAGACATGGTAATAATAAAAGGCGTTTGAAGTCTCAATCGGGCCAAAATAAGAGTAAGGCGGAATATTATTATTGTCACAAATTTGGACTCTACAAAAATGAGTGTCCTATGCTCAAAACTAAGGGAAAGTAATTGACGGAGAGTTCCAATTCGACTAGTCTGGTGAAAAATAAGAAGTCGGCTAATGTAGACAATATTCTTACTATTTTGTCTTATTGTGTCAATGACGAATGGATTTTAGATTTAGCATGTTCATACCATATGTGTCCATATAAAGATTAGTTCCACACATAAAAAAGTCGGTGATGATTCAATTTTGTGGCAATAATGCGGTTTGTAGGATTATGGGTATTGGTATTGTGTAGATTAAATGCCATGACAATGTAACAAGAACTTTGACAAATGTTAGACATATCCTAGATTTAAAGAAAAACCTTATTTCTTTGAGCATTTAGATTCCATTAGGTGTATGTACATAGATGGAGGTGGAGTTTTAAAATTTTAAAAAGGCTCTTTAATTGTGATGAAAGGTAACATAAAGAAAAATCTTTACATTCTGCAAAGAAGTATTGTTGTGGGTTCTTTAAATATATCATCATTTTTGAATTTTTAAAAATCAATGTTGTGGCATATGCGGTTAGGCCACATAAGCAAAGGAGAAATGACTATCTTGAGTAAATGTGATTTACTTTATGGGGATTATACGATCTCACTTGACTTTTGTAAATATTGTGTTTTTGGGAAGCAACGTAGAGTTAGTTTTAGTACACGGATGCACTCGACGAAGGGCATGGTTGACTATATTCACTCTGATTTATGAGGATTGGCACAGGTAACATATATGGGTAGTGCAGTTTTTTTACATTTATTGATGATTTTTCTAGGAAAGTCTGCGTTTATTTTTTGAAGCATAAAAATGATGTTTTTGATACGTTCAAGAAGTGGAAGATGTTGATGGAAAATCAAACTGGGAAGAAGAAAAAGTGTCTCAGAACGGACAATAGTCTTGAATTTTGTGGAGATAATTTCAACAACTATTAGGAAGATTCGAGAATTATTCAACATTGACACCTTAACAGAATGAAGTGGTAGAGCATGTGAACCGAACATTTTTTGGAGAGAGCTAGGAGTATGCTCTATAATGCTGGATTAGGAAAGATTTCTAGGTTGAAGTCGTGAACACGGCATGTTATTAAGTAAATTGTTCTCCTTCAACCGCGATTGAATCTAAGACCCCTAATGAGGTATGGTCAGATCAACCTTATGATTATTCTAGTTTAAAAATAATTGGATGTCCGGCTTATTATCATGTAAAAGAAGGTGTGCTTAAATCTAGGGTCAAGAAATGTATTTTCGTTGATCATACAGACGAGGTTCAAAAGATATAGGTTATGATGTTCAGACTCTCGGTCGTCAAAGTTTATAATTAGTAAGGATGTTACTTTTAATGAAAATTCCAAACTTGAAAAGAGAAAGTTGTTACCAAATTTACAGGTATCTAGGAGGAGAATGTCGGAAAAGACGTGTAGCTTCATGTAGAGCATCCATAGAAAACATTTGAAGATATTCCTATTTAGCTAGAAAGTAAAGACCAACATGACTCAGATTCTATCGGAGATGAAGTAGAAGAAATTGAGCATCCTAAAAGGTTGGCTACTATAAGGGTTAAACGACAAATTAAGCCTCTCCAAAAGTATGATTTCGCTGATTTGGTAGCATATACTCTTACAATTGTTGAAGAGCTTAATACAAAAGAACTTTCTACATTTTGTGAAGTTACTAATTGTTCTAAATCTAATAAATGACTTGTTGATGAATGAAGGGGTGAAGTCTCTTCATAAGAACCACACTTGAGATCTTTTGAAATTTTCTAAAGGCAAAAGAGCTTGTGGGTGCAAGTGAGTCTTCAAAAGAAAAGAGGAAATTCCAAGAATTGAAGATGAAAGATTGAAGGCATGTTTGATAGCAAATGGTTTTAGTCAAAATGAGGGGATCGACTTCAATGAAGTGTTCTCACTGATTGTGAAACATAGTTCCACTCATGTGTTGCTTGCATCAATGGCTTTTTATGATCTAGAACTTGAGCAACTTGATATCAACATCGCTTTACTACATGGCGAGTTTGAGGAGACAATCTATATTTCTCAACCCGAGGAATTCATTATTGAGGGTAAAGAAGATCACTTTTGCAGGTTAAAACGCTATTTGTATGGTCTCAAGCAATCTCAACGGCAATGGTAGAAGAGGTTTGATAGATTTATGTTGAGTCATGGCCACCCGCGAGGTGCGCATGACGGTTGTGTGAACTATAAGGGATTGCATGATGGTTCTTTTATTTATTTGCTATTATATGTGGATGATATGCTTATTGCAGTAAAGACTATATTAAAGATACAAAATTTGAAGAGGCAACTTAATAGGCAATTTGAGATGAAAGATCTTTGAGCTGTCAAGAAAATTCTAGCTATGGAGATTCGTAAAGACAAAAAAGTATGGAAGTTATACCTCTCGCGGAAAAAGTATATTAAAAAAGTGCTTGAGCACTTTTGTATGAAGAATGCCAAATCAATAAATACTCCTTTGGTGCCCCATTTTAGGCTTTCTGCTTCTTTATATCCTAAAACTAAAGAAGAGGAAGACGACATGTCTTAAGTTCCATTTTCTAGTGCTGTGAGTAATCTCACGTATGCTCTAATTTGCACTTGCCCAGATATTTCCCAAGCTATTAGCATTCTTAGCATGCATATGGCACATCTGAGTAAAACTTACTAGCAAGCCGTGAAAAGGATTTTTCGATACATTCGGGGTATCTCAAATGTGGGTTTGGTCTTTAATAGAGGTTGTGATATAAGACATTTGCTTGTTGACTTCGTTGAATCTAACTATATAGACGATCTTGACAAAAGGAGATATTTGATAAGTTACATTTTTATATTTGGAGAGAGCAATTTTATAGGACATAATTACTTTGTCTATCACCAAAGCATAGTACATGGCAGTAGTTGAAATGGTAAATGAAGCTCTTTGATTGAGGCGTTTGGTTACGGAACTTGGGGTGAAGCAAAAAGGAGCCTTCATTATTTTTGTGATAACCAAAGTGCGATCCAGTTGATCAAGAACGTAATGTATCACGAGAGGACAAAATATATTGACATCCATTATCACTTTGTATATGATGAGGTTGCTAAGGATACGGTTATGATGAAGAAAGTATCCACGGCAAATAATCCAGTGGATATGCTGACCAAACCAGTTCCTTTGACTAAGTTAAAGCATTGCTTGGACTTGATTGGCCTTTTCACCATTTGAGTTGCCTAGGCAGATTGGTAGTGCTTCATTCTTTATTTCTTACACCGAGTACGCTCACATAAGCGTAGGGTTGTGCATCGTCAATTTCACCGCTTTTGGGGTAGCTTTGTATTGTTACTTTTGGTGGTGAGGGAGAAGGTTCTTGGCATTTGGCATAGCACTCTTCTGGAGATTTGTTGAGTTGACTTTCAAATTAGAGATGAGGGTATTTTAGACCATGCACTTTTGTCTTAGGATTTTTTTTTTTTTTTAAAAGGAGACTATAATAGGAATGTGTTTGACAATACATCTCTAACCCTAGCCTCCACAAAAAATTCCCTTTTTTGTCTTTTCTTATCTTCTTGTTAGATCTTTAAATCTTGTGAATTATCAAGTGGTTTCTTGAGCTTTTGAATTATACCCTCGCAATCTTTGTTGAATATAGTAAAACCGCTCTTACTCTCCGTGTTTTTTTTTCCCGGTTTGGATTTCTACGCATATTTTGCGTCTCGTGTGATTTCGATTTTACTTTCATCATTTACTGCTTGTGCTTCGATTGATGCATCTTTTTGCATTTTTCCCTAATAGTTAAGATTCTTTAGGTATGTGAGATGGTGTTCCTCGACTAAACATTCGTCATTTGTCCCATTCCTTTCACCCTTGTTCAGAAACTAATTGCACTTACCTCCTTTTATTCTTTTCATTATGTACTATGGAGTAGGGGTGAGCATCGGTCCAGGGTCAACCTAGACCGGCCCTGGACCGGCCCAACCCCGCCGGTCCTGATCCGATTCCTAGGGAGACTGGGTCGGTCCTTGGTCCTAGAATTCTTTGACCACTAATGTGCGGATCGGTCCTCAATCCTGAGAGTTCCGGGTCGGTCCAACCCGGACTAACCTATATATATATATATATATATATATATATATATATATATAACCTTAAATTAAATAGCGTAAACAACATTAAATAACTCTTTAGTGTGGAGTTCAAGTAATTTTACATTATTCTTTAATAACTTAGATTTTTAATGTCTTTTACAGTGTCAATAGTCATAATTTACAAAGGAGTAAAATGTTTTTGTGAGAAGTTCTCACAACGTCCAAAAAGGCATAAACAGCTCCTTATGGCATCCTTTTTTTGTATTCGTTCTATTCTGTCTTATTTGTCATCTTAGTTTTCAATTTGCTAAAATCAAAAGAAACAACTTCTTCGCTTGCCACTTGACACTCGTCTCGCTCACTTTGGGTCATTCGTGCCGCTCTCCACTCAATGCTTGCTTGGCTTATTGCTCTCCGCTCGACATTCGATGCTCATTCTATTCGACGCTGACCTCACTTGACCCCCACTGCTTGCCTTTCTTAGCTGACCCACTTATCATCGAACCCATTGGGTCGATACGATCATCAGTTACCCTTTCAAGGAGTACAAAAAATGAAATAAAAAATTATTTGTTGATCCTGGGTTGACATAGAAATTGGACCGAACCCATTGGATCAGTCCGATCCTCAATCACTTTTTTAAGGAGTACAAAAAAATGAAATAAAAAATTATCGGTTGGTCTCGGGTTGACCCTGGAACCAGACTAAATCCATTGGGTCGGTCTCGTCCTCGATCCCAAGCTCAATAGGGTCGGTCCCTGGTCCCAAAAATTGAAGACCAACACTGTGCGGGTTGGTTCTAGGGTTAGAGAGTGGACCGATCCAACCCGGACCATGCTCACCTCTACTATGGAGTGCCATTTTCAAGAAATTTGTGAATTGGAGTTTTCACAAATGTAAGGAGTAAAGTCATGACCTCGCTTCAAGGTATTTTGTTCCCTATCGTCTCTCTGCAATCTGAATTGAGATAGAAACTGACTCGATAGACGGTAAGGGCTCTTACTTGGCAGTGAGAGTGATGATGGAGACAATGGGGGGAGTGTTCTCTTGGAAGAGGCACATTGTGGCGTGTGTGAGCTCGTCGAACCAGGGCTTCCTCGGGAGTGATGACAAAGGCAGAGGCGAAGTCGACAACGACGACAATGGAGAGACCAAGATGGCGGTCGAGATGCAGACGAAAAGGATAGAGTTAAGATCGTAAAGGTGTTCTTGGTTGCGAGGATTTGAAGTTGCAAAATCGAGGATTTGGAGACGATCTTGCAAAAGAAGACGATAAGTTTGAGGACTTCATGATCTAGAAACAATAGTGTTTACTTGATTTTTTGTGCATCAGTACAATTCGGGACGACTCAATGCAGGTCGAGCTGATCGAGTATTTTTTACACCCCTGCATCCATGCATACATATATAATATGTATCAAAAAGGGATAAAATTGAATTTATCGCATGCAATACAATTTGTTGTATAACTGAAATTAGGCTACATTTGAATGACATAATACACAATAAAATGGAAATTAGGACACCGCTAAATTAACTCATTGGAGTTATTGACTACTTTGGTTTGTTACAAATTAAGGCTCACGGTTTTGTTTTTGGAAAAATTGTTCAAAAAGTCTTAAACCTATTATATCTTTCAATTTTGCTAACTGAGTCCTAAACTTTTCCACTTTTTACTAGTTGACTCCATCTAATCAAATTTGGCAAGAGCATCATGGCCCTCGCCAATTCTATGCGAGGGCTCAAGTGCCCTTGCTTTGGCCAACAGGGTCAGATGGCAACCCTCCTCGACCCTCTCTCTAAAAACCTAAAAGGAAAAAAAAAGGAAATAAAAGGGAAAAAAGGAAAAAAAATCATAAAAAATTTAAAATATTATTAAAAATATCCACGTTAGTGTTAACCGTAACACATAAGACGATTGATATCCACGTCAATGAATTCCAATCAATTTTGGTTGGATGTACTCAATTGGTAAAAGATGAAAATGTTTATGACTTAATTAATAAAATTGAATGATTTATGACTTAATTGGCAAAAATACATTAGTTTAGGACTTTTTAGACAATTTTCCCTTTTTTTCTTTTGACTTACAAGTAGGCACTTCCCAAGAGGTTATCCATTTGATAATGCTCCCACCTATCCATGCTTAACATTGGAATTTCAAGGCTAATTATTATTATTACATCAAAGGGCACCTTTTAAAAGGTAATTCCAATTTCAAATATATATTCTAGAAATATTCTCCCTCTATTCAATGCGCATCAGCTCATTCCTGTCCACTATTTGGCGGTTTGTGGTAATAAAACCTTATATTTTCACATATTATCACGTCCTTTGGTTGAATGACATATCAATGTAAATCAACCTAAAAATGACAGACGGAGATAGTAAGAATCTCGTATGACACTCTTGCTTACTTCATTTTTAATTGATTATTTTATTATTATTTTCCATCTCTTTTTTTTATTTCTTTTTTCCTCTTCCATATATCTAAAATATGAAATAAATATAAATAATAAATATATTTATATATATATTGAATTTATATTATAATATAGAAAGAAGGTCTAATATATAAATAAAAATATGAATAAATAAAAACGAAATCATTTTTAGTTTGAATTTTATATCATAATTCAAATATTATTTTAATTTTATCAACTTAAGAAATTTGTTATTTGAGAAAAATGACTTTATATTATGGATAATAGAAATCTCATTCAATTTTATCTCATCTCTCTCATGAGATAATTTTATTTGGACTATATATATATATATATATATATATATATATATATCTTATATTATTGAAATTCTTAACATGATGCGCTTCAATGAGTAAGAGGTAAGAATTTGCAAAAAGTTAAAACATATCTCTCTTTTCAAGAATGCAAGAAAACCTATCTTTGCAATAAGAATGAGGGTTTCTTGATCATTTAGAATCTTACTACTCGTTACGAAAAGCAATTCTTTGGAAAGACTTCGATATTGTATATTCATGTATAGATTCTAGTGTTAGGCTTTGCCTATTGGTTTACCGGTCATGTTTATCATCTCTTTCTACAATTAACACATCACATATTTATTTAAGTCATTTGAAAAAAAAAAAAAAAACCATGTTAGTTTGTTTAGGCAATACACCCTACTAACAATTGATAAGAAGATTTTGTTTATCTTGTGTCTGTTGCATGCTCATTTAACCAGGGTCATTCACACATCAAAATGAGGTAAGCACGATAACTCAACACGTCGCGAGGTGTATCTAGATGCATACTTCACCATTGTACATTTCCCAAAAATTACGAGAACTGACTTTGAAAGCATTCCGGCGTGGACTCGTTGGCAAAATCTAGGATGATAACAAATAATAGACAAATCGATTACGTGTACTTAGTAATTTTCTCTAATTTCCCTAATGGAATGATATCGCCCTCATTACTGCATTCCAGGAAAAATCAAACATGTGGATCATGATTAACGTTCCCAATTAAAATCAAAATTAAGATAATCGCTCAAGGCTACTATTTCTGGGCTTAGCCCCATCCGGGAAAAGAAAAAAAGAAGGCAAAAAAAAAAAAAAAAAGAACACGAGCATGTGGAATAAACGAAGAACAGCCAAGAAAAGATCGAACCGCGCGCGCACGACCCGACCAAATCCACCGAGCGAATCGAAAGTTCTGTGTCCAATCGGCAATGAACTCCGCGGAAACATTCGGCGAATCGCTAAAGCCAAAACCAGAATTATAAGGAACGATTTAAAAAATTCTAAAAAAAAAAGAAGAAGAAAAGAAAGTTGGAATTTTTCTTCTCCTTTTTTTTTTTTTTTCTTTTCCAATTACGATGGAATTCGTTGGAATAATTAGGACGAGCGAAGGAAGGGAGGACGACTGTTGTTGTTGGTTTGATCCTGATTTTGGCCTCCCCCTTTTTTCCCTATTTTCCGTTTGTTCGCGTGCAGCGTTATCGAATCGAGAGAGGAAACTCCTCCTCAATATATACGCTCGATTCCTTCTCTTCGACGAGGAGGAGGAGGAGGATGATGATGATGGTGGTGGTGGTGGTGATGGGCATCTTCCTTTGGCGTCGCGATTGCTGCGGTTCGGGTGGGAGCGTTTAGATAAGAGCGGATTTTGGGTCCTGGGTCTCTTGGGGGGTGGTGTTCTGTGGGGGAGCCCTAGCGGAAAGGCGCGGTTTTGCGGGGTGGGTTTTGCTTGATCGGTCGCTAGGGTTCGTGGGTAGGCCTCGGTTTGTGCTGTTCCGGCGATGGAGGAGGGCGGATCGGAGGGAGAGAAACAGGGCAGGAGCCCCGGGAAGGCGGGGAATTCTGGGGAGGGGCCGAGCAAGCCCAAGCGCCAGATGAAGACGCCGTTCCAGCTCGAAACCCTGGAGAAAGCTTATGCGAGTGCGTTGGTTTGATTGGCTTTGTTTCGAGCTTTGTGTTTTCTCCGAGTCTTGCTATGAGGGTTTTTTTTTTTTTTTTTTTTTTTTTTTTTTTTTAAATGGTTGGTGGTTGTGCAGTCGAGATGTATCCGTCGGAGGCGATTCGGGCCGAATTGTCAGTGAAATTGGGGCTTACCGATCGGCAGTTGCAGATGTGGTTCTGCCACAGGAGGCTAAAGGACAAGAACAACTCGTCGGAGAAGAAATTGCGGAAATCTGCAGCTGCTGTGGGGATGAAAGAAGGCATTAAAGATGGTCTAATGGCTGTTGCTGATCCAGGAAGTGATTATGGGTCCGGTTCGGGCTCTGGTTCGAGCCCATACGCGAGTAGGGAGTTGCAGGGGATGGTTCCGAGGAGAGATGGAGATGATTCCGCTATTGGTAGGAGGTGTTATGAGTCGCCAAGGACAATTATGGAGCTTAGAGCGATAGCTTGTGTGGAGGCACAGTTAGGGGAGCCTCTGAGAGAGGATGGACCTATTCTTGGCATGGAGTTTGATCCCTTGCCTCCTGATGCATTTGGTGCTCCTATAGGTATCAGTTCGGTGTTGTCATTAAAATTATGTTTGTTATGTTAAACTGGAGTTCATATGCAGTTGTGGATGGCGGTCCATATAAGCGTACCTTGCTTGTAATGTTGTGTTCGAATTTGTGGACAAGTGAAATGCTCATATGCAAAGTTATACTATGGTTAACGGCAGATTGTTTGCAATGTGAAGCTGCAGGAGTGCTTTAAGCTAGTTTTGCATTAGTTTTGTCATGATAGGTCTCTGTTATATATAGATCATGACACATGAATTTTTTTCCCTTTGATGCACTATCCTGGTTGATGGAGGTTAAGAATGGCAACTACAATTTATGATTGGGGATACTTGTAAGTTGTGTCCTGGGAAGTAGGCTCGCCACTTATCGTCCGTGTCTGTTTTGACAGTATTATTGATTACTGATGTGGAGGGAGGAGCTCCTGTTTTACTATGGTATACTAGTAAGATCCCATGTATAATGTGAAGGTGCCCTACGTTATTTGTAATGGGTTAGTAAAGATCAGCTGTTTGATCTTGAGAATCTTGTCTTTTCATGTAAAAACACCACTCTTTCTGGTTTTTTTTGAGAAGTCATATGCTTTTTTTGCTTGGGTGATATAGCAAGTGCTAAATGGATCGAGATCATTATAGTAAGTACTGGCACTTCCATGGATAGAACGGGATATGAGTGCAAACTTTGGGGTATTTTATTTGGACAGCCACATCTATCTATCTGAGTTCTTCCTCTTCTTAGTTCTCATTTCATGTTTACTCAATCACTTATCTGACTTTAACATGTTATCTGTGTAGTTGCAGATGAGGAGCAGAAAGGACCCGTGAATACTTATGATGGCAAAGTGTATGTTCGACGGGATGCCATGTCAAATAAAGTCAGTTTTTTCTTTTCCCTGTTGAGATGTCTTTTTTGTTGTTGTTGTTGTTTGAACAATAAACAAAATTCCATTAAGAAGGTACCAATGGGGTACTGCCCCTATACAAAACGGCTGCAAAAGAAAAGCCACACATATGCAATTTTGTACAGAAAGAGGAATCCCTTCTAGTATGTTGGTCATTACTTGTCATATGGAGAGTGTGTGACGTTTAATTTGTTATTTGCTGCTATTTCCTTGATGTAGTCATCTTCCAAAGGTATCAATCTTTTTGAAGAGTTGTGCTGACTGTTATAGGGCTATAATCCATTAAGACTCTAAGGTACTCATTATGATAAATGTTAGTTCCATGAAATGAATCTAGGCTAGCTGAGACAGGTGCATACTTTACTTAGAGGAAAGGTACTTATGCATCAATATCTCTATAAAATGAGTCCTAGTGCTCTTGGCTGGCTTTTACTGTGTATTTTGTATTACCTGCTGCTCTGCCTGTGTGATTTTTTTTTTCCCCTTGTTTTGTGGTTAACTATTGCAAATATTCTGTTGTGATTACACTTGCATGGGTTAATGGAAGTTTACAAGGATCGTACTTCTTTGTGCTTGTGAATTAAAAATATGTTTGTGAAATGTCGTCACAAATATTTTTATGATAACATGAGTGTTCTGCTTGGAAAAAATATTGAATAGTTTCAGTCCCCTTTAGTGCTGTTATCAAGAACTGTTTGGTACTAATACTTTGTTGAAAATTGGAGGGGATGTAATTCTCAATTCAAACTTACCTTTTCATGCCAATTTTGTTTTGAGAGGTTGATGTAGGCAGTTGCCTATATACTTACACCCTACATGTCCTTTCTCGATACTTTTACAAGTTTGTTCTTCTTGTTTTTCTGTATGAAACCTGGAATTGTCTTTTTTAATTTTAAGAACTTTTACTGCTCTTAGAAGAATCTAATGAAATTCTGATGATAGTTTCGCTTGTTAACATTCAATTTTTGAAGTCATATGTGGATTGCCAATATTTGTGTTATGTGTGATTATCCAGGCTGCTTCAAGACTTCTCCACCATGAGTATCAGTTGCTGCATGACCAGCCTGCAAGATACCATACCCCTGGACGGATTGCCCAAACTCACTATCTTGATGTCCCGGTGGATGGGCCAACTACCAGAGTGTCATCTATTCATGGAAGTGAGAAGCTCCCTAGTGTTGATGGTGTTCGAGGTCACCGACTGCGAGTATGCCGTGTCTCGCAAGAAGATAGAGAGCGAAACAGTGTTTTATCCCCTCTGAGAGATGATCATTCCCTTCAGCCGAGAGAGTCTTTTGTTAACATTCAAATGGATGCTCACCAAGGAAGCCATCCATTTATCGGTCAAGAAGATTCTTCTATGCTGCCTGACAGGACAATTTTGCATGATACTTCTGACCTGCATGTCAAGAGAAAACGCAAGGTAATTCTGATGCTTCTGAGAGCAGAGTATCGTCATCACTTTTTGATATAGCTTTAGGGTGACCAAAAATGTCATTTTGTTGCAGGTTGAAGAAGCCCAGATCGCTAGGGAAGTTGAAGCTAATGAAAACCGAATTCTTAAAGCACTAGAGAAAGAAAATATTTTGAGGAGAAAGGTTTTCATTTATCACTTAAGGATATGTGAGCTTTGTGGAGAAAACTTTGGCATGTACTGATATCCTGTATTTTTCTATTGCAGGCTGAGGAACGAATGAGGAAAGAGATGGAAAGATTTGATCGTGAAAGAAGGAAGGAAGAAGAAAGGTTGATGCGTGAACAGCAGAGAGAGGAGGAGAGATTGCTACGTGAGCAAAGGCGAGAATTAGAGCGACAGGAGAAGTATTTACAGAAAGAATCTATTAAGGTAAGTATTTGAGCTTGATATTGCATTTTCACTAGTTAGTTTCTTTTGCTTTATTTGATTAGTTAAGCAGCATCTCTTCTTTTCTCTTTCCTTTACCAACTTCTCTGGTTTTTTGTTTGGAAGGCGGAGAAAAAGAGACAAAAAGAAGAGCTTCGTCGAGAAAAAGAAGCAGAGAGACGAAAAGCTGCAGTGGAGAAGGCCACTGCTCGCAGAATTGCCAAAGAATCCATGGAGCTTATGGAGGATGAACAGCTGGAGCTGATGGAATTGGCCGCTGCAAGAAAGGAGTTGCCTTCAATTGTTAATCTCGATCATGCCACTATGCAGAACCTTGAGTTGTTCAGAGGTAGCTTTTTTATAGCAATTACTGTTAAGACCAGTTTCACTCCATTGATTCATTGATTGTGTGATATTGTTGTTTTAACTAGGATTCTATGGTAGCTAAGACAAGCTTTTAAATTCCTATGCTCTGTTTTTATTGTGTACCTTAAATTCAGTAGAAAGGAAATAGGGCCTGATCCTTTCTAGAAAATTTATTGGTGTTCCATTGTTGTCAAGAATAATTCTAGATATACTAAAGTTATACAATTACCATCATACTAAATGATGTTAACATTGGATATATGAATAAGTCACCATCTTGTGATTTGAATCTACTCCTGTCATCACCAATTTAATTCATGTCACATAATTTAGTGTACCCATTTTGACACATTCTTGGTATACCTACATTAGTCATCTACCAATTTATGTCAAAGTAAGCTTTGCTTTAACTTAGTTCTCACTTCGTTCTGTGGGTCAGATAAATGACTTTTGGGGGCATTCTGCGTTATGTAAATCTTAGGTGTGTTTGGGGTGACATTTTCTCCCCTTTTTGCTTTACTCATTTCTTAAAACCTTAAAAAAACGTGTAAATATTGTCATATGGTGTTTTTTAAAAATGTTCTTATAATTCTAAGTTCGCAATAATTATTTTCTTTTAGCGGGAAAGCAAAAATTTGGAGGGAAAGAAATATAAATACTTATCATAATCTCTCTTAAAATAACCCTAGATATTTGCTCTGAAGAAAATGTATCGGGTACTCCCGCAAATTAAAAGTTGAACAATTTTTATTTCGCTTAGCCAACTCAATTGATTGTGAAGTGAACATTGCTCTGTTAAGTTGAAAACTTCCTACCTGCTCCCAGCAATTTTTCAACTCAGGCCTGTATCTGGTAGAGCTTTCTCCAATTAATCTGAATCGTATTTCTAGAATGTTTCTACAATGGTATCCTTTACATAATCTAACATCATAAGTGATGTATTTTGCTGTGAATTTTTGTGACTTATTTATAGGATCAGGCGAGTAAACTGAATTGGCCTACAGAATGAGGGATTTGTTTCTACTGAAATGTTTAGAAGTGAGGATCTGGTTTATATTTCCTTGCACTTGAATTTGCTTCATGCTGTCATTTTGTAGTAAAGGAGCTGATTTTGACATCTTGAAATTATAGCCAATAGATGCAGAGATATGTATCTCTTGATTACTGTTTCTTGTTTCTGTAGTTACACAGGGAAAAAAAAAGTTTCTGGTTTGTTGTATGGTGCTATTCTGGTAATTGAGTATACCTGCGTTTGTACATAAGTAGACGCATGCCTCCATGTGTATGCGTGCACGGTTTCATTTCATTTCCAACTTCGCTTCGGCCTAGCATCTTATGTCATTCTAGTTTAAATAAATTCAAAGAAAAGGTTCGCGCCCTAGACATGTGTGTTCCTGTCTGCCTGCCTTTCTTTGGGCATTCCAACTCTAGATGCTACTGTTTGTTTTCTATTGTCCATGCAACTTTAATGTAAGTTTTATGCTTTAGATTCGTTGAGTGCCTTTCCTCCTCAGTCTGTGCGATTAAAGAGACCATTTGCAGTTCAACCATGGACCAATTCCGAGGAGAACATTGGGAATCTTCTCATGGTATGTTTGACTGTTGAAAGAGATATACATAATTTCATAATAGCTTGTTTTTTCATAATAGCTTGCACTTCCATGATAAGATTACTATTTGAAGATGTTGCATCTTTATTCTGGAGACGTACCATTGTCCTTGAGGCTGTGAATGTATTATTTTACCAGTAATATTTAGTGCCGAAGTGTCATGGACTCCCCATTATCTGTTCTTGAGTTCACTTACCCCATCATTCTTTCCCTCAGACTTAATAGAATAGATTTTTAACAGGAAGGATAGTTCATTGTCCAGCGGAAGATGGAAGTTTGGATGGTTGCCTCTTTGACTTTTATCTCTTGATATTGTAATTGCTACAAGGGTGACTTTGAATTCATGATTATCGGATGTGATTTTTTGGCTTGTATGGCCTTGTGGACAAATATATTTGCTTATCTGAATGTTTTTCCAAATGTAAGAGTAAACTCATCCCATTGAGTTATTGAGGGTGTTGTCTTTTGCTTTGACTGATCTTTACTTATATGAAGAGTTTAGTGGCTTACTTCTGGGTGATCCCATGCAGGCCTGGCGATTTTTTCTTACTTTTGCGGATGTACTTGGTCTATGGCCTTTTACTCTTGATGAGTTTGTTCAAGCTTTTCACGACTATGTAAGCAATGTTCCCTCTAATTGGATACCTTTGTTTCTCATAAGATTTCCTTTTATTAATTTTTATGCCCATCTGCACATTCTACTTCATGGCAGGATTCAAGATTGTTGGGCGAACTACATGTTGCTCTTTTGAAGTCAATAATTAGAGACATCGAAGATGTTGCAAGGACACCTGCTACTGGTTTGGGTATAAATCAAAATAATGCTGCCAATCCTGAAGGTGGACATCCACAGATTGTTGAAGGGGTAAACTATGCTTTTCTAAACTTTGTTTAAAGAATAGTGAATCCATTATCTGGAGTGAATGAACTTTTGAATTTTTTTCATAGGCATATGCTTGGGGTTTCGATATACGCAAGTGGCAGAAGCATTTGAATCCATTGACATGGCCAGAAATACTTAGGCAATTGGCATTATCTGCTGGATTTGGTCCACAATTGAAGAAGAGAGCTGTTGCACGACCTTGCCGACAAGATATTGATGAGGTTCTTTATTTGAACTTCGCTTTTACCTCAAACATGAGAAAATTACTTTTTATCGTCTTAACCATGAGGAGGGAAGGAGAAAGAGAGAGGGAGAAGGGAGCCCGCGCAGGCGCGGGGGGGGTGGGGTGGTGGTGTGCGCTTGTCAAAATTGAAGAGGAAATTTATACAGAATTCCTCCTTGTAAGAGCCAAAGTACGGGTGCTTACCTAATATCCTCAGACATAAAAGAGGCAAAAGTGCCAATTGGCCTATGATTATGAATGTCACAAAATTCGTCCTGATTGGGGAAATTATATTCTGTGGAGGGCTCTTCCATTTTTTTTGCTAAGATAGAGGTCTTGATCCTGCTTTCCTTCTGATGGAATTTAACATTGACTCTGGCTAGTGAGTATCTGTTATTGGATTCACTTTTCTCTGACCCTACAAGTTGTGTTTAAGAATAGACACAGGATGAATTACTCAAGGTTCATTTAAGGTTGGGGATACTCATAGTCGTATTACCGTATATTGTAAACTTTCAATCCCTACGGCTACCTTATCACAATGTGTAAAGCATACCAGCATAGTGTAATCGAAGTTCCAATAATGACATTTCTATTGGGTCACTCCATCTACTATCCATAAGAAACGAATAGAAAGCAGACGTGGCACGCGACATCAATCTCTACTGTGTGTTGCCTGACATTTCAATCACTTATGTAACAAACACATTTGATGTACTACTATTTGCTGGATTTACCGCACCTTTGGAATATAGGCCAACAATTTCTTCAAAACCTTTTAGGCAACAGGCTTCACCTTGTTGCTGGTATCTTTTTGGGTATTCAAAGAAAATCCAATTTGTTTTGGTCATACTTCATTCATTAAGGATGCGGATTTGGTTGTTATTTGTAACTTGTGTTTATGTTTGCTAAGAATGACGATGAAATGCACTTCGAATGCATTCTCTTGTAGTCCATCTTATACCTAGATGGAGTTGTCATGCATCTATACCGAATGGATTCTAGAATGACATTCTCTATTTGTTATTTTTTGCTTTTGATGAATTTCAATGGAGGAACTTGTGATTTCAGGTTAAAGGTTGTGAAGAAGTCATTTCTACTTTACGCAGTGGTTCAGCCGCAGAGAAAGCGCTCACCATCATGCGAGATAAAGGTTTGTTACTTCCTAGGAGATCTAGGCACCGATTGACACCTGGAACTGTCAAATTTGCCGCATTTCATGTCCTTTCCCTTGAAGGAAGCAAGGGGTTGACTGTATTAGAACTGGCAGACAAGATTCAGGTTAGTATTTAATAGATTCTGGTCAGGGTGGTGATTGGTTCTTCGCTGTTAAATCTGATTTAGCCCATTATTTATAGAAATCTGGACTGCGGGATCTCACCACAAGCAAGACACCAGAAGCTTCCATTTCTGTTGCTTTGACAAGGGATACTAAACTTTTTGAAAGAATAGCTCCCTCAACCTATCGTGTCAGATCTGCTTATAGGAAGGATCCAGCTGATGCTGAGTCAATTTTGGCAGAAGCCAGAAAGAAAATAAGAATATTCGAGAATGGAATTTTATCTGGAGAAGATGCTGATGAAGTGGAAAGAGAGGATGAAGGGGAAAGAGATGAAGAATTTGAAGGTGATGTTGATGAGGATCTTGAAGTCGATGATTTAGCCACCACATTGAGTGCTAACAATGATGTGGACCAATGTGGTCAAGTGAATGCTTGTCCAGAAATTGGAAAGGAGAATGTTTCTGATGATACAAATTTGCAAAATGAGATTGAAGGAGACGTAGAATCTTGCACTGTTGCCGGTTCCGTGGATGTGTGTCATCCAAGCACTGCCACTGAGCACCATAAGGATGCTGAGGATTTTTGTGGTGGTAAAGATGATCAGGAAAGTGTGGAGATTGATGAAAGTAAGTCAGGTGAATCGTGGGTTCGTGGACTTACTGAAGGGGAATATTCTCATCTCAGTGTTGAGGAGCGTCTGAATGCACTTGTTGCTTTAATTGGTATTGCGAATGAGGGGAACTCAATTCGTGCTGTTCTTGAGGTAGTCAGCCTTCTGCATTTTACTGAAGAGTTTTGCTTTGAAAAAAAAAGGAATTCTCTCCTAAAATTCTGTCTAATCTTTTGCAGGACCGGCTGGAAGCAGCAAGTGCTCTGAAAAAGCAAATGTGGGTAGAGGCACAGTTGGATAAGTCTCGCCTGAAGGATGAGTTTACTGCTAAAGTGGATTTCTTGCCCTTATTAGGGAGCAAAACTGAATTTCAGCTTCCCAATTCTGTGGTGGATGGCAGCCACAGCTCCTGGCTTCTAGTTGATAATAAAAACAATGATGTTTCCGCAGAGAACCAAAATTCATTGCATGGTCCCCAAGGTCTCCAGAATGACTTGAGCAGTGTTCCAACTGAAAGATTCTCAGCTGTTCAGGATTCTGCTGGAGGACCTGGAGGTCCTGATAACTTCTCTATGCAATATGGACATGCTTCAAAAAGGTCACGCACTCAATTGAAGTCTTACATTGCTCATAGAGCTGAAGAGATATATGTATACAGGTCCTTGCCTCTTGGTCAGGATCGCAGGAGAAATCGGTATTGGTGGTTTGTTGCATCCGCCTCAAAAAATGATCCTGGTTCAGGCAGGATATTTGTCGAGCTACATGACAATTCTTGGAGGCTTATAGATACGGAAGAGGTAAGTGTATGCAATTAGATATTTTATCACTCATCTCTAAGAACATATATGTCCTTAATTATGACACCATGTGGTGAAAATGGCATTTTGCATATGAAATGAGAGGAAGAGGAAAAGGTAAACACAAGCTCAGGGCGGCCTGGTTAATGGTTGGCTCAACTGGCCATTGGTTTTGTTATCCAAACTGGACAAAATCATGTTTTTGATTTTTTAGCAAGTTAAACTGATTATTAATGCTTTTGTGAGTCATAAAACAGAATTATTGGAGCCAAAAGCTCCGAAAGCCACATTAGGAGTGTACCATAAAACCAAGATCATTTTAGTATGTATGCGAGTGTTATTTTTTCCAAATAAAGAACACTGCAGTAATGTAGGTGAAGGTATGCTACTGAGGGTAATCATGTCACCTTCACTTTTTCAAAAATGCGGTCATATGATTTTGAAAGTAGTGATTAAGGAACATTTTGTCCGTCATATCTGACTTTTGGTTAACATTATCGTTACCTTATTCTCTGAATAAGATGTTTGTTAGGTTTTTCAGGTTGTGTATTTAATATCATTGTTCTACCCCTTTTTTTTTTTTTTTTTTTTTTTTTTTTTTTTTTTTTTTTTTTTTGCAGGCTTTTGATGCTCTTTTGATGTCCTTAGATACACGTGGGATAAGGGAATCCCATTTGCGTCTAATGCTGCTGGAAGTGGATCCCCTATTCAAGGAGAATGTTAGAAGGAACTTGCAGTCTGCGAAAGTCTTCTCAAGGGGTGGACTCCCTGTTAAAAACGAACCAGCAGAAATGGATTCTAGTCCTGATTGTCCTAATGATTTTGACAGTCCTAACAGTACTGTCTGTGCTTCAAACTCCGATTCATTTGAGACATCATCATCAATCAAAATTGAGCTTGGCCGAAATGAATTTGAGAAGAAGGCTGCATTGAAGAGATATCAAGATCTCCAGAAGTGGATGTGGAAAGAGTGCTGCATCTCATCCTCACCGTCCAGCATAAAAGTCGGGAAGAAGAGGTGTGACCAGCTGTTAGGTATCTGTGATAGCTGCCTCAGCACTTACTTCTTTGAGGCCATCCATTGCCAATCTTGCCACAAGACTTTTGGCAGTGAGTTCGACTTTTCACTTAATCATGTGGGATGTGAAGACAAAAGGAAGTTGGAACATGGGTACTTTCATATTTTGGATTATTCTCTTCCCCTTGGAATCAGATTAATCAAAGCGCTGTTATCATATTTAGAGGTAAGGCCAAGGGCATCGGAATTTCTTGAGGGCTACTCACTGTTAAATTTGCTTTGTCTTAGTAATAGCTGTGTCATGTCATTCTCTCTCTCTCTCTCTCTCTCTCTCTCTTCGTTAAACTCCTGCACCACCTCATATGTGCTTCTCCATTTTTCCATGTTATTAACCATTTCTGCTTTCAGGTTCATATTCCATCAGAAGCTATTCATTCGTCCTGGCTGGAAGACATGGACTGCCGAAAGACTTGGGGTATGAAGTTGAATGCATCATCATCCACCGAGGAACTTCTGCAGGTCTGTGCAATATACATTCTGCAACTTATAGTTGTGATTTATTTACATCATAGTGTAAATATAGCCTGTAAACCATGAGTTTTCATTAGTATGTGATTGCTTGAAAGAAATTGTACGTTGAACAAGTTCTGTAATATCAGTACTTAAATGCTACTTTATGGTAACTGCTGTGTTGAAAGCTGCCAAGATAAATCCCCTGTTGTGAGATGGCCCTTTCTTCAGTTCTCTTTGTCATAGATGTGTTTCTTTTAAATAGATCACCTTGATGCCCATCCTTCTTGTTGGAGCCTCATTTTGTTTGGCCTCTTCTTTTTCTGTTCTGAAACAAAACCAACCTCACTTTGTCCTCGTGTCCTCACTTTTTGAGAATTTGTTGCAAAAATAAGTTAGTTCTGCTACTCATCTACTGTAAGTGACGTAATTTTTTCTTTTATTATGCACTTAATCAGACTCCACATGATTGGCAAACACGAGGCATGGAAGTGCACTTGAGTCCAATCTATTATCTATGCAATGTTCTTGCTTACCATCTCTTCATGCCACAACAAGAATTATCTGAGCCAGGCCCTTCAGACTTGACTAATTATCCATGAACACATCAAGAGACGTAATGAAAGTTGGAAGTCTTACAATTAATTTACCCAGTTGAGGTTAAAGATAGATCACTAGGCAATGGTCTGCATGTGTGATGTGTGAATCAGAGACTAAGCAATTGCACGTCTCATGCTGATAATGGCTTCTAGGTATGATATTCCATGTGCTGCAACTTTGCCTTACTGCCGTTTATATAGATCACTGGTTGGTGTCTCTCTGCACTATTAGCTCATTCCTTTGTAACTGTATGTGGGCTGCTACGCTGACTCACTATTTTATTTATTCATATGATTGTATGTCATCTTTTTCTTTATTTTCTTTTGTCTCATATTCTTTTATTGTTTAGAGATGTGGCCAGCCTAACTTGTGAGCTGCTCATCTGACTTGCATATTGCTTGTTAACATTTTTGTTGTAGATGGTAACTCTACTTGAGGGTGCTATTAAGCGGGAGTATTTATCAGCAGACTTTGAGCTGTCGAAGGAATTGCTGGGCTTGGTGAGAAATACTGGGGATGAATTAAAGAGCTCTGAAGCTGTTTCTGTCCTTCCATGGATTCCACAGACTACAGCTGCCGTGGCTTTGAGGCTTTTTGAGCTGGATTCTTCTATAACTTACGTAAAACAGGAAAAATCTGGGCCTGGTGTTGATATGGCACTTGAGGATTACATGGTAAGTATTCTATTGCCTGCACACTAAAGGTGCTCAAGATGAATGAGAAATCTGAATGGATACAGAGTAGGGATAGAAATCTTAGAGGATGTAGACCAATTTCAGTACAGTTGTTACTAAATCAGCGAGACTGCTTTTAGGGTGCTAATCATCTAACTGGCCTCCACTAGTGTAAATTGGTGGGGCTATGTAGATGCACGGTGGATGCTTGAATTGCATTATAAATTAAAATTTGTATGGTCGTTTCATGGGTATTTAGTAGGGTTAGTTTGTTAAAATTTACATGTAATTTTGTTAGTCGCCTCCTTATTTCTTTATATTACAGAAGCTTCCTGCGAATACCCCGTCGATCAAGCTCAACGAGACCGAACCATCAGAGGGAGATCAAGAACTACAGATGAAAGACCTTTCTGCTGATGTCATTAAAGGTCGCAACTGTAAAAAACGTGGACTTGGGAGCCGTGATCGAAGCAATGCTAGAATGCATCAGAGGAGACCTGGTGCAAAACCTTTTGCTGGTAAACAGAATTCTCTAAACGTTGAGAGTTTAAATCGGGGGTTTACTCAACAGGGGCAAGGTTATGGGCGGGGCCGCCGGACATTGAGGAGGAGGAGGACGGAAGGTAAGGCTGTTCAGGGGAGGTTGTTGGGCAACATGGTGGAGACAGCGAGGCCAAATATAATTAAGGACTCTACAGCAGTTGAGGAATGGGCCACTGAACAGAAAAGTCCAGTGCACTTGGTGACAGCTGATAACAGTAACAGCATGGAAGAGGCAGAATCTGATGAAAATGAAGTGGTGGCTTACGAATTTGATAGGGGAAATTGGGAAGTAGGGTTAGATGGTACTTCAAATGGGTGGGGTAAAATGGATGTCAGTTATGAGGATGTTGATTCTTATGACAATAACAAAGGCATAGAAGATGTTGTCGATGAGGACTCTGAGGGTGATGCAGATTTAGGCGATGCTGACAATATGGCTTTAGACACAATCCCGAACGGCGAGAGTTTGGACTCGGCTGTATCAGAAGATTACAGCGAGTGAAGTGATTTCAAGGTCGGGTTTCATAGCAGTACCAGAATTAGGGGCATTCGTGAGTCGGATCAAAATTTTGATGGTGCGATGTGTGTAGCAGCTAACTCCTGCTAACTCCTGCCAAGAACAATTCAATGAGTTTCCCAGCAGATTCATCTGGGAAAATAATTTGTAGTCCAATTGAATGAAATGAGATATATATAGTTGTATTTTTGTACTAGGTTCAATGGAGAGATAGTGATTGTTCACATTGCTTCCCTACAAATGAGCTATATAAAATTAGAAATTCATTCAAAGTTGTGCTAAATGTTTAGTACATTGAGTTTCCCAGCAGATTCATCTGGGATGGTGCGATGTGTGTAGCAGTAAACTCCTGCTAACTCCTGCCAAGAACAAGTCAATGAGTTTCCCAGCAGATTCATCTGGGAAAATAATTTGTAGTCCAATTGAATGAAATGGGGTATATATAGTTGTATTTTTGTATTAGGTTCAATGGAGAGAGAGGGATTGCTCACATTGCTTTGCTCCAAATGAGCTATTTAAATTAGAAATTCATTCAAAATTGTGCTAAATGTTTAGCACATTGGTTTCGCATTGTCCACCCACCCACCCACCCACCCCTCCACCCCCCGCGGCTCCCTCTAAGGTGCTCACACACTGGAGATGTCGGAAATAGCAATTTATACATTAAAATTTTCCCTAGAACCTCTACATTCATATCAATAATCAGCAATTAACTATCCAACTTTAGGGTTTGAACAGGGTTTTTCCCTCTCTTTCAACATAATACAGATACACAGTAAGGCAATTGCAGAGTTGTAAAAGTAAAGGGATATATCTTACAAGGTCTCAAGACAGAAATGAGATGTTCAGCTAACTATTTTGAGGCCCGTTTGCCAAATGATGGCCTTGATCAAATTGGAAGTTCAAGGCAAACACTGTAGATGCCGGAAATGGCAATTTATTCATTAAATTTTTCCCTAGAACCTCTACATTCATTTCAATAATCAGTAATTAACCATCCAACTTTAGGGTTTGAACAGGGATTTCCCCCCTCTCTCGGCAGAATACAAATCCACAAAATCCCTCTCTTTCGGCAGAATACAAATCCACATATAATAGGGCAATTGCAAAATGATAAAAGTAAAGGGATATATCTTACAAGGTCTCGAGATGTTCAACTAATTGTTTTGAGACTCGTTTAGCCAAATGCTGGCCTTGATAAAACTAGAAGTCCAAGGCACACATTGTAGACATTGGAGATAGCAATTTATAAATCAAAATTTTCCCTAGAACCTCTACATTTATTTCAATAGCAATTAACCATCCAACTTTAGGATTTGAATAAGGGTTTCCCCCCTCTTTTGGCAAAATACGGATCCACAAATAAGGGCAATTGCAGACCTGGAACTTTCAACATTAAAGTAATTTTTTTTCCTTCCCAAACTCATTGTCAACTTTTTCGCTTTTCAATTTTGCCTGTGCTGTTACTGTTTATCTTATTTCAGTAAAGGCGGCCATCATTGTCAACTTTTTCGCTTTTCAATTTTGCCTTTGCTGTTACTGTTTATCTTATTTCAGTAAAGGCGGCCATCATTGTCAACTTTTTCGCTTTTCAATTTTGCCTTTGCTGTTACTGTTTATCTTATTTGAGTAAAGGCGGCCGGCAAGGAGCCGATGAGGGCAAGATTTGCTGGATCGCATGAGTTTAGGCCACGTCTCCTAAAGGTCGCATGGCCCTGCCGACGATCGCCTCTCCTCGCCACTGATGCTCGAGTATGGCCGCCACCGACGAAGCTTGCCTAGTCTTCTCTGTCAATGCTCGCCCATGTCTGCCCTTTTTCTTTTTCTTTTTCTCTTTTTCATTTCAAAGTAGCGTTACAAAATATACATAAAAATGAGTTACTTAAAACACTTGCTCTCCTCCATCATTCAAAGCTTCTTAGGAAAATTGTTTTTCATTCCCCCGTAGTTTTAACCCAATGCGCGATCGTTCTAATGGTTCAAGCAATAATCTCTGGGTAAGTTTTTCAATGCGCCTCTTGCTCCAACTCGTCTGGTGCATCTACAAGAAGCATATTCTATAATACAGCTTCTATTTTGCTCCTAGACAACAGGGAAAGAACTCACGCAAGTTATTGCTTGGACACAACGGTCAGCGCAGGGAACCCTTAACCAATTCGAGCTAGATATAAAGGATCAATCTCACGTCAAAATCGTTGAAGAACGCAGTTCTTCACAGTGCTAGACTATATTAACAAGCGAGAAAGTTGGAAGGACATTAATGGTGCTGGATCCTGCTACTGTCTTTCTTCAAGACTAAGCTTCTCATTGTACCCCTTATTCATTTGGCCTTAACCCCGAGTTACATTACAGTTCCAACTCACTCTATATCATATGAATGGTTCCATCTAAACGGATATATGCACATCATTTCAAACTCATAAACAAGAATCAAACCTCTCACGGACCCAGAAGTTTTTTGATCCCGGCCTTCTGCTCGGCAGTTAACCTTGTCGGGAACTTGATGTTGAACTTGATTCGCAAGTTCCCTCTTTTCGACGGTTCCTTCGGTATGGGCATTCCTTCTCTAGGAACAACCTCCTCGTAGGTCGGATGGATCACACTGTTGATGGGTATGGTCAGGTTTCTTCCATCTAACGTGGTGAGGCGGACCGTGTACCCTGTAAGTGCCTCCGCAAGCGATATCTTCTGCGTAACAACTAAGTCATTGCCATCCCTTGTGAAGGTGCCGTGCGGCTTCTCGTCAATCACAAAGACAAGATCCGCAGGAATCATACCAGGTTGTTCATTTCCCTTTTCTGGAAATGTAATCTTCGTGCCCTTCTTCCACCCAGGCTTTATTTCAATGGTTAGGATTTCCTCCACGGGCAAAGTTTTTCTGTGCAAGAAAGACATGACAGCTTAGGACATGCACTTCAACCTAGCAAAAAGAACAAACAGATGGAAGGGCTCTAGAAAGCATAGGCTCAACTAGAATGTGAAAACACCTGCTTGACCATTTTTTTGCTCGCAAGCTCAATAAAGCACTAAATCTAGTTGCTGAACCATCAACATAGAATGCACAATTTGCAGAAATAGTTCGGCAATGATGCCGTTCACACTTAGTGGTGAATTTACTACCTCCCCTGAAATTAAGCTAATTCGCAGATAATCCAGAAACAGAGTAGAAATAAGTTAATGACATCCATTCCAAGAGTGCATATAAGCAATAGCTAAAGATTGCATCTAATGAAAAGGATAGACACTAGAACATGCCTAATATACATGCTTTGTCTAGCCAATAAACCATCATTTCACCTAGTAAAACATGCATATATCTCCATTTGCAAACAACAGGCACAGGTCACTTATAGGAATCAACATAAGGAAACTACTTTCGGATCACGACTGCCAAAAATAGGAGTATCGAAAGCCATCGCATTAGCAAGCTCCTCAAGAACATCATTTAGACTTGGTCAGACATGTGAACAGGCAACATTGGAAAGACGGACAAGATCAACATACCCGCTAGCATCCGCAATCTCCCTAGAGATCTTCATCTTCTTAGTCGTCCCTTTGTAGAGATCCTCGAGGCTGCAAGGCAATTTATTCTCAATCGACGGAGCCTTACGAGGAGCCTGGCTCATCGGCCTACTTTCTCCAAATGAGCTGAATATATCATCTCCAAACATTCCTCCAAACGACCTCGCTCCGCCCCTCATTCCGCCCCCACCCATACCTCCTCCAAACGGGCTAGAGGACCCGAAGAACTCCGCAAATATGTCGTTCGCATCCCTCGGGTTAAACCTAAAGACGTTCGGGCCTTCCCCGGTATGGAAGAAGGTTGCTCCTCCCGGACCGCCGGCACCGGGCGGCGGGACTTGGCCTTTAAGTCCTTCTTCACCATACTGATCGTAAATTGCTCTCTTCTGAGAGTCACTCAGAACCTAAACATCACATGAACACAGTAATGGTTAGACTGACATCTTCCATGAATTCTCATCAATACACATCAAAAGGCCATCCAAAGTCCAAATTCCACAAGAAATCCGCCTCCTGAATTCTCCTTACAAATGTCAAATTTTCCTCAACGCAATCACTAGCCAATGAAGATGAGATTAAGAGGATACCCACTAAGCAAAAACCGATCTTGCAGCACCGGAAACGGTCAATACCAGAACTTGCCGATCGGAAAGCGATGTCTCAGGAACCATGCCACGAAAGACGAAAGAAGAAAAAAGGCTGGCAAGTGACAAGTACCTCGTACGCTTCGGAGATCTGCTTGAACTTGGCCTCGGCGTCCTTCTTGTTGTTGGGGTTCTTGTCCGGGTGCCACTTCATGGCGAGCTTCCGGTAGGCCTTCTTCAGGTCATCGTCGCTGGCGCCCTTCTCCACCTGCAGCACCTTGTAGTAATCCACACCCATCTCTTGCTACTTCTTTTGCTGTAGTTCAATGATCTTCCAAGTTGACAAGAAAGTGCAGCTCTTCCAGAGCTCTATGTGGCGTTCGTGTGTTCTGGTGTTGGGTCGTGTGATGGAGTTGGAGAAAGCGGTGGTGGTGGGAGTGTATTTGAGGAGAGAGAAAATTGTGTAGAAGGAAGGGGAGGAGGACGAGAAGGGTGTCGAAGTTTCCAGAGAGATGGAGAGAGTCTCCTCCATTTGCAGCCTCCTTTGGGCCATCATTGCACGTATGAATAGTGAATACTAGTATTTTCACGTTGGCTAAGGGCAAGCTTTTTTTTTTTTTTTTTTTTTTTTTTTAACTTTTTGGTTATTGTTAGTTTTTTTTTTTTCCCATTTTTGCGATGAGTGATTTTCCACTTATTTAACGAATGACGGACTGCGGGGGAATGTATTTTCAAAAATAATATTTTTCCTGGAATATGGTCTGATTTTGTTATGTTTGGTTGTCCTTGGGCAAATGCGATGAAAGTTGATTTGATTTATTGAGAAAATGATAATTATTTGTCCAAAAAATTTTGGTCACTTTAGTCTTAATATTTTATAATTATGTCGATTTAGTTAATCTAATCAATTTGAGCCGTCGATTCTAATGTGAACAATTTTAAATAATATTTTTTTTTTTTCGAATTTCTTATTAACTTTTCCCTTTTCTTTCTTCCTTCTTTACTTCTTTTTCCCCACAGTGGTCAGCGAGCCTTCGGTGAGGGTCGTAGGCGGCTGAGGCCTAGGGGCCACGGGCTAAGGTGGCCTCACTAGAGGCGAGGTGGTTTCCCCCAAATAATATTTTATTTTAAAAAAGAAAGTCACTTTTACAAATTTAAGTAGGGTTTTTTCTATTGATTATGATAGGATATTGTGTTGATTCATTTTTTTTAAGATACCCGACAATTAATTTTTATGAAACAAATAAAACCTAAAAATAATTGTAAAAATTATTAGAAACTAATAAGTTTGAAAACCTTTATTTTGAACTATAAGATGGAAATAAAGGATAATGCCCTAAAAAACTCCATATTAATTATCCCAAACTAATTTTATGACCATTAAAAACTCTAAATTGATATATCAATGATGAATTTATTCTAAACTAATTTTTTAATTGTCAAAAACCCAAAATTGGTATCTTTCGTGATAAATTTATCTCAAATTAATTTTTTAACCATAAAAAATCTCAATTTAGTACACTTATAATAAATTTACTCTTTATTAATTTCCATTAAATTTTACTATTAAATTTACTAACATGGATGACATATGGCGAATAAGCCCACGTGACAAATCACATAAAGTTAATAGGATTAATATTACGAAAAATCTCAAATTTATCACAAGTATACACATTAAATTTATTATAGGAGTATTGTTGTCATAAGTATATCGGTTTAGTGATATTTTGTAATATTTATTTTATAAATTTCCACATGGCCATATTATGTCATCACGTGTAATTTACACCAACAAATTTTACTATTAAATTATTAAGTTAAATTTGACATACCAATTTGGGAAACGTTTGTCACAGTTTACAATTTTGTGATTTTTTTTTTTTTTTTTGTAAATTAATCCAATTTAGCGGATGGTATATTAGTTTAGAGTTTTTGTGATTCTTTGTCGAAAAAGTTTGAGGTAAATAACAACTTTTATGATTTTTTATGACACAATGGGGGTAAATTTTACACGGTTTAGAGTTTTTGATGGTAAAAAAAATAATTTTTGGTAAACCAGATGTCAAAATTTTATGATTTCCACATGGCCATATTATATTTATTAATTTACAAACAAATTTAAACTTTAAATTTGACAAATAAAAAAATTCCAAACTACCAAAAATCCCAAATTTTTTCTATTATTTTAAAATTTTTTTTGGGACAAAATTTTACATATGATATATTTATCCAAAAAAAATTTTTTTCAAAAACTTTTTATAAAACAAATTTTTTGGGTAAAAAAAAAAGTTTAGGATTTTTAGTATAAAAAAAAATTTAAATTCACTTTGGGATAAATATACCACGTGATATAAATTTGGAGTTATTTAAGATAAATGCCTCGCAGTTGGTCAAATTTGGGAAATTTGTTTAGCTTTCATCCTTTTTAATTTTATTGTCACGACTGAAAACGCCATCTCATCCTTCCATCCCCTTCATCTTCTCCGCAAAACTCCACCGCCATTTCGCAGGCACCGCGAGTCTTTGACGATGGAGGAGACGACATGGGAGCAGAAGCTCCAAGCCCTGACCCACCTCCTCACCACCCGAACCACCGCCCCTTCCCTCCACTCCCAATTCCTCGTCTCCTCCCTCGTCCCCTGCTACCTCCGCTGGGACTACCCTCCCCTCCTCTGCTCCCGAGCCCCATCCCCCGACCTCCTCCTCCTCCGGTGGAGCCTCTCCCTCTTCCTCAGGCGGCTCCCGCGCCTCGGCCTCCCGGCGACGTCGTGGCGGTGCAAGTGCCCGTACCAGCAGCCGCCGCCGCCGGTCCTCGCGGCGGGGGTGGGGGAGGCGCGGTGGGGGGAAGCCGAGCGGCGGGAGCACTTCCGGCGGCGGCTGCGGCGGGGGCGGCTCGGGAGGGAGGTGAACCCGCTCGTCCCGATCCTGGTGCCGAACCTGCTCCTGTTCTTGCTCCTGCTGTGGGATCCGTTCCCCGAAGAAGCTCGAGGTTCGTCGTAGGATTCGAGGTTTCTTCGTTTGTTTCGTGGCTCGAGTCGATGGATCGATTGGATCACATCGGGATCGAATTTTCTCTCGGTGTTGTTGGATTGGGGCTGGCTTCGATGTTCAGGTTCAGAAGCAGCATCTCAATTCCTACATTGAAGAAATCAAGATCGAATGTTTAGTTACACGAATGGGAAGATCCTTAATCCATTGCTCAACGTGTAATGTCTTGGATTTTTTTTCCCAATTTTGATCTTTGAAATATTATTAAATATTCAATCTAGTTCCGGATTATACAACAAATTCAGTGTTATGGTGGATAAGAGAAGGATTAAGGTTTATATATATATATATATATATATATATATATATATATCAAAATAAGGAAAAAGAAATTTTTTACGTGGTCAATGTCGTTTTTTTCTTTTCCTTAGTTTTCACATGCTCTCAACTCTCTATTCTAATTTGCGATCTTCCATCAAAAAGCTATATAAGTACAAGAAGTTAAGCTCAAGAACCTTTGCTAGCAGGAAGCTAAGTATCACCGATAATAACAAGCGACACACGACACGACACGACACGATCGACACGTCGACACATCGTTTATAAAAAAAATAGAGAATTTCGACGTGTTAGGACACGTTGTATATAAAATATATATTTTTATATATACATAATAAATTATCATTGATTAAAATTTGAATCAAATTCATAAATAAATAATTAAATAATCCTAGAATGAATTTACATTAAAAACATTAATGTGCTATTTATTAATATAATTCATTGTTTTAATTTGACAAATTCAACTCTATTTCAAAATTCATAAAATTTGAAGAAAAAACAAGCGATTCATATTATGATCTCGCATGTTAGATATATTGGAAGAGGAGAAAAAGACTTAAAAGGTTAATTGTGTATCACAGGAAGTGAGAGTCGGGAGAGAAGAGAATATTATGTTTTTCTTCTTTCTCTATTTATTATTTTTATTATTGTATTTTATTTTCTCACACACACACACACACATATTGACTTCTTATTTATTGAATTTTTAAAATTGACCTCGATATCAAAATCACGTATTGGAAACTCGTATGTCAGAATTCTAACTCAAGTATCGGAGAGTATATGAAAAGTTGATTAGGTGTCGAATTTTCCAACACGTGTTGACCGAGTGTCGAAGAGTGTCTGAAAGTGTCGGAGAGTATCGGACACATATTGAAATATCCGACACGACACGAAGGCTCTTGAAGAGCGTCAGTGCTTCATATGCAATAAGTGCCAGAGGTTGCACATTTTGAGGCATAGAGGCGGATTTAGGGTTTCGCGTTAAGAGCTTTTTGGGAAATGATAACGCAATTATATCGTCGGGTGGAAATAGTTTGTGAAGGCAAGTTGTGTGATCAAAGCCCTATAAGGGTATGAAAACGATATTATATGCATTGTAAGTTTTGTTAAATTATTATATAAAATAAGTATATTAAAAATCTTAAAACTTGTCATAAAAATGCAATTTAAAACGCGATAAAAAAGAAGATGAAGAAGACGCTTCAAGTACGAGCCTTTGAAGAAGAGAATGATGCTACTTGATCTGTCGTCGAGGCACAAACACCAGCACGTACTCGCGATCAGTGACAAAGCGAACTTTATGTACTCTGGTTTAGGGCTCAGACTTCAATTTGGGGTCAGAGAAACAATCGGACAACAAGGGAAACAGCGAGGGTTTGCATTTGGGGATGAGGGGTAGATGTCATTTTTGGATTAGTTAAAGATCCAAAATCACGTCGTTTTGATAACATGGACCTATTCAATCACGCCAGCATTTTTTTAGTTAATCAAAGTGAATGGAGTTAACAAAGAAATTAATTACACCAACTTGACAAATTATAGGATTTGATTGCATTTTTTATGAAGATGCTTCAAGTACGAGCCTTATATATTGCCCTTATTCTTACCTTGTTATTCTTGATAAAATCAATATTAACTCTTTTGATGGCTGCATATTTGTTGATTACTTCCAACTACTTATATATCATATTTAGTGCAAACTGAGGTGTCTCTATGGTTTCATCATACTGCACATGCGTGCTCTTCTTCCTTCTAACAGCCACTTCTCATGTTAGTTCTTCTTTATCACTTGTGATAAATCTCTAATTATAGTTACTTGAGTTAAAGTATTCTGTCTCATACTTTGCATTATCTTCACACACAGTGGGTCAATGTTACGGCCTCTTTTCTCCTCTTTTTGGTTCTACTTCATTAGTAACTTCAACATATATTTCCTTAGTTATCTTTAGCAACCTAGCCACTCGATATGCATTGTCTTTCTTGAAAATTCTAATTTTTCCCGAAGCCACTTAAAGTCTTTCTTCTTTATCTGAAAACTATGGGGTCACAACAAGCACATCATCCTCTTCATCTTCTTCATTCCACCCATAACTAAGCATTACAATTAGCTCATTTAATTCTACGTTTATCAATCCATCGACTAACCCATCATCAATGCCAACACATAATCTTGAGACCCCACTAAACCCATCAGTTTGGTTAGCATTCTAATGAGTCTTTTGTAACTTGAATATTTGTAGCCACACCCTTCCCTACTTTTTTGTATTTTTCTCGCTGGTCCACAATTACTTTATCTAGTGCACATGCAATTTCACATGTCTTCACCATGATAATTATATATCGCACAACACTACCAATATTAGCCCAAAGTCTCATCATTTCCCATATCAAACTATCATCTTTTAATTGTAAACCACTTTCAAAATATTTCCCAGCATTAGACAGTAGAATTTCACAATATTGAAGTAATCCATAACTTGTAGCTAAGTGCAAAATATCAAAACTGGATGATAAAGCTACTCACTACTATGACCATCAATACATTCCATAATTCTAACATGAACAAACCTACCCCGCACATAGAGTAAATTGGAAGGTTTCATTAGCAATGTGAATCAGCAAAGAGAAAAAGGACACCAATCAATAAATTTTTATAGTTTTATACAGCATAAACAAAAACATCAAAAGTATAAACTAAAGTAAAGGAAACAAAGATAAATGGGGTCATTTTTGAAAACTTAAGAAAAAAACTACAACCTAAATCTATGACAAATTGAGACCATATTAACATTTAATAAAACTTGCAATGCATTGGATATAATTCTAATACACATTAACATAATTTATCATAAGTGTATCAGTTTAGATTTTTGGTGGTTAAATCATAAGTTTGGAATGAATTTCTCATAGGTATATTACTTGAGATTTTTCATTGTATTAAACTTATATTATTTTATAAATTTTCTAATGTGACACCTCATAAGAAGTTCGAGTGAATCATAAATGTGACGTTTGTAATTTGATATTCAACTCAAGCCTTCAAGCATCCATTTTAGCACTTTAGCGGAATATTTTGACGGAATGACTAATGGTGAACATTTGTAAAAAAGTGATATGTGCATAAGAAGTCTTAAAATTTATCATGAAAGTATAATTGAGTCATAAAACTTGTAAAAATTGAATCATTCCGTTAACTCCATCCAACTTGGCTAATGAAAGTTGCCAATAAGGCTTTTTATAAATATTTTCCCTCCTAGGTGACGACGACGTGGCTAAAACACCAAACATAAATCCAAAACAACGTTGTTTTGATCCAAATATGATTTTTAATACAAATTTATTTAAATTAAATTAAAAAATAAGCTAAAAATTTTATTAAAACAAAAGGAGGAAGAAAAACCAGGTGACGAGGGCTTTGGAACCCTCATTGTCACTGCCCCGCCATCACCAAGGGTGGGGAAATGGTCGATGGGGTCGCAGCCCTCGCTTAGATTGGGCGAGGGTCGCGGGGCCTTGCCCAAATATGGCCAAGGGTCACCAGTAGTGGCCAAACCCCCTGATGGCAACCTTCGCTAACCATTCCCCCACCATTGCTGGCCCTTCCCAATGATGGTGGGGTGACAATGGTGAGGGCTGCCCTCACCAGCTACTTCTTTCTTCTTCTTCTTCTTCTTTTTTTCAAAAATATTTAATTTAAATAGATATAGTATTAAATATCATATTTAGATCAAAATGACATTATTTTAGTCATGTAGGAGAGAGAAAATATTTTTTTTAAAAGCCACGTTGACTTTTTCTTTCAGCTAAGTTTAATGGAGTTAACAAAAGGATTCGATTGCACTTATTTAATAAGATTTAATATTTAATTGAATTTTTACAAATTTTAAGACTTAATTGCACTTTTGTGACAAATATAGGGTACATTTATTACATGGAAAACTCAATGATCTAGGAAAATAATTTTCGATAAAAAAAATTTCATGAACACGGTTAGTTTTTCCTTTGTTTGGTAATATATAATCGAAAGTGTATTCTAATGTTTAGATATTATTGGAAAATGATTTCAATTTCATGACTTTATTTCAAACAAAAAAAGTTTGAATTTTTGATTTCTTAAAAAGTTTGAATTTTTAATTAATTTTTATTTTATATTTTCAAAAAATGAAATTTCTAATTATTTCTTTTTTTTCTCTCTCTCTTTTCCTTTTCTTTCCTTTTCTTTTTCTCCCTTCTCCGCCGCTACCGATCGACGATGGCACAGGCAAACTTTGCCTCGTCAAGCTCGGGCAAGCCTTGAGCTCGAGCTTGCTAGTCTCAACGGAGCTTGAGCTTGCTTAGATCTAACAAGCTCTCCAAGATTGACTAAGTTGCAAGCTTCTTGGCCCCGACGGAGCTCAGGTTGGCGAGCTCGAGCTCGCTGGATTGACCAAGCCTCGAGCTTATTGGCTTGTGTCTTGGCCATTTGCCAAGTTGTCGGTATTTGCTGAGGCACGCGACCAATGGAGGAAGGGGGAAGAAGGAGAAAAGAAAAGAAAGAAAATAAATAATAATAAAATTCCAAAATTTTTAGAAATTCGATTTTTTTAAGGAAAATTGTGTTATAAGAATAAACGTTTCATTAACCAAGAACCCTACAACTTTTCATTAACCAAGAATCCTAAGATTAGAAAAACTTTTAAAAAAAATATTTTTTTAGTTCTTTGAAAGGGAAAATCGTTTTTCTTAATTTAAATTTTGGTAGGATAATATTTTAATTTATTAGAAAAATATTTTCCGTTAACTCGTTATTCTAAATGAATCAAACGCCGAACAATGAGAAAATATTTTCTTGAAAAATGTTTTTCCCGTTACAAACGCATCCTTAGGCTAGTGAACATATCCTTTCAAAAAATTATGGGGACCATTTTGAAGAAAAAAAAATATTAGAGGAAGAGATTTAACTTTATGGGGAAAAAAAATGCTTGGGCATTATTTCAAAATTAAAAAAGAGAAAAAGAGGTAGCTCAGCCTTTGCAAGCTGAAACCCCCCAAGCTCAACACCTAAAACCCCGGAAGAGCGAAGGCTCCAAAACCCCTCCCTTCTCCTTCCGCCACCGCTCAATCGCCATGTCCGCCGCCGCCGCCGCCGCGGCGCGGTCCGTCCTCCGATCCCCGTCCCTCCGGACCTCCGCCTCCGCCGCGAGGTCTGCCGCCTCCGGCCTGAAACCCAGGCCGGCGCGGTCGCCGTTCCGCATCCCGGCGCAGAAGCCCATGTCGCATCGCATCTTCAGGTCGAAAATGGGGGAGAAGCAGTTAGCAAACGCGTGTCTTGCTGATCCCTTCGATTGCTTATGCACTCTTGTTCGCGATTCTTGCTTCTTTTTTTTTTTTTTTTTTTTTTTTATCCTGTGTTGACTGACTGTCGATGAGTTCGTCCTTTTTGAAGGTCCCCGGTGGAGATGAGCAGCTGCTTGGAATCGATGCTCCCTTATCACACCGCCACCGCTTCCGCGTTGCTCACTTCCATGCTCTCCGTCTCGCGCGGTGCATCAGGTTGGACTCCTGAAGGTAATTGTTACAATAGTTGCTTCTTATTCGTCTATTCGTCGTTCACCGCGCGAGATGTAAGTTTAGTTGCCTGGTAGGTTTGTATATCTTAAATATATAAATGGGCTGTTGTTGAAAATGAGCTTTTCACTTGTTTCAATTTTAAAGTTTTAGATCCAACTAGGTTCTGCCTTTGAGGTTACTGAATGCTGCATTAAAACTCTGGCTTTCTGGGAGACGACCCGTCTTCTTGGAAGCACCGCAAACATCCATTGATTTGAATGCCCATTAGCTTGTTGATTGCAATGAAGCAGAAGATGTTGTGGCTAAGTTCGGGTTTTGTGTTTCTCTTTTTTCTCTTCCACAAATGAAAAGCCAATGTCGATTCAAAAGAGGGAGGTGGAGATAATGCGGCTGTAGTTTACTTGAGTCTTGAGCAATGAAATTTTCGAAACCTAAATATGAGTAATTATAGCAAATTACAAAGAACTCACACAAAATGGGTTTATAAGAATTGATGCGAAATGGTCACTAATCATTGGGGTTAATATTCGCCACAATCTCGTGTGTCTAATTTGCTTGAGGAAGCAGTTATCAACACAATCTCGAGTGTCTAATTTGCACGAGGAAGCAGTTGTGGCAGGAAAAGTTATCTGGAATTTGACATTTGCTTATCATGGTTTCTAAGGTATAGTGTGTGATTTGGTGCAAGATAATGTGAATGCCCTTTATTAGAAAGATATAAAATCTTCTATAGGAACTAATGTCCTTCAATATGCTTTTTAAGAGATAAAATACCGTGCGCAAAGCATCCGAAAGGTTAGTTTGGAGCTTCAAAAGTTAAATAACTATTCGTGATTTTGGACAAGTCACTAGGGGTTAATGTCAATGTTTTCATGGATCCTCTCTCTCTTTCTCTCTGAGTAAGGGAATTGCATTCATGTTTTCTCCTTTTGTAGGGCAAGAGAAGACTAGATGAAGATGGGGCGAACTATTATCAAGTAATTTGGACCATTCTTTAAGAGCATTCATTTGATGTTAGTATTTTTAAAGTTCTGTGTTAGTTTGTCTACTGGATAGAATTGGCTAACTTTGCCAATGTCCATGTAGAAAGCTGTTAGATGTTAATCATTGATGACAATGGGCGCATCTTTTAATTTGGGGAACTTACCATGCATCTTTTGTTTGCTTAGTACACACCTGTTTAGATGTAATGGTTAGAACCAACTCGCACTCTATATTATCATTTAAGAGGGCCGTTTTAGTCATTTTCCACACAGTTAATATGAGTTTTGCCTTCATGTTGACCCTAGTGTCCCTACTGGATCTGAGTCATGTCTGCTCCGCATCACTTTTTAAGCTGATATACAAATTATGCAACGCTATCTTTATATTGTTTCTCGTGAATCTCTTTTTTCACTTCCTTAGATTGTTTTTGTGAAAATAATGATAAAAAGTACTCATCTTTGACTCAGATTGCAATGATGATTTGTGATGACTATTGGGAGGGTTCGTGCGTGGTTCAGGTGGAGAACTGGAGATTGATCTAGAGCTATAGACAATTTTCTCACTGTTTGTAAGACATGAAGAGTCCATTAACAATGATTTGTTTGAGTACAATTCTTAGAGTTTGTGATTGATACCTCATGCTTTTCATCATCGATTCGTTTGATATTTCCGGTGATGGCATGGGGTGCTTTCTTTTCCAAATAGCATCATTTTAATAATTGAAATCATTTAAAGTAACATTTTCTGTTTATAGTGGACATGTCAGTGCTCTACCCTTCCAACTCTTTTTTCCTTCTGGGAATGCCTATTATTGGATTCAGGAATTTGTTCTGGCCAGATTTGCTGGATTTTGTTGAGGGAGCCATTGTTTGTTTAAAACTTTTGAGAGAGTTCAGAAAGTAATGCACTTAAAGTACTGATGCTCAGTTCAGTACTTGCGATGATGGTCGATACTGTATTTACCCTTTTGGGCTGTGAAGGCGAGCCTTGCACTTTTCATTTGCAGCCCAACTTATGCGACCAGGAAGTTGCCAATCTTTCTCATTAGGCCCTTTTGTCTGGTGAATGTGTCAATGTCCTGCGGTTTTTCTTTTGGTTTTTTCCCGGGGATGACTGTTCTGCAAGCTTTTTGGATGTCTTGCCTTTGGAAATTCTCTAGTTCCTTTCTTTTTGAATAGCTGAAATTTCAGAGTGCCGTCAATTAAGCACTTGTGGTTTTTGGCTTGTAGATGGATGATTGTTTGTTGTTGGTCGAAGAAATGCTCGCCCCAATCTACTCGATGGACGTTGTAAGACCTGCTTGAGGCACCTCGGTCTTGTTCATGGATTGTGCCAGGATTTTCCTTTGCAACTTGCAGATAGAATTCGATTATTGGTCCATCCATGGACTGTACCTTTTTATTTGCTCTTAGTTGTTCTTTTGGCTTTACCATCACCAGTGCACAACCGTTGGCATCTATGAAGGTTTTGGGTTTTCTGTTGTAAGAATGTCGAGTTGCATTAAAAGGAATGCCAACAATAGATAACGTTGCTTATTAGTACTTCTTGAACTTGCGGTAAAAAGTGGTGGCACTCTAAATAGCATTGATCTCAAGGATGGGCATTTAAACTTGTTTGGGTGGTCTAATGAGAAGGAAAAGATATGTTGATTCCTACTTTAATTGGTTTATCTCTCATCATGCCACTCCCAGCGTTTAGCGTTGCTAGCTTTTATAGTGAGATTAGCTTACTCCAGCTTTTCTGACTCTTATCTAAGAGTGTTTTGCGATCAGAATCAAGGTTCAGTGGGAAAATTCCTCTTTTCGAGTTCTCCCTCCATGCATTTACTTGAACCTCGGACTACGAGACTTAGAATTTTCCAGAGTTTCGATCTTGTATGAGGTAGAAATGAACATCTAGATCAACCTCTTTAGGAGTGTTTTTGGAAAATCTTTTCTATCAACAAAGAGGAGAGAGAGAGAGGTGTACATGCGGAATGACATGTCGTAACTTTAAGGGCATTGGATGGAAATTCCACATTTTAGTACTGACTGAAAATAGGTGTTTTTCCATAAGATAAAATAAAATTATGGTCAAAAGTGGTGTGTTTTTAAGGGTATTAGGCTCTTAAATAAAATAAAATAAAAACTAGAGAGTGAGGGAGTAGGCCTATACAAGAAGTATGGAAAAAAAAAGGAGAATTGGATAAATGCACTTCATAAAAAAAGTAGTACGATACAGAAGGCATTTCCTGCCGTCCATTTTTTTTAGACCTTTAAGTTCTCAATTATATCCAATAAAAAGTACATCTTTATTACATAGCAATTATGAGTGATGAATTTTTTTTTTTTTTGGTAAAGAATTATGAGTGATGAATGTTGTCTCGTGCTTACGGAATAAAATGAAGAGGTCACTTACTTTAGAATTGGAGATGCAAGAGGTTGCAATCATATTAATAAAAGAGGAAAACATTTACTTTCATGATTTGTCTTAATTTTGGTTTAGCAAATACAATTACGTATGTATTCATCTACGTGTAATTTAGATTCTAGGAGTTCCTACAGAAAAATATCAAAAGAAAAAACTGCCCTTTTCACATTTACAAAATTTCATGTTGATTTTATGATCATATTAAGACATTAATTTTTTATTAATTGGTTATGTTTACTTTCCACTTTTAATTGACCCAACTCCATTACCTAGAATCATGCAAACATGAAAGGAAAATCATGAGAACTGATTTCATGCTACTAAATCATAGGCTGAGTTAGGTATTTTTTATCTTTTATGATAATACCACCAAAAATCTCATACATTCATGATGCATTTACCCACATTAATTTTCATGTTATAAAAAATTCTAAACTGGTACATTGGAAACATTTATCTCAAACTAATTTTTATATCAGAAAAATTCCTAAAGTGGTACATACATGACAAATTTACCATTTGTTAGCTTTGGAGAAAATTCTTAAAAAGTCTTAGATATATTGCATTTATGTTAGTTCAGTGATAAACTTTTCAATTTAGTTGATTTAATCCTATAATCTATCAATTTAGTCATTTTAGTTTTTAGCCAATGACGTGGATGCCAATCATCTTATGTGACACTGATGATGCTAATGTAAATAATTTTTTAATTTTCTTAATTTTTTAGTTTTTTTTTTTTTTTTTTTTTTTTTTTGGTGGCTGATAAGGGTCGTTGGCGACCTCGAGTAAGGCCATCATGGCTTTGTTGGCTGCAAGCGAGGACATGAAGGCCCTCACTAGACTTGATGAGGGCTTTCGTGGCCCTCACCAATCACGAGCAAGGCTTTTGCTGTCAACAGGGGTCTCTAATGACCCTTGTCAATACAATGAAAAAAAAAAGCAAAGAAAAAAAAATTAAAAAATAAGAAAAATTACAAAAATTATCCATATTAGTGCCAATTATACCGCTTAAGACGACTAGTATCTAAATTAGCGATTTTCAATCAAAATTAGTCTGAATGACTCGATTGGTAAATTATCAAAATATTTATTTGGACTAAATTGGTCAAACTAAAAAATTTAGGACTAAATTAATAAAAGTACTATAGATTTAGGATTTTTGGGTAACTTCCCTGTAGCTTTTGTCCAATGTTTGGTCAAATTGCTAACATGAAAACATATGCAGCAAGCGACTCATATAATGTGGCTTCGACTTAAAAGGGCCGTCAGTTTAGAAATTCAAGCATGTTCGATGCGTCTCAATCCTGCAATAAAAAGATATTTTTGGAAAGATTCATGAACTTAACCATGTCAGGGCGAGCATTCAGATAGTTGGCAAGTGGCAACATATCTCTTCACAAGGTCTGCCATGGAAAATGCCAAATCTAAAAGACACTTGTTCATTAGCAAAGAACCTATGAAGCCTCTCAGATTCTTCCCCACGTTCTCCATCGAGCACCCTCTTGATGCCCACAGACGACAACTCTCCATTCCTGCCATCCCTTGCACCCTTCCTTCCAGACAAGACCTCCCTCGCATTTCCGAAACTTGCTAAAATCCCTAATTTGTCCCCATTTTGCCATAAGATTTCGGTGATTTGGTGAAGAAAAGCGTATTCAATTTCATCCTAATTTCATCGACATCAGTTCATTTTATTTGGATCATAATCACATCGTAAAAAAAGCCATTGATGCTGAATTTCCACGTCAAGTCGCTTATCTACATCAACAATTTAATGAAGATATTAAATAGAAGTTAACCCGAGATAGATTTGTGGTAGGCAATATCAATTTTAAGTTTTTGGTGATATTGATTCTAAGGCACAATGTGTTAGGACATATGATTTGGAATACTTTGTAATGCCAAAATTGGTCCAGAATAAATGTAACGCGACCACTGTTTCTTCCCCCAGAGAATGTAGACGTTGACGCGGCGGCCCTGCCGTCGAGGGGTCGATCCAAGCACGCAAGGCCAGAAGAAGAAGTAGAAGAAGCGGCGGCAGCGGGCGGAGGCCAAGAGCGCAAATGGGGAGATTGTTCGTGGTTGAATTGGTAGGCAAAGCTTACCTATGCGGGTTCTGCAAAACCCCTCTTGCTCTTACTGACGATCTGCTCTCTAAGGTGCGTGATTTCTTTGATTCTCTAGTCGAAGTGGGTGAGGAAAAGGGGAAGTCTTTGAGGTAGTCTGGTCATGATCTGATCGACTCCGACGGCGGGTTCGGTGTGAGTTTGCTTCAGACGCAATGGGTTCTTGCGATTTTGTGCGCTAAAGGTACCCAAATAGAATTTAGGGGAAAGACCTGATGGTTTGTCGTGAACTGTTGGTTTCTTTGGTCTGTTGGATTGATGGGTTGTGCTCCGGATATTCTAATTATGATGGGAGTGTTGGAGGTAGAGTCATCTCCAATGTAAATTTCCACAGTGGTGGGCTGGCAGGCCAAACCGGGATACTTTAGGTCCAGTTTCTATGCCAATTGTTTCTGTTTTAATCCGGAAGCCAGTGGTATGGAGGTTAGCCAGCCAATGCTGTACTAGACATGGCAGGTCGAGAATGAAGATGCTTCTTCACTTTATATACTATTTCTGTTCTTTCTGTAATTTATCAGTATTCAGCATCTCACTTGTAGTGAAGGATCCTTGGTTTAAAAACTTGGTTGAGGATGAAACTAGGATTTGGTTTGCAGCCTAGGAAGTTGAAAAAATTGGGCTGTGTGATCTGGACAATGAAGCATATATATGAAGATAGAACATAATGATAACAATGTTCACTGTCGAACAATGAGGAGATGTCTATGTGCATGAAATTATTATTCATGCAAAAAATGCTCGGGCAAGTTTCTCATGTTACTTTTTGGTGAAGGCCTTTAAACTAAGAGAACTACAGCAATAATCTTCAAATTAACATGGGGTTGACAGGAAAATGGCATGATCATCTGGACAAATATCTGTTCATATGCTATAGGTGCTTGTATTGGTTGATGCAGAAGTTTTAGCAGGAATGCCGATCCTGTAGGGGTATTGCTGAATAGAAGGATATGCCTGCCTCAAATAGTTACCACTCAAGATCCATATTTGTGCATCTAAAACAATCTGTTTGCAGAAAGATATTTATGAAAATTAAAATGGCACAACATGCTTTTAAGATTTTCTTTCAGTTCGTAGTCCATTCTTGCCATCGGTCTGCACTGAAAATATGCATGCATGATTCTCTTGAAACCTAAGATACATGAGATTATATTTTTGGATGTCTTCTACTACGACTGAGAGAAATCCGGTTTTTCATTTTCTGTTATATAATTTAGCTTTGATGTACCTTATCAGTGATTCTCTTCAATATTTGTCCCTAACTTTGCTCCATTGGTATCTATAGTCCTTTGCTTGCCACGAGGGAAGGGCATTCTTCTTCGGAAATGTGTAAGTTCATTGCAATATTCTACATTGACTTCGTTGTGTCGGTGATTTTGTTACTCCTTCGTCCTTCATGTGCTCTGTTCTTATAACCCCACATACTTTTGTTGGTTTACCAACCCAAAGTTCTACTGAGAATTTTTCATATTTTTGGTTCTTTTTTCCTTGCAATGTATCTCATGTTTATGGTGGGAGAGGCTTTGACTCTATGATAAAGCTAATTTACAGTGATGATTTTGTAATTGAAAGGTCAAACTCTTAAGTAGATGTAGAGTACTGATTTAAAGGCACTGAAGTGACAAAGATTAACAAGAGGCCCCACTTAGAAAGAGTCTCTAAGACCTTAACGTCTCACATGTCTCACCTTGGGGAATGAAGAAACAGTACCTATATTCGTGTGAGGATGGAGAATCTAAAACATGTATTGAGAACATGCAAATAGAGGGACGGACAAAGAAAGTGGAGCTGTTGATAAGGTGTTCTTGGACAGTGAAGGTTATCTTTTCTCACCCTGTCTTTTTCTAATTAGACTCTTGACTATTGGACGAACTTGAAGTTGTTACTTCCAACTGTCAGGAACCACATTCCATGATAGCTCCTCTTGTCTACAGGAGTGTGGGATTGCACGTGAATTTGACTTGTGAAATAATAAGGCTTTTTTAGAAAGACTGCTGTCCGACCTGTGGAGAGTGTCAGCACTCCATGTATTAGATGAAAGGGAAGACTGCCAAAATTTCCAAACCCTTTAAAGTTTACGGTTGGTTGTTTTTTTCCTTCTTTAAGTGATGATATATGGAGTTGTGGATATGTGCTATGTGCATGTGGGCGTTTATGCATGTCTGAATTTTCCAGACAAGGTGACTGTGGGCACTTCCGCAGATAAAGTGAATAATTTCAGCTTTCTTGGTCAGCAGTTGTAATTACAATGTTCACCCAGAATCACATCAATAATAATGCCACGGACAACATTAACTGCATATATGCATGTTTGCATGTGTGCGCGTGCGTGCATGCGTGTGCGCACTCTCATGCATCTGTGGTTTCTAGAAATATCTCCAGTTGAGCACCGTGAGTTTTCACGAAAATGTTAGACGGAGATTTCTCTTGCTGTTTTGTGAAAATTATTTTGCCCAGTTGACTTGAGAGCTTTTTGCTATCTGTGTTGGGCATAATCGTCCATTGGTTCTTTGGCTTGTTTCTGTATGACTTCTCAAGTTTACTTCTCTGTGTCCTGTGGAAATTCAGGGTGAATATAACATTTGGAGCTGAAGTGGAAAGACCGATGACTACTGGTACACACACTGTTCAAGATATTTCCTGTTGCTGCTGTGTGCGAAGCCTCGGTTGGAAGTATGTAAGTACCATTTCTTTCTCTTTGATCATCCCATCAGGAGAATCATATCAAATAAGACGACTTGATCGATCCCTGTCAATATACCCAATAGCTATTGGATAATATTATTGCAGGCGCATCTGTGCATACATTTGGCTTTCTTGCCAATAGGGCATCTCGTAGAGGAAAAGCTGTCTCATTGCATCTTTGCCCTCATTTTGTTAGCACTGTGTAATCTGGTTTTTATCAATCTCATAGTTGTTCCTTATACCTGTCCATTTGTTGCTCGTAGTTCTTCAGATAGAGCTACGTGCAAATGTAGCGCTTTGGCGATTGGTCAATAGTATAAAGGTTGTTTGCTTATCGTGCTAAATATTCTGAATGAATCATACAAGCCGACTCGTTATCCTAAGGGAGTATTCGTCCGTGATTGCATATTGCACTTTCATTGTTGAAGGGCTGTTTGCGATCTGTTGCAGGTTGCTGTACATAACAAGAACCAAAAGTACAAGGAAGGGAAATTCATTCTCATAAGGTATCTTCCGGTACAGATTATTGGAGGTTCACATGTTAACCGTGAAATCTTCTAATTTGCGCTCACTGCCTCTATCTACAGATCAAGGATCATGGAGGAGGGCGAATGGGATTTCAACTTTGAAGCCCGCACTGATTCGAGCAACGGAGAGAGCGAGGAGGTTGCAGATGATATCAGTTTGGAAGTCCTCCTCAGTTCAAGCGATGGAGAGAACGCATGGCAAGTCGTTGAATTTTCTCATTCATTAAGTAGTTGAATGCTGCCCAGAAATTTGTTTGAGAGCAGTTTGAAGCTTATGCTATATTGGGTTAGAGACGGATATTTTCCAAGAGTGCAGATATGTAGTCATCATTGCGTAAGCGCCTTTCGTGAGTAAATAAGGTTTGCTTATAGTGCATATCGAATTAGAATTGGCGGTATGAATGGGATAAATTACATTTCTAGGACAAGTTATTTGGAATTTGACATATCCTTATCGTGTCTCTAAGTTGTAGACTATAGTGTGTGATTTGGCGCAAGATATTTGGTGCAAGATAATGTGAATGCCCTTAGAAAAGTTATAAAATCTTCTATAGGAGCTAATGTCCTTCGATATGCTTTTTAAGAGATAAAATACTGTGAACAAAGCATCTGAAAGGTTATTCTGAAGCTTCAAAAGTTAAATAACTATCGGCGATTTTGGAGAAGTCACTAGGGGTTAATGTCAATGTTTTCATGGATCCTCTCTCTATCTCTATCTCTCTCTCTCTCTGAGTAAAGGAATGCATTCTATTTTCTCCTTTTGTCGGGCAAGAGAAGACTAGATGAAGATGGGGCGAACAATTTTCAAGTAATTTGGACCGTTCTTTAAGCGCATTCATTTGATATTAGTATTTTAAGTTCTGTGTTACTTTGTCTACTGGATAGAATTGGATTGCCAAGATCCATGTAGAAAGCCGTTAGATGTTGACCATTGATGGAAGTGGGAGCAACTTTTAATTTGGGGAACTTACTATGCATCCTTGAAGCCATCACACTTGTATTGCTTTTGATTGCTTAGTGCACACCTGTTTCAGATGTAATGGTGAGAACCAACTCTCACTCTATATTATCATCTGAGAGGGCTGACTTAATCATTTTACACACAGTTAATGTGAGTTTTGTCTTCATATTGACCATAATGCTTCTATTGGATCGGAGTTACGTCTGTTCTGCTTTACCTTTTAAGCTTAAATACAAATTATGCAATGCTATCTTTATATTGTTTCTCATAAAACTCTTATTTCACTTCCTCAGATTGTTTTTGCAAATATATGATAAAAAGTGCTCATCTTTGACTACTGGGAGGGTTCGTGCGTGGTTCAGGTGGAGAACTGGAGTTTGACCTAGAGCTTTAGACAATTTTCTCACTGTTTGTAAGACATGAAGAGTCCATTAACAATGAATTGCAAGAGTACATTTCTAAGAGTTTGTGATTGATGGCTCGAGCTTTTCGTCATTGATTGGTTTCTTATATCTGGCGATGGCATGGGGTGCTTTCTTTTCCAAATTGTGGTATCTTAATGATTGGAATTATCTAAAGTAACATTTTCTGCTTACAGTGGACATGTCAGCGCTGTATCCTTTATTTTTTTTTTTTTTTTTCTGGGAATGCCTATTATTGGATTCAGGTTTTGTTCTGGCCACATTTGCTGGATTCCTTTGAGTGAGCCATTGTTTGGTGTATAACTTTTGAGAAAGTTCATAAAGTAATGCATTTAAAGTACTGGTGTTTAAGTTCAGTTCTTACCGTGGTCAATACCGTGTCTACCCTTTTGGGCTGTGAAGTGAGCCTCTGCACTTTTCATTTGCAGCCCAACCTAAGCAGCTCGAGATGTTGCCCGACTAAGTTCAGTTCTTACCGTGGTCGATACCGTGTCTACCCTTTTGGGCTTTGAAGTGAGTCTCTGCACTTTTCATTTGCAGCCCAACTTAAGCAGCTCGAGATGTTGCCCGTCTTTCTCATTAGGCTCTTCTGTCTATTGCAATATGTTGATGTCCTGCTATTTTTCTTTTGTTTTTTTTCCCGGGATGCTTGTTCTGCATGTTGTTTCAATGTCTTGCTTTTGCATTTTCTCGAGTTCGTTTTATTATGAATAGCTGAAATTCCAGAGTGCCATCAATTAAGCACTTGTGGTTTTTGGCTTGTAGATGGATGATTGTTTGTTGTTGGTCGAAGAAATGCTCGCCACCACCTACTCAATGGACGTTGTTAGACCTGCTTGAGGCATGTTGGTGTTCATGGATTGTACCAGGATTTTCCTTTTCAACTTGCGGATAGAATTCGATTATTGGTCCATCCATGGACCGTACCTTTTCTACTTGCTCTTAGTTGTTCTTTTGGCTTCACCATCACCAGTGCACGACTGCCGCTATCTATGGAGGTTTTGGTTTTTGTTGAAAGAATGTTGAGTTGCACTAAAAGGAATTGAAGATACGACGGTAGAGAACGTTGCCGAAGCGATTGGTACTTCTTGAACTTGCAATGAAAACTGGCACTCTAGAAAGCAGTCATCTCAATGGATGGGCAATAAACTTGTTCGGGTGCTCTAGTGAGATAGAAAATATATGTTGATTCCTACTCTAAATGGTTTATCTTTCATCATTTCACTCCCAACGTTTAGCATTGGTGGCTTTTATAGAGATCAACTTACTCCAGCTTATCTGATTCTTATCTATGAGTGATTTGCGATCAGAATCGGGTTCAGCGGGAACGTTCCTATTTTCTAGTTCTCCTTCCATGCATTTAGTTGAACCTCGGACTATGAGAGTTAAAATATTCCAGAGTTTCGATCAGCTACGATGTGGAAATGATCATCTAGATCAACCTCTTTAGGAGTAATTTTAGAATATCTTTTCTATCAATAGAGAAAGAGAGAAGTGTTTTTTCAAAAGATAAAATGAATTTTCTAGTCAAAATTGTTTTTTTTTTTTTAGGGAATTAGGCTCTTATATAAATGTAAAAAAAAAAAAAAATTGGAGAGTGAGGCAGCCGGCCAGCCATGGAAGAGAAAGAGGAGAGAGAGTAGGCATGTACGAGTAAGTACGGGAAAAGCGAGAGAGAGAGAGAGAATTACAGGAGTGCATTTCATGAAAAGATGTTACGACACAGAAGGCATTTTCTATCGCCCATTTTTTTCTTTTTTCCTATAAGACCTTTTATTTCTCAATTATGTCCAATAAAAAGCGCTTCCCAATTACATAGAATTTATGAATGATGAATCTTATCTTGTGCTTATTACGGAGTAAAATGACTAAGCAAAATGAACAAGTCACTTTAGAATTGGAGATGCATGAGGGTATAATTATATAATAAACAAGGAAAATATTTACTTTCATGATTGTCTTAATTTTGATTTCGCAAATACAATGACGGCTATAAGTGGAATTTAGATTCTTGGAATTACTACAGAGGTATCAAAAGAAAACTGCCCTTTTCACATTAACAAAATTAGATGTTGATTTTATGATCAAATGATCACACTAATTTTTCATCAGTTGGTTATGTTTATTCTCCACTTTCAATTGACCCAACTCCATCACTTCGAATCTTGCAAACATGAAAAGAAAATCGTGAGAACTAATTTCATGCTATCACATCGAAGGTCAAGTTGGGTATTTTCTTTTCTTATTGATAACACCATCAAAAAGTCTGTACACTCATAATGTATATATCCAAATTAATTTTTAAATTTTAAAAAATTTCAAATTAATACATTAATGAGATATTTATCTCAAATTAATTTTAACACCAGGATATATTTATAACAAATTTAACGTTCCTTAACTTTCACAAAATTTGGTCCAAAAAAAAAAAAAAACTGTCACAAAATTACTAAGATCCGGCTGCCACCGGCTGACGTTTTCAGGACAACTGCTTGACAAAAACCGGCGGTCCACACGACCACCGTTTCTTCCCCAAGAATGTAGGCGTTGAGGCGGCGGCGGGATTATGCCTGCCATCGAGGGGTTCCTGTGCAAGCACGCAAGGCCAGAAGAAGTAGAAGCGGCAGCAGCGGGCGGAGGCAGAGCGCAATGGGGAGACCGTTTCTAGTCAAATTGAAAGGCAGAGCCTACGGATGCAGCTACTGCAACAGGCCTCTTGTTCTTGCTGACGATGTGATCGCCAAGGTGCGTCATTTCTTTGATTCTCTAGTCGGATAGGGTGAAGAAAAAGGGGGAGCTTTTAAGGTAGCTTGGTCATGATCTGTTTGGTTCCGATGGAGGGTTCGGCGTGAGTTTGCTTCAAACGCAATGGGTACTCACCATTTGTGGAAGTTCTTGAACTAAATGGAGAGGAGGGGTCGCTAAAGGTACCCCAAATAGATGGAATTTGGGGGAAATGCCTGATGGTTTGTCGTGGATTGTTGGTTTCTTTGGTCTGTGCTCGATCGGTGGGCTGTGCTCGAGTGGTGGGCTGGCAGGCGAAACTGGGGTACTTTAGGTCCAGTTTCTGTGCCAATTGGTTCTATTTTAATCCGGAAGCTAGTGGCATGGTGGTTAGTCGGCCAATGCTGTAGTAGACATGGCAGGTCGAGAGTGAAGATGCTTCTTAACTTTATATATTATTTGCGTTCTCTCTCTAATTTATCAGTAGTAAACTTCTCACTTATCAGTAGTCAAATTCTCACTCGTAGTGAAGGATCCTTGGTTAAACCCTTTGCTGAGGATGAAACTAGGATTTGATTTGCAGCCTATGAAGTCGAAAAAATTGGGCTGTGTGATCTGGACAATGAAGCATATATATGAAGATAGAACATAATGATAACAATGTTCACTGTTAAACAGTGAGGAGATGTCTAAGTGCATGAAATTATTATTCACGCAAAAAACGCTCGGGTGAGTTTTTCACATCACTTTTTGGTGAAGGCCTTTAAAGTGAGAGAACAACAGTAGTAATCTTCAAATTAACACAGGGTCGACAGGAAAATGGCATGGTCATGTGGACAAATATCTGTTCTTATGCTATAGGCACTTGTATTTGGTTGATGCAGAAGTTTTAAGGGGGGTGCCAATCCTGTTTGGGTATTGCTGAATGGAAGGACATGCCTACTTCAAGCAGTTACCCCTCAAGATCCATGTTTGTGCATCTAAAACAATCTTTTTGCAGAAAGATATTTACAAAAATTAAAATGGCACAACATGCTTTTACGATTTTCTTTCAGTTCGTAGTCCATTCTTGCCATCGGTATAAAGAAGATCCTGCACTGAAAAAATGCATGCTCGATTCTCTTGAAACCTAAGATACATGAGATTATATTTTTGGTTGACTTCCACAACTGAGAGAAATCCCATTTTTTTATTTTCCGTTATATAATTTAGCTTTGGTGTACCTTATCTGTGATTCTCTTCAGTATTTTGTCCCTAACTTTGCTCCATTGGTATCTACAGTGCCACCAGGGAAGGCCATTCCTTTTCATTAATGTGTAAGTTCATTGCAATATTCTGCATTGACTTCATTGTGTCCGTGATTTTGTTACTCCTTCGTCCATAAGCAGTGTTTTGTGCTCTGTTCATATAACCCCACATATTGGTTTACCAACCCAAAGTTCTACTGAGAATTTTTCAAATTTTTGGTTCTTTTTTCCTTGCAATGTATGTCATGTTTATGGCGGGAGAGGCTTTGACTTTATGATAAAGCTAATTCACAGTGATGATTTTGTAATTGAAAGGTCAAACTCTTAAGCAGATGTAGAGTGCTGATTTAAAGGCACTAAAGTGATGTAGATTAACAAGAGGCCCCACTTAGAAAGAGTCTCTAAGACCTTAATGTCTCACATGTCTCACCTTGGGGAATGAAGAAACGGTACCTATATCCATGTGAGGATAGAGAATCTAAAGCATGTATTGAGAACATGCAAATAGAGGGACGAACAAAGAAAGTGGAGCTGTTGATAAGTCATTCTTGGACAGTGAAGGTTATCTTTTCTCGCCCTCTCTTTTTCTAATTAGACTCTTGACCATTGGACGAACTTAAAGTTGTTACTTCCAACTGTTAGGAGCCACATTCCATGACAGCTCCTCTTGTCTACAGGAGCGTGGGATTGCATATGAATTTAAGTCATGAAATAAAAAGGCTGCTTTAGAAAGACTGCTGTCTGACCTGTGGACAGTGTCAGCGCTCCATGTGTTAGATGAAAAGGAAGACTGCCAAAATTTCAAAACCCTTTAAAGTTTATGGGTGGTTGTTTTTCTTCTTTTCTAAGAGATGATGTATGGAGTTGTGGATATGTGCTATGTGCATGTGGGCGTGTATGCATGTCTGAATTTTCTGGACAAGATGTCTCTGGGCACTCCCACAGGTAGCGTGAATACTTTCAGCTTTCTTGGTCAGCAGCTGTAATTACAATGATCACCCAGAATCACATTAATAAGAACGCCACAGACAAGATTAACTGCATATATACATGTTTGCATGGGTGCGTGTGCATGCGTGCGCATGTGCGCTCACGCATCTGTGGTGTCTAGAAGTATCTCTGGTTGAGCATCGTGAGTTCTCTCGAAAATGTTAGATGGAGATTTCTCTTGCTGTTTTGTGAAAATTATTGTGCCCAGTTGACTTGAGAGCTTACTGCTATCTGTGTTGGGTATAATTGTCCATTGGTTCTTTGGCTAGTTTCTGTATGACATCTCAAGTTTACTTCTCTGTGTCCCATGGAAATTCAGGGTGAATATAACAGTTGGAGCTGAGGAAAGATTGATGGCTCGTGAAGGGCTCACTGTTAAAGATATTTTCTGTCGCTGGTGTGGGCAATGCCTCGGTTGGAAGTATGTAAGTACCATTTCTTTCTCTTTGATCATCCCATCAGAAGAATCATATCAAATAAGACGACTTGATCGATCTCTGTCAATATTCCCAATAGCTATTGGATAATATTATTGCAGGCGCATCTGTGCGTACATTTGGCATCCTTGCCAATAGGCGTCTCTAGAGGAAAAGCTGTCTCATTGCATCTTTGCCCTCCTTTTGTTAGCACTGTGTAATCTGGGTTATTATCAATCTAATAGTTGTTCCTTATCTCTGTCCATTTGTTGCTCATAGTTCTTCAGATAGAGCTAAGTGCGAATGTAGCGGTTCGGTCATTGGTCGATAGTATAAAGTTGTTTGCTTATCGTGCTTAATATTCTGAATGAGCTACATCAGCCTACTCATTATCCTAGGAAAGTATTCATCCGTGATTTCATATTGCGCTCTCATTGTTGAAAGGCTTTTTGCGATGTTTTGCAGGTTACTGCACTTGACAAGAATGAAAAGTATAAGGAAGGGAAATTCATGCTCGAGAGGTATCTTCCAGTTCAGATTTTCGCAGGTTCACATATTAACCGTGAAATCTTTAATTTGCGCTCAAGGCCTCTATCCACAGATGCAAGATCATGGTGGGGGTCGCAGATGATATCAGTTTGGAAGTCCACCCCAGTTTGAGCGAGGGAGAGAACGAGGAGGATGATATCAGTTCGGAACTCCGCCCCAGTTCGAGCGACGGAGAGAGCAAGGAGTTGACAGATGATATCAGTTTGGAAGTCCACCCCAGTTCAAGTGACGGAGAGAACGCATAGCAAGTCATCGCATTTTCGCATTCATTAGGTAGTTGAATGCTGCCCAGAAAATTGCTCAAGAGCAACTTGAAGCCTATGGTATATTGGGTTAGAGACGGATGTTTTCCAAGAGTGCAAATATGTAGTCATCATAGCGTGAGCACCTTTCGCGAGTAAATATGGTTTTCTTATGGCGCAGATCAAGTTAAAATTGGCGATATGAACGGGGTAAATTACGTTTCTAGGAAAAGTTATTTGGAATTTGACATATGCCTATCGTGGTCTCTAAGTTATAGATTGTAGTGTGTGATTTGGTGCAAGATAATATGAATGCGCTTCCTTAGAAAAGTTATAAAATCTTCTATAGGAACTAAAGTTGAAAATACTGACGTGTGTATAAGTTGTTCATTGTAGATACAGTATGTCTCTATTTATATACATCAGAAATTCAGTTGGAAATAGAACCTATTTAATAGGTAGTTGGTAGCTAATAAATTCAACTATCACTAATTAATTGCAATGACAGTTAAACAAATTTATAGGGACACATTCCAACACTCACCCTTAAGGTGGCTTGAAAATATCTTCCATAAACAGCTTGCTCACTAGACGGTCAAATTGCCTTATATGCAATCCCTTGGTCAAAATGTCAACAGCCCATTCGTCACTAGAAATATACAGCATACAAATCAGTCCACTATCAAGTTTTTCTTTGATGAAGTGTTTATTAACTTCCACATGCTTTGTCCATTCATGTAATACGGGATTATGAGCAATTGCAATTGCTGCCTTATTATTGTGATACACTTTCATTGGTGTGGAACTCTAGATCCGTAATTCATCCAAGATACCTTTAATCCACATAACTTTACAGACACCATGTGCAAGTGATCGAAAATCAGCTTCAACACTGCTTCTTACCGCCACACTCTACTTTTTACTCTTCCAAATAATTAAATTTCCACTAACAAATGTGCAATAGCTCGAAGTAGATCTTCTATCCATAATGCTTCCAGCCCATTTTGCATCAGTGAACACCTCAATTTCCAGGCATCCATGTTTCTCTTACATTAGACCCTTACCAAAATGTCCCTTCAAGTAGCGTAGAATTCTCTTCAAAATGCCTTAGCCCTAGTGAGTGCATGAACTAGCTCATCAAACTTACAGCAAATGCTATGTTAGGTCGAGTGTGAGATAAGTAAATAAGTCGACCGACAAGTCTTTGATACATTTCTCGGTCTATCACTTCTTCAGCATTGGCTGGTTCAAGTTTCAAATTTGGCTTCACGGGTGTCTCTATCGCTTTACATCCTAATAAACTTGTTTCTTTGAGCAAATTAAGCACATATTTGCTTTGGTTTACAAATATGCCCTTCTTGAATCTCACACATTCTATTCCAATGAAATATTTCAAGACACCAAAATCTTTAACCTCAAACTCCTCAACCAACTTCTTCGCAAGTTTTCCAACTCAACTCATAACCTGTCAATATTATAATCATCAACATAGACAATTAGAATGGCACGCTTACCTTCCTTTGAGTGTTTATAGAATAGTGTATGATCCCCTTGACTTTGGTGATAACCGAACTTTAAACCACCTTCCCAAACCGTTCAAACCACGCTTTTGGAGATTGTTTAAGTCCGTACAACGACTTTTCTAATCTATAGACTTTGCCTTCATTTTCTGCAAAACCTAGTGGCAAACCCATAAACACTTCCTCCGCCAAGTCACCATTCAAGAATGTATTCTTCACGTCTAACTGGAGTAAGGGCCAATTAGAATAGTAGCCAAAGATAGTAAAATCCAAACAAAATTTATCTTGGTAACTAGGGCAAAAGTCTCATGATAGTCAATTCCATAAGTCTGAGTGAACCCTTTTACCACTAGCTTTGCTTTATACCGATCAACACTCCCATCGGGTTTACATTTTATAGGAAATACCCATTTATAGTCAACAATCTTTTTTTCCTTCTAGTGCATCAACCAATTTCCAGGTGCCATTCTCCATAAGTGCTCTCATTTCATCCTCAGCTGCCATCTTCCACTTTGGATCCTTCAAAGCTTCTTGGATATTTCTAGGAATAGATATGTGAGACAAGTTTGACACAAACGCTTTGAAATGATGAGACAGCTTTTGATATGACACATGTTTTGATATAGGATGCTAAGTACATGATCTAACCCATTTTTCTAAAAGCTATAGGCATATCAAGATTAGAAGTATCAGAATCAGAATTTAAGACTAGAATGGGGGGAAAAAGGTACAGCTCAGATCACTTGATGCCGAAGGCAATGAATCATCTCCCAAGGCTGTAGACAGATGAGGCTCTAAGATAAGGTTCTAATCTGCAACCTTTTGAAGAGTTTTTCTTCTAGTATAAACCTGAAACTCGGCCTTGTTGATCACATAGTGATCTTGAACTTTTTCTCCCCCTATTTTTGACATATAAAGATTCGGCAAAGGTGTTTCCGAGGACTCAGACAAAGGAGTGGGAAGGGCAGGAGAGTTTGAGTGCCACAAAATCTCTTCTCTAATTTCGGCATTCTCCCCCTGAAGAGATTTGTTGGAAAAAAATGGTTGGGACTCTATGAATGCGACATCTATAATTATATGAATTTTGCCAGTATGTGGATTATAAGACTTGTAACATTTTTGGTTTAGTGCATACCCCATAAAAACACACTTTTCAGCCCGAGGATCTAATTTGGATCAACATTGACTTGGAAGGTGGATAAATGCAATGCAATCAAACATCCTAAGAGAAACATTAGAAAAAAATACAAGCTATGGGGTGCACTTGTTTGAAACAATCTAAGGGAGTAGTGTAGTTTAACACCCGAGTAAGCAGCCTATTAATTAGATAAGATGATATTAATACAACTTTTCCCATAAGTATTAGATACATGCATTGAAAAACTGAGGGCACGGGAACCTTTAAGGAGATGCCTTGGCAATGTCATTCTATTAGGGTATCATTCTGCAAGTTGATTAGTGAAGGATACATTTTTCTTGCAAAAAACTCCCTATATACTGGTTATAATACTCAATACCATTATCAATACAAAGAATATTAATAGTAGTGCGGAACTGGGTCACAACCATTTGATAAAAAATTTTGAACAATGACTCAACTTCAAACTTGGCACTCATCAAGTATGTCCAACATGAACGGGTATGATCATCTATAAAGGTGACAAACCATCGTTTCCCGGTTTTTGTTAGCAAATGTGAAGGACCCCAAACATCGCTATGGATTAAATAAAATGGTGATGATGCACAATACTAATTTGAACTATAATGAGTATGATGACTTTTAGAAAAAAGACAATTGTCCCAATGAAGTGAAGAAACATCCACACCTACGAACAACTGAGAAAACAAATGTTTCAAGTATCCAAAACTAGGATGACTCGACCAATGGTGCCGAATCATTATTTTTTCTTGAAAAGGGGAAGGACTAAAAGTTCCATATGCCTGAGCTTTTTTTTATCAAAGACAAACTCTTCAAAGTAGTAGAGACCATCCCTCATCCTAGCACTACTAATTGTCTTCCTTGAGATCTAATCCTAAAACTCACAATGGGAAGCAAAAAAGATAGCACGACAGTTAGACTCTTTAGAAAGTTTACTAACATACAATAAGTTACAAGCTAACTTAGGAACATGCAATACATTATGAAGTGTAATAGAATCGAACCGAGTATAGATTATGAGGAAACTTTTTCACCGTTGTAAGGTTTGCTTATTCTAGCCATCGTTGCACATTTGGACCTTGAATTACATCAAATGGATGTAAAGACGGCATTTCTCAATGGAGAATTAGATGAGGAAATCTATATGAAACAACCAATAGGTTTCATAGCTAAAGGTCAAGAGCATAAAGTTTGCAAACTTCATCGCTCAATATATGGCCTTAAGCAATCATCTAGACAGTGGTATCTTCGTTTTCATCGAGCCATAATCACTTTTGGTTTCACGATGATTGAGAAAGATCACTGTGTATATGTCAAGCGGTCCGAAGATAAATTTGTGATTATATCACTTTCTGTGGACAATATTCTATTGGTTGGAAATGACAAGGTTTTGGTTATCACCATAAAAAAATGGTTGTCCTCCAATTTTGAGATGAAGGACATGGGAGAAGCTGCTTATATATTAGGAGTTAAGATTGAAAGAGATCGATCAAGGAAACTCCTTAAAGTAGAACAAATCCTTTGCTTGCAATAGATGAAAAACTCCCATCAGAAATCCAAATTTTTCAGTTGCCGAGACAAGGAACATAGGATGTGAACAAATATGGAATATTAGTCATATGGTCGAATGCCCCTGAATCAATGATCCAAGGTACAAGTTGTGACCAACAGGAGAGGACTTTTAGATTTCTACCTTGGTGAGCAATCAAAGCAGTAGGATTACCCGAGAAAGTAGTTGTAGAAGATGGTCTACTTGCTCTTTGATGAAAGGGAATGTAGTTGCCTCTTAGCTGTAGGAGACACGCTAAGATGATTTACTATCACGGCTGAATGAAGCTAGTCGACCATGAATCCTCCAACAGGTCTCCTGTGTATGATGGGGTTTGTTGCAAACATCACACCAAACACGGGGTCTCTCATCTAATCTTCACAAGTTAGCAGGGATTTTGCTTACATTTGCCTCATAAACTGTTGTTGCAGGAACACAGCTCTTCTTGTCTCTAGAGGTACCCAATGTTGAACCTTCCAGTGGTCCATCCTTTTCGCCAGTAGCTGCCTTGCCCAACATTATTCCCCGTCTGCTTTCTTCTCTCCGAACCTTTGAAAAGACCTCTCCAATAGGTGGAAGATGTTGCTTCCGAAGTATTCTGCCATGAACCTCATCATACTCATCTCGAAGCGCTACTAGGAAAGCATAGATACGTTCTACTTCTACAATCTTCCTATATAGATTACCATCTTCAATGCACGTCCACTCAGGATCATTGAATAAATCCAACTTCTATCACAAACGTTTCAAAGAGTGAAAGTATTTTGTGACCATTTCCTCTCCTACCGCATCTTCCCCAGTTTCAAGGTTAACTCATAGATTTGAGATTGATTACCCAAATCTGAATACATCTCACACACAGTATCCTAGAGTTCCTTGGCATAATGATACCCCAGATAGTTTACACCATTATCTTCTTCCATGGAGTTGGTCAACCACGTCATAATCATCGAATTCTCCCCATCCCAAACAGCCCAAGTGGGGTCTTTTGTTGTTGGTTCCGCAATATCTCCAGTGAGATAGCCAATCTTTCCTCTGCTCCATATATACATTCAAACGGATTGAGACCATTAAAGAAAGTTATCCTCATTCAGTTTTATGGAAGTGATCTGAATAGGATGAGGTTCGATGAACTTTGTGAGAAGTGATAGGGGGTTAGACTGAGTGATTGATGATTTTTCAAACATAGTGACCAAATGATCAAAGGAAAAGATCAAAAAAATCATCGGAGGTGAAGGACCTTCGGGCTCTAATACCAAGTTGAAAATATTGACGTATGTATTAGTTGTTCACTATAGATACAATAAGTCTCTATTTATATACATCAATAACTCAGTTGGAAATATAACCTATTTAATAGGTAGTTGGTAGCTAATAGATACAACTATCACTAATTAATTGCAATGACAGCTAACACAAATTAATAGCGACACATTCCAACAACTAATGTCCTTCGATATGCTTTTTAGAGATAAAATACTATGAGCAAAGCATCTGAAAGGTTATTTTGGAGCTTCAAAAGTTAAATAACTATCCGTGATTTTGAGAAGTCACTGGGGTTAATGTCAATGTTTTCATGGATCCTCTCTCTCTCTCTCTCTCTCTCTCTCTCTCTCTCTCTGAGTAAGGGAATGCATTATATTTTCTCCAAAACTCTCTTTCTCTCTCTGAATAAGGGAATGCATTCTATTTTCTCCTTTTGTAGAGCAAGAGAAGACTAGATGAAGATGGGGCAAACAATTATCAAGTAATTTGGACCGCTCTTTAAGAGTATTCATTCGATGTTAGTATTTTAAGTTCTGTGTTAGTTTGTCTACTGGATAGAATTGGCTAACTTTGGCAAGATCCATGTAGAAAGCCGTTAGATGTTGACCATTGATGACAGTGCCGCAACTTTTAATTTGGGGAACTTACTATGCATCCTTAAGCCATTACACTTGTATTGCTTCCGATTTCTTAGTGAACACCAATTTCAGATGTAATGGTTAGAACCAACTCGCACTTTATATTGTCATTTGAGATGGCCGTTTTAATCAAATTCCACACAGTTAATATGAGTTTTGTCTTCATATTGACCATAGTGCCTCTCTTGGATCGGAGTTACGTTTGCTCTGCGTCACCTTTTAAGCTGACATATAAATTATGCAATGCTATCTTATATTGTTTCTCGTAAACCTCTTTTTTCACTTCCGTGATTGTTTTTGCAAATATATGATAAAAAGTACTCATCTTTGACTCAGATTGCAATGATGATTTGTGATGACTATTGGGAGGGTTCGTGCATGGTTCAGGTGGAGAACTGGAGTTTGATCTAGAGCTATAGACAATTTTCTTACTGTTTGTAAGACATTAACAATGAATTGTAAGAGTGCATTTCTAAGAGTTTGTGATTGATGCCTCGAGCTTTTCGTCATCAATTGGTTTCTCTTATCTGGTGATGGCACGGGGTGCTTTCTTTTCCAAATAGTGGCATCTTAATGATTGGAATCATCTAAGGTAACATTTTCTGCTTACAGTGGACATGTCAATACTCTATCCTTCAATTTCATTTTTTTTTCTGGGATGCCTATTATTGGATTTAGGTTTTTGTTCTGGCCACGTTTGCTGGATTATGTTGAGTGAGCCATCGTTTGGTTTATCACTTTTGAGAGAGTTCAGAAAGTAATGCACTTAAACTACTGGTGTTAAGTTCAGTTCTTAACATGGTCAATACTGTATCCACCCTTTTGGGCTGTGAAGTGATCCTCTGCACTTTTCATTCGCAGCCCAACCTAAGCTGCTCGAGATGTTGCCCATTTTTCTCATTAGGATCTTTTGTCTATTGAAATATGTTCATGTCTTGCGATTTTTCTTTTGCTTTTTTTATTTATTCCGGGGATGATTGTTCTGCAAGCTTTTTTGATGTCTTGCCTTTGGAATTTCTCTAGTTCCTTTTATTATGAATAGCTGAAATTTTAGAGTGCCATCAATTAAGCACTTGTGGTTTTTGGCTTGTAGACGGATAATTGTTTGTCGTTGATCAAAGAAATGCTCACCCCCATCTACTCAATAGACATTGTTAGACCTGCTTGAGGCATCTTGGTCTTGTTCATGGATTGTGCCAAGATTTTACTTTTCAACTTGCAGAGAGAATTCGATTATTGGTCCATTCACGCACTGTACTTTTCTCGTTGCTCTTAGTTGTTCTTTTGGCTTCGCCATCACCAGTGCATGACTGTTGTTACATATGGAGGTTTTGGTTTTTGGAAAGAATGTCGAGTTGCACTAAAAGGAATTGAAGATACGCCGGTAGAGAACGTTGCTGAAGCGATTGGTACTTCTTGAACTTGCAGTGAAAAGTGGCACTCTAGAAAGCAGTTATCTCAATGGATGGGCAATAAACTTGTTTAAGTGCTCTAGTGAGATGGAAAAACTTTAAATGATTTAACTCCCATCATCCCACTCCCAACGTTTAGCATTGCTAGCTTTTATGGTGAGATCAACTTACTCCAGCTTGTCCGATTCTTATCTAAGAGTGATTTGCAATCAGAATCGGGTTCAGTGGGAACATTCCTCTTTTCTAGTTCTCCCTCCATGCATTTACTTGAACCTTGGACAACGAGACTTACAATTTTCCAGAGTTTCAATCGTGTACGAGGTAGAAATGAACATCTAGATTATTAAATGAATGTCTCGAGTTTGAATTCAAATAACGATTTGTTAGCCAAATTTGTTGAGAAAGATTTTTCTAAGCGGATTACAAGTCGGATGAAGAATTTTTTTTTTTCCTCTTATTAGACTTTATTTTGGACATACAAAAGAAAAAAGTTAATTTGCCACTACAAGACAAAAGAGGAAATAAAATAAAAGATAAAGTAAGGGTTTCAATTTTGTGCATATGAAGCCAAATTCGTATTGAAGAGCATACGATGGGCCCAAGTCAGATTGTTGACTCTGGGCACACACATACAAAGGCGGAACTTTGGGGTTTCTTTTTTAAGAGTGTGGAGCCACAAAAGCAAAAGAGAGCACCGCCCAGAAAAAGCAAAGAAGCCACACGTCCAGCACATCCAAAAGACGGCGCACAAGCCTTGAAAGGAGAATGCGAAGCTATACGTATGTGGAGAAAAGACGGACACCCGAGTTCTTGTTTTGGTGTACATCAAGCATTTTACTTTGAGCTTGAATGCGCGGTAATTTTATGCCATGAGTTTACATCCAAGTGAATTATTTATTTAAAACACTTTGGGCTTGGGATTAAATCTAGGTGTGGAAAACACTTAAACTTATGAGAGATTGTAAACTCTAATTATCCGATTATAATAGATTATTTGTTGTTGGCTCTCCTTGTGGACGTAGGTACCGATACTTGGACCAAATCACGTAAATCTTTGGCGTCCTTCTTATTTCTCGTTTATTTCTCTAATAATTTCGCATTGACGTAAATTGCAAGATCTTGTCGTTTCTGTGTATTATATTTCAACAATTAGTATCAGAGCTTAGGATCAGATTTCTTGATTGTGATTTGGGGCTTTTGCTTGTCTGATTATTATTTGGAAATTTTGTCATTGCAATTATGTCTGAGGCAAAATCTGAAATTGAAAAGTTTAACGGGAGGAATAACTTTGGGTTATGGAGCATCAAGATGTGAGCATTATTGACAACCCAGAGTTTGGCCAAGGCACTAGATGGTGAAGATGAATTTCCGCTTATAATGAAAGCCCCTGAGAGGATAGAGCTAATAGAAAGAGCAAAGAGCACAATTCTATTGAACTTGTCGAATGAGGTTTTAATAGAGGTGGTCAAGGAGAAGGATGTCGCGGCATTATAGGTAAAACTTTAGGTACTCTATGTAAAGAAATGTTTGAACAATCACATGTACATGTTGAAGAGGATGTTTCAATTTAGATATACTGAAGGTACATCTATTAGAACCCACTTGAATGAATTCAATAAACTCATGATGGATTTGAAGAACGTCAACAAAATCCTTAATGATGAAGAACGGAGCATGATGTTATTAGCTTCTTTACCAAAGTCATTAGAGCACTTTAATTATTCACTGTTGCAGAGGCGTACTACAATTACCTCAAAAGAGGTAAAGTCCGCCTTGTTCTCTAAGGAGTAGTAGAGAAAGTTGCGAGGTGACGGTATGGCGCAAGGAGTAGCGTAAGCACCGACAATTCGAGATAGAGAACAATATTGTAGGCCTACTGGTAGTAAAAGTAAAAGCAGATCGAAATCACGTCATAAAAAGTCCAAAGGACACGTGGAAAGGATGCGTGAAGTGTTTTAAGTGTCACGAGGAGGGGCACATTAGAGGAGATTTTCAAAGTGGAGGAATAAATGTGATAGGCAGAATGCCACAAGCAATGTGGCGAACATTGCCGAGGGGAGCATTAGTAATGTAGAAACTATTTTATGTGTGATTACTAGTTTGTTAGGAGACAAATGGATGCTGGATTGAGGTGTTCTTTTCATATGATGCCCCATAAGAACTAGTTTACTACTTGCCAGATAACAGATGGTGGTAGCATTCTTTTGGGGAATAATGAAGCCTACAAGGCTGTGGGGATAGGAACAATCCGAATTCGGATTCACGATGGGATGGTGTGCACATTAACAAATGTGAGACATGTACTAGAACTCAATAAGAATCTTATTTCTCTAGGTACACTCGATGACATCAGGTGTAGGTACACCGCTGAAGGTGGAGTGTTGAAGATCTCTCAAGGTGTCATGACAATGATAAAGGGAAAAAAAGTGAATACTCTCTATTATCTGCTGGGAGAAACCATGACCGAAACCGCTGCAATTTCATCATGTGAGTCAGACTCTAACTTGACTTGGTTATGACATATGCGTTTGGGGCATATGAGCGAGGTAGGTATGACGATTTTGAGTGAAAGAGGATTGTAGAAAGGTCAAAAGATAAGGAAGTTGGACTTATGTGAGCACTACATCTTTGGGAAGCAGCACCAAGTTAAGTTTACTACAGTTATTCATTCGACCAAACGACCAATTAAATACATTCATTCAGACATATGGGGCTTGTCTTTGGTTCATTCAACAAGAGGTGCCCGATATATGCTGACATTTATCAACGACTATTCGAGGAAGGTATGGGTATACTTTTTGAAACAAAAATATGATGTGTTTGATCGATTCAAGAAATTTAAGGCATTAATTAAGCGGTCAAATAAACAGATCAAGTGCCTAAGAATTTATAATGGCATGGAGTTCTGTGGTAAAAATTTTACCGAGTTCAATGATAAAGAATGGATTGTGAAACACCGCACGGTACTTGGGACACCACAGCAGAATGGCGTGGCAGAACGAAAGAACAGAACTTTACTTGAGTGAGCTCGATGCATGCTTCGCATGTAGGACTTGGCAAGGAATTTTGGGCTGAAGCAGTAAACATGGCATGTTACTTGGTTAATCAATCACCATCATCTACTATCAGGTGGAAGACTCTTGAGGAAGTTTGGTTGAGGAAACTGTTGATTACTCCGAATTACGTATATTCGGAAAGTCCTACGTATGCTCATATGAGTGATGATAAGCTTGAGCCGAGGGCAAAGAAGTTCATATTTCTAGGTTATGCACATGGGGTGAAAGTCTACCGGCCGTGGTGCACCGATCCCAAATCACTCGATTTTCTAATCAATAGAGATATGATTTTCGACGAGACTGCAATGCTTCAACAGAGGAGTTTTGAGACACAACCAGCAGAGTAGACAAATCATGGTGTCATTAGTGAGGTGGAACTTTAGGTGGAGACTCCAGAGGCCTTAGAGATAACAAAAGTTGAGACTGCAAATGAGGCCGTAGTTCCTAAAGTCAGTGATAGTGAACAACCATCAAAGCCATAGCACACTATAGCCGCAAACAGACATAGAAGGCAAATTAAATCACCAGTACATTATGGTTATATAGATATTGCTTATGCATTGACTGTAGGTGATAAGGCGGAGACAGATGAGCCTTCGTCTTACTCTGAGGCGATGGCTAGTTCGGAGTCGTCGTAGTGGCTAAGGGTTATGAGTGAAGAGATGGAATTACTCCATTGGAATCAGACATGGGAGCTGGTCAAAATACCCAAGAGCCAAAAGATTATTATAAGTAAATGAATCTTTAAACGAAAAGAAGGCATTCATGGTGTCGAGACAACAAGGTATAAGGCAAGACTTGTGGCGAAGGGGTATACACGGCATGAGAGCATTGACTATAACAAGGTGTTCTCTCCTGTGATAAGACATACTTATATTCATGTTTTACTTACCTTAGTTACTTCGCAGGATCTCAAGTTAGAATAGCTAGATGTGAAAACTGCGTTTCTTCATAGTGAGTTGGAGGAGCGGATTTACATGAGGCAGTTAGAGGGATTTGCTATTCCGGGTAAGGAAAATCATGTTTGCCTATTGAAGAAATCTTTGTATGGGCTGTAACAATTTCCTAGGCAGTGGTATAAGCATTTTAATGCTTTCATGGCTAGTAAAAACTATTCAAAAAGTCATATGGATAGCTATGTTTATTTTAGGAGATTGAAGAATGGTTTTTTGATTTATCTTTTACTCTAAGTTGATAATATGCTGATAGCAGTTAAGAATATGTATGATATTGATGTGCTGAAGAGGCAGTTAAATGCTGAATTTGAGATGAAAGATTTAGGTGCTGCAAAGAAGATATTGGGTATGTAGATTTTGTGTGACAGAGTTGGAGGACTTTTACGTCTATCTCAGAAGAAATATATTGAAAAGATTGTGGCACATTTTAATATATAGTCAGCAAAATCTATAAGTACACTTTTAGCAAAACACTTTGAACTTTTAGATAAATTATTGCCGCAGACCGAGGAAAAGGAGGAGTATATGTCCCATGTTCTTAATTCTAGTGCCGTGAGTAGTATTATGTATGCTATAGTGTGCACTAGGTCTGATATTTCACAAACTGTGAGCGTGGTTAGTCGCTATATTAAGCATCCCGGTAAAACTCATTGGGAAGCTGTGAAGTGGATCCTCAAATATTTGAAGGAGACAATAGACGTGGGTATAGTGTAATGGAGAGTTAGTAATGACAGTGAGACCACTGGTTTTGTGGATTTATATCACGCTGGTGACTTGGATGATTGTAAATCTTTAGCAGGGTACGTATTTACGCTAACAAGTGGTGCAATTAGTTGAAAAACATTCTTACAGGATCGCATTACATTGTCTTCGATTGAGACAGAGTACATGGCAATAACCTTTGTAGCGAAAGAGGCGATATAGTTATGAAATTTGCTCTCGGATTTTAGACTAGAACAAAAAAGTGTAGATATACACTATGATAAACAAGGTGCGATATATTTGGCATATAATCCAAGTTTATCACGAGCGAACGAAGCATATCAATATCAAGTATCACTTCATTCAAAATGTCTTAGTTAAGGGTAATGTTATTGTCAAAAAGATTTCTATAGCAGATAACCCAACAAGCATGATGACTAAGTGTGTTCCTTTGGTGAAACTCAAGCTCTGCTTGAGCTCTATTGGCATATGTGGAGAGTGAGCGCCCATCGAGGCGTTGGGAGAGCAGCATAAATGATGAGCATTATAATTTGGTTTCAAACGTCGAGTCAAGGTGGAAAATTGTCAATTTAATATCTCGAGTTTGAATTCGGATAACGGTTTGTTAGCCAAATTTGTTGAGAAAGATTTTCCCAAGCAGATTACAAGTCGGATGAAGAAGTTTTTTCTCTTATTAGACTTTGTTTTGGACGTACAAAAGAAAGAAGTTGATCTGCCACTACAAGACAAAAGATGAAATGATATAAAAGATAAAGTAAGGGTTTCATTTTTCATGCAGATGAAGCAAAATTCGTATTGAAGAGCACACAGTGGGCCCAAGTCAAATTGTTGACTCTAGGCACACATGTATAAAGGCGAAACTTTGGGGTTTCTTTTATGGGAGTGTGGAGCTGCAAAAGCAGAGGATAGCGCCACTTGGGAAAAGCATAGAAGCCGCACATCCAACACGCCCAGAAGACGACGCACAAGCCTTGAAAGGAGAACACGAAGTTGTACATACAATGAGAAAAGACAGATGCTCAAGTTCTTATTTTGGCGTCCGTAGAGCGTTTTACTTTGAGCTTGAATACACGGTAATTTTGTGCCATGAGTTTACGTTCAAGTGAATTATTTATTTATAAATACTTTGAGTTTGTGATTAAATTTAGGTGTGGAAAACACTCGAGCCTGTGAGTGATTGTAAACTCTAATTCTTTGATTATAATAGATTATTTGTTGTTGGCTCTCCCCGTAGACATGGGTACTGATACTCGGATCGAACCACGTAAATCTCCGATGTCCTTATTATTTCTCGTTTATTTTTCTGATAATTTTGCGTTGACGTAAATTATAAGATCCTATCGTTTCCGCGTATTATATTTCAACATAGATCAACCTCTTGAGGAGTGTTTTTGGAAAATCTTTTCTATCAATAGAGAAAGAGAGAGGTGTACATATGAAATGACTTGTCAGAACTTTAAGGGCATCATTGGATGGAATTGCCACATTTCGGTAACCACTGAAAATAGGTGTTTTCCATAAGATAAAATATTTTTTTCTGGTTGAAATTGGTGTTTTTTTAGGGAATTAGGCTCTTATATATTTGTAAAAAAATTAGAGAGTGAGGCAGCCAGCGAGCCATGGAAGAGAAAGAGGAGAGGAGAGCGAGTAGCCTATACAAGAAGCACGAAAAAAAAAAGGAAAAAAAAAAAACGAAAGAGTAGATGAATACATTTTTTGAAAAATATCGTAATACTGAAGGCATTTCCGGGGTCCTTTTTTTAATTATATGACCTTTTATTTCTCATTTTTATCCAATAAAAAGCACATCTTGATTACATAGCAATTATGAATGATGAATTATATATCTCGTGCTTATTACGGAATAAAATGGACTAGTCTTTTCCTATAGAATTGGGGATGCGTGAGGTTATAATATAATAAACAAGGGAAACATTTACTTTTGTGATTGTCTTAATTTCAATTTAGCAAATACAATTAAGTTGTTATTAATCTAAGTAAAATTTAGATTCTTGGAGTTACTACAGAAAATTATCAAAAGGAAAATTGCCCTTTTCATATTTACAAAATTTGATGTTGATTTTTCATCATATTATGACATTAATTTTTCATCAATTAATTATGTTTATTCTCCACTTTCAGTTGACCTAACTCCATCACTTTGAATCAAGCAAACATGAAAAGAAAATCATGAGAATTGATTTCATGCCATTACATCAAAGGCCGAGTTAGGTATAATTTTCTTTTGTGATAACACCACCAAAAATATACACTCATGATGCATGTACCCAAACTAATTTCTTAGTTACAAAAAATTTCAAACCGATACATTAGTGAGATATTTATATCAACTAATTTTTATACTAGAAAAATTCATAAAGTGGTGCACTCATGACAAATCTATCATTCTTTAGCTTTCGAGGAAAATTACCAAAGAAATCCTATCATAAACCTTTTAATTTTGACAACTTAATTATAAATATTTTAATAATTTTTCAATTGAGTCATTCTGGCCAATTTTGATCAAAAATCACTAATGTAAGTGCCAATTCCTCTACATGACATGGCCGATGCTAATGTGAATAATTTTTTTTTTTTTAATTTTGTGGTTGATGAGGGTTGCTAGCCACGAGCAAGGCCTTTGCGGTTAGTGAGGATCGAATGAAAAAAAAAATGAAAAGGCAAAGAGAAAAAAAAAAAAAAGGAAAACATCAAAATCAAAATATCAATTTAAAAAAAATTATAAAAATTGTCAACGTCGGTGTCAACTGTACCATGTAAGATGGCTAGTATCCACATCAGCAACTTCCAATCAAAATGGTAGGAATGAGTCAATTGGCAAATTGTCAAAAGAACTAAGACTAAATTGGTAAAGGGTGAGCTAGGGGATCCTATCCACTGCTATCAAAATTGGTTTCCCTCATCCTTCTTTTGTCCGTGGTTGTCTATAGGAGGGAGAGACCTCCACCGTTGGGTCTTAATGGGCCGTTGAAGCCCTAGAGTGGTCTCACAAGATCCTCATCTATTATGACAAACCAAGCAGAATAACGATGATGAACCATTGTGTTGATCTAGACTTTAATTCAAACGGTTGAGTCACACCTATGAAAAGTTACTTCGTCATTTACATCTATCACATCATGAAAGGAAAATTCTATATTCATCCAAACTCTAAACAACGGGGAGGAATGGCGTGTGTACCTACGCCTCTTTGAAAGAAAGGAGTGAAAAAAGCTCATAGTAAGTAAAATCACTAGGCCGAAGATAAGGGATCGGTTTACCCTCCAACTTGGCACGAAGATATATGAGACAGGCATAGACCATTATTATGTATCAATGGCAGATTAATAGCAAAACTAAAGCAACAATTCAACTACATGCATGACAAAAATCTATGTCTTACCATCTAACCATATGAGAAACATGAACATCCATCCCATCATCAGACAAGGCATCCCGGCTCAATTAGGGTATCGCACGCCGCGACATCCCGAAAACATCCTACTCGAGGTCCTCCCGACTCAACCTTGGCATCGCCCTCTTCCACGGCATCTCGAAACTCTCCTCGAGGCATCTCGTTATCAAGAGGCATTCCAGCTCAACAAGGGCATCAACGCCACCACCAAGTGATGTCAAATCTTATCTTTCGTTAAGTGTTCATGTGAATAAAATCTTCATTAACAATTCCCACATTCACCGGTTCTTACTCTTCGGTTTAGCCAAGATGCACATGGCCTGAAGGCATGATATGCAACAAGTGTTGTGATACACATGCGACCATGACATGACCGAGCACAAAGCATGGCTTGCAAGCAAGATCAGTTCATGGCTAATTGATATGCAACCCGCCCGTGGCCTAAGACATGAAGTGACTTGTACACATCAAAACATTATCAAACTATAACTCAAGCAAATAACCAAGCTTCGAATGACAAATGGACCGCGCAACCTAGTTCTAGGGATTCCACTTACTCTCTACGGTCGGTAGCGAAAGGGGCAAGTAAGCGAATGGCCAAGGTGAGGGGAGAGGCGAACATCATGAGGAGAGAAAGAGAGAGAGAGAGAGAGAGATCAGCAAAGCATTGGTATGGCTCCATTTGAGCATTGTATGGAAGAGCTTGCAGGACCGCCCAACTTAGTTCTAGGGATTCCACTTACTCTCTACAGTCAGCAATGAAAGGGGCAAGCAAGCGAATGGCCAAGGTGAGGGGAGAGGCAAACGGCATGACGCCAAGAGAGAGATATATAAATATGTATCAGCAAAGCATTGGTATGACTCCATTTGAGCATTCTATGGAAGAGCTTGCAGGACTTTAATTTGTTGGAATGAAGTCGAGGAAAGAAATATCACAGGCTCTAAGTGGTTACACCACTTAGCTAGCCTAGAGGGAAAAGGTGGCTCACTTAGCTGAATGTGTGTCCCCTAGAGTGACCATCACTAGCTAGCTTCATAATTGAAGGTTATGAGGTCCAATGATGTAGGCTCACTTGATTAGGCTAAGAGGAAAGTGTGGCACACCTAAGTAGGGAGGTGTGACTTTAGTATAATCATTGTGGGACAAATTGATGGCCACCTTGAAAGAGCATTTCTTCTAGTGACAAGTAGCCCTATGAGTCATCTTGGTAATTATGGCATAAATGTTTGGTAATGATGGTATTAGATTTGCACCACTCTTCACTTGCCAAATAAGATAGTGAATCATTCCATCATTAATGTTTGGCTCTTAATTGAGGCTTGGATGTGGGAGATGAAGTAAGCACTTGACGTAAGTGCTAATGTCATCGAGCAAGGCCACTTGCAATCACCCATGGCCGCATGTGTGTTCCCGTGGTTGAGAGTCACAACCGAGCTTGTGATTGGGCGCATCAAGCCAACTTCTTAATGTCACAATTCTCTCCCCTTGAAAGTTTTGTCCTCGAAATTTAAGCATACCGATTATTGAAACAGGTACAAGAACTTGTGCTTTATCGAGTCTTCATTTTCCCACGTCGCCTCTTTTGTATTGTGGTGCCGTCATAGGACCTTAACCAAAGGGATGACCTTGTTCCTACCAACTTGCTCTCTTCGACCCACGATTCGTAATGGCTCCTTAACATGGGTTATTCTTCCATCTACCTCAATCGTCTCAAAGTCCAGTACATGTACAGGATCGGGCTCATACTTCCTCAATATAGATACATGGAAAACACCATGAATATTAGCAAGTTTCGATGGTAATGCCAACCAATAGGCCAAGTCCCCGATTCTTCCAGAATTTCAAATGGTCCCATGAACCTTGGACTCAACTTTTCTTTCTTCTTAAAGCGTGATACTCATTTTATCGGTGACACTTTGAGGAATACGTGATCACCTACTTTAAATTTTAAGGGTTTTCGACGTCTATTAGCATAACTTTTTTGCCTATTTTGGGTGGCTCGGAGTTGATCCCTAATTATTTTCACAATATCTATTGTGAACTGGACTAACATAAGGCTCATGATGTTTCTTTCCTTGACTTCGTTCCAACAAATTGGAGTCTTGCATGCTCTTCCATACAATGCCTCGAATGGAGCCGTTCCAACGCTTTGCTGATAATTGTTATTATAGGCGAACTCCACCAGGTACTCATCCCAACTATCTTTGAAATCGATCAAGCAAGCCTACAACATATTTTATGATGTTTGGATGTTCCTTTCTAATTGACCATCGGTTTGTGGGTGATAAGTCGTGCTATACTAGAGCTTTATTCCAAGTATCGTTTGGAGACTTTGCCAGAAAGTTGCTGTAAATTTTGGGTTTAATCGGACATGCTCATCATTGGTAGTTTGTTCAGGCAGACTATCTACTGCATATAATAAGCATACCTCTCTAGCGTGAAGTCCGCACGTACAACCAAGAAATGAGCGGACTTAGTTAATCGATCTACTATCTCCCAAATGGAATTATGACCCCTTTGAGTCCACAACAGCCCTAAAATGAAGTCCATTGTGACATACTCCCACTTCCACTCGGAAATCTCTAATGGCTTTAACATTCCACCAAGTTTGCAATGTTGCTTTTACATTAGGTTAAACACTTGGAGACAAGCCTAGTGATGTCCCTCTTCATTTCATTCCACCGATAATGTTGATGAAGGTTTTGATACATCTTTGTGCTCCTCAAGTGGACGCTATAGTTACTTTGGTGTGCTTCTAACGGAATTTCTTCCTTTTAGCTTCTTGTCCTAGGGCACATAGAGGCACCCATAAAATCTCAAGATTTTGTTTTATGAAATCTGAAAGTCTGGCCTTTTTTCTTTTGTGGCCTCCTTCCAAAGTGTTGATATTTCAAGATTGGTTTGCTACAAGATCCTGATTTTTGTATTATTTCTAGCTCAATCCTGAGGGTGGCCACCAAGCTAAAGAGGTTCCCAACAGCGAGTCGAAACTTTGAATCTTGGGATTCTTCCAAGAGAGTCCATCTTTGACCATCAAATGCACAATGGTAGACTTTCAACTGAGAGCATCAATGACTTTATTTGCTTGGCCAAAATGGTACAATATTTTACGGTCATGGTCTTTCAGCAATTCCATCCAATGCCTCTATCTCATGTTTAATTCCATTTGGAAGAACAAGTACTTTATTATCCGGGTCAATATAGATCTCAAATTTCTCTCTATATAAGTAAAACCTCCAAATCTTCAAGGCAAATATGATTGCAGCGAGTTCCAAGTCGTGAGTTGGATGATTTAGTTCATATGACTTTAGTTGTCTTGACATGCAAGCCAAGACCTTTCCTTATTGCATTAAGACACAGCCTAGTCCATTGTGGGAAATGTTGCTATAGGTGACGAAGCCTCCCGACCCTAATGGTATGGCTAAAATGGGGGTTGTCATCAATCTCTATTTAAGTTCTTAGAAATTCCATTTGCATTTGTCCATTCATTCAAACTCTACATCCTTCTTCATCAGATGGGTGGAGGGAGCATCTATGCTTGCGAATCACTCTACAAACCTTCTATAATATTGGGCTAAACCTAAGAAACTTTGGACTTTTGTTACCGTCATCAATCATGGCCAGTTTATTACTGCTTCTACTTTAGCTGGGTCTAAGATATTCCTTTGCTAGTCACTACGTGACCTAGAAACACCACACTGCTCAACCAAAATTCACACATGCTAAATTTGGCATCCAGCTTGTGGTCTCGAAGCATCTGTAGCACCAGTCTCAAGCGTTGTTCATGCTCTTTTGGTTTCTTCGAGTATACTAGGATATCATCAATGAATACAATCACAAAATGGTCTACGAACGGCTTAAACACCATATTCATCACATCCATAAAGGTTGCAAGTGCATTAGTTAGGCCAAACGGTATCGCCATGAACTTGTAATGATTGTACCGAGTTCTGAAAGCCATTTTGGGAACATCCTTCTTCTTAATCCTCAATTGGTGATATCTCAATCTCAAGTCTATCTTAGAAAATACCATACTCCTTGAAGTTGATCAAACAGATCACCAATCCTAGGCAATAAGTACTTGTTTTTAATGGTGACCCGATTCAACTGCTTATAGTCAATACAAAGACATAATGATTCATCATTCTTCTTCACAAATAAGACTGGCACACCTCATGGTGATGCGCTGGGCTGGATGAAACCTTTGTCGAGTAACTCTTGTAATTGCACTTTTATTCTTTAAGCTTCATCATAGCCATCCTATGAGGGCCTTTAGAGATAGGCTCTATTCTAGGAGCTAGTTGAAAGACAAATTTTATTTCCTTATTTGGAGGTAACCCCAATAGCTCTTTTGGAAAGACATCTAGAAATTCCTACACTACAGGGACATCTTCTAACATCAATTATTCTTTTGACTTATCTTCTACCACTGTTAAATATCCTTAACAACCATCACTAACAAGCTGATATGCTTCAAGTACAAAATCAGGAGTATTGAGGGATCTCCCCCATTCCCTAAAAATTAATAGCTAGGGTGGTCAAGTGGGTTGAGTTGAATTACTTTCTAATAGCAATCCATGTTAGCTTGCTACTTATGAAGCCAATCTATTCCAATGATAACGTCGAAGTTATAAGGATCTAGGGATTACCACTATGTAATATTGTTAGCTTTAGGCTCCTGACCCTCACGGCTTTGAAACACATTACACCGAAGAGAGGACCCGCCTTATCAACTAGCCCAGGACTCCCTCCCTTGGCAATGTTGGACAAAAGACATGCGCTTAACCTCGCTCACTTGTGGGTCACAGTCGCCCGCCAACATAGCCTCCCTTGACATCCCGACCACACTACTACACCGAAGAGAGGACCCGCCTTATCAACTAGCCCAAGACTCCCTCCCTTGGCGATGTTGGACAAAAGACATGCGCTTAACCTCGCTCACTTTTGGGTCACAGTCGCCCGCCGACGTAGCCTCCCTTGACATCCCGACCACACTACCCAACCCCAAGGTCTAAGTTGTCACATTCTCCACCCCTTATATTGTCGAAAGTCAACTTTGATACCACCTGTATGGACCCGTGGACTGTCACTATGTAATATTATCCGCTTTGGGCCTTTAACCCTCATGGCTTTCAAATGCATTATACAAAGTAAAGAACCTCAGCATTATCAACTAGCCCAAGACTCCCTCCCTTGGCGATGTGGGATAGAAGACATGTGCTTAGCCACACTTGCTTTTGGTTCACAGTGACCCGCCAACACCACCTCCCCTGCCATCCCAGCCACGCTACCCACCCTTAGGGTCTGGGTCGTCACATTCATACATAGCCAACACAATCAAGTCCATCACTTGCTCTTGCCCTCCTATAGTGATTCTACACCCCTTGCATACTAAAGTGGTTAGTATTTCATCCTTCAATGAGGTAAAGACACTAAGCAATGTCTCGAGTAGACTAGGTTCTAATCCAACTAATATTATGAAATACGCACACATAAATGAATGTGTGGCGCCCATGTCAAACAATGCATATGCATTATGGTTGCATACAGAGATGATACCCGATATCATCGTCTTGTAATTTTCAGCCTCCTCCAAAGTGATCGCGTAGATTCTTCCTTTGGCCGGCGGATGTTGGAAGTTTTGCATTACGAGGTTCCATTTGATGGCACTACTTGCGGCTGCTGCAATGGCATCATTTGCTATTGTTGTGGGCAATTTCTTATTATGTGGCCTTGCTGGCCACATCTGAAGCAGGTTCCTGTTCGAGTCAAGCACGATGTACTACCCCATCAAAATAGCACGCAATGTTTTATGTGAACCCAATTTTCTTATTTGGAACAAAGGACCGCTTTCCTTCTTATATTAGCCTCTTGTGGCAAGGATTCGAGCAAAGAGAATGATGATAAGGTCGCCCTTAATAGGCTATTGCTGCAGCTCTCTCTACCAAGTCTCTTTCTATTAATTGAGCACGTTTGTCCAACTCATTGTAATCCTTGAGGTTCAACGGCACCAATTGGCTCCTGATATCGAGCCTCAGGCTATTGTGAGCTTGGGGGCAAACGTCAATAATTTGAGGAATTTCACCTCATACTGGTCTACCGTTAAGTCATTTTATTGGAGCTACATGAACTCCATTCTCTTATTATCTCAAGCACATCCCGAGAAATATTTTCCATTAAATGCCTTGACAAAGGCGCCCCAACTCACGACGGCTTCTGCTAGAAACACTATTCCTTTCATCGCTTTTCACCAATGGCTAGTGTTACCTTGCAATTGGTATTCTGCCAGGGCTATTTTGTTCTCATCACCGCATCCCAAGAATGCAAAGATCTTCTCAAGTTCGTCAATCCACGACTCATCTTCTTCAGGATTTCCCATCCCGACAATTTTTAGGAGTCTCAACTTTAGGAATTGCTCAATTAATCCCAGCATATGGTGTTTTGCCATTTGCATTCCCAATTTCGAAGGCAAAGGCATTTCCTGAAATGGGCGCTCCTTGCAAGAGAATTTGCCATTGATAACACGTATCAAAAAGGCTCTTGCAATTATAATTAGTTTAAGACTTTTCTAATAATTCCCCCTTAGCCTTTGTTCAACATTCCATCAAATTACTAACGTGAAAACACATGCAACAAGTGTTTCATCTGATGAGATTCAACTTAGAAATTCAGCATAAATGACTCTTAGAAATGACTTCATCTTAAAATTTCAAGCTCGTCCGATGCATCCTAATCCTATAGAGAGGAGATAATTTTGGAAAGATTTGTAAAATTAGCCATCTCAAGGTGGGCATTCAGATAGTTGGCAACACATATCTCTTCGCAAAGTCTGACATGGAAAATGTCAAATCTAAAGGACATTTGTTCATTAGCGAAGAATACCCCCTCCTATTTCCATCGAGCACCCTCTTGATACCCACAAACAGCAACTCCTCTCTATTGTTGCTATCTACTACACCCTTCCTTTCAAACAATAGGTCCCTCACATTTGCAAAACTTGCTAGAATCCCTAATTTGTCCCCATGTTGCCAAAAGATTTTGGTGATTTGGTGGAGAGAAGGAGCATATTCAATTTCGCCCTAATCTCATCAACATCAGTACATTTGTTTGAATCCAAATGACTTTTTCATAAAGTCATTCATGTTGAATTTTCACGTCCAATCGGTTACCATATGTTTGTCTACAGCAACAATTTAACAGATAATGCAAGGTTTGTCACGAATTATATTGATTTTAGATTTTTTGTGATGGGAATATTACTTGTAGGGTAAATGTGTTATGTACATATAAAATTTGGAATTTTCTGTACCGTCAAAATTGGGTTGCAATAAAGGTGTTACATGCATGCCACTTTTTCACATCTTTAATACTTGAGAGTATTATTCCTTTGACCCATTGATTTGCTTTTCTTTTTTTTTTTTAATGAATTAACGAGATATAATCCATAATTATTAATTACAAATGGCTGCTAAAGGAGGTCGAGATGATGAAGTGGCAGGCACGGGCTGACGTTCCCATGACAACTGCCCACCAGAACCGGCACTCCACACGATCACCGTTTCTTCCCCCAAGAATGTAGACGTCAGACGGGATTTGACGCGGTGGTGGAATTAGGCCTGCCATCGAGGGATTCTAGTCCAAGCACGCAAGGCCAGAAGAAGAAGAAGTGATAGAAGGAGCGGCGGCAGCGGGCGGGGACAGAGCGAAATGGGGAGAGTATTCCTAGTTGAATTGGGAGGCAGAGCCTACAGGTGCAGGTTCTGCAACAGCCCTCTTGCTCTTGCTGACGATGTGCTCTCCAAGGTGCGTGATTTCTTGATTCTCTAGTTGATATGGGGCGAAGAAAAGGGGGAGTTTTTGAGGTTGTTTGGTCATGATCCGATTGATTCCGATGGAGGGTTCGGTGTAAGTTTGCTTCAAACGCAATGGGTTATTGTGATTTTGTGGAAGTTCTTGAACTAAGTGGAGAGGAGGGGTGGGGGAAATGACTGATGATTTGTCGTGGACCGTTGGTTTCTTTGGGCTGTTGGATTTGTGTGCTGTGCTCCGGTTATTCTAATGCATGATGGGAGTGCTGGAGGTAGAGTCATCTCCATCTACAAAATTCCAGAGTGCTGAGACTGGCAGGTGACACTGGGGTACTCTAGGTCCAGTTTCTTTGCCAGTTGATTCTATTTTAATCCTGAATCTGGTGGTATGGTGTTTAGCCGGCCAATGCTGTACTAGATATTGCGCATCAAGAATGAAGATGCTCCTTAATTTTAGATACTATTTATGTTCTTCCTGAGAAATGGGTCCTAATTTATCAGTATTCAACGTCTCACTTGTAGTGTAGGACCCTTGGTTAAAACCTTGGTTGAGGATGAAACTAGGACTTGATTTGCAGCCTAGGAAGTCAAAAAAAGTGGGTCGTGGAATATGAGTGTCCGATCCTTACGGACTAACTGGAAAGGTACAACATGTAAATCCAGTAGGAATTGATTTGCAGCCTAGGTAGTCGAAAAAGGTGGGCTGTGAGATCTGGACAATGAAGCATACATTTGAAGATAGAATATAATGATAACAGTATTCACTGTTTAACATTGCAGAGATATTTAAGTGCATGAAATTATTATTCAAGCAAAAGACGCTCAGGCAAGTTTGTCACATCTCTTTGTGGTGAAGGCCTTTAAAGTAAGAGAACAATGGTAATAATCTTCGAATTATCATGTGGTTGACAGGAAGATGGCATGATCATCTGGAGAAATATCTGTTCATATGCTATAGGCGCTTGTATTTGGTTGATGCAGAAGTTTTAGGGGGAACGCCGATGCTGTGTGGGCATTGCTGAATAGAAGGAAATGCCTGCCTCAAATGGTTACCACTCGAGATCCATATCTGTGCATCTAAACAATCTGTTTGCAGAAAGATATTTACGAAAATTGAAATGGCACAACATGCTTTTACGATTTTCTTTCATTTTCTTTCAGTTTGTAGTCCATTCTTGCCATCAGTATAAAGAAGATCCTGCACTGAAAATATGCATGCATTATTCTCTTGAAACCTAAGATACATGAGATTTATATCCTTACCATTATCTTTTGATGTTCTTATATCTTTGGCCATCTTCTAATACAAGCATTGACAGGTGAAGAACAAAGACTACACCTGAGAGAAATCCCGTTTCACAATTTTTGTTATATAATTTAGCTTTGGTGTACCTTATCTGTGATTCTCTTCAATATTCTGTCACTAACTTTGCTCCATTGGTATGTATAGTCCTTCAATTGCCGCCAGGGAAGGGCATTCCTTTTCAGCAAAGTGTAAGTTCATTGCAATATTCTGCATTGACTTCATTGTGTCCTGTGATTTTGTTGCTCCTTCATCCTTAAGCAGTGTTTGTGCTCTGTTCATATAACCCCACATACTTTTGTTGGTTTACTAAACAGAAGAAACCAAAAGTACTACTTAGAATTTTTCCTATTTTTGGTTCTTTTATCTTTGCAATGTATGTCATGTTTACGGCGGGAGAGGCTTTGACTCAATGATAAAGCTAATTTACAGTGATAATTTTGTAATTGAAAGGTCAAACTCTTAACTAGGTGTAGAGTGCTGATTTAAAGACACTAAAGTGACATGGATTAACAAGACACCCCACTTAGAAAGAGTTTCTAAGACCTTAACATCTCTCATGTCTCACCTTGGGGAATGAACTTGAAGAAACTGTACCTATATTCGTGTGAGGATGGAGAACTTAAAACATGTATGCAAATAGAGGGATGAACAAAGAAAGTGGAGCTGTTGATAAGGCGCCCTTGGACAATAAAGGTTATCTTTCCTCACCCTCTCTTTCTCTAATTAGACTCTTGAACAAACTTAAAGTTGTCACTTCCGACTGTTTGGAACCAAATTTCATGACAGCATCTCTTGCCTCCAGCAGTGTGGGATCACATGTGAATATAATAACTCATGAAATAGAAAGGCCATTTTAGAAAGACTGCTGTCCAACCTGTGGACAATGTCACCACTCCATGTTATAGATGAAAAAGAAGAGTGCCAAAATTTTTAAACCCTCTAAAGTTTATGGGTGTTTGTTTTTTTCCGTTTTTAAGAGATGATGTATGGAGTTGTGGATATGTGCTATGTGCATGTGGGCATGTATGCATGTATGCATGTCTGAATTTTCTGGACAAGATGACTGTGGGCACTCCCGCAGGTAACGTGAACACTTTCAGCCTTCTTGGTCAGAATCACATTAATGATAACGCCAAGAACAAGAGTAACTGCATTTATGCATGTTTGTGTGTGTGCACATGCGCATGTGCGCACGTGCACTCTCACACGTCTGTAATGTCTAGAAATATCTCCATTTGAGCACCGTGAGTTTTCACGAAAATGTTAAACAAAGATTTCTCTTGCTGTTTCGTGAAAATTATTGTGCCCAGTTGACTTGAGAGCTTATTGCTATCTGTGTTGGGTATAATTGTCCCTTGGTTCTTTGGCTAGTTTCTGTATGACACCTCAAGTTCAGTCCCGTGGAAATTCAGGGTGAATGTAACAGTTGGAGCTGAAGAGGAAAGATTGATGCTTACTGGTATGCACACTGTCGAAGATGTTTTCTGTTGCCGCTGTGGGCAAATCCTTGGTTGGAAGTATGTAAGTATGATTTCTTTCTCTTTCATCATCCCCTCAGGAGAATCATATCAAATAAGATGACTTGATCGTTACCAATCGATATACCCAATAGCTATCGGATGATATTATTGCGGGTGCTTGCGTGTGTACATTTGGCATCCTTGCCAGTAGGGTGTCTCGTAGAGGAAAAGCTGTCTCATTTCATCTTTGCCTCCTTCTCTTAGCACTGTGTAATCTGGTTTTTTATCAATCTCATAGTTGTTCCTTAAATTTTTCCATTTGTTGCTCGTAGTTCTTCAGATAGAGCTAAGTGCGAATGTAGAACTTCGACAATGGGTCAATAGTATAAAGCTTGTTTGCTTGTCATTCTTAATATTCTGAATGAACTACACCAGCCAACGCTTGATTTTGTCTTGCGCTATTATTTTTGAAGGGCTTTTTGCAATCTGTCGCAGGTTGCTGCACATGATAAGAACCAAAAGTACAAGGAAGGGAAATTCGTTCTGGAGAGGTATCTTCCGGTTCAGATTTTCGCAGGTTCACATATTTAACTGTGAAATCTTCTAATTTGCGCTCGCCGCCTCTATCTACAGATGGAGGATCATGGAGGAGGTCGCAGAGGATTTCAATTTGGAAGGCCCCCCAGTTCGAGCGATGTAGAGAACGCGTAGCAAGTCGTCGCATTTCTCATTCAGTAAGTAGTTGAATTCTGCCCAGAACATTGCTTGAGGGCAACTTGAAGCCTATAGCATTCTGGGTTGGAGACAGGATATTTTCCGAGAATGCAGATACATAGTCGCCATAGTGCTAGCGCCTTTTGTGAGTAAATAAGGTGTGCTTATGGCGCGGATCGAATTAGAATTAGCGATATGAATGGGGTAAAATACGTTCCTAGGAAAATTTCTGAAACAGCCGGCATTGTCCAATTGATGCCGATTTAATTCGCGTTCATGAACATAATAGTTCAGTACAACTTTAGTCGCATCTTACCAGTTGTGCCATTATGCCTATCATGAGAGATTTTGTGAAATTGGGTATGATTCATGCATACTAACTCATATACACTTTAACATGAACAAGGGAACTGTTGGACAATGCTAAGGGACGGTGGATTTTTCGTGATATAAAATTTAATTTAAAAAATTACCAGTTTGAGATTTTAGATGATATTAATGCTTTCATAGATTGGACTTAGTTTTTTTCTTGTCAAGTTGATTCTTGCAACAGATCTTCCTTCTTCTTCTTTTTGGCTAAGTATGTGGTAATTTGCAGATTTTTCTGAGGAGTTTTGAAGGACAAATACGTGAGTACAAAAAAAAATTAATTAATAAAAGGGAAAGGGGGATGGTCAAAGTCAACGGTGGAGCGGCGTGACACCTCTGCGGCCGACAGATTCGCTCGAGGGGGGAACCATTAAAACTTCGGATTGTCCTCGGCGATCGCCACGTGGGCAGTGGGGCCCACCCCGACCGCCGGGTTCTTCTAGGTCGGGATAATAAAAGCAAAAGCGGGACGGATAAATTGGATATCGACCTCATAAAAAAAAAAAAGATGATAAAACATAAATAAATAATAACGATAATTGCAATATTTCAAAAAATATGTATTCCATGATTAGCGGCCACGCAAATGCTAAGCTCTTTTAATTACGAGATTCTCGAGAAAAAAAAACGATGGCAAGGAAATGGTTTTTTTTTATTTTCGTCGGGTAATATAAACAAATAAAAAGAGAAATTTAGGACTCATTTGATTCGCGAAAAAATTTCGATTTTTTCACATTCGACCGAGTTTTTTCTAGAAATCAACTTTCTTTTCCTAAATTTTTCTAGTTATGGCTATGACATTCTAAGTATTATTTTCTACTTATGTTGGGGCATTTTTTTTTTTTTTGGTCGAAATAATTAAATTTAAAAAAAAATGATTGGTTGGAGACCAAAGAGATGGACGGAGGAGGGACTACTTTTGGAAGCCGTCGCGTCTCGTCCATACGTTGTCCACTTTTAGGGACAAAAGCTTTGGGGCCCACTCCCACCCTCCCACCCCCCTCCCTCTTTTGTCTTTTCTTTGCCTTTCGGCAGTTTTTGTCTCCTTCCCCTTTGCCCCCTCCCCCACCCTTTTTCGGCAATTTATCATTTTCTCTCGACCAAAAAGCTAATGATAAAAATATATATATATTTGGAAATTTTGGAATTAGAGAGGATGAAAATGAAAAAAAAAAAAAAAATGCTTGCATCCGTGCATTCTCCATTATTACATGGAGAGGTGAAAATGGATGGAAAATTAGGTGGAAGTGGGTTAGTAAAAACAATTGCTGATGCGTGAGAGTGGATTATTAAAAAAGTGGCGATTCCCTTAAAAAAAAAAACCATTATCTTTAAGTATGTCTTAATTCTGCCTTGAATTTTTTTCCCCGTGAAATTTCAATTTTTCACTTTACTCACAAATTTGCTTACGCATCCAAAAAAATTTCTAGTTTTTTTTTTCATGATTATCAATACCAGGACACATTCGAGTTCAATGTGTTAGCAAATGCAGTAATTTTTAAATTAATTCTCTTTTTGATTTCATAATCTATTTTGATTCATTTTATTTTATTTCAATCGCCTTATTCCAATGACCAAACAAAGTTGATATGGCCCTTTCATTTTGATTCCTTTTGAATGTTGCTTTTTCACTTGTCTCCTTGATTGAAGACGCAATTTTCGATGAAAATCAATTATCTTGAAGTCGATTTGCTTTATCAATTATCTTAAAGTCATCTTTTATTTAGAGTCATGTGTGAACTCAGGTGAGAAAATCTAAGACATTTTGAGAAATTAACTACGTTTTTAGCCCATTAAAAACATAGATTGTGGTCATTTTTCATCGAGTTTGGCCTGATATTTTGAATGATGTCCTCACGGAATTTCCTCATCATGCGGGTATTATATAACGTTAATAACTCAGTGTTGGAAAATAAGATAAAATCAATCAAGATAGATAAGTCGGTTGGTCACCGCCTATCGTGTGTCGACAGCAATAACGTAAAACATTCAAAATAGACTTGTCATCCCATCACCACTGCTATCGAGCAAGGTACCGAGTGTTTTAAAGGGCAACTAGACAAATAACGTTCTGGATTGATAATGATCTTAAAAGAAAGTACTTCAAAAGAGTGCAAATAGTAATTATAAGGGAAAGTTCATACGCATTTAACCTTGAACTTTCAATTGTAATACAATAACCATCAAACCTTCATTTTGTTACGGCCGTTAATCCTTTATTATTTTTTCAAATAGCATATATGCAATGCAAGTGACTTTTGTAAATGTAAAAGTGCATTTTATCTCTTTTTTTTTTTTAAAGAAATCTCTTTTTTCCCCTGTAAAAAGTGAAAACAAGGAAAATGGAAAGAAAATAAACTAAAAAAGTACTAATAATAGGAAAAAAAATGAAAGATTAAACCATAAAAAAAACTAATTTTTTTTTTTAAATAGCCACTTCCAAAGAACTAAATAAGATATCGTAAGTAAAACAATAAACACAAGTTGTATTAAAAGGGACAAGCCTTCGATAATAATAAGGTCCAATGACGAAGTCGATTACTTATTATTGATATTTAAAGGGTTAAGTAAGGTAAAAGATTATTGATTAATAAAAATATCCTTACAAATTACAAAAGAAAATTATTTCCTTGGCTCTTTTTTCTTTTGCTGGAAGATATCATCGACTCGCAAAAGAAAATGGTCACTGAAATTAAGGTGACCCTTTTATCTATTATTATCAATCAATCTTTTTTTCTTCTTTTTTTGCGTTCATTAACCATTTAAAAATGCTTAATGAACTTTTGTTATCTCATTTTGTTTTATCACTACGGCTTTTCTTCCCATGCTTTACATAGTTGTGTTTCTTTTTGTGTTTCTAAAAATAGGCATTACTTCCATCAATATATAAATAAAAACTCAGGGAGTACAATATATAAAAGCTTTAAGTATTTTATGTACTGGATTAGGAGCTTCAGTATTTTAATCCCATACACATGAACGACGAAATATAAAAATATATCACTCTGTACTTTATCATTATCCAAAGCAGCCCCTCCATTAATTTGAAAAAACTCGTGAAGAAAATGCGCAGCCGAAAGAGAAGAAACGCTACAGACTACACCATCCATCTCCTCGCATAACGACGACCGACCGAAACCATTTTTTTACAGCGATTTTCTCTGCAACGAATGGTCGAAGTAGACGAAGAAGAAGAGAAGATCGAATGATGGTGGACGACAGATTAGAGAGGAAGATCTCAAAGCTCTCTGATGAGGAAAAACTCGGAACAAAAATAGATAATATTTACAGCAATATCTCTTCTTTCTCTTCTTCTTCCTGCTGCTGCTGTTCTTACTTCACCCGCTGCCTCTGCAGATACCCAAAAAGGAAGGAAGAACTTGAAAGGAAAAAGAACAAAAAAAGGGTCCTAGCTTGACTACATCCAAAACGGCGGCGGCTTGTTCAGATCAATGGGAAGCCCGCGACCCACCATCCCCAGCAACGCCGCGGTCCCCGCGTTGCTGTCGGCCTCCGGAGCAGCGCCGCCGCCAGCGGCCGCCGCCGCAGCCGCCGCCGCAGCAGCAGCAGCAGCTTCCTCGCGCGCGCCGGCGGGCCCTCGGCCGCTGGCGGGCTCGAGCCTCGGGTCCCTGAGGGCCCCGGCGTGCAAGAACTCGCCGAGGGCGACCCGGGAGTAGTGGTGCCAGGCGTCGGGGGGAGGGCCGAGGGAGAGGTGGTGGTGGTGGTGCGGAGGCGGGGGCGGCAAGACGGGAGGGGGGAAGTTGGTCTTGGCCTTGGAGCCGCGGAGGGAGCGGGCGGCGCCGTCGTAGGCGAGGGCGGCCTCCTCGGGGGTGTCGAAGGTGCCGAGCCAGACGCGGGTCTTCTTCCAGGGGTCGCGTATCTCCGCCGCGTAGCGGCCCCACGGCCTCTTCCGCACTCCCCTGTAGTGGATCTCCCCGCCGCCGCCGCCGCCGCCGCCCGCGGTGGTCGATGACGACGACGACGACGACATTGTCTCCGTGAGCACGAGCGAGCGTGTGTGATGAGCAGCTTCGGTGAGTCGCCCCGGAATCGGCGGCTGCTCGCCCAACATTTCGCTTATATACCAACAAAGCAACAAAAAAACAAAAGACTTTCCTTTTTTTCTTTTTCTTTTTTTTATTTTCTTTTTTCTCTCCTTCTTATTATTATTATTATTATTATTATTATTATTATTATTATTATTGTTTTTTGGATAAATATATATATTTTCCTAGTATTGTGGATGTAGCCCAATTGACTCGCGAAATTGAGTGTTTCACCTTTATATCAACTAGAAAGTGAAAATGAACCACATATTTTTTAGAATTTTTTCGGTACGGCTATTTCTAACCTTTGGTAATTGAAAATAGATAATTAAAATTAGAACAAGAACTATGGATACGACCATCGAACTGTCATGAGGTTGGACTCGATTAAAGCGGTCTCTTCACTTATCGCACACGATAGAGGAATTGATGCTTTTTAAACTTTCTCAAGTTAAGAACACCTTCTTGGAAGGCAAATAGTCGTTATCATTTTTTAATATCCTTATCCCCATTATCATATTTTCCACTATTGGATTCATTTTATATGACAACACAACACCCATGAGAAGAAATGAGAATCATGGAATAATGGACATTATAATGACATCCAATAAGATTTAAATTGTGACTAGACAAAAATTAATGGGCTTGATTTTGAGAAGATAATCAAGGTTCTATTAATAAAATAATGTACATGGTTAATATCATAAAAAATCTCAAATTAGTATATATGTGACAAATATACCATAAACTAATTTTTTTACCATCAATAATTTCAAACTCATATACCCATGACCAATTTATCTAAATCTAATGTTTGTTTATCACAAAAAATCCTAAATTAGTATATTTGTGATAATTTTACTTATGTTAGTTTCCGTTAAATTATATTAATATCATGAAAAAAAAAAACTAAAACAAGTACCCTATCATACACGGAGGTGAAACCTCAAACTAGTGCACTTGTTAACTATTACATGCCACCAAACTCAATAATTTAATAGCAAAATTTAACGAAAATTAATGGATATTGAATTTGTTAAAATGTACATGTTTAGAGTTTTTTAAGGTTAAAAAATTAGTTTGTGATTAATTTGTAATACGTTTATCAGTTTGAGATTTTTTGTAGTATTAGTGCTAATGTATAAAATCCAAAAAAAAAAAAAAAAATTGCAAGTGATTTTTTTTGGCGAGTCGAGTGTATTTTTTTTTTTTTACTCATTTAAAAAATGAGAAACCTTTATGTCAATTAGCAATTTTTCAATTTTTAAAATCGGAACCCTTTTTTTTTAAATTTTATTAGGAAGGGTAAAGTGGGACCCGCGAGTAGAGTAGAGAAAGAGGTAGGAGTGTAAGAGTAGTAGAGTAGGGAGAGAGTGCTGGCAACTGGCAGGGCTCGGGGGAGAGCCGCCGCTGGAGTAGACGTGGGAGGCGGCGGCGGCGGCGGCGGCGGAGCGGATCCCGCGTGACTGCCCGCCACGGCGTCGCGTCCCCTGCCGCCGCCGCCCCCCGCCCCGATGACGCCAGCCCTATCAACTCGTACGGCGCTGTCCGAGCGGCGCCCGAAATCCCCAGAAAATAAAAACAAAAAAAAAACAAAAAAGTAAAGGCCGCGATCACCTTATTCGTCGCCCGCCACGCGTCGGGACACGAGTGGGCTGTCGCGCGAAGGAAGCTGCCGGGCGTACGTTACGGGAGAGGAGTGCCGCAGGTCCACGTGGAGGCTTTGGAGCGCATACGTGTTGTCCGACCTGCGGGAAACAGCTCAAAGCTGGGGACTTTTCTGTTTTTTTTTTTAATTTTTTTTGAAAGATTCTGAGCTTTTCGTGATTATTAGTTTCGAAAGTGGGGTTGGCGTGGCGTGTTTGACTCGGTTTCCTTCCATCAGACCGATATGCTGAGCTTTAAAGGCTAGAAGTTTGGAATTTTTCGCAGAGCAATTCAAGAAAAATCTGGAAATTATTAGGAACTTGGTTAATAAATCGGACTTTAAAGCAAATGTTGAGCGTAAGAAGCATTTGAAAATCAATAAAATCGATTGAATCCAATGAAATTTTAAAGTGGAGGGAGGATCTGTCCATGTCAGTCTTCCTACGTGGTCTAATAAAATCTTGTTTGAGAAAAATTATAAGTCGATTCGAACATAATGTGAGCGTATCGTCTCGTTCGTGAAAATCTACGAGAACAAATCAAATCGAATGATATCCAAAATGGGGAGTTTTCTGTCGAATCGAATACGCCATAGCATTTGATCACGAATCAAAAACGGTGCGAAACCCAAATCCAATCACATCAGTCCCAGCTCAGCCTAATTATGATCGAGCCGAGTCGACCAATCCCATTACTCAAAGTCTCGCAATTATTCACTAGCCTTGACTTAGCATCCCAACCCAAGATCTTTTCCCTCAAAGTTACATATAATGGAGGGGGGGAGAGGGAGGGGGTGGCTGCCATAGATAGCAATAGCTCTCTGCCTTGTCCTATGCTTTTTCTGCAACACTAGAAGAATCAAGAAAGGGCTTTCAATCTCCCCCCCAAAAGAGCCTAGGGATCTAAATGGCCAAGTTAGACAAGCAACAAGCTTGGCAGTGAAGGGGGTATAGTCTTTGGCCTTGGCCCCCGCTACTTGCTAACTTCATGTATGAAAAAGGTGGGGTGATTTTTCGTACGGTGTTTGTGCTGAATTTGGGAGGAAGGGGACGGAGGGGGGGAGTGAATGTGAAAGGAGAGGAGGAGGGGGATCGTACAGCTGCGGGTGCTGAAGGCGGGGGTGGGTAGGTGGCTGCACTCTGCAGCTACCCGACACTAAGTGTTCACGTGAAGGTACATCATTTTATTTATGTATCCCTTTTCATTTTCGTTTCTTTTCTTCTTTTTCTGGCACCTTGCTCAGCTTCAGGGCACGTGTCGTGCCGCTTGGACCATTTGTCTACCTTGGGTAGGCTCGCGCGACAGGACGAGTTCTTCCTGACAGTTGGACTGGATTGCTCTGAAAAATCAATCCGATTCCAAATTCCCGATTCCAATTTTTTTGGAACCAATTGAAGTACTATGGTCCCTTGTTCCAAATTAAGAACCATTTGAGAACCGGATTAACTAGACCGAATTTGGAATATGTTTCAGATAACCTAAGATTATAATTTTTTTCTTGATATCTCTTTCTCTATTATCTCTAATCTCACTCAGATAATTCACGACTCTCTCTCTCTCTTAAGACTCACCCTCCTTCTCACTCGCTTGCAACTCACCCTTGCTTGTTTACATTTCACTTTGAATCTTTTTTTCTCATATTATTTTACTGTAAACGATGAAACAAAAGGAATGAACAAAAGAAAAACAGATTCTTGGGTAGACTTTGGCAGTAGATTAGAAAAGCAGGGTATGTTTCAAGGTATAAAAAATATGTTTCAAATTTCAAACACTAGGAACCGATTCTAACAAGATAAGTTTCAGATTCCAGATCTCGAACCTACCCATCTCGAAATCGATCACTCATAATCTTAAGCACGAGACACCTTTTTTTTTTTTTTGTTAATATTGAGGGCGACCTCAAATCTTAAGAGTGATTTATTGCTAACTCAGTAAGACAAACCTACCCGATATTCTGTCTCCGATTCTTGGATTTTTGACCCCTAGCCACCTTTTTCTTTTTCTTTTTTTTCTCTTCTCTTTTCTCTTTCACGACATCATTTTTATTTTCCTTTTCCAGCTGGGGAATCTGTTGATTACGCGTAGACATGATAGGGCCCCGGTGCACAAACACCGACCCATAATAGAGTCGAAGTAAAGAGATGGAACGGTCCGACCAAAGATAGAAACGAAAAGGAGATGGAACGGTCTGTTTGACATGTACATGCAATACTCATTGTGAAGGAGTGCTATACTTTCAGGGTGTACAATGGAACCTGTAGGAGAAGCATAGATATCAGTGCAATTATGTGGAGCCGAAGTGTTGGAAAAGAAAGGGAACGCTTGTTTTTTAGAACTTTCAGCTGCTGCGTCCCCGCCCCGAGCCCTATGACTCGAGGGCAGCTAGCCTACTGGGGACTTCAGCTTCTGTCGTATGTACGTACAGTGTTCCATATACTTTCGATGTTCAGCACTCGAGTAAACAATTTACAGTAAGGTGCGGAGATAATGTATCCTATGATCATTCATTTGCCAGTATTTTACGGACAATAGGAATGATTTACAGGCTATTTTTTTTGGTATAATGCAACCTAGGATGGGTTTGAGCGTCTACAACAGTTCCGTGGCTTCTTTTCCCTATAATCTAAAGGGGGAAAAAGGGGGAAAACGAGAATTTCCGAAACATCAGCTCTTTTGCCTGTTATATCTGCCCTAAAATCACTAGTAGCACAGGCAAAATCAACGGACCTATCGCACTTGGCTCGTGTCCCAGGCATTGTGTATCCAAGCAGTAAGACAACTGACTTCGACTGTATTAGGATTTGTGGAACCTGTCATGACAGCAAGCTAGGCCCGTTTTCAGTAGCAGAATGAGCATGACCATGGTTTTGATGTCTTGCCAGTTGGATGTCCCGCGAAAAATGTGTCCTCGCTTTGGCATAGGGAGCTTCTCTTGCTGCAAAACAAACAAGATTGCAGCAAAGGTGGATTACCTAAAGGTCCCGATCCATTCTGACCTAATACAATTGTCAACTCGATTTCACTTTATATGTAGCATAAACTCATTCAGTTATCGCTGCTGCCCCCTAATTTTGGCCTTTCAATTCTGGTTCTACTATCACATAAAAAATCCCTGGAAAAGCATTGTGGCCACATCATTCATACATAGTAGGGTATTCTCTGAAATTTAATATATATGTCAGATTCTTCTTGAAATATAGCTTCACAGATTGATTTTTCATTATAGTTCTAGTATGTATCTGACATTAAATCTATCAGTTCATAAGCTTACCAGCGATCTGCTGAGCCCGGAGAATGTTCTGGCGCCTCTTCCACCAACACACCGAACACGTGACAAGGAGTAGCAATGCTACACAGGTGCCGAAGGCAATGCCAACCTTTGCACCTGCTGAAAGGTGGGGACCACAAGTGGGAAGGCCGGGTATGCCGCAAAGACCAGCATTGTCAGTGAAACTGTAACAATTCGCAGCCAAGGAACTCATTTAGCTTTAATCAGCAAAGCTCAACCGCATGAAATAAACAGAATTAAGTCAGGCATTTGCTGCTAATAGAGCCCCTAAATTAAAAAATTTCGGAGCATACTTGAAGCTTGCTCCGTGCAGAAGCCTGCCTCCTAGGGCTGCAGGGACTTTTCCTGATAAAGAATTCCCATTGAGATTCCTGCATCATGCCAATGCGGATTAGACTAGAGTCGCATCACATCATGCAAATCATTTTTCTTTCAAGCTCAACCAAAATTTTTTCTTACAGTTTCTTCAAGGATGTTAACTGTCCAAGACTTTCAGGAATTGATCCATTTAAGAAATTGTAAGAGAAGTCCCTGCAATAAATCATTTTAGAGTTAGGATTTACGTTACAAAAATGTCAAACCAGGGTGCAATCAATTTCAACAAATCCTTCGACCAAAAAAAAAAAAAAAAAAAAAAAATTCAACAAATCCATTAGTCCAAGAAAATTGAAGGACCCATCAAATCTTTAGGCAAATTTGTACATTTGAGACTGTCTTTTGAAGTACGAGTGGAAGAGGGGGAGAGAGAAAGATCCAACAAATATGAACATGTGTATTTGGAGGTGATTATCAAGAAAAACAAAAACCCATTAATGTTTCCTAATCCTTGTCCAACATACGGTCCACCAATGCTACAAGTCCAAAAAAGGTCAATTTTCTGTTGGATGCTCCTGCTTCTTGAAAGATATCTCTCTGCTATCTCCATCATCACGGTGGATATCTCTGGCTCCCTGTCAACATGTCCAAACAGAATTTTGTATCTGTGTACCATCACTTGTTTTCTCTGTGTCAGAAGTGTCATCTTGATATCTCTCATCTTGAAGGAGATGGTCTCAGCCAAAACAAAAACAAAGAGGGGATTGCCCTTCTCCAACCCTAACTGCCCAACCTAAGAGCAGACTGCTGATGCATTCCACTTATTGAACCGAATTTTATGGTCAGTCTGCGACCCCTGGATGCTGAAGGCATCATTGAGGTGATCTCATAGTTCCTACGAGGTGGAGACGATGGGGTTGGTCCATGGATTTCTTTCATTTTGCCATATTTTGCTCAAAGGATTGAAGGAAGATTGTGCATAAAGTTGTTCACAAGAGGCAATTTAATCCTCTTCCCCTAGGGATCCCAGATGAGGGAACCCTAAGATAGCCGCCAGATCCAATTACCATCCCGCGTGAAAAATGGTGAGATGGTGCCTACGACTCCTATCCACCAGTGGACAACATCAGTAGTTCAATATCAAGAACAATTTAGTTAGAAGCTGAACTGGTTTCAGGTTAACTGTGCACACAGACAATGTCGTCAGAGAGTAAGGGCGGAATGTACATAACTAAAAAAATCATCAGAGAAGTTAGTTAGACAGAACAGCTCAGAAAACTGGCGGGTTGCCTTTCATTTTGCCAATACAAAAGCAATGGAAGGACCAAATTAGTCAGGCAAAATTTGCTGAAGAGCCTAAATTTGGTCATTGGAGCAGGCACCAGCCAAGAGTTCAAAATGCTTCAGGTGATCAGTGACAGAAAAGCTCTTTCAACAGCAAAACCAAGTAATAATGGAGCATTTACTTAATATTGTCAATATTGTGACAGCTAAAAAGTGTGAAAAAGCTTCGAATTCCATTAGAAATTACTCACAATATCTCCAAGCTAGCTATTGTACCCAAAGAGGATGGAATGGGCCCTTGAATGCTGTTTCCACTCAAGTTTCTGCACATGCCAGTTGGAAATGGTTCATGTCAAACACAATAAAACATGAAGGCATGGAATAACTTTAGTCTGATGACGTCTGTCTAAATTATCTCTTTTTCGTGTAGAATTATGCAGTAATACCATGGCACATGAATAACATATGTTCAAAATGAGGCCATTTCCTCCATTTACATTGTTACTATCTAATTAATTAGTAAGTGTTTCACAGTTGATGCCCTCAATAGAACATGGCATTTTAATAATCCAAAGGAAACTATTTTAGCCAAAGCTACGCATCTCCTTTGTAGATGATACATTGTGAATAATTTGACTTGGGAAGTATCTTTAGATACTTACATGCTCAGCAGATGGTGCAATCCAGATATATTTGGCGGCAAGAACCCCCTCAGACCTTGGTTGTCCAGCCCACTGATCAAACATAGGTACAAGTAGAAAGCTGAGTCATTATATTACCTAGTTAAACCTTCCAAAGTTTTTCCGAGGCAATTTATTGTCTAGAACAGGAGAAAGACCAGTAAAGATTACTTTCAAAGTTAGTGTTTCAGCTAATTAAACTGTTGGAAAGTTTAATATAACTGAAATAACAAGAGTAAGACTAAGAAAATAGAACGAAGCATATTCAGTAAACCCAGAAAGCAGTTATCCAGCCGAAGATTGCAACAAAAGACAATCACGTTTTGCATTCTGTATTGCATAATTAAACTTTACACCATGCGTTTTGAAAATTAGTCACCATCCTGAGAGTAATATAGTTACTGTTTATTCTAGTTCAATTGTTAAATTACAATTCTAAAAGTTACAATGCTTGTAAATATTCATGATTGAATTCATTTCTGACTGAGAGTGAGCAGAGGAATGAAACAAGTAATAGCTCTCTGGTTGACAGAACCTCCTTTTAAGGAGAAATTAGGTTCCAATGGTTGATTATAACAACCACCTTCAGACATGCTGCAATTCACAAAGAATATCTATAAATAATTACAATGATGTTCGAAGCTCCTGATTTGGAGGATACAAACTGTCAGTTAAATGCATGATAAGATGCAAAATACAACTTCTAAAAGCAAACAACGTGGAAGTGTATTTGTATCCATGCTATATGACATGGATCATTAACCTTAAGAACTATCTGACATGAATTATTCTGAGTTCCTAGAAAGCATGCTTGCAAATTCATGATTCATCATTTGCACATTCTAACTCAGAAGGCTTTAAATTTACTTCTACAAGACTGGAGCCCGTTGCGCCAATATTGACAAATCTGATGGGATATGTGAAGACAACGGGTTTCGGAATTATGGTTGCAAATCCCCTCATTCAGACAAGGAAGAGCAATGGTTGCATGAAGACCAACATAAAGCATACAGTTGGGCAGTGATGGTGAGGTTTCTGGGAAAATAATTGGAATTGCTGGCTCAAAACTCAAAGAGGGGAAAAGATCTATGTATCCGGCTTCATACGCACAAGTTTGGAACATTTAATAGGAAAGTTCAGAGTCAAACTTCAACACAGCTAGGGATCTAAGTCTTTATTTTATGACATTGGGTTGGACAATGATGAAAGAAGCTAGTTGCCAAATAACAGGAAGATTCAGAAATGACATTGAATAATTGGAGAAAGGGAGTTGAATCATTTTTTGTGCTACCTCGGTCTACCTCGGTCTACCTCGTTCAGGCAGCAAGATTAGTACATGCTTTAGTAATTCATTCTGTTTGCACAGTCTGACCAAAATAGTACTTAAACAATCTCACAAGAAGCAAGTTGACTGCCAGATTGCTGAATATAAAGGCCTAAGAGACGAGCAGCAAGAGGACGCAGTTGGATGGGTCTAGGACAAAGAGATGAAAGGCAAGAGCCTAGTAGCACAATGCATAGCACAATGCATGAATGTAACATATCAATATCATTGGTCTTGAGAAGCAAGCAGCAAACTGGATGCAGTTGAATGGGTCTAGGCTGATGAGAAATGTAACGTATCAATGTTATTGGTCTGAAGAAGCAAGCAGCGAACTGGATGCAGTTGGCTGAGATAGAAGCATGACATGAGAAATCAAATGGATAAAATTTGGACTTGTTTATAGTGGAACTAGCTAAAGTAGCACTTGCACTACACTCTGACGCAGTAATTCATATATGTCAACAGATGTGAACCAAACAATTGCATCCGTATTATCCTTCACACTTCGGTTATCAGCAAAAAGCTGGCAAACAGACTTCTTATGACAGCATACTATTTACTTTTGGATCCCTCAAACATTTTCATTAACACTACATTGCAACTCCCCAAAAGCAGTGACATCAAGGCAAAGTCCCTTTGGCACCAAAACCAAAAGATAGCATGTTGGTGAAAGATCACGTTAGCTTGTCAAATATGAGACAAAAGAAGACACAGGACAAAGGTAAGATGCATTACAGTCCATCAATGACCCAGTCGTTGCGGGTACTGTTAAATCGACAATCAATGCCACTCCATGGATGTTGCTGGGGAACACATGGATCACCATTCCACCCAAATCGAAGAGGAAGCATCAATCCGTCCTTCAGCATCTGCAGAGCCCTAACTAGAAAATTCGAAGGCAAAAGTTAACAAAGGCTAAAAATTTCCCTTCCATATCCCTTTCTACATCTTCTGTCGCTCAGCCAAAGGGGAGACAAGAGGCGAACACTTCCAAAGGAGTATTACAGGCAAGTTATTCAAAAGTTCTGCTTAGCGGTTTCAATTTGTAAGCTAAATTTCCATTATCCTAGAGGAAAGACAGGGTGCATTTACTTTGGTGCTCCTCAGCCTAATACCTTGATGCCCACAGTGAGAAAGATGACAGAGGAACAATATAACAGCATGTTGTAGAACGTATGATAACTATGGTCAGTCACTAAACCATATCAAGAACATCAAAAGTAACACGTCTGGTGATAAGGTGAGATACCCATGCACATGCACTGCATTTCTGGTACAAAAGAAACATCTTAAAAGAAGTGCATCACAGCAAGCACAAGCACAGTATATGGTGTAAGGTCGCATTTTCAGCAAATAAAGAAGCCAATCACCGACAGAAATTATCGTGTAAATTTAAAGAATTAGGGGAGTCACCAAACTCAATTGCTAAGTCAGTAAAATATCACTTAATTCCTGAGACAGCCTTCTTTTTCATTTCATCTATGATGTGATAAACCAGAAATCAATCAAGCAGGTTGTTACCATGACAAATCAAGCACAAAAGCATGCAACATCTAGCGCACATTTTCCCTCATGTGAATACAGCTGTACTATTGGGCAATCTCAATGAGCTTACACCATGCATTCAATCAAAACTTGATGCCATAGCCATAAGGATTGGACCAGTTGACAAATAAGCACACAGGATTACCAGTGCAGTAAAAGCTTATAGTCATTTAACAGAGAAAGGTTGTATTGTACCTTCATCCACTGAAGTCTTTGACTCAGCCATGACAATTTCAAAGACTTCAATAGCATTAATTAAGGCAATGTTGCCTACTTTTGGTAGGAATCTGATTGTCAAAGTCCTCCCACTAACAGCTACAGTAGTGTTCAACACTAGAGCAGCATGACGATCCCCACTCATCTTTATTATGTCTACACCTTGAAAAACGGTATCACCATTCATCAGAACGTCAAAAACTCTTTGTCCCACTCCCGTAACTGAAGTATCTATTTCAGCAAAATGTAGCCAGACGGAGTAGTTTCTGTTAGGATCCACATCCATCGTATATTCTAAATCTGGCTGCTGACTAGTGCCAATAATTGCTGTCTGATAGAGACCTTCTGGGTAATAATTTGGAGGAAGCGAAGCCTGCGTAATGCTTTCTTCTGTAGATCTCTCCTGGTCATAGCTTGAGCGGAATGTCGTAACTGAGTCCCAAAACCTGTCCCCACCCCACTGATCCCCACTATAATCTGCATCAAATTTTGCCTTCCCATTGCCACAGCTTAGTCTTTTGACTGTTCTAAGAATCGTCCCTCGACCCCAGTCAGGTCCAAAATAATATGCCCTATCATCAACTTGAAGAATTTCAATGGAAACAATTGCGGGATCGCCATGGCCAGTGCTATGGAGGCAAAGAGAAGCAGTGTTATCAGCAATGAATACCCTGGCTTCAGCAAATACTTGGTCATCATGGTCAGTCCACCCAGATGATAGAGAACCAATCTGAGTGCCTTCGACAGAAACGTCAAACAGGGGTTCATTGTCAAAACTAGGCTGTTTAACTAATCCAAAGAAGGTCCTCACGCAATAGTGGCCGATCGGAACGCCATCAATGTTGTAGCAATTATCGGGCCCTTCAGATAAAGGGAAGTAACGGAGGGTTTTAAGCGAAGGAGTTATGAAGCTGGGACTTGTTGCATTAGCCGGTATACCTCCTGTATATGCAAAATCCTTAAACCACAGAGTATTCGTCGGCGGCGTGTGTACATCCTCACGAGCTCCACAGCTAATGCGCAATGCAAATGGTGCTGCCATATGAGAAACAGGAAAGCAATTCTTTAAAAAAAAATTCATAAAATAGGCTAAAATCTTATCTACTTGGCTCCAAACATCTCCATTAGAAGCAGTGTGGATGCTTCTATCATGGAAGAAAAGCACAATCACATATAAGTTTTTGTGTAGCAATTCTAATTCCAGAGATTAACGAAGTTTGAGCCGATGCCGGGTACTTCCTGTCCGGCTGGCCAAGGAAGTTGTTATTTTCATTCTGTGGTGATTGAGGTACATTTAGCAAAACATCAAAACCAAAAACCAAAAAAATAAAACGGAAAATGCTACGATTTAGTCCAAGACTCTACATTTACAATCAAAAACAAGGAAAGAAATTGCGAAGAAACAAGAAGAAAAAATAGAGAGCTCAACATCTGCGCCCTCCCACCCAAGCAGTGAATCGAAATCAGAGTAACACAGCTTTTCTCTTCAAAAAAAAAAAAAGCAACTGCGTGCCAGCGTCCGTAGCAAGTCGCGAGGACGCGTGCGATCGGCAGTCTCTCTCATTCGAGTCAACGAATCCCGACGGAACACCGCAACTCGCCGTCGCCGATTCAGCTCGCCGCGTTCATCTCGATTAGACCGCTCCACACGACCGGAGCTGAACACGCGCCGCGCCACTCCAATCAGCTCACCGCAACTCCAAAAAAAAAAAAAAAAAAACCAGCTCTAGGAGCCCAAAAAAAAACAAAAAACTGTCGAGCCAGCCAGCGAGCACCGATCCCCGCGGAACCATCGACGTCGGAGCCAACAACCTCTCGCCTCCGGCAGCTCGCCAGAGCGAGAACCGCCGGCGGGGCGGAACTGCAAGAACTCGGGAGCTGAAAAAGAGGAAAGGAGAGGACTCACCGGGACGAGCGAGCGAGGCCGGGGCAGCGAGAACGAGAGCGAGGAGCCACGGCAGCAGCAGCAGCCGCCGACGCCGCCGGAGCATCGCGACGTCCGGAGCTTCCGCTTCGCTTCGCAGGCAGTCGCTCTTCCCGAGATCAAACCTGCATTCCCACGCGCATTCCCGCAGAGAGAGAGAGAGAGAGAGAGGGTAGTGCTTGGGACGTGAATGCAAATACAGAGGAGTTTGGATGAGCGACAGAGAGTGAATTTTTATTGTATTATGGTCTCTCTCTCTCTCTCTCTCTCTCTCTCTCTCTCTGGTTTTGACTTTTTTAGTGGAGGGAGGGAGGGAAGGAGGAGAGAGAAATGTTAGGGTGCATGTGAGGCTCATGAATGCCCAGGTGCGCCCTCCCCGATCTGACGGCGCACCTGCCTCATTTAGGAGCCGTTCGCCTCCTCCGCTCCTGCGGACCGATCTTCATGTTTTTTTGGGGCCTTTTTGTGTTCTTTTTTTTTTTTTTATTGAAAGGACGAGCCGAACGGGGTCGTTTCCGTGTTTATGGGAGCAATCACGGCAGATTAGATGGCTAAAAAAGTTTGTTCCTAACCCACATTTGAAGGCAGACGTATGATTCCATGTCAAATATTGTGGGATCTCTCGATACTTCATTTCTCATATGATAATAAAGTGTGACGTGGTGTACTTATTATGTTTTCGTTTCCAATTTTTTTATTGACGGGGAGTTAGTAAAGTTGCTTTCGGTTTAGGAGTGGGGTTGACTTTGAAAGCTAGACCTTTCTGAAGGGCCTGAATCGTTGCGCGATTGCCGGAGGGGGGAGAGCCTCGGTTTTCTCACTTGACTGCTCTACGCAAGCCCGGCCGAAAAGTTTGGACCCGGACGGACGTGCCAGTCAGCAAAGAGGAAAAATCTTAAATACAACCGGCTGAATCATATAAACCCATATCACATTTACGGTCGGATGAACGTGGGGATTCACAAGAGCCCTGCTCGATTTGGCTCACGTGCTCCGAGTGCAAGCAATATCTACTCATTGGCAAAAGCCGAGAGCAAAATTATACACCATGCCCTCTTCAGTGCAGAATAATAAAAAAAGATGTCCTCCTAACTTATTGGAAAATGAATAGTCTTATGCAGCTGTCATTGATTAATCTAAAGTCACCTCTCGAATGGGCTAAACCCTTGACTTGGAAGGGATGGAAGTGATTTTACCTGGTATGCGTGATGGCTATGATGGCTATGATATTGTGCCTTTAGAGGCATGCGACCTCGGATTCCATCTTTTACTGGACCTAATCCTTTTTTCTTTTTTGGTCGGAAACCTAATCTCTTGAAAAGCATAGAAAGCAGTTATTTGCGAATCATCTTATCAGTTGAGATGTATAAAACTCCATTCTTTAAACTGGGTCGAGAAAGTGGGTGACAATAGGCCAATCAAAACACGACGCGTGTAGTCGGATCATTTGCGGCCCACTACGGAGATTGTAAGTTTGGACCGGACGAATCCAGCCCAAATCTAGTAAGAGAGATTCCTCGTACGTGGTGGGTTCGCTTGTATGGGTTTTGGTCCAGGACCGTTCCTGCTAGTTCTCATTTCGTTGCTTGTTGATTCGCTTTTTCCTAATTAATCAAGTTTATGCCGCGTGATTTCATAGATTACAAGTTTAGGAGCCAGTGTTTTCTGGATTTACTTTTTGAGTTCTCGAGACAACCTGTCGAAATCTTTCGAGGTTTTCATTAGATCAAGGTCACATTTGTACGTTGAGGGCGCGCATGATAACAATATTGTTTCTCTGTTTTTTTATTTTTCTGTTCCCGATAAGAAGTTAGGAACAGAAATCTAATTGGTAATGCAATTTTATTTTCCCAATGAACAAATTTTACTTTAGAAATAAGTTTGAAATAAAAATCAGAAGTAATTTTTTTTTTTTACCTTTCTATTTCTGGAACAAAAGTGAAAGATAAAAACTATTATTATCGCTTGATCTCACTACTCGTCGGCTGTCCACTCGTCATCGCTTGCCGTTGGTCCCCCCCTCAGTCGCCTCCTGCCACCACTCAGAAGGGAAAATTTTTGTATCATTATCATTCAAATTTCTATTATAGAAATAAAAATATTTTATCATTATCGAACACGTATTTTTGCTTAGAAACTCGTCCAATAAATGGAACTAACTAGAAATTTATTTATGGAACAGAGTAGTTATCATTCGCATCATGTGCTCATACCCATCTTGATAGTTGTTAATTTTATCAATTAAGTTTTTAGGGAAATTACACAAACCCCCCCAACTTTGGGGGTACTTGTATGTATGTGCGCGCGCGCGTGTATATATATCGAATTACTATCGAAATCTATAAATACCCATGCGCAAGAAACGCATACTTGCATATGCATAGAGTTTGGAAATAGCCAATCAATGAGACAAAGCAATCTTATGTGACACCATATACCTCTAAATCGGACACTCTTTAGTTAGAGGTGACACGAAGCGCAAAATTTAAGCCTAAACATAAAGTAGCTAGATGGGCCCCAAACCATGTCATAACAATACAGTTGACTTATAAGGCTTACTCAATAGAATGCTTAGACAAGCCCATCGATTTTAAAGGTCACAAGATACACATGGCCCACGAAATCCATAAAGGGATTGTTTGAAGACCTTGTCAATCGTGATTCTCCAATGGATAGAGCTTGATTGGAGATCATGGCGCGTGGCGATGATCATTTGACCCAAAACACAAAAGGGAGTTTAGGTCTGAATCAGGAAGGATCTATCGGCTATGAGATTACTGTAGTTGAAGTATCGAGGGCAGTTATCAGGCATCTGTAAAGTAGCACGCAAGTCAATAAGTTTTGAAGATGCAGGAAGAACAAAACTCTAATACACTTATAAGACAACCATACAATATGAGCAGGAGATGTTTGAGATCACAAGGAGCCAATCCAATTTTGGAAATGATAATTTAGTGTCAGAAGTCGAAGCAAGGGATGAAGCAAGATACGGACGAGGAAGAAAAGAGGACCGAAGAACCGACTTGGAGAGAATTCCCCTTTTTTATGTATATTAAGTCTATTGACAATGTACATCATTTGTATAATTATACTGCAATGTGTATACTCATAAGGCAATGTAATATCATACAGATCAATCTAAATCAATCTAATTTTTAGATTGATTCTATAGAATCAAAATCGGATCAATTAGTATCCGAAGATCTTCTGCATATCTTCCAACACTCCCCCTCAAGCTGGTGGCTTGTAAATGTCCAAGACACCTAGCTTGCTCAATATATATGCATGCTGTCTTTGACATAAGGCTTTGGTAAACACATCTGCAGGTTGTTTAGCGGTTCCAATCCCCCTTGTCTCAATTGTTCTTTCTTGAATCTTCTCCCGAGTGAAATGACAATCCACTTTTATGTGCTTGGTTCTCTCGTGCATTACAGGATTCGCTGCAAGTTTCAGGGCTGTCGCAGTATAACCTTGTCGGACCTTTCAATCGTACTCCAAGGTCACTGAGCAAACCTCGTATCCACACAACTTCACACGTGGTTTTTGCCATGGCCCGATACTCGCCTCGGTGACGATAGAGAAACCGTTGCTTGCTTCTTGGTTTTCCATGAGAGAAGAGAATCTCCAAGCTTAATGCAAAAGCCGTTATGGATCTTCGACTCATAGGACACGTCGCATAGTCCGCATCGCAATATGCCGTCATTTCCATGTTGCATTTTCTGGATAAAAGTATTCCGAGTCCTGGACATCCCTTCAAATACTTGACGACCTTCAGAGTGGCATTCATGTGAGATTCTTTCGGTTTGTGCATGAATTGACTCAGATTCTGCACCGCATATGATATATCGGCCTGGTCATAGTCGGGTATATAAGCTTTCCAATGAGCTTCGGTAACTCGTCGGATCCGTAGTATAGGATCATCCCGAGATGTTCCCCCAAAGCATGATCTACCGTAGTTAGCCCGACGTTCGTTCGATTAGAATGACAGGCAGTCCGCACCCTGATAAACCGGCCTCTGATATAATCTCCAATACAAACTTCCTCTGACTGAGAGAAATTCCTTGGTGAGATCATGCGATCTCAATCCCAAGAAAATATTTTAGCGCTCCCAGATCCTTTATATGAAAAGTGGTATGCAAATATTTTTTAAGGCTCTCTACTGCAGCTTCGTCGTTTCCCATGATAAGAATGTCATCTACATAAATCATCAAGTAGATAGATGACGTACCTTTGGTCCATGTAAACAAAGCATAATCATACTTTGATTGTTTGAAGTTTGCACCTTTGGTGAGAGCGTTGGCAAATTTAGCATACCATTGTCCGGAAGCCTCTGTTTCAGCCCATAAAGGGATTTACGGAGACGACATACTTTATCCTCCCCCTGTCTCCGTAAGCCCTGAGGAATGTCCATGTAAATTTCTTCATCCAGATCATCATGAAGAAAAGCGTTGTGAACGTCCATTTGGTGTAACGACCAATCATGGATTGCTGCAACGGATAAGAATGATCGAACAGTGACATCTTTGGCAACTGGAGAAAAAGTTTCGTTATAGTCGAAACCTTCTCGTTGTGTATACCCTTTCGCCACCAATCGAGCTTTGTATCGTTCAATTGATCCATCAGCTCGATATTTTATTTTGTAGACCCACTTGCATCCTATGGATTTCCTATCTCTAGGAAGATTAACTATCTCCCATGTTTGATTATCGGCCAACGCCTGTAATTCTGCTGCCATCGCCTTTTGCCACTGTGGGTCTTTGGATGCCTCATCATAACTATATGGTTCTTTTTCATCGGATATACGACTAATGCAACATTTATGTTCCGACGAAAGTCTTTCAAAAGAAACATAAGAAGATGTCGGATAGTTAATACCTGGTCCATTAAGCGAGGCACAGACATAATCTTTAGTCCACGTTGGTGGTCTCGTGGCTCTTTTCGAACGTCGTGGATTGTCTGTTGGTGGTGGAGGAGGAGATATTTCTGCAGCATTGTTTTCTGCATGATTATCATAATCATTCTCAATATTGGATGGAGTAGTGGGTATGCTTGCCAATGTCTCTGTCTGTGGTGACTAATCAAATGATGTTGGGATGACTTCCCCGGGAGATGCAACGAGAAAATATTCAGGAGATAGATTGTCTTCAATTGGGGATTGGTGTGAGCTGTTTGAGATATTCAAATCCCCGTAATCCTGGAATGGAAAAACAGTTTCGTGAAATATGACATCCCCGCTCACGAAAAATTCCCCGTCGATGGATCCAAAACGTAATACCCCTTCTGTAGGTTAGGGTAACCCATAAAGATACCCCTCCTTGCACGTGGACCCATTTTATCTCGAGGTCCCATAGTTGTAGCATAACATAAACAACCGAAAACTTGTAGATGATCTACTGCTGGTTTTTTTCCATAAAGTAACTCAAAAGGTGACTTACCAACTAATATCCGAGTAGGCATACGGTTGATGAGGTAGGCTGCAGCAAGGACACAATCTCCCCAATATGTTGCTGGTATGGATCCCTGAAACTTTAAGGCGCGTGCGACTTCCAGCAAGTGACGATGCTTACGTTCCACTACTCCATTCTGTTGTGGAGTATAGACGCAGGAGCTTTCATGTAAAATGCCATGAAACAGAAAGAGTGATATGCATTCATGACTAAAAAACTCCTTCCCATTGTCAATCCGTATTCGCTGGATTGATTTCCCAAACTGATTTTTAGTCAGGATAATGAATGTCTTCAAATGAGATGGGACTTGTGTCTTTGATTGCATCAAGAATACCCATGTAGCTCGAGAGTGATCGTCAACGATTGTGAGAAAATATCGTGAACCGTCACGATGTGATGTTTGATATGGCCCCCAAACATCCACATGAATTAAGGAAAGGACATCATTGGAACGTTTTGCATTGGAAGGGAAAGCTGCACGAGACTGTTCTGCTAGAGGGCAAACATGACAGTTAGGGTATGGGAAGAAGGCACTATGTCCCATTCGTGAATGCAAAAGAAAATCTTTATCATTGGCAATGGCATTACACAATGACATTTTATTGAAAGGAATTGAATCATGATGATTTGAAGTGCTGGTCCAGAAATATAAACCTTCAGAAATATTACCCAAGCCCATCAGTTTCCCAGTCGAAAGGGCCTGAAAAAAACATGTGTCAGCATCAAAGAGTATTTGACAGGAGTTTTCTTTACAGACTTTGGACACGGAAATGAGGTTGAACTGGAATTGTGAGACATAAAGGACATTTTGCAGGACAATTTGGGGGCTTAATTGAACAGTCCCTGTCAATGTGACATGAGTAATATCTCCATTTGGAAGTTCCACAGAAATAGGTGTCTCCAATTTCCTATTCCTTTTTGAAAAAAAACTCATATCACAAATAATATGATCACTTGCTCCTGAGTCAATTATCCATGCCCTTTTTGAAATTGAATTTATCAGGCAGTGGGATATACCTGAGAAGCTTCCCCCTTTATTTCCAATGTCCGCTTTCGCAATGCCCGCATCAATTGCGATATTGCCCATAAGTAATGGGTCGGTCACTACTTGTCCCAGTAGGTCCAGTCACCTGGTAAGTTGCAGAATATTCTTTCCTTTTTCCTTTTTCTCCTGGTTTTCCATGTAATTTCCAGCAATTATCTATGGTATGATGCGGACATTTGTAGTGTTCACAGTACAATTTACCTTTCCCTTTTGAATTTTGGCTGAAATTTCTTATGGAAAAAATCTGGCCGTCGGATGTCTTGATTGCCGAATTATCTCCACCGTCCGATCAAGCGGATAGATCAGCTCTTTGCGGACCGTCAGATCTTCGGGGAAAATCGGAGCCGTCAGATCTCCTCGAGAGATCTGAGCCGTCGGATCGCCCGATCGATCCCGCCGTAGCTTCCATCCCTTTTAAGGGTTTTTTCAGCCATTTCGAACCCTAGCCCCTCGCGATTCTCCCGAGCTAGGGTTTTCGCCCCCAATTCTCTCCCGCGGCGTTCTCCGCGGAGAGCGAGGGCTACGGCGTCACCTCCTTGTGTCTGCTCTGGAGTCGTGAGTCGCTGGCTCTCCTCTTGGACGGCCAGCTGGAAAATCCGGCCGAGGGGCGGCACGGGATCCATCGCCAGAATCTGCGATCTAAACGTTAGGTAAGTTTCATTCAAAATCAAGAGAAATCGAGTGGATTTCTCCCTCTCCTTCATCGATCTGTACTGCTTGAGTGTTTTTGGGGGTCCCTCGAGCTTTTCCTCCGTGGCCTCGAGCTCGTTCCAGAGCGATGAGAGTTTGTTGTACACCGCCGTGATTGACATGTTTCCTTGTTTGAGATCTGTGAGTTCCTGCGTGAGACAAAAAATCTTTGCTCGATCTAACTTTCCGTACATCTCTTTGATGTTGTCCCACATGGTTTTCGAATCTTCCATCGGTGGGAGGCCTGTTGCGACGTCTAGGGAGACACAGTTGCCGATCCAGGTGCGGATCAGGCGATTGCACTTTCTCCAGTGCCTTGCCAGCCTTTCGTCTGACGGGATCGGTACGGTTCCATCGAGGAAACCGTCCTTATCCTTTGTCGCGAGAGCCCTCCGGAAGTCTTGTGACCACTTGCTGTAGTTTTCCGGCCCGATTAGTTGCAGACTGATGAGTCGCACTTCTGGACCGTCGACGGTAGACACATGCAAGGGGTCCCCTGGTTCTGGTCGGCCGGTGATAGCCGCAATCGGATACGGAAAGAAACCGGGTGGAAAATTTGGGTTCGGGTAGAGATTTGTCCCTGTACCCGACCCATCGAATCTCGATCCATGCCCCGCATTCAAGAGACCCGGGTGAAGGGTTGTTCCCGATCCCGCTTCTCCAGACCCGCTTCTTGGTTCTGTCTCGGTGGCTGAGTTTGCCCCGCTTGCGGCCTGGTAGACTCCCATCGAGCGAACACTTGCTCGGTAACTCATTACCCCCGGCAATGATGGATTCGGGCCTTGCCCGACGTACCATGGATAGGGTACCCATTGGTAAGGTTGGCCCGGAATGGGCTGCCCCATATTCGCCTGAGCCGGGAACATCTGCCATTGAATCTGCATTTGTTGTGGTGTCGTGGTATTCGCAGGTATCATCTCGGTGTTGTGGCCCCGTGTCTCCACCGGCAGTGTGACATCACCTGTGGAAGGAACTTCAGTGCTGACAGGAGGTATGTTTTCTGGGTTCATGGTAAGTAAATCCTCTCCGCTTCTTCTCCCTTCTTACAATAATCGATTCTCTCGTAACAAGACGTAGATCTGTCTTGCAGGTTCAAACGAAAGCAATCTGGTGCGGAAGTTGGAGCTTAGAGCCGCGGCTCTGATACCATGTCAGAAGTCGAAGCAAGGGATGAAGCAAGATACGGACGAGGAAGAAAAGAGGACCGAAGAACGGACTTGGAGAGAATTCCCCTTTTTAATGTATATTAAGTCTATCGACAATGTACATCATTTGTATAATTATACTACAATGTGTATACTCATAAGGCAATGTAATATCATACAGATCAATCTAAATCAATCTAATTTTTAGATTGATTCCATAGAATCAAAATCGGATCAATTAGTATCCGAAGATCTTCTGCATATCTTCCAACATTTAGATTAGACTTTGTGTTCAGATTCAATCATCGGGCAACTACAACATCCAAGAATGCAACCCGTCTTTACTGATTCAATAAATGTTCTTCATATTTTCAGTCGTTCATGTCCAATTGTTTGTCTGTGCGTCGTCTAAGTAATTTGAATGCTACCAAGTCTTTGAAACACATTATAATCCATTCACTTTTAATTCGAAATCAAAATACATTACTTTAACCGATCATCGATCATCCTCCATCGTGATTTAATCACTGAAGCCATCGAATTTCTGACGACCATAACATGACAAAAGCACGTGCTAACATATAGTAATGATTGTATACATAAACTTTTAACATTTTTCTGATCAAACACCGTACCTCCTCTTAAAATTCACGATTTTCTCTAAGAAACGAGAGATGCTTACATATTTCAAGAGCACGAAGATTGCTCTCAAATCAAACTCAGATATTTGTTTTGAGAACTAGGATGATTCTTCAACTTAAAGCTAGATCTTTCTACGAGCTGATGTACCAAACTTGGTCATGACAAAGACAACCACGTTCGATGAAAAAGAAACAGCACCGAATAAGTTCCATCGTCCTCCATCATCGTATCAATCAAGATCGCTATCGAACGGGCGGGGCCCATGTGTCGCCTCCAATTGGGAAAGGGAAGAAAAGTAGTCACTCTACCCTAGTGTGATATTTCAGATCACTAGCCAATGCAATGCAATGCATGCATATCGGACATTATTAATAAAGGTTGATGACAAAAAAAAAAATTCTAAAAGGGTACCATGATATATTTATCTAAAATTATTTTTGTTCCATTGAAAATCTCAAATCGATACTTAGAGCCTATTTGCTCCGAACTAATTTTCATCTCATAAAAAAAAAAAAATCCTAAATTGTTACCTCTACCCAAATTCATCCTCCGTAAAAGTCAAGGTGCATTGATTTACGTGGATTTTCCACACCGGCTTTCTTTATTCTCCACATTAGATCTATTTGGGATATTGGATGAAATGCTAACTGAGAGTGGACGTGTAAATGCACGTGAATTTTCACTTCATATCTATTTTGCAATTGTCTGCCATGTGTGTTGACATATTTATTTTAATAGGATATTAGGCCAAATGCTAATATATTGGGTTTTAATTCAAGTTTTTCAATGGGACAAAATATTAATTTGAGATAAATGTATCATTGTCGTATCGATTTGAAGTTCTTTTCATGATATGAAAATCAATTCCAGATAAATATATCTCGGAAGTACCGTTTTTGGACTTTTGATAGTATTAATCCTATGACAAACAAAATCTACACTCAATTGAGTAGCACCTTATACACGATTTAGATATAGGCATCTACTTTTTAAAAGATTTTTAATGGTTTCATTTCAATTGCAAGGGACCATGACATATAAGAAAAAAGTAAGAAGCCATCACTAGAATATTTATATTGCGCAATCTCTAGTTCTTGTCGGGCACGAAACTCGTTTGTATTTTAAAATTAGTAAATTTTTCTTAAAAAATAAAAGAAATGATAATGATAATGATAATAATAGTAATAATAATAATAATTTTCACCCACAGGAATAGGACAAAATGGCCATGATGAATCCAACACTTGTCACCAAAGCTACCCACCTCAGCCATCAGTACGATATACTTTTGCGGGCCCCGCGTTTTACGGAGTCCCCTCATCCTTATCCACCGCGGTCGCTGCCTATTTCCACTCCCCCAAATTTTTGCTATATCCACAACTCATTCATGATATGATTCCACGAAAAAGGTTATATCACTAAAAATCCTAATTTAATATATATATGATAAAATTTTATTTTTTAAAATTTTATTTAAATTGAATTAAATAATATGAGACAATTAATTAGTGTATTGATTTGAGATTTATCATAAATATTAATTTAATTTAATAAAAATTTGAAGGTAAATTTATTATAAATATAATTTAAGGTAAATAAATTATCATATATATATATAGTCAATTAGGAAATTTTTTATAGTAAAAAATAAATTTGAATAAATTTATGAAATATGCATTAATTTGAGGCATTTCATGGATAGGAGTTTCAAATGTTTAGATGATTTTACTACTTGCAGAGCGACTATTACTACGTGCAGCGGTTGCAACGTGTCCTTCGATCCGTCTCCTCGGCGAGATTTTTTAGCTCTTCCCCCGCTATAAATCGAGCCCGTAACGCAGCTTCAAGCCTACCCATCTTGTGATCGAGAGAGAAGAAGAAAGCGAGAGCGAAAGCGAGGAAGATGGTTCTTCTAGAGAAGCTGTGGGACGACGTGGTGGCCGGGCCTCAGCCCGACCGCGGCCTCGGCCGGCTGCGCAAGCTCGCCACCAGCAAGCCCCTCGTCGTCGCAGGTCAGAACGATCTCTCTCGTGTCATCTTCTCGATGGCCAACGCGATGAACGCGAAGCAGGGTCCGTCGCGTGTTCCCGTCGCGCGATGAGTGCGGTGATGTGTGTTCTGATGGTGTTCGGTGCGTTGCAGATGGCGGGGAAGGCGGCGAGAGCAGCGGCGGAGGGAAGTACCAGCGGTCGATATCCATGCCGACGACCCCGCGGACGCCCGCCACGCCGGCGTCCCCGGCGTCGGCCCGCAAGGAGAACGTGTGGAGGAGCGTGTTCCACCCCGGGAGCAACCTCGCCACCAAGAAGATCGGCGGCGAGTACTTCGACAAGCCGCAGCCCAACTCCCCCACCGTCTACGACTGGTAAGGTCCTCTGCTTCGTAAGCACGGATTTCATTCATATCACGTTTTATCATTTAATGGATCTCTATGTTCCAAGAGTGGAAACAAATAGTGGGTCGCGACTTAATTATGTGGAGAAAGATCAGGGGATTTTGGACGAGATGATCCGAGTATTTCGACTACCCGGGTCGATAACCGATCGAATTCTCGTGTAAATTGACGCCTTTTCTGGTGAATTACGATGCGATCGCAGGCTATACAGTGGCGAGACTAGGAGCCAGCATCGCTGAGGCGAGGGAGTGGCCGAGATCCAGGGGCTCGAAGCCGAGGCCCGGTGAGGTGGCCATGTACATATGTGGTGTCCCCTGCTTTGCTCTGTTTTCAGCAGGGTCTAAAAAGCTTTGCTAAGTAGTATTTGTATGTACGACTTTGATGAGTGAGTGTTGCTGTTGAAGGTATGGCGGTTTTGTGACAAGTGATGCAAGCGATGTAATGACTTATGATATGGAATATATGAGTAGTAATGAGTACGTGAAAGAGTTGATCTGAAACTGCCGTGACATCTCTACGGTGGCGGAGCAATTATTGCTTTCATTGTTTATTGCCTTCATTGTTTCGTGAGCCTCTGTGATGGAAGAACTCGATTGCACGGGATTGGATCCTAATTATACTCGAAATGTGGAGTTTCAAGCTGAGTCTGGCAAGATTCGTGCTCAGTGACTCTAATATATTGGACAATTATCGTGCACAGACGGCGTTATTTTCACCTAATAGGAGCCTCTAGACGATTCAATTGAACTGCGCAAATGCGTTGATTTGATCCAGCATATCGAACGAGAGATATGCGTGCCCTTAGGAATGAGAGGGTGATTAGTTCCTCGATGTTTTGAATTTGGATTTTGGAATTTATTTCGTTCGTCTTGAAATCGACCTTAAAGAGCCTATTTTACCTTAAAATCTGTTCTACTTGCTTGATATGGGAATCGATTTTTATTTTTGCTACCCTTTTTGTAAAAAAAGCAATAGGGAAGTTAAGTTTATTTAAGAATAATAAATTATCTCGTTCCAACTTAAAAAAAAGGGGCTAGAAGGTTCTAACTTCGAACCGGTTCTGAGTGGGTGGGTCCAAAACTCAAGAGTCTGAAATCTACCCGCACGGTATTGGTTCCGGAAATGTTGAATCAGGAACCGGATCCATTTCCACTGGAATTGAGAACCGGACCTGGTTTTATGGGCACTCCGATCAACTGGACTGCTTGCACAGCCGTAAGGGTGACCACGTTAGGCAAAACTGCTGGTCCGGGCCACAAGTCCATTTGCCGGAAAGAACAAGAGGAACAAAAGAGTGAGCCCATACATGCGTGAGTGAGGCCCAAAGCTCGAACCAGTAGGCCCAGCCCAACGATGTGTGCTTCCATGGCCTACTCCATTTTCAGCTTTGACGCATTAGAATCCACTTCTCCCTCAAATCTGAGGTAAATCACAGTACAAACTCAGCCCAATGATCTAGCTGTCATCCGCGCACTCGATCGCCGCCCGCTGCCGGGGAGAGAATAACACAGCTCACCGGCACCGCCTACTGAGGTGGCTTCCCTCGACGTGCTGCCAACATAGTCGAAGGTGGCCAAAGAGGCTCCGCCGACCGCGAATTGAACCTCACGCAAGATGTTGTCCAGGTCAACTTAAGACCTTGGCATGATTAGTGGAAGTGGACTAGCGCAAAATTCGGAATTGGATAGTTAATTTCCGAGAGGTATCTTTCGGGGAAATTCTGCGACAGATTTTGTTGTGCACTTCACGAAACAATGAAGGCAATAAAGAAAACGAAAACAATTGATGGTAGGAAGTGGAAGTATGATTGGTGCTTTTGGCTGTTTTTTGGATAGGTAAGGGCCTTCCCAAATTGGTTGTTGAGAGGGATAGTAAACATTATTTGTTGTATCAATGGCAGAAAAATGACTCATATTGTCACTAAAATCTAGTACGATATGCATGTCATCCATGGACTTTTAGATTGTTCAATGTTATTGCTAGATTATTCGGTAAATGTTCAATCTAATACCTGAATTATATGAAAATGGTTAGTGTCATCCTTCCATCAATTCAAGTTAATTGATTATGCTGATATGACTTATAACTCGTTAAGTTTGAACACTGGATAATAAAAGAAAATTTACATGTAGATTATCTATATAAGATATTTATCTTGAATGAAGATACAATAATTCACATCATCGTATAATGATGGACATGTTAACACCCCTTTTTTTTCTTAAGTGGATGAATAATAATAATAAAAAAGACATGTCGACTCATCATTTTTAAAAATCCAACTCAACATATCATAATCTATATCATCAAACTGATTTGTCATTTTAGCAAATGGAAAGACCACGCTGGACATTGATCAATAGTTCATGGATTGCATTGAATAAATTAAATATTTAGAGATGGCATTACATACTGGGTTAAAGTTGAATGACTATTTGTGTCATTCTCTCATAAGTGAATTTATAACATCTCTACTAGAATTTGCGATGAATGGGAGAGATTTTAAATCATCCGTCAATTAAATTGACCATTTTCATCCTTTATTTAAATCATATTTTATCAAGCTAGAGATGATGAAATTAGGGACAAACATCCACTTGAAATTCCCACGATCTGTTTTTATGAACAGCTTTCTTTAAATAAGTCAAGGTTCATCTATTAGAAACTAATCGCTCTTCACCAATATATGTATGTATGCAAAAAAGAAATCGATTCCATACTTATCAAAGCATCAAATCTAATATGCATGCCTAACCATCTCGATTGCGAGTTTTTCACAAAATTTGCTAGATATTCCTCGTATAAGTTGTGGAAATATTATCAAGCGTCACTCGACAATGGATTTTATATGCTCTTTATATTCATGTAGTCTCCGTTGGTTTATTAACTTAAGTTTTTGGGTTGGAATTTCTAAGATTATATTAGAGTCGGTGCTATCTCTTTCATGTATGTGCATCCACCCCATCAATCAAATTTCATGTGCCACTCCTGATCCGTTTGCAGGTGAGAAGAGAGTGTTGAAATATTGTCCAGTATCGCTTGACAACGGGTCTTATAATTTTTTTATGTTCATACGGACTCTCTTCATATATTAATTTAAGTTTGTGAGACGTGTCAAAGGTGTAATTGGGATGCTACGAAAATCTCGACATGAAGGGCTGATTAATTAGCTGTCCTTTTCAGCACATTATGCTGCAGCTGTATGTGCTTTGATTTCTTGCTGTTCACATTCTCCTCCTTGACTCTATGGCTCCTAAGCTTGCCTGCAATTGCATGGTATTGGTCCTCTCTTAATCAAACCATACTTTATGTATATTATATTATAATAGTTACGTCAACCGAATCACATTCCTTCAGCTTTATTCCACTGATTTTGCCGTTGACACAGCTAGGAAAATCAAAGTCGGCATTACCGTATTCATTAATGCATTAAAGCAAAATTTTTTTTTTTTTTTTATATTAATGTGAACGCGCTTTGTAAAGGTCGAGAATATTTTACAAAAAGAAAATCTTTTTATTTTTATATTAGAAAATCTTCAAAACAAAAAAAACACGCCACTTATGCATGTATCTCAATAAGTCTATAATTAACCAAATCTTACGCGCATGTGGATAGAATAAATCAAAGTTCAAAAAGTTTATTATTAAATTCTTTTTTTTTTTGGCTTTTTTGGGGAGAGAATTCAGCTTAAATAGGTCGGTTTCAAATAGGTGAAATGTCTTAGTTATTCAGGTTTTGTATGAGTCTGTTTGGGCAAAAAGTGTTAAAAATTTCATAAACATTTTGCATTTGTGTCAATTTAGTCATAAACATTTTTTTGGTGTCAATTTAGTCCTAAACATTTTCACTTGATGCCAATTCACTCTTTTTCGGTTAATTTTGGCCGGATTTTGCTGATTGGGCGCAAGTCGGCCGACATGGCATGATCGGTACTGACGTAGATAACTTTTAATAATATTTTAATATTTTTAAATTTTTTATTTTTCTTTTTACTTTCTTTTTTCTTTTTTCCTTCTCCCCCTCCTTTCTCCAACCGGTCGCTAGACCTCGATGATCTCCAGCCGATCGCTAGACCTCAATGATCGGCCAGAAGCGATGATCGGTGAGGCTCTAGCCCTCTCCAATGGCCGTGAGGGCGGCCTCGCGCTGGGCTGGTGAGGGTCAAGCCTTTCCAGCCAGCCCTCGCTAGTGGACGTGAGGGCGGCCTCGCCTGGGCGGTGAGGCTCGCCCTCATCAGATCCGACAAGGGCGAGCATTGCCAGCCTAGTGTGAGGCCACCCTCATGGTAGAGCCTCGCTAGCCGTCGTCTCTGGTCGGTCGCCGAGGTCTGGCGACTAACTGGAGGAAGGAGGAGGAGAAAAAAAGAGAAAAGGGAAAAGAAAAAAAATTCAAAAATATTAAAATAATATTAAAAGTTGTCTATGTTAGCGCCGATTGTGTCATGTCAGTCGGTCGGTGCTTAGTTAGCAAAATCCGACCAAAATTAGCTAAAATGACTAAATCAGCATCAAGTAAAAATGTTTAGGACTAAATTGGCACCAAAAAAAGGTATATGACTAAATTGATAATTACAAAATGTTTAGAATTTTTTTAACATTTTTCTCGTCGGTTTGGTTTGAAAAGTTCGCCATAGAAAACCTTTCAAAATGTGGATCCATGTGGAAATTGACAAAGCATGTGAACGGCCCCTCATTGACTTTTAAATAGGAAATGAGAATTTGACCACAAAATCAAAAGTACATAACCCGGAGACAATCGCGGCTAGCAATGTAAAATAACACTAAATTGTAAAGATAACAGGAACATAAAATTGACCAATTTGTGTTCATTGATTGATTGGCGATGTCTATTTACAACAAAAGCTAACACATTTTCCGTGACTCTTAAAATTCAAAAACATGCATTTACTAAGCAAACTTACTACTTCAACAGCTATTTCCACTCTTTCGTGCCCAACATCGACACTTACTTCTACAACTTATGGCTCCACTTCTCGATAGTAACAACGGCCTACGTTTTTCGACCTTCATAGTTAGTGGCCTCCGTGATCTATAGATCCACCACAACACGATTATGTCGGTCTTACTTCTCCATAACCATATCAATTTACCCAAGCGAATTGCATTAGAAATTATCAGACCAATTACTTAGGCAGTTACCTGGCAATTAGCTTATCATGATTCGTGTCAATCGTGGTCCTCTTGTTAATCAAATCGAGCTTCACTCACCAACACTCATGTCTTAGGACTTAATAATCGCTCGTTTTTTTGCTGTCGACAATTACTTAGTCATCTTATCGACTGTCTATATTTATCAACTAAGAGCCCATGACGCTCGCCCAAATTCCGCCATATATTGCTCGGTCTCTCTTAGTCTGAGTCATGGGTCGGGAACTAGGGCAATTCTTTTTTTTTTTTTTTATAATGTTAACAGAGTCGGAAGCCGATTGTCCCGGCGAAGACCCAACAAGGACGCCATGATAAAGCTGTCGTCACAGGATTGTATTGGAAGTCTTACCAAAATCAATTTCGTTTCCGGTGAAGAGCCAAGCAGGGAGACGACAAGTCGTCCAAGGTGGGGAAATTTGTTGTAGCAGTTGAGAGAGTGCGTGGTCGTGTAATAATGACATCGACGTGGGTGGTGGGGGGTGCTGCTGTCCGCGTTTGACGCCTTCTCCTTCAATATTTATTCTCCTCCTACGTACGCAAAGAGGAACGCACGAATCGTGAAGAGATCGAGCGATAACGACCAAGGCAAGGCAAGTTTGCGTGAGGTGTCCCCTTTCCTTTTTGCCTGCGTTCATGCCGTCAACCCCGTCCCTCTCACGCAAACCCTAGGATAAAGATTATAGGGAGGGAAATGAGTAGAGCTCGAGCTTGAGTCGATTTGTATGTTTCGTGGCAATGATGATCAGGGCTAACATGATAGGACAGCATGCATAGTTTCTGAAGATTATATGGCGATGGGGTTCATAATTACATTCTAGGGTTTGGTGTGATCGAGACTTAATCGTGCACAGTGAGATAGCTAGGGCGTTTTGTCCCTTAGGAGGCTGCGGTCGAGCTAGATTAAGCTTCAACAGTTTGTTGCTAAGCGATGCCAAAATTGAAGAATGACTCGATTCTAAACTCAAAATTCTTGACCTAGTACAATCTCATATATATTTAAGCTTGAGCTCAAACTCCACATAGTTATTGAAGAGTGCACCTCAATGTAATAGTTGACCTTGAGGCCTAATTAGAAATGTGCGAGTAAACTGAAAAGATGATAATATCATACTTCTTTTTATTCGAGACAATGCACATAGTATTGATTCAGTATACTCGATGAGGCTTTGCAAGTTGCTTGAGTGAAGTAGAAGGAATCTCGAGCTAGTCTTGATTTGGCATTTGATCTGTGTGAACTTGACTTGATTATCTAGTTACGCCAATTGAACTACTGCAATTAGCTAGGCTTGTTGTGACTTGAGCCCCATCCCATTTGGTATTACCAAATAAAAGCTCAAGTCATCTTGCTACCCATACCACTCCAACTTTGACAACTTGAAAGTCCAACTGAGCAATGCGCAAGTTGAGCTTGGAAATAGCTTGTGAGAATCCTAAAATCAACGGTAGCCATAGTGGCAAAGGTTACCTTATACGCAACTCACCTATATGAATTTATTGTGAGCTCTGAGTTAATTTCTTATAAGAATCAATATGTAAAATTGGCTTTCCAAGTTTTCATATGACCAACAACATTTGATCTTTTAGGATGAAATCTACAAAATAATGTACTCATAGTCACATTTAAACAGCAAAGATTAATATGGGCAGACAAAAAAAATTATTCAGTTATCAACCGGACAAGACAATTTTGCTTTAGCCCATCATCCTTGACTAATCGATGAAACCTAGTCCGAGGTCTGGCAAAACCAAAGTGCCCTCCTTCCTTGAGAAACCAAATCACGATACTAGAATGTTACGGTCGAGTGGTCAAAACTATAATCATTTGGACTCTTGTGTAAATATAATGTCCCGACAAAATTTGAGTTCAAACGGTGGTCAAAATGATATGACTAGAATAATTTAGAAGAGAGAGAACAAATCAGATTCCAGCGCTCCAATCCGTACCCATTCCAACTTCTCAGGCATTCATTGATTGCCATGCCTTTTTACCTAAAATTACAAGAATGTCTTTGTTTAGAGAGTCCCAATACCTTTTCATCTTAGGCAGATACAAGAATAGTAAAAAGTGCTGCCTCTGCCTAAAAAAAATAATGATTTTCATATCGTTGAGACTCTAAGTTAGCGATGTGAGTGTAGTGTTTTGGCTCATTGTATGAATCACGGAGGATTGAACTGATTGATGAGGCACGTGGGAGTGGGAAGGTGAGGGAGTGGGTTATGCAGACAGATCCAAAATCATGCAAACCACATTCCGAATCATGATGCAAGAGAACCCCATTTTGAAAGTGCCAATTCGTATCATCACATCGTGCTCTCTCTTGCGAACGAGGAGTGAAGAAACAGTCATTCAAGACAGTGACATGGCATGCCCATGATGTGCTTTTGCAATGATCGAAATAGCAAAAAAGGAGCCAATCGCAGATCCAATTCGGTCCTGGAAAATTCAACTGCTTGACCGAATGATGGCCATTGATGAGTCCAACACACTAGCCCATGGACAAACGGGATGGATTGATTGATTGATTGATTGATGGGGAGGGGCCTCCACTAAGTTTCCTCAAAAGAAGAGCTGGAGGAGGAGTGGGGGTCCCAATCTCACCATCATGCGGTGCTAAAGCCAGACAATGGATTGTTCCAACACTTGTCAAGGGAAAAAGCCTTTAAGATAGCCGGATGCAAAGATCGAAAAGAATGAGATGGAGGAAAATAAAAATATTTATCTTTCTTCATGAGATTATTCGAAGGACAAGGAAGGTGAAAGTGCTGGAAGATGAGGAGGCTCCCCGTTTGGAGGAACCTCATGATTGATTGTTGGACAATGTGGAAAGAGTCCATTTGCTAATGTTGTGACTTACTAAACTGTTGTTGGGGGTACTTTCTTGTCCCTGTGTTTCACTATGCATGACTTAAGCATGTCTTTGATTTTCCACGCAATGGAGAAGTTAATTGAGGAGAAAAAGGGGAAAAAGAAGAAGTTGGTTATGGTCTTGAGTATGGTAATTGTCTCTAAGTGAAGATAAATTATCTTATTGTATCAAAAAGTGTAAAATTAACCTAATCATCTATATGAAAAGATCATAAAATTACATTATTGTTGGAAAGTGACTATTAATTGCTCACATTTTCACTTTAAAGTTTTTCATGTACTCTATATCTTGAGCCATTATGGATTTTTAAAAGTGGAAGGAATTGTTGCACCCCAATGACAATTAGGTATATTCAACAAGAAAAATTTGTAATCTTTGGTACATTATTTTTTGTGTTATATTTACTCAATACTTAAAAATGAAAAAATCACCTGTTAAGTATGTCAAGTATATACTTCGAAAGATGCTCATTAACAAAATTGTTGTTCCTCATTACAAACGGATTATAAGTTGTTTACTTATAGTTCGCTTTTAAAAAAAAAATAGTAGAAGCAAGAAGAGGACTATAATTTCTCATCTTGGAATAAGCAATTGAAATGAAGAGAGAGATGTGGAATTGTTTAAAACACTATTGAAATTAGGGGTCAACATTTCTAGTTCAACTTTGGAATAGGACGGAACCTGCCTAGCTAGTGATTCCCAGGTTTGCATCATTGATTTTACATGGGAACTAGTACAACCCGACTGGTTCAGTCCCCAGTTCGAAGGCTAGAATTATTAGTTCCATCTAGGAACTGATTTAACCAATCCGATTTCCAATTTGAATCGATTTTGAACCCTCTTTGAAAAAAAAATGTTGTTGCACTCATCGAGAATCGAACCATAATCTTCAAGATGAAGGAATAGGAACATAACCACTTGCCAACAATTATGTTTATACTGAAATTGTGCAACTTTTATGAACTAGCTGTTCTAGAACCGATTGGTTCAAGTCCTAATTCCAATTTTTTGGAATTGGGGGTAATAAGGTTGATAAATACCGGCCTAAAATTGGAAATTAATCCATAATGAAACCGATTACCTCTAATTGAAATATCTCGTATAACGTGATTGAGTGTGAAAGTACAGCGAATCATCTGACAAAAGTGAGCCAGCTTTGAGTATTAATTTGAGTCATCCTTAAAGGTGGTCTAGTTTCGAAAGAAACTAATAACTAACCCTAATTTTGGCGCTGAGAATGGTGATGTAATCTTTTCTGGAAAAAGATATCCTATATTGGCGTGATGTCCGGATTTAAAAACTAAAGTGGTTTAGTGGGTATCTCGAGACTTTTAATTAAGATGGACCAATCCTATTATTTTATGGAAGATTAGACAAGGATCTCAATGTGGCAGATCAAAGATATGCTTTTAATTACTTGGAAATCACAGCAACAACAACCCACTCCATTCATTCCATCTATATAAATATATATATTTCTTCAACCAATGAGCTCGTTTCATGCAATATTCCTTTGTGTCCCTCCACAAAGGAGTCAAAGCTTTTCTAAGGAAAGAATTATGGGGAAGTGAGCCTCGTCTATCTTCTTTTTTTTTTTTCCTTGGTGTGCAGAAATTTAAATGTTTTCAATCTCTATATTTTATTATACTTAGCAATATATATATTAAGCTTTTACTATCATTACCTAGCTGTGAAAATTCAATTTGGTTTTAAGCTTTTCTTCTGTGAAATTTATTTTGAATCTTGATTCTTTTTCTCTCTTTACTCAATTTTCCTCTACTCTTAAAATCTTCACAAATTTTCCTTTCTAATGTATACCTTTGTCATCTCACTTTCAACAAACTCTTGATGATCACATTAAGTGTTGAACTCATCGTTGCATATATTTTCTTTCGTTCTGAGCATATTCAAATTGGTTGAAAAAATGATACTTCACTCTCTTACTTTGCCAAATATACATACAAGAAGGTTTGATAGTATAAATTTTATATTAAGTATGGAAACCTAAGTCGTGAATTTCTTTTTTTTTCTTTTTATTGTCCTTTCGTTTTGGGCCTGTGTAAATTTTTGAATAAGCGTTTATATCATTCCATTTTTTTTTGCATAATAATGGAAAAATACCGGAAATGTATGTAGTTCCTAATTTGTTTGACAAGCCAACAAGCATATGTGTTGCAATCTGATACTAACTTTGTCACACCCTAAATTTATATTCAGAATTTAGGGAATGACTGTCCATCCTTTATAAAAAAAAGACAAAACCTCTAACCAAAATAAACCATTTTAGACTATATATAGCTTAACAAAAATTTTCGTTGAATGAAAATTGTACCAATATCTAATGTAACATGCATATTCCAAAACTAGAAATTGATAGATCCCAGTTTAATAAATTTTGTTCAAACGGAATTTAAGTCCCATCTCATCACCCGAAATCGCTCTCCACATGCAACTTTTCTTGTGTTCATAACCTAAATGGTAACTAAAAGAGGGTGTGCAAATCAGAGATCAGTAAGCGACGGCCACCACTTCTATGTATTCAAGTAATGAACAATGCAGCTTTAGAAACGAATATGTATTCACATGTATCAAGACAATAACATTAATCACTTTTCCCAATTAGCAAGCATAATGCATATATTCTCATGAGCTACAAATCATAAATTATTCACCACATCGTAATCATATAGTATAGCAAGCCTATATGTACCAAATTCAAAATGGTCATGTCACAAAAGCCCTACGATCACACTTCAGTAGGTAACAAGATTCCAAAATTATAATGGCTATGGTAAAGTTTCGAACATGACACAAGCTACTATTTAGTGTCTAAAATCATGTCGGCCATGATGAAGCTCCGAAACAAGACTGATCCTTGTACATATTTATCCCTTTCCTATGCCTAATCACTTAAAAATTCAATATCCAAATCCTAGCTCAGCCATCGCCACTCCAATGCTTACCACTGCCCCTATCAACTCCACAATCTCGATGGAAAGACTCGGATTTGTGGGTAATTGAGATTAGGGTTTGAAAGAAATCTGAAGCATTCCGGTTTTCTAAGAAGGCAATTAGGCTTTGAATTCCTCCCAAAGTTGCAAATCTGTACATTCTAACACAAAAAGTTTTAAATGATGACATTATAATAGTATAAAATGGTTTCTTATGCTCTATGACATTGATTCTTCGTACTCCAACCTAGCAGAGAAAGAAAAACAGCAGTGGAGCAAAACAGAAGACCTGGAAAAAAAGAAATAAAAAGAACTTTCAACTTGACTGAGAAAAAGCAAGCGAGATGAGCACATCGTAACTGATGAACAGGTCAAAATCGGTTTTTAAGGATTTTTTGGAATCGTCAGTTTCTCACATGCAAAAAAGCGGATTTGTCCATCCTCTTTTTCTCTGTTCGTGTCCATCTTACTTTTACAAAGATATATCAGCAGTCACCTCCACTAACCACGCACAGATCCTTCACTCTTGACCCGTTTTTGTTCCTTTCTCCAAGCTCCTGGCGAGTTCTTTAAACTAATAGATGGTGCTCAACCGAGAATAATCAAAACAGACTCAAATTCTGCTAGTACAAATTAAAAAACCAAGCCATAAATAGCCAAAGAACAAATTCTCTCCATAGTGAACATAAATCATATTCCCCCCGACTTACTTACACGAATCCATATACCAATGCCATGAAAAGAAAACCCTCCAAGACCATAATAATATTTCATACAATTCCTCATTTGTATCCCACAAAACTAAACTCAGCACCACCAGTGTATTGTATGGGAAAAATTTGACAAAGAATCTTATAACCTAAAAAGTCGCCGTCGTCATCAAGAAGCTAATTCCAAACTTTCAATTTTGAAACACAGAAGCAACTGATCATGTGAAGAAAGAGCTCATGGAGGAGGGCCAAATCCTGGAAGATGGGGCAAGTGGTGATGATCGGATGGGCGGTTAACATTCAGACCGATTCTGTTACTCTCGCCGCCACCGTGACCGCTAATACCAGCGCTCGTGCTTCCACTCCACAAGTTACCATGCTGATGATGTACATGTGAAATACTAGGGCTATTATTGTTACTGCTACTACTACCGGTATTAGCATTACTGCCCATGCCGAAGCCGTGACTCCAATCGCTTTGAAGAAACTGTGCTTGTTGATGAATCTGCTGGTGGTGGTGAGAGCTACTTAAGGAAGCCAAACCTCCAAATCCTTGGAAAAAGCCCAAATTGTTGCTGCTGTTGTTGTTACTTGTTGTAGCACCCCCAATGTTGAAGGGCTGGCTCTGGTTGATAGACTGAACTGCAGCCAAAGAGGACAAGAACCCACCTCCCGGATAGAACGAGTAACCCAGAGACCCCTCCCCGGCCGCCGCGGCCGGCGGCGGGGCCAGGTTCCGTCCGGCAACGTCCCTGAGGCTTGGAGGCAGGACCTGCAGGGATGAGTGCGGGGTGAGGCTGTCGCCGGAGGAGGCGGAGGCGGATGTGGAGGAAGAGGAGGAGGACTTGGAGCGCTTGGCCTTCCGGCAGCCGCCGCCGACGGGGACGTTCCGTAGGGTTCCGCCGTGGGTCCAGTAGCGGCGGCAGGTCTTGCAGAAGTAGCGGGGCTGGGAGAGGCTGTAGTTGTTGTAGTAGCAGAATTTGGTGTTCATGGAGTCGCAGCGAGGGCACTTCTGGGGCTGGTGGTGCGGCGGCGGCGGCTGTTGCTGTCCGTCCGGTTGGGCCAGCCTCGATGTCGGCCTCCGGTCAAGCGGCGGTGGCTTGCTCTCTTCCTCCATGCTTTTCTCGTGATCCTCTCTCTCCCTCTCTCTCTTCGATTTCTTGTTCAGGGTTGGTCTTCTGGGGTCTCCCTTTATAGCTGGAGATGAAGATGACGATCAACGTGTCAGCGGATGAAGAATTTCGCACAAAATGTCTTGCTTTTCTTCTTTAACCTTCTTGAGAGAATCTGGGTAATTCAATACACAGAGTCACTCAAGCAAAAGTTCCAGATCGCACCCAACAAAACCATAACCCATAAATCTCCAAAATCTGATCGCTCAATTAAGAAGAGAGAGAGGGAGAGGGAGAGGGAGAGAGTCACCTGGTTTTAAGGAAGAAGGTGTCTGACGTGGCCAAAGTTTCTCGCGAGGTATGTGTCTTAAAAATCAGCGAGAAGCGAGTGAATAAAAGAGTGGTTTTCAGGAGAAGAGCTCTCTCTCTCTCTCTCTCTCGACAAAAGAACGAGTGTATGAATGAACAAGCTATAAAAAAAAACCCTAAACACCTGAGCAAAGCTAAAGACTGAGTCAAGAACAAGCGTCAAAAAGAAAGAATCCAACCGAAAATTCAACCGCTATCTCAAGGCGCACATAGAGAGAGAGAGAGAGAGAGAGAGAGAGAGGAGGAAGAAGAGGAGGAGGAGAAGAAGAAGAAGGAGAAGAAGAAGAAACAAATAGAGGAGATGCCGTTGATCAGTTGGGACGAGGTACGTGTTGCAGGCGACTTGTATAGAAGATATGGACCGGGCTAAGGTGCAGGGATTGAGAAATCTCGGTGGACGAGAGGGGCTGAGGCCAAGGCGGCGTCAGGGCGGCGCGTGCGGGTGGTCTTTAACCGAGGCTGCCGGTGGAGGAGGAAGGTGGTGGCTTTGTCAGTACTCCGACCCAAGCGACCCTTCTCTTCCCTCTCTCTCTCTCTCTCATTCCACTTTCATGTCTCCTTCCTCCAACAGTGAATAGTGATGAATGTCTGCGTGCCTATCTCCTTTCCTCCTCTACAGTATCTACTGACTCCTAAGTCTTCCATACTCCATAAAACTATTGATTTTTCAGTTCGTCCTGACATCATTCGGTGCCACTTGGGGAGGTCAAGTTTCACTGTTGTTCTCGATAACCCATGGCGCCCCCCCGATCCCTCGAAATGACGGTCGTGTCCTGGAGCTCGTGCTTGGCTTTTGATTGCCCTAGGATACCTACAGAGTTGCCGTGCGGTATGTATTACCGGTTTTCTAAAGTTTCTATCCGAGGTTGGTTTCCTCTTCTAAAAGGTGGCGAGTAGGAGTACTTTTAGGAATGTTTTTTAAAGAGGTGATGTGATGAGCATCATTTGTAAGGTTAGATAAGAAAGATGACGGGTCCATCCAAAATTCCTCCACATTAAGAGATGACACGATCAAATAGTTGAAATGACCCTTAGAGAGCTATATACATTGAAATGCACGACAAATGTTAAATGAACTAATTGCAAAAGTACTTAAATAGTATGAGACATAAGCTTGTCAATGTCGTCTTACACACTTAGGACATTTCTCTTGATTTGAATTTTGCCTTACTAAATTTATCCCAAATCATTTCTCTAAATGATTACGTTCGCTTTTATTGGATCCTCAACTTTCCCTAAATGATTACTAAATTTATACAAAATCCTTCTCTTAAATGATTACGTTCACTTCTATTGAATTCTCATCTTTCTCTAAATGATTACGCTTGTTCACTTCTATTGAATTCTCATCTTTCTCTAAATGATTACGCTTGCTTTTATTGGATCCTCATCTGAGGACTTCACATGTTTTCAAATCATAAAATCTATCGAATTGAATCATCTTTCAATTTCAATTCGTGGCGAACCAATCTCATTTATGTCAACCTAAAGCTCTCAAATGATCGAGTCAAAATGTGATCAGCTGTATGCTTAATTCACAAGCTCCTCTTTCCTCTCACGATGTGGTTGGGGCATCAGTAACTACATGATAGGCAAACCGAATGCGACAAAAAAAGGACGAAAGGTGGTACGAGAGTGCTTTGACCGGTTGACCCCACCTAGAGCAGAATGGCGCTATCGTCTTTTCACGAGGTGCTAGGCTTTGGGGTGAGGAGTTGTTGCAACTCCCCGCAAATTCAAACGTCACCCCTCATTCCCGACCAAGAATTCTGATAAATTCCCATTAGACAGTTTCCTTAGTGTCCTGTTACCTAAAAGAACGTGGATTAGAGCCAGAACTGATATGCAAGACTTCTGCCATAGCGGATAAGAGTCTTGAACTTAATATGCGATTCAACGTTCGAACTCGGCACTCGAAGGTCGGATCGAAACAGCACCGAGCACTGAGGCAAGGGATCCAACCCCCTTCGCCTCCCCGACCCCGGTCGGATCCTAACTACTGGGCTGAGAGTACAAATTGATCCGATCCCGTCATTGGATTCTCCTCTTCCGGTGCTCGATTGAGGATCTCCGTTTGAAGTGGATTTAGACCATCAGGAGCATTCGTGGGGATGAGATTGCTCAACAAGCTCAATTGAGCCTCTTCGGGTACAAGCCCAACCCCTTCCAACCCAAGACCAGTATGGGCTCAAGTCACCCTCATCCTCATTTCTTGTAATTTCTAAGAAAATCAACAATTTATTTCTATGGGATAAGAAGAAAATGATGGAATTTAATACGTGCTCTTACTCCCTTCATGTTCATCGTGGTAAGGGCATCTATGCTAAATTTACAGATACCCAAATCAACTTATAAATGGAAAATTGCAAACTATTTGTCTCATTACATTAAATTATAGGCTATGATGGAAAATTGCTAATATACTGTTATTGCATTTTAAGTAAGCCGGTATTGTCGAAGTATCGAATTTCATTTTCTCCAAAACAGATAGTAATGACAAAAGCACACTCTTAAACATAATTTACCAAGTTGGAAAATGGATGATGGGTCGACACTTATTCACTCACCCCAAGAGGTTCATCTTATGTCTCTCCAAAAACAACAGAAGATCGAATTCATCATCTCATAATACAGGAGGATTAGGGTTACCACTTCCTTAATACTTCTTCTTATCATCGCTATCTCCGACCTTCCTCACTCTGATAACACCCTCGTCCACCTTCGTCCCTCTCTTGAAGTCGTCGTCCTCGTCGTCCGAGGAGGTCCCGACGACCGTGTCCTTGATCTTCTGGGTCGTCTCCCTCGCTTTACCCCACGCCCCCTGCGCTGTCTCTTTCGCCTTCTCCCCTATGTTCTGCACCACCTCCGCCGCCTTCGCGCCCCCTTGCTTCGCCTTCTCCATCACAGTCTCTGCCGCGCCTTCTGTCCTATCCTTCCCTTCCCTTGCCGTCTCCTTCACCTTCTCCTTCCCTTCCCTTGCCGTCTCCTTCACCTTCTCCTTCCCTTCCCTTGCCTTCTCTGCGGCCTTCTCTGCAGCGTCCTCTGTCTTCTCCTTGGTCTCGTGCGTGTACTCCTTGGCCTTCTCCTTGGCGCTCTGGGCCTTCTCCTTGGCGCTCTGAGCCGTCTCCCTTGCCTTCTCGGCGGCCATCTCCGCAGCGGACTTGGTCTTCTCCTTGGCGCTGTGCGCGGTCTCCTTGGCGCTCTCAGCCACCGACTCCGCGGTCCCCTTGGTCTTGTCCTTCATGGCTTGCGTCGACTCCTTGGCCTTCTCCTTCATCTGCTCAGCTTTCTCCTTTGCCTCTTTCATGGCTTTATCTGCCTCCTCAGGGAGGGGTTCATCGGTCTCGTTTATAGACTCCTTGGACCGGTACGCCATGTCGGCCCTGGAGTCTCTTGGCGGGTCTCGGTTCTTATCAACCTAATACCAATACGAAGGAAGAAAACAGAAAAAAATAAATAAATAACCAATGATAAATTCTTTTGCAAGTACCAAGAGAGTAACATACAATATCCACTTGATTACCTCATCGGAGTACTTGGAAGCATGAGAACTGAAGGAGATCCTGGAGAGCTTGCGAGAGGACCCGAGAGAGGCCGAGGATGGAGACTGAGGGAACGCTCTCGCGAGGTTGAAGATTGCAGTTCTGACTATGGACATCGCGGCCATTGCTAGGGTTTCGTTTCTTTTGCTCTCTCTCTCTCTCTCTCTCTCTCTCTCTCTCTCTCTCTCTGTTCTGTGCGTTTTTCTGCTCGATATTTGCTCTCTTGGCTGACACAGGAGTCATCGTCCATGGCCACATGCCAGGTTATATGGAGGAGGTTGACGCAGTGGCTTCGGTGTCGGATCGACACGTTGGCTGCTCTAAGGACAGGTGTAAGAAGGTGTTCTTCTCGGTGCAAGCATTTTCCTTTATAATATGTCTAATTTTTTCTTTATATTTGGAATTATCCAAGAGTAGAAATTAATACCATGTATGTGGAAAGGGGGGAGGGTTACCGATTCCGGCACCGGCTACGGTGGCCGGAGGAGGCGAAGAACAAAGTTGGCCTGGAGTACTCAGCGTTGACTCGACTATGCAGCTTGAGAGCCCTTCGATTATTTAATTTGTCGAACTCAAGGTTGTCGATGCTTAACTTGATGGGCTCACGAGCTTAATCCAGCTTTTTTTTTTTTTAATATGAGCAAAATTTGACAAAAAAGATATTAAAACAACAACATACCTAACATACAATAACGTGGGTAAATATTCGATTCAAGCTTTTCAAGATTGTGCTCCAAGGTTAATTCAGTCATAAAGAGACTGCAGTCCGATTAAGTCTTGAGTGTATGCCAAATTTCTTTTAGTGAATAACTTCAATATTAATGTCTAAACTGGTAAACACCTCAATCAAGATACAACAAGGAAAATAAGGCTTCCATCACCGAGTTTTTCTTTGAGGATCCCGTACTGAACTACATGTATCATTCCTATCACCATGCCCGATGCTTTATAAACAGAAGAAAATGGAAGAAACAAAATCTCAATTCGGGAAATTGCCTGAAAACGGAATAAAAATTTAATGTCGAAAGATGAATTGGTGCTTCTTTCCGCTACTCTTGCTGGTGAAAATGAGGGACACTACCGATGACATTGCTCGACAAGGTCTCGTTCTAGAACTCCGAGGATGACTGCAAATTGCTCGGCAATCTGCTCAATGATGTGTTAAAGAGAGAAGTTGGAGAAAAGTTCACGTGAAAAAAATTAAGAGGAATCGAATTCAGGTTACTCTAGAAAAAAACAAACGACTTAGTGTATTGATTTGTTTCGCCCTACACGATTGTGAGTTGTTGATGCAACTAGCACGAATTACCTAGAGAGAGTAAATAAGTGATTTTATAAAATCTTGACAAAATAATGCGGAATAAAACGAGTCAAGATCAAAATCTGAATAAAGATAAGATTCTGGAATAGGGTTCATAATTTGTTAAGCAGTAGAATAGATTTTAGAGGCAATGTGCAAATGGACTATGGGTACATTTGGTTCAGCTTTCTCAAGAGGCTTTCAGCCTTTAAAGCCTTTTGGGGAAATATTGGGGTGTTTGGCAAATCTGTCCAAGGGGCTTTCAATTAAATGCTGGCTTTAAAAAAAGTTGAAAGCTCAATGCTAATAAGCATCAGCTTTGAGTTTTCAGCATTTAGTCAAATGTTGAAACTACTTTTTTTTGCTCCAAAACTACTATCATAAATTTTTTAGTTTTTTGGTTTTACCTCTTATTGTTCCAATACTGCCCTTACCTTCACTAAAGTCGGCAAAGAGTTTAATATTTTTTTTAATAAAAGATAAAAATGAAATCCCAAAGCCTTTTACAAAAAACAGATTTGTCAAATACCCTTTATGTCAAAATAGTTTTGTAAAGAATTTTATACAAAACACAATTTGCATTTCCCCAAAACCCTTTAGGCCAAAGATATTTGTATTTTTCCAAGGTCCATTCCCAAAACTGAACCAAACACAACCTATAACAAAAGACAACAAGAGATTAGGGTATAACGAAATTGCACATAAGATTTATAGTGGTTCGGCTTAGGTCAAGCCTACGTCTACTCTCCCATGCTGACAGCCTACTGATTGGATTCCACTATAAAATCAACAATAGATTAAACTTTGAATACAAATATTTTGTGGAAGATCACACAATCATACTAAGTCATTCTTTTTGTATTTCTCTCACCATCACAAAAGTTTAAGCTCTCAAAAGAAAAGTGTATGATTGAAGTAAGCTTAGATTTTGGAATTTTAGATTCTACGCGTCATCTCTTGCAAGCTGCTCAGCACCTTGATCTTTTCATATACTTCTACACTTCCAAATTAGCCATTGGACAATCTTCAAAGGATCATCTTCCATTTTGATGGATGGACAGAACTGTATTTAGAAGATTTGGTTACCATTGAGTGACAGAAGGTGAATTTCACATGATTCTGATTACCCATACAATCAAAATCTTCATTTCCATAAGAAGAGCTTCTCCATTAAGTAAGAACTTATCTTCAGAATGATTTCTCAATCAATATGATTGAATCAATCTTTCGTATTGGTGTGAAATCCAAACCGGATTACTAGCCATTGTACAATATGTAATAAACTCGTTTTGGACCTCTTTCCTTCTAAATAAGTGCTAGGTTCAGAATTTGTTTTGTTCACATGTTGAACTCGTTACGTTCTAAGCATGTCAAAATGGGAACAAGAAATGTTCTTCTCCTTCATCTAAGTGTAGATTGACAACTTGAGAATAAGTATGAGTGGGTTCAAGTTCGGTCTAAATACTGTATGAGGCACTTCTATTTCTCAAACGTATACTTGAATCAATATTCTTCAAGACAATCAACATAGTTAATATAATTTATTGGATAATTTTGTCAACTTTAAAATCTATTAAGAGTTTTCTCCAACATTCATTTCCTCTCCATTGCAAATTTCAACACCTAATTTGTTAGGATATAGGCGTAAATTGTGTTAGAGAAGTCCTCCATTGGAGAATTGATGTGGTGCATATGAGTTAAGATATCCTAATTGGCTCATAAATCATTGGTTTAAGTTTTTAATTAAATGTGGGTCCAACTAGATATATCGACAGGCTCAAACTTGGGCTCCCTCTTAATGTATTTCCCTGGTTAAGGTATTGGACTCCTGATGTGTATTATCATTTGGTAAATATTTCAAGTAGGAATCTAGTGACTAACGTGGGTGTCTCACTCCAATGTCTATCAATGTTTGATGAATATCTCAAGGAAGAATTTGGTGACCAACACGAGTGTCCTACTCTCAATGTGTATAAGTGTTTGATGAATATTTCAAGGATGGTGACCAACGCAATTTCCATCTAAGACCAATGCAGGTGCTTCACTTCTAATGGACACCGGGACCTCTGGAGTGCCAAAAGTTGGCACAAAGGGATACTTAAGTGCCAAAAGTTACGAAAGTGACACTTAAGTGCCAAAATCAGAACAAAATGGATCACTTAAGTGACAATTCGGCCAAAATGCTGAAGTAACGATTTTCCGGCAAAGCAAATGTAAAACGACGTCGTTTTGGTGCTGACGTGGTAAAAAAATAATATAAAAATAATTAAATTAAATTAAAAATTAAATTTGTTTAAAACATTTAAAAATATTTTTTTAATATTAAAAAAATTAAAAAAAAATTAAAAAAATTAAAAAAAAGGGAGAGGTAGCTGAGGGCTGAGGAAGGGCCGGTGACGGAGGGAGGAGGGTAGGTTGGGTTTGCCGGGCCCTGGCCAGGGGTCGGCGACCCTGGTCGACCGGTGGCGAGGGCCCGCGAGCCCCCACTCGGCCGGGCTAAGGGTCGCGCTCGCTAGGGGTCGCCTTAGTAAGCGGCGGCCCTTGGCCCGACCGGGCGAGGGCCGTCGACCCTCGCCAGATCGGGCGAGGGTCGCGGGCCCTCGCCCGGCCGGCCAAGGGCCGCCCGGGCGAGGGTCGCGGGCCCTCGTCGCCGGTCGGTCGGGGTCGCCGGCCCCTAGCTAGGGCCCGACGACCCCGGTCAACCTTGCCTTCTCTGTCGTTAGCCCTTCTTGGTGGCGGCGATGGCGACGACTTAGCCGCCTCCTTCCCCCCCCCCTCCCCTTTTTAATTTTTTTAATATTAAAATTTTTTATTTTAAAATGTTTTAAATAAATTTAATTTAATTAATGTTTATATTATTTTTTTACCACGTTAGCACCAAAACGCGCTGTTTTTGCATTGTTTGACCACGTCGCATCAAAACGACGCCGTTTTGCACTTACTTAGCTCGAAATTGCGCACGTCAGCATTTTGGTCGGGATGGCACTTAAGTGATCTATTTCTCTCCAATTTTGGCATTTAAGTGTCACTTTCATAACTTTTGGCACTTAAGTGTCTCTTTGTGCCAATTTTTGACACTTGAAGCATACTTTTGCCCTTCCAATGTGTATCGGTGTTTGGTGAATATCTCAAGGACGAATCTGGTGACCAACGCGATTTCCAGGCAGGTAGGTGTCGTGACGTAACAACGCGGGTCCGACAACAAACTTCATGGTTCAATTCGGAAAAAGTGACCAAGGATGAAGTTGGGTGTTGAAGATTCAAGTTGAGATAAGTTAATGCATGATGCCCGAATTAAAGTGGAGCAAACTTAACACCAGAGCTCACTCTTGAGAAGGAGATTGTTAGATTACACATGTGGGTTGTCTTTGAGAAGTCTTACATCGAAGAATTGATATGGTGTGGATGAGTTAAAATATTCTAGTTGACTCATAACTCGTTATTTTAAGCTTTTGAGTAAAGGTGTGTTTAACTGGATATATTGACAGGCTCGAACTTGGGTTTCCTCTTAGTGATCTTCCTGAGTAAATGTATTGGAATTCTACTATGCACTTCCAACATAATTTGATCCCAATTCCTTGGTTGAGGAACACGACAAAAAAATTAGGGTTTGAAGAAGACACCCAATTCGTTAATTGGTGGCATATAACACACATAAACAACGTCGTTTGACACTAATATTGCTAGCTTCACTTTGCAAGTGAGCCACATCAGAATTTTCGACTACACAGCTATAGCATTGGAGTGATCGTGTTTTATAAAAAGTGGCACTCAAGTAATGAATAAAAAAAAAATTGATACTAAAGTGAGGGTTATACGAAAGTTATGACATATTGAATGTCCTTTTTTCCATTAAAAAAAAGTGTAGAGTTGGAGAGGTGACCAAGTAGTGGCAACCCATTGCCTATCACCTACCACGTTCAACGGCTCTAGCAAAGACTAAGGACCCTCTCCTATTGTTTGAGAGGACAACGCTCTCTAGAGGTGGATGAGGTTGGTCAAGGGTCAACCTTGTTGGAGTTGGTCATCATTACTCATTTTTTTTTGTTAATATCATGAAAAATCCCATGTTATCATATTCATGACAAATTTATTTCAAACTAATTTTTTAATTACAAAACACTCAATGAGTGCAACTATGACAATTTATTCAAAATAATATTTTTAACTATAAAAAAAAATCTCAAACTAGTTCATTTGTGATAAATTTACTTTCCATTAGTTTTTATTAAATTGAACTAATACCACAAAATCATGAACTGATACACTTGTAATAAGCGGAGAGTAAAATCTCAAACTAGTAAACTCGTCAACTATCATGTGCCATTTAATTTAGAAATTTAACTGTAAATTTAACAAAAACTAACAAAAGGTAAATTTATCACATGTCTATCAGTTTGAGATTTTTTTGTGGTCAAAAAATTATTTGGAGTATATTTATCAGAGGTGTACTAACTGGATTTTTTGTGCCATTAATCCTTTTTTTAGTTCAAAGCCATTTCTTCTTCTCTAATTTAATTATCTTGTTTTTTTTTTTGGCTATTTTTAGTGTGTTGGTCGATCATTATCTAGTTTGATTGATCCATTTTTGTCACTATTCACTGACGAAAGGTAAATATTACTTGGAAATAAAATGTTTTATTGCCATGAGTATTTTTACCACCCACAAAATAATTTACAATTATTAAGCCTTGTAATGAATATGTTTAGTGGTTCATTTTTTAATCTACTGGTTTAGCTTGGCATTTGCTCCCAATAAAAGCTTTTTAAACTTCCCCGTTTGTTTCACAAAAAATAAATAATTTAAAAAATAATTTTTAAAAAATGATTGCTTGTATCGCTCACAAAAATAAATTAATGAAAAATGATTTTAACAATCACAAAATTATTTAGATATAAATTGTTGTGAATAATAAAAACATATTTTATTGATTAATTATTTCAAGCTATATAAGTAATAATTTTTTGAAGAATATTTTTCAAATCATTTATTTTTTACTAAACAAATAGAGCCAATGGTTTATAGAAGCCTACTCTAGTTGATTGATATAGTAGTTAGCTTAGGAAAAATTGTCCAAAAAATTCTAAACCTACTATATAATGGTAATTCAATCATAAACTTTTTAATTTTGTCAATTCAATCTTAAAATTTTTGACAGCTTATCAATTCAATTATAAATCTTTCAATTGTGCCAATTTAGTCGTAATATTTTTAACTATTTGTCAAACTAGTCATATACCTTTTAACGAATTGATAATTTAGTCTTTTTTGGCTACTTTCGGTCGGCTATTAGTAATGTGGCATTCTAGTCAATACCAATTGTCTTACGTAACATGGCCAACTTTGATGTGGATAATTTTTAAATTTTTTAAAAATTTTCAATTTTTTTTTCTTTTCTTTTAATATTTTAACCAAAAAAACCAAAACACAAGGTTAGGGAGATCACTAGCCACCAGCTGAGAGGTGGTGACCTCTATTGGCCATTGAGCAAGGGTTGGCGACCCCATTGGCCATTAGGCGAGGCTTGGCAACCCTCGCTGGCGCCAATGCGAGGGCATTGCAGGCCCTCGGGAGCCACAATGAGGGTGTCATGACCCTCAATGTGGGGGCTTAGGCAAGAGTTGTGGCATCCTCACCTTGCCAAGTCTAATGAGGGCGTCACGGTCCTTGCTTGCCCTCACTGTGGTCAGAGAGGGCCGCGGCACCCTCGCTTGCCACCAGCAAGGGCTTCGTAGCATTCACTCAAAGCCTGATGATAATGGTTGGCAGCGAAGGCTTCTATGTTTTGTTTTCGGTAAAAAGGATGAAAAAAAAAAGAAAAAAAGTAATACAAAATTTGAAAATAATAAAAAATTAAAAATTATTCATATCAATGTCAACCCTACTTTATAGGACAGACAATATTGATTGAACCATCACGTCGGTGATATTCGGCCAAAATTAGTTGAAAGAACTAAGGCTCCGTTCATCTTGGGGAAAATGAGACGTTTTTCAGAAATTATTTTTCCGAAAATCATTTTTCAAGGATATAACCATATTGTCTAGTGTTCAGTAAGGAAACATATTTTCCTTTATGGACTCCTTTTCAATAATTTTTTTTTAATTTTTTTCTTTCTTCTTTTCTTCTTCTTCTTCCTTAGCCTTGGCCATCAATTGGTAATAAGCGAGCTCCAACCTCTCCATAGACTAGCGAGCTAGGCAACACTCGAGCCTAGCTTGAGGTTGCTAGAGGTTGGCAAGGCTCTAACGACCTCTAGCAATGCTTGAGTCTCATTGGCCAGTGGCGAGGCTCTCACCTAAGGTTGGTCGTTGGTCGTTGCCATGGTCAGCAATCGACCAAGCCAAGGAAGAAGAAATAAAAAAGAAAAGGAAAAAGTAAAAAAATAATTAAAAAACTCGATTTTTTATAAGAATAAAAAAAAAGAAAATATAAAAATAAAAGAAAATTGTATTTGAGAAATTAAGTGAGGTAAAAGAAGAAATGGAAAATGTTTTCCCTTATTTTAAAAGTGGAAAATATTTTCTCTTATTTTAGAAGACTTTTTTTTTCCATTATTGACCAATTCATTTTCCATAAAACGAACATAAAAAAAATATAAAAAGTTATTTCGTGTGAAACGAACGGAGTCTAAATTGACTATTCTTTCGAAGGTTTATGGCTAGTTTGGCAAATCATTATAATGTTTAGGGGGTAAGTATACTATCAATGCCAAAACTTGTGTACGGTGTTCACTTTGGTGCCAAAACTTTATTTTGGATCACTTAAGTGCCAAAACTTTTGAAAAACGATCATTTTAGTGTTAACGCCAATCTGATTGGCCGGAAATCTGACGTGACATTTTTTTATTAATTTTTGAAGCTGATGTGGCTCGCCGGAGAGTACAGTTAGCATTTAAAGAACAAAACGACGCCGTTTGTTGTCTCTCCCCCAATTCAAAACTCTAAATCCCCAAATTGAGAGAGAGAGAAGATAAGCCGCTCAAATCTTCCCTCCTCCTCTCCCTTCAACCGCCCACATCCCTCGCCTTCGCCTCCATCGGCGATGGGCCAGTCGCCGTCTTCGATGGCCCCCGCGCTCAGCCGCGGCGGGTCCGACCTCGACCCCGACGACGGCCACTCGGCGACCAAGTCGAAGGCCGTGATCGGCCGGTGCTCGAGGCGGCCGTCGACGAGTGCACTGCCCCCGATCTCTCCCTCTCCATCTCCGATCTCCCCGATGAGTGCCTGGCCTGCGTCTTCCAGTACCTAGGCTTCGACGACCGAGGCCGGTGCTCCCTTGTGTGCCACCGCTAGCTCACGATCGAAGGCCAGAGCCGCCAGAGGCTTGCCCTCCATGCCCACTCGGAGCTGCTAGATGCGGTCTCGGCGCTGTTCGCGCAGTTCGACTCGGTCACGAAGCTCACACTCAAGTGCGACCGCAAGTCATTGAGTATCGGCGACGACGTGCTTGTGCTGATCTTGCTCAAGTGTAGGAACCTCACGCGCTTCAAGTTGTGGGGCTGCCGTGCGCTCACGGACACGGGGATTGCGGTCTTCACGAGCAATTGCCGGGGGCTGAGGAAGCTCTCGTGTGGATCTTGTGCGTTTGGAGCCAAAGGCATGAACGCCGTGATTGATCACTACGCCTCTCTGGAAGAGTTATCTGTGAAGTGGCTCCAGAGTCCCACTGAAGGTGCTACGGTGGAGCCGATTGGGCCTGGTGTGGTTTCCACCTCCCTCAAAACAATTTGCTTGAAGGAGCTTTACAACGGACAGTGCTTCGGTCCGCTGATCATCGGCTCGAAGAATTTGAGGACGTTGAAGCTGGTGAAATGTTACAGAGATTGAGACACGGTGCTACTACGATGAAGGGCGAGTGACGGCGGTCGAGCAAGCTAGGTCGGCGTTGGGTGAGGATTGGACAAAAAAACCCTAATTTCAATCCCTAAATAAAAAGAAAAATTCCCAAATGAGTTGTGCGTCGTTGTTTTTGTGAGGCCATTCACTTAGGATGGCAAAACGACGCCATTTTTGTAAGGAGGACAGAAACGACGTTGTTTAAAAGTCATGTCGATTTAATATATATATATATATATATATATATATATATATATATATTCATTTTGATAGGAATTTCGCCGCGGACACTAAAGTGATTGTTTTTCATCCGATTTGACACTTAAGTAATCTAAAATAAACTTTTGGCACCAAAGTGAGCGCTGTATACAAGTTTGGCACTGATAGTATACTTACCCGAATGTTTAGGATCAAATTTTCACGATTGAAATGTTACGATTGAATTAACAAAATCAAAAGATCGAGGATTCTATTGGTCATAAATTTAACGCTTTTCGGACAATTTTCCCGCTGGCTCATCGCACACGTCAGCAGAAGCACGCCAGCGTGGCGTCCACGTCACCGGCACCCATTTTCCTCCTCATCTCCTTCCTCCCCTTTCGAGCCAGAGGGAAAATAGGATAAGCCTTCGCCCTCCTCCCTTCTCTTCAATCCCTCACTTCCCCCTTCACTCTCCAATGGCGACGACGTCGACCCTCGCCGCGACCCATCTCTCCTCCCTCTCCGCCCGCCACCACCACGACCACCGCAGCCCCCGCCTCCTCCTCTTCTTGAAACCCTCGAAGCCCTCCTCGGGTTCCCCCAGACTCCCTCTCCTCAGCTGCTCCCCCGCTTCCAGACCCGCCGCCGCCGTCGTAAGAGCCGGCGACATCGACACCTCCTTCTTCGACGCCGTCAACCCCGACGCCGACGTCGCCTTCGACCCGCCCGCCCCTCCCGAGGGCTTCGTCCCGCCGCCGTCCTTCGACGACGGGCCCCTCGAGGGAGAGGACGAGATCGCCGCCGCGTACGAGGAGCTCTACGGGCCCGCGTACAGCGGGGTCAGCGTGCTGGGCAACGACGTGTCCGTGATGGACTCCAAGGTGAAGAAGACGACCGGGTTCGGGAAGGTGAAGAGGGAGAAGGTGAAGGACGGATTCGAGGAGCGGGTGATCCAGGTGCGGAGGGTCACCAAGGTGGTGAAGGGAGGGAAGCAGCTGCACTTCCGGGCGATCGTGGTCGTCGGCGACAAGAAGGGCCAGGTCGGCGTCGGGGTGGGGAAGGCGAAGGAGGTCATCGGCGCCGTTCAGAAGTCCGCCGTCAACGCGCGGCGCAACATCATCACCGTGCCCATGACCAAGTACCTCACTTTTCCTCACAGGTAAATGGGGGATTGTTCTTTGCCCTTTCCTCTCTTTTTGTTTTTAATTATGCAGGTTTTTTTTGTGTGTTCTGTGGTAATGTAGCTTAGATGAGTATTGGATGATGTGTTTGTGGTGGCTGTGGGATGAATGTGGGTGATTGAATGAGTGTTGAGCTTGAGTTTGTGTTGTGGTAGAAATTTTGCTGTTCCAATAAATGTTGGGGATTTTGGATAATCGAAAGAGAAAAATGCGGGGTGAGATGATGTAGTTAGCAGGATGTTTTAGGGTGAATTCTGGAAGATCATCTGTTAAAATGCTCTTGCTTGATCGAATTGGACTTTTTGAAACTCCGCCTTAGACGTGTGAGTGGAGGCTAATATGGGTCGTCTTCTGGATCTAGCCAGTGCATCTGCAGACGTGTGAGTGGAGGCTAATAGGGGTCGTCTTCTGTATCTAGCCATTGCATCTGCTAATAAAGACTAGTGTATAGAAACTCAAAGATTCTAGTTCTGTGTAAGGAAATCTATTCTGATGTTGATTCTTGACGTGCTCTAAAGTTGTTTTTCACTGGAAAGCAGCTGGAGGCATCTTCCAACATGGCGCTGGTTTTGTGAGAATGTGTTATTCTAAATCTGTTCTTTTCTAGTTTGTCGATTCTCTGATAAATGTGAAGAAGTAGTGGTCGCTATGCTTTGGAGGTTACAGTTAGCCATCATGTAATAGTTAGCGTCAGTGATGTGGTTTGGATGCTCGTGTATTTCTATCCATTTTATGGTGCTTACGAAGACGTGACCATCAAGTATAATTGTTTATCAAGAATTTCCACGCAGACATATTCCTCTTTTCAAAGCTACCTGTTCTCTTCTCTGAAGTTAGATGCTTGTGTCATCTAACTTCTCTAGGTGGTTATCAAGTAGATATGACTTACTTTATGCTTGAGTTTGATATTGATTATGGGATCTTCCTGCTGTGGTATGTGCCATGACAAATGCTTTTGAAGGTGGATACTCTCAATGATCACAAGATATTGTGCATAGAGTGTCGGTGTAAACAGCTAGTCTCATTTGATGGCTTGTTGTTCAGAGGCTTCATTGGTTAAGCTGAGAATTGTATTATGTAGCTTCAGAAAATTAGTGAATGGTTTAGGTAGTGGATTCCAAAACCATGTCTTTTGTCAGAATAAAACTTTATATAGGCAAATAGAGTTTGTGGTGTTTTTGTTTTTACAGTTGAATTTACATTAGGCAGATTACAGTCTCTCTCAGATTGGCCGTAGATAATTCATATTCAAGTGCTAATGGTATTAGTCTCTAATAGACTAAACAATTGTATCTCTGCCTTGTCTACCTTCATATATTGAAGCTTTGATTCTCGAAAGCTGGTGGGCGATGGTTTGGCATTTTAGTTTTACGGGGAAAACATTAGGATGGGGTTTTCCAGGCAAGTGGTGTGAAGTTAACTGTTCAGCTTGATCAATGGTAGCCAGATTTCGAAACACACCCCTTCACCCCAAGAATTTTGCGTCCTTAAATTTTGGAATATCTGCCGACTTTCCTGCTGGAAGAATGTCGAGTTCCGTCTTTTAATTATTAAGAAAATGCTGTCCACCGGGCTTTCCTATCAGAAGTATGTTCAGTATTTACTAAGTAAAGGAGTCAAAGTGTGATACTGGTAAAATATTTGCTTTCAACTAATGCCTTTGATGGTAGTTCTTTTGTTATTATCAGTAGTTGAATTTCACCAGGTAGTGCACTGTCGGGTGCATATGTGGTGTGGGTAAAGCTAGACATGATTGTTTCTATAACAAGTTATGATTTATGCCAGGTCGGAGGGAGATTATGGGGCGGCAAAAGTGATGTTAAGACCTGCTTCTCCTGGTACCGGGGTTATTGCCGGAGGAGCTGTGAGGATAGTTCTAGAAATGGCCGGTGTTGAGAATGCTTTGGGGAAGCAGATCGGGAGCAAGAATGCCCTCAACAACGCGAGAGCGACCGTCGTCGCGGTGCAGAAGATGAGGCAGTTCCGTGACGTTGCCCTCGAGCGTGGAATTCCCATGGAAGAATTGTGGAAGTGATGGAGCCGGCGTGATGAATTTGTATGTAGCATGGATTCTTCTCCATTAGGCCTTCTCACTAGTCTTTTTTTATTTGGATTTTGTAAGAGATGATACTTTGTTCCTTTTGGGGGGGTTGCAATTCATTGTCATCTCTCTCATGGTCGGCCCTCTTTTAGTTAATAGCAACTTGGTTATGAATCAAAGTGTCCCAGAGGGTTTGCTACCTCGAGAAGGAAAGCAAAAGGGGGTGTCGCCTTTATCCTATTCCATCCCTACTAAACGTAAGTTATCTTAGGAAAAGTGAAAAATTGGTCTGGAAAGTGGAAGGAAAGACAGGTACCCAGTTGACGTGACATAAGAATAGCCAAGATTGGTTTGAGCATCTCCTTTTCTGTAGGAAGAGCATCTAGAGAGAGAGAGAGAGAGAGAGAGAGAGAGAGAGAGAGAGTGCTCTATATAATTGGTTAGGCTTCATGACCAAGTTGAGCTAGGAGTGATCATACGAAGGAAATGAATTGCTTGTTTCAGCTGCCATGCTGCGCCTGTTTTTGCTTCCTCAAGCCTAAAAAGAGCAAGCCCAACAAGGAGAAAGAGGCCAGTGCGAAGTAATGCAGCCGAAGAGGGACACCCCCACATCCAACCATGGATGAATCTCTCTCTCTCATGGGAATGGCAATAAATGGATTATGAGCTCCAGAGAAATTGGCAGTGTTCTTGTTTTTCTCCTTCTATGAAGTTCTGTACTTTTTCTATTTTCTGAAGCGAATGGTGCAATTATGAAAAGCTAATTTACACTCGGCTTTGCTAAAAGAGCAAATGGAGCTTTTGGGTTTGGTCTCTTTCTCTCTCTCTCCCTCTCGATTCCACAGTAAGGAATCAGAAAAATGGGCTGATGGGTTGTGCCTGCTTAAGAAGCTGAATGACCTCTCGTTGCTTCAATGCTCCTATGTCTCAAATTATAATTCTATCAAGCCCGCAGCAAAGAAGTCTCAGGCAGAAAAGTAGTTTTGTTGTTTAATCACACATTTCAAAATCACCCTTTAAGCTAAACTCTTGTATTTAATCTAAGGTAATATCTATTTTTCCCGCGGAAGATTTTTTTGTTTGATCTTTTAGTAAATTTTGTGGGAGGTGGGGGTACCCACGGCCTATTTCCCTAGAAATTCCCTAATTCAGTTTCGAATTTTTTTTTTGTCTGAAAAACCCTTTAACTTTAGGTTCACTTCAAACCCGTCCCCGAACATTTTGTTTTGTCTGGAAATAAATCTTTCAACTAATCCCAAATCTGTCCCGAGCTTTGTTTGTCTAACAAAAATCATCAACTTTAACTTTAGTGTCGAATTTGCTTTCATTAGCCCTCTGTCAAAAAATTGTCCTAATTGCCCTAATTTTCCATATTAAAAAATGGTTTAATTTTGCAAACAATTTTCTACATTACTTTGATGATGTGGATTTATTACGACATGGAAATGCCAAGTCAAACAACTAATCGCATTTTTAGGTGAAGGGTTAACGAGGGCAGATTTGAGACTAGATTGAAAGTTGTTAATATTATTTTAGACAAAAAAAAGAGTTCGGGGCAAATTTGAGATTTGACCTAAGATTGTGACTTTTTTTAGACAAAAAAAGTTTAGACAAATTTAGTATTTTTTCCAAAGTTGGGAGTTTTTCAGGGAATTAGGACAGATACCCGCGTAGGTAAGTGAGGTGGGAATGCGGCTGGAAAGTTTGCTCCGTATGGGAGCAGGGCAGGGCTTGGTACGTGCCAGGCACCATTGTCATCTCTAGTCGATCTCTAAACATCGATGTCCTTTGTCCATATATACCCTATCATCTCATCGTATATTACATAACACATTGAAGCCACCTCGTGCATATGCCGAATAACATGCATAGATGCATTCCTTGCTCCAGGTACACTACAGAGACAACCTTTCTAAGAAGTTTAATAACAATAATTGTTCCAAATCAAAGCCCGATCCAATCACATGGATTGAACTGTTAGAGGTGGAAGATGGCCTTGGAACAACGACAACAACAACATGAGATTTGCCAATTATAGCACGGTTTTCAGCCAAGTCCCAAACGGTTGAGGAAACCTCAAGAAAAACAAGGAGCAAGAAACGGTGGAACCCCCCAAAAATCACGTTGGATCACAGGATTAGGAAACCAACTGATTGTAACCCTCCGAAATCGAATTCTAAACTAGGCATCGCTCTCCCTTATCACCTCTCACCAATTCCCCCTTCAATACCCATCTCTTCCCTCCTCCATCAGGAAGGGTTAGAGACCCCAAAAGAAGATCCAGCGCTTTCCCTTTTGCAAAAGCCTTTTTAGCTGCCGAAATGGGACTCAAGTTTTGGGCCGTGTTCCTGCTCCTGTCCTTGGCCATGGTGGCCGAGTCGTCGCCCTACTCCTTCGGCTTCGTCGGGGCCGGCGACCTAAGCGTGTCGGTGGGCGACTCCATCAGCGCGTTCAACGAGATGATGCTGGACTCCGAGATCAACAGGCGACAGCTCGCGGGGCGCGGCCAGTACGTCAGCTATGGCGCCCTCAAGAAGAACAACGTCCCGTGCAGCCGGCGTGGCAACTCCTACTACAACTGCAACAAGATGAAGAAGGCCAACCCATACAAACGCGGCTGCAGTAACATCACGCGTTGCAAGAGGAGTACGGGCTAAAAAGCCGAACCGAACCAAGAGGGGGATTAATTTCACATGAAAGAGAGAAATGTGAAGGGTTTAATTGTTTGCTTTGCTTAATGACATTGATTTCCTCCGTAAGATTTGTTTAACACTGATGAATCTTTATTCATTTTTGTGATTTGTATGAAACTGGGCATGTGCTCGAAATGTGGTCGGTTTATCGTCGCTTTTGCATCGTTCACATCGAGTCAATCTTTGCATCATCCTAGAACGATTTGGCTAGGGAATGCTGCGGTCACTTTACCACAAACTGATAATGTAAAACATAACATTCCCATTTGCTTGCTGTGTTGAATTCTTCAACATCAGTTTTGAGATCAGAAATTTATGGAGCTGACAGATTTGACCGAGAGAGAAGACATCAAAGAACGACAAATACAACGTGCGATGAATGCGAAAGAACGCCTCCACCTATGCTTCTGTTTTGAGAGAGACATTCTCTTCTTTGATTTCTTAACGAAGTTTCTCAATTTGGTTATTTCTGTCATTTGGCACTTGAGAAATGAAAATGGGGATTGATAGCTACTCTCCACTAGCTAAATATAGTTAGATAACCATAGCGTAAAGAGTGAACATTTTATACAGTTACATCTTCCTAACGAGGGAATTATTTGTCGTTTGTAAGATCAATAGCCATTGCCGGTTCAATCTTACATAAATAATGCATTTAACGTGCATCGGAGCTCATATCTATACAAGGTTATCAATTGTCGATGAAAAATAAATTATTTTTGCAAATAAGATGATGCAAGTACAATTAAAATCACTATATATGATGATGTGTGATTTTTTTTTTCTTGTTTTAGGAGGGTAAAGGCACATGTGGTCCTTGAATATTTGCAAAATATTCAATTGAGTCTCTGAATCTTTTCTTGCAATTGGGTTCTTGACATACACATTTTCCTTTTATTGTTTAAGTTGGTTGTCCTATTAAATATGCAAACCGGAATGCCAACGTAAAATGCCACGTCGGCACCACTTCGGCAGTGACTAGACTAATTAAGGTAATGGCCACATCATCAAGGCACGACGACTCGTCCGGCAAGTACAGCCAGCAAGGTAATGGCCGCATTGTCAAGGCATCGCAACTCGCAAGGCTGCCCAAGAACCATAGTCGAGACAGATCCCATAAGGGGTCATGTTGTTTATCTATTAATTCTTTGTAACTGGCATAACGACGAGCCTGAACAAAAAGGTACATAGTTCAGAGATTCAATTGTAAAAAAATAATATAAACTTTGAGAGACCTGATTCGATAATTCACAATAATATTACAAGGACCTCAAATATTTATCTCTATTTTTCTAGAAAAACAAATTAGTTCCTATACTTCGAGTTGGATTCCCATCTTTAGTCAGTGGGAATCAAAGACGAGTGCCATCCTTCTGTTCTGATTGGCGCCGTAGCTTTCAGGGTTGTGTCTTTATGATGCAATTTGATAAATACATCTTTCGATTTCCACTTGCTAAGAGCTTTTTCAATCAAGCATAGGTTCAACACCCATTGCCATCACCTAAGGTACCATTGGTTTATTTATTTATCTATTATTTATTTAGATTCACTGAATGCCCGAGCACTCGTTATATAAACAAATAAAAAAAGTTTCGTTATCAAAAGATTTAACTTTATTGGTGATGTGTGCAATGACGCCTTCATTATTAAAGTTCTACAAAATGACACAAATAAATTTTAGCTTAATGTATAATGTATTTTCTGAATTTTTAATTCGATATAGTTCATGAGCTTTAGCCTAATATGCATTATTGTTCTTGAATTTTTAATTTGTTTAATTTGATTCCTGGACTTTTGGTCTCTAAATTATGTGAAGATATTCAATGTTATCTTTCCATCAGTTCAAGTTAAGAGAGAGAGGTTCTAGGTTCCATATAGATTCATCTATTCGTTAGAACATGTTTCTCATTTACATATTATGGAACTTGGAACCCATCTTATCACAGGTCCTAGGGTATATTCACGTTCCATTTGTATTTTTGATTGAACAATTGTGATGAATTGCTGCTTTTAATGACCACCACTTGCTGTTACAATCTACTGACTCTTATATATATTTAAACACACACAAAATATGAAATATTAACAAAGTAAAGTTTTAGTAATAAAATGGAAACTTGAATTAGTGGTTCAAGATTGTACACTCATCATCAAATGCCATGGAATATCATAGAATCGCGTGAAGACAAAAACCAAGAAAAACACAAAAACTTATTTCAGGTTTCAAGTTCCATCATATGTTTCCCAAATTTTGAAACTCGAAATTTACCCTGCATACTTTGAAACCATCGGATAGGTTTCATTGATCCGATTCTCAAGTCCCAGGTTTTATCCTAGAACCATGCTCATCCCTAATTCAAGTTATGGAATTTGCTAGTTTGGCTTCAAATCCTGTATATTTCATTAGCAAAAAAAAAAAAAAAAAAAAAAAAAATGGCGTTGCACATCAATTGTTCAGGTAAGATATTTAAGTCAAATCAAGATATAATTCACTTGAACTACACACATTAACATAGTGCAGGTTATTTCTATGAACGTTTTGGTTTATTTGTCTTTTGTGTGAGATCACGTCATCTCAAGTATTATGAATAGAAGAGCAAAATAATTACAAGAACCTGTAGGGATTCAACTATTCGAGCCTTCGTACCATAGTTGTTAATATGATAGAACTTTCTATCCATACACGACCCATCTTCTCATTTACTTATTAATGATCTTGTGAACGAATAACTTGTGCCCTTTAGCATCGGGCATTGCATGCTTGAGTTGGCTAGTGCACCGCCCATGGCTAAGGATATTACATGCCCGCACGGACCTTGAGCTGGGGCCACAGGTCCAGCTGACCGTGACCTCGAGGCACTCCTTAACCAGACCATCCATTTCTATCATAGTAGTTTCTGGGGGGAGGATCAAGACCCGTTGGATCAGGAGGGAAAGACACAACGAAAAAAAAAAAAAAAGATGGCGGGGACACAGAACACAGTCCACAAAAGTTGTCAAACCTCATTGATGACCCACCAACCATCCGTTGCTTCAGAGTCCACAAAGTCATACATTTCCACAGAGAAAACCAACGAGACAAGCAAAAACAAAAGACCACAAAGAGGAATGAGTGACATCCCACCACCATGTTCTCTCTCTCTCTCGTTCTTTTCCTTTGTTCTCATCATCACAAGCCCCACCTTCACTTTCTCATGTCTCCATTCAATATTTTCAGATGGGGTCTCCCTCTTTATGGAGTCAAAAAGGCAAGGTGTCCCAAGAGAAAATGGAGCTAAAAGATTTAAAGACGGATGAACCCCACTTTTGCATGATTACTTTTGCAACCAAATTCAAAGGCTAGACACATCAAAGGGTCTCCCCAACTCAGGAAAAAAACTGAAAATGAGTCACTTGCCTTTCCCTTTCCACCACTCCATTGCATGTGGGTCATCCAATAGGCAAAAGCTTCCTTTATTTTTTTCCTTTTTAATATCACCGGACTCGAAGATGGACCGCCGTGTATCGGACACGCTCGTCCAATAGCCTCGATGGTCCCCGGTCTAGCAGGTCCGAGTCGAGTATTTCTCCTTCGAAGGGGTCCCGTTTGAAAAGGGTCTTATGTGGCTAATTTTGGTATCGACCTAGTCCTCATATCACTACTAGGGCTACGGCCTTCTTTTTCCAAGAACCCCATTACTCGACACTGCCCGTGATTGCAGGCAAGTCAGCAATAAAATCATGATATAGGTGTGCATAACGGTCCAAGAAATGATAGTAGCTGCTTGTTTTATAGGCTTTATCATATTCAGTCGGAAGAGTTTAGGTAAGATTTTTGTTTACAAGATTGAACGCATGAGAAAGTCCCATCCCTGAAGAGGCCAGTTGCTTAGCAAACAAGTGGAGAATCACTGCAGAGAGTTCATCAAATCCAAACGCTGCCAACATTTGACACTACTCTCTGGCATGAGTCAATCGGACGTGGAAGTAGTGTCTCTCAATCGGGAGTACAAGACCGGCAAGTTGGTAGTATACCCCTTATGCCACGATGAGCGAAAAGAATATATATTTCTCTCGAGTATGGTTGATCATTTGCTCGGCATGTAATTTGAAGCAAAAAGCACGAATTACTTAAAATATTATCCCACTTCCAGAAAGATATTCAAAAATTATAAATTTTGAGAATTTCGACTTTTACTCGATAAGAGAAAGGTCGAAGATTGGAACTATGTAAAAAAAGCGTGAAAAAAAGAAGAAGGAAACTTAGGCAGAATTAGCAGCAGCAGTTTCTCTAGAAGGGTAAGTTACTTGTTACCGATGAATTCCACTATGCTCAACGCAATTTTCCAAAGGTACAAAAGTTTCAAAGGGTTTCTATTTACAGAGCCCCACCCAATTAGTTGAAATAGGGAAAAATCGCTTTCCTTAGACAAAAAAAGAAAAAGAAAAAACATTATCATCCAAAATGAAGCCGGCTTGTCCAATCACAGCCCACTTTTCAGCTTTTAATCTCTCTTTTGACTCTTTCGGCCCCCAAAAAAAAAAATCACCCACCTTTCAGCATTTCCGGACCCCTCGATTAGACCCTACATCCTAATTAATATTGAATTAACAGCAATTGGATAAAAAAAAAAGGGGTGGAAAAAAGAGGGAGAAAAAAAGCCTAAAATGAAATTTTGGAAATTCAAATTTTGGAAATTCTCAAAGGGAGGAAAACGCTTGCGACACAAGCAGCAATCACAAGAAGAATTTCCTCCCGTCCTCTACACCCCCATCCCATCCCCACCACTTAGAAAAAAGCCAACCGAAGGGTCAAGATTCCTTGCCCCTCCCGTCTACTCTTGCTTTGACAGCTAGCCCCCAAAAAAAGTTTCCCCCCATCAATCCCTTTATTTTACTCTAATTACCAGTCCCAATTATGGTCCCAAAAAAGTTAATTTCTTTTTACCCCCAATCTAATTATGTTCCAAAATGGTTTAATTTTTTCACCCCCTAATCTAATTATGTTCCAAAAAAGTAATTTTCTTTTCACCCCCCTCCGTAATAATCTCCTCCTCCCTCCCTCTTCTCCCCTGTTCAGTTCCCCACTAAGACTTCCTCCTTTCCTCGCAGTTACCACTCATCGAATGCGCAGTAAAAAAAAGTGCGGAAACCCGACTGGAATCTTGCAGCTCGCAGCGAATTATCGTTCACGCGGTCGAAATTGAGAAAACCCTTGTGAATTCTCTTGTCCTGGAAAAAGTTTTAAGTGTAAAAATCGTAGGATTCATCAGCTTCTTCCTAAGCATCAAGATTGCATTTTCAGTACCCAAAAGGAGCCATGGAAAAAGGAGGAGGGCAAGAAGGAAGGAAGGGAAGGGAAGGGAGAAATGGAGGAGATCAGACATATGCAGAGTTGAAGCAAGAATTCTTCTCAATTTCTCTTCCAAACAATCTGGTTACAAATTTCAGCATCCTCATCCTCTTCCTCACAGCTAATTTACCACCAAAAGCATATAACAATTCTTACACAAAATTTAAAAATCTTTTTTTTTTTTTAACCGACCCGGATTGTTTCTCACTTCGCACGAGCTCGTTTCAATGAGAAGAAGAACCTGAGACCCTCGGCGAGGAGACCGGGAACAGCGGCAGCAGCCGCGGCTCGGCCTCGCGGGGCGTCGTGGCCGGCGACGGGTGCAGGAAGAAACCCTTCTCCCGAATCGCTCGCTCCTCCGCCTCGGGATCCAGGCCGGGGCTCTCGGTCCTCTCGTCGGGGGCGCAATTCGCCGCCGCCGCCGCCGCCGACGATCGGTTGAACGGGTCGTGGATCAGCGGGGTCACCGGGCTGAGGACGAGGGACGGGAAGTCGAGAATGCTCGGGGAGAGGATCTCGGGCTTCCGCGGCGAGAACCCGGGGCCGGCCTGGCCCGAGAAGGGGACCAGCGGGTTGATCTTGAAGTTCTTGAGGGAGTTCCGGCGCTCGTAGAGCTTGAACCCGGATCCGGAGCCCGACTTCTTGGGCATCGACTTTATGGGGGGGATGTTGTGGATCTTGGATGCGGAGGGCGGCGACGGGTCGGGCTTGGAGGCGGCGGCGGCGGCGGCGGAGGCGGAGGCGGAGGAGGCGGTGGTGGGGGATCCGGTGAGCATCTGGACGACCTGCTTGAAGGAGGAGGTGTCGGCCTGGACGAAGGTGGTCGGGTAGGGGTTGGCGGGTTCGGATCGGGTCAGGGGCTTGGGCGAGGGCTGCGGCGGCGGGTGGTGGTGATGGTGGTGCTGCTGGTGCGGGTGGGGAGCTAGGCCGCTAGGGTTGGCGGGGGTTCTTGGGCTGTTGGTGTTGGAGCTGCTGCTGCTGGTGGTGGTGACGCTGTGGCTGGTCGGCGACGGGAGGAGCGACGGCGGGCTCGAGCTCTCCTGGTGGTTCGGCGACGACTCCATCTCCCGGGTCGGGTCGAGCTTCGACGAGCTCTTAAAAATCCAAACTTTAAGCAGGAAGAGAGAGAGATAGAGAGAGAGGAAGCACCAGAGGAGTTTGAAGTGGTGTAGAGAGAGATGAGGTGAGAGAGAGAGAGACAGGGATGAGGTGAGAGAAAGAGGGCCGGGGGGGGGGTTGGGGGAGAGAGAGAGAGAGAGAGTGAGAGATGGGTTTTGGGTGGTTTTTGTTTTGGTTTGGTGGTAAGAAAGTGTTGGTGGGGGAGACTTTTTCGTTTCTTGGTCTTCGCGCGGGGGGCGGCGGCGGCCGCGGCGGTTGCGCGCGACGCGCCGCCGGGGCGAGGTGGTGAGTTCCACTCGGGGGCCGACAGATGACGGCGACCTGACGGGTTCAACCTTTTGACCGAGCTTGGACTCGGGTCAAAAAGGAAAACAGATGCAACTTTGGACAAAGCCAGCCAATTGGGCCACGGACACTAATTTTAGAGCCCTAGTGATATTCCTATTCCACCCTCTCTATCTCTCTCTCTCTCTCTCTATCTCTCTGGGAAATTCAAAATCCACCTCATTCGTGCCATACTTGATTTTTCCTCTCGAGAGGAATTTTCCCATTTTTAGCTTTTTATCCAAATTTTGGCTTCGATACAATTTGATTATTCTTTAGTGCAAAGTGACTCAACCTTTTAAAGTTTATATAAATATGGGAAAATTCCAAATAAGAAACTGAAATATTCTCAGAACTTAAAGTGAAAATAAATCTCGTATTAGCTAACTTAGTTTATGATTTTTTTTTGAAATGTTGGTTTTTAATTTCACCATTTTAGAGGAAAATCATCGAGTGAGGTGTACTAATTTTGTTCGAAATTAATATCCTTTTTTTTCTTTTTTTGTTAGATAAAGGTGAGGAGCTAGCAATCTTCTTTGTGTGCCATTACAAGAGTTTTACGCTCATTTTGAAATATTCAAATTGAGTGACTACTCCACACTGCCCACAACTTGAATGTGTAGAGTTGGCGAGTCCTTCATCACAAACCCCACCAATGTACTAACAATTCATAATATCTCAAAACTAGGTAGCGTAATATGAGTCTTGTATAGAATCAGGTCACTGGAAATCGAGAGGCCACCATTAACTCAAGATTTTTCGATTTTCAATACACCCTTTTCGCGTTATCCTTTGGGGAGTTTGGTGGGACACGTTGTTAGCTTATGTAGCTTTTCCGGGCTTTGAATGGGGGGAGGGTCACTATTCAAAGCAAATGTTTAATAACACCTTTCTTTCACTGAGGTCACGAAAGCTGTCGCTTGACTTTTCCCACTTTCATTTTCGGAGAGGTAGATGGCCGCAGATGACGTTGGTGGTACGTTCGATCGGTTCCTTTGACTTTTGTATACCGCATCCAAGGATTTGACCATAATAATTTGACGGCCATTTCTAAGAGGTTGCTGAGCATCCAAGAATAAGACTTATTTGTGTAAAGTATGATAGAATGCAACAAGAAACGGCGCTCTGGAAATGACGAATCAGTCTCTTGAGAGATATTATAAAGATCTCTTAATTTATTTACGACCAAAATGAGCAATTCTGATTTTTGTTTTTTCGATGGAAATGATGGAATCATTGCTGATTTTATAATCCTTTCTGTAACGAATCTATGAGAGCTATGAAACGAAATATAAAACGGTTGGATATTATGTTTGAATATGCTCTCTGTGTAGTTCTTAAATAATAATCAAGGAATTACACTTGTAGTTTAAAAAATTGCTCAAGGAAGCTTAGCACAATTTTATAGAAAAAAGGAAAATTATTCCTTAACTAGGTCATTTTCTTTTTTGGTCAGATAGTCCTTAACTAGATTGCTCAGCAAACAATGAGCAAAAATTAAAAATTAAAAAATAATTTCCACATCCAACTTTGGTCCTTTCATTATTCTCTTCTAATTTCAAATTGATCCGATTTAGGATTAATTAACATAATTATATTCTTCGTTAACTATATGCTGAGTGAGATAATGTTGTAATCAATTAAATTTGGTTATTGAAAATGAAATCTACAACCGTGATACCCGAAGAAGAAGAAGAGGAAAGAGAAGTGGTAAATTCGACTTGAACGTAAGGGCACTTTGGGAATTTGATATTTTAACCACGCAATTCTTGATCCAGGCTTTCTTCTCAATTTGAGGGCGATGCCTTCTTGGCGGGGCCTACTCATTTGATTTATCCCCCAAATCTTCACTTTTATTCCTATAGGCCCTTCCAAACATGGGTATTTGAACTTCTCTCCCCCCTAGTTCTCTTTGGCTCCTCATTCTTTCCCCAAACTTTTTTGCCTTTCCAAACATAGGCTCAGAAAAATAGCGTAGAAGTGTTTCCAGATTAACCCCTATGTATTTCTAGGATTAGTCATCAACCCTATCAGGTGTTTTTATCCCGATGTTTGTCAATAAGTTACTTGATAGCAAAAATAATAAAAATAATAATATGGACAAGTTTCCCCCCTCGATGTGTGATGACTACATTGTGTAGGGACCTCGCTTCTTGATAGTGGGATTATCGTCCCACGTTAGGATTCTCCCTCTCATTGATGCCGGTTATAACGTGGCGCAATTTTGAGGTTTGCGCTCTTGTTAGGTGCGTTGATAGCGGCACCTTTCATTAGGTTATTTGGTCAAATCTTATATATGTGTGAAAAAAAATCTCAAAAAAGAAAGAGCTCAACTTGCTAAAGTGTCGATGAGTTGTACACCATCTTTCAAAGACTCTTATTTGGTCAAAACTTCACTTTTAGATTCTTCTGTTCTTACGACCGTCGTAATTTTAGTTTTTTGTTCAATATGAAACAACTCAAACCGGTTTAACACGTATAGATAGTAATATGCATATTCGTACATAATTTCTACATTTTTTAAGCCATAATTACTCTCTTAATTTTGGAGGCAAGATTTGACTTTATTTCTCCCAACTACAACCAAACAAGATAACATTTTAAAAGGAATCTTGAGTCCTTCAACGTTTGAGGAGGAAATATTCAACAAAATAAAAATAAAATCTACAATTCGTTTTGATCCAGCGCATCAATTGATTTAATCCCCCAAAGAGGAGAAAAAAAATGTTCAGACATATAAATATATGAGTCGTTCGTGACTTGACTTAAAGAAAGTCGTTGGTTGACTTGTTAAACTTTTTTTGCTAAGTGGTTTGTATATTTTAACGTGTTGAAGACTTTGCAGGGACATAGTGGAGTCGTTGGCCTTTTTCTTCACGAGTTATCTGGGAAGAAATCTATTGGACAAGTTGGAAGAAAATAGATGTAGAATGTGTTGAATCCGGTGCATCTAGAGGAAATATCAGCAATTTTATATTGATTTAAGCCGAAAAGAAAATAATGAAAAAGGGGCTAGAAACGCCCTAGTCATTTCTCTCACTTGACCTTACAAGCATGTTTAATGAAATAATCTTTATATGAAATAAGAAAAAAGGCAAATGAAGTGTGTCAAACTTAACGGCTTAGGAAAAGAAAAAAGGTTGTTGGCCTTTTTTCACTAGCTCAAGGGATCTATTATAAAAGTAGGGATTGACGCTAGATCGGCCCAATCCTGTCGGTTCTGGTTCGTATTTCAAAGGAATTTAATCGGTCCTTGGTTCTGAGACTCTTGAACTCTACACTATGTAGGTTGGTCCTTGGTTTTGGGAGTTTAGGGTTGATCCAACCCGGACTAACCCTATAGATATTATATATTATATATAATATAAATTAGATTTATTATATATTTAATATGTTATATATAATATTATTTTACCTATTCTAAAGTCTAAAGCCCTAACTTAACGTTAATGGCGTTAACGAGTTGTCCTCTTCCAGTATTCCGTTTTATCCTCTTATTTTTCTTTTTTAATCTTTGCCAAGCAAATCAGAAAGAACACAACCCTAATTCAAAATTTAGAAACCCTATTCGTGAGCAATGCTCAATGCTTGCCCAACTCTCGGCTTGGTGCTTGCCCCTCACCTTGCAACTTGCCGCTCGCCCCTCGCTAAGGTGGGATCGGCCTAACTGGACCATGCTTACCTCTAATTAATAAGATGTGAAGTTATATATTCATGGTTTATACTAAGTATTTTGAACTTCTTATGGTTTAATTATATTCCACTACTAAGTTTCAACTGGACTATAGCCCAGAATTATCTTCTCTTAAACTTCCCATCTCATCACATTTCCCCAGTAGAAAAAAATTCAAAGACAAATCAAAAGCAAGGGAATTATAGCATGCTCCAGCGATGGAAACACTTTATTTCCATGAGCAATCTTGATCGTTTTTATGTTTTGTTATTTTTAGTAATTGTGAAATTTCAATTGTTAATATATAACACTGGTTGATTAATGTTGCATTATTGATGTATATGTAATTTTAAATAGTAGGCTTGTCTTTTTAGGGAATAGAAAATGGAGAACAAAAAAATTATTGGTTGGTCTCGAGTTGACCTTAGAATCGGATCGGATCGATAGACTCAATAGGGTCGGTTCTTGATCCCAAAAATTGAGGATTAATATTGTGCGAATTGTTCTTTTGTTAGGTGTTAGACTGATCTAACTTAGACCATGCCCACCCCTATATAAAAGGATAAATCCTAATCTACTGCCTAATTAACTCTAAAGTACGTCCAATACAATACCAATATCCCAAAAAATTTTCATATGGCGTATGCTTGGAGTTTGGTGACACAAAAAAGAAAAAATTGGATATTAATATCGCAGTGGTCAAATCTTTTTGTGTCATCAAATTCCATTAATCATAATTTTTTTTTTTTTGGGTCGCTAGAATTCCTAAATTATATCTATTGTGATGTTAATGCCACAAATTTTTGCATACTCTAAATGTTTGAGGTATTGGCAACACAAAAAAAAAAAATTCGAGGTATTGATGACAAAGTGGATGAAGTTTTAAAGTATATTAAGATAGACGGATAGTATTTTAGCCATGACAGTACAAAATTAGAGATTTTGGCTGCATAAAAAAAAGGTTGCGGATTTTTTTTGTGTCAGAGCAAGGCATGACTTAAAAGATTTTTTGTGATGTTTCCCGTCAAAGTTACGAATGATTAAAAACACCGAGGACAAATATGCAAATCTTTAAAAGAAGAACTAGAGGGGTATTTTGGCATCCCCGAGCACAGCACTCCATCCACGCAAGTCGAGCGGTGTAGCTGCAAACAAAAGAAAGATAACCGGGGGAGCCGCACGGGCTAGGCGGCAGCGCGTGGGGAGGCGCAGTTAAGGGGGTGCAAACGGCCCGAATGTCGCGACGCGCCGCCGGGCCGGCGAGCTCGAAATCTCGGACAACTCTGGGGGCTGGACGAAGGCCCCACCGAACTGAAGCTAGAGAGAGAGAGAGAGAGAGAGAGAGAGGGAGTCAAAGAAACGTAAGCGCGTCGTCATTTGACTTGTGGCCATTGCCTTGCTCTGTCGTCTTCTCTCTCTCTCTCTTTATGTCCGTCCGTCCGTCGGTCTGTCTCTGTCTGTACTGTGCTGACCGCGGTTATATCGCATCCTCTCCACGCTTGAGCAGGAAGAGAAAGATGCCTCCTTCATTACCGATCGAATCCCCCGCACGAGAGAAAGAGAGAGGAGAAAATAGAGAAAGAGAATATAAAATGGAACTTTTATGATTTATTTATTATAATATTGCAGAGGGATTGGTTGGGTCTTTTAGCGGAACGAAAAGCAAAAAGCTGAGAAAGCCCCCACGCAGCCGGCCGACAAACCTCCCACGTTGGCGATGCAAAGGTGGTGTTTGGGATTTGACTCCTTACATCAATGTCGCCACCCGTTTTGATTGATGGCTACTAAGGGAATTAGTGCTGCAATTCCCATCCCTTCTCTTGGGTTGCCCATGATCCCTTCTTCTTGCCCTAGCGCCGTGGTGATCTGGCGCTTGGCTAATCCTTCCCAGGCGCTGCTGATCCGCCTGCTGCCACATGCCCTGATGATTATTGGAACGCGTAGATTGATGTCGCGACAGGTAGAAACATTCTCAGGAAGTTAGCCATCCTGATAGTGCTTCTACTTAAACACGCTTAATGTTATAGTTCCAAGAGTAAAATTTAACTAAGTGTTCAAATGTTAAATTTATACTCATGTCAAAAGATGTCTCTTGTAAGTTAATTTTAATATCTCACACACATCCCAAGAACACTATTCCCCTTTTGATGAGCAATTCAATTCATTCTCGCTCATGTCATCGTCTTAGAAACTTACAAGGAGTTAGAGGTGTCAAACGGATGGGTCGGGTCGGATTTGGGTCATGTCATTAATGGGTCGACCCAAATTGACCCATTAACCCATTTATGATCCATTTAAGCCTAATGTAAATTTTCCGATCCATACCCGACCCGACCCATACCCAACCCATATTAATAATATTTAACCAAATTTAGAAAAACTTATTCCTATGTTTTTTTAAAGATTATATTACTAAAATACTTCCAAGTTTATTTCTTATATATATATATATATATTATTTTTTAAAAAATGATATTGCTAAAATATTTTTATACAACATAAATTTAATGGATAATTTTCATAATTTTTAAAATAATTATTTTAAAAAATATAATTTTAATAATTTTAAAAATAATTTTTTAATTATTTTTATTTTTATTTTTAAATATAAATTTTCTTTTTCTTTTTACTTTTTTCTTCTTCTTTGGCTGGCCACAGGCGAGGCTCGAGCTTGAGCTCGCCGATGCCGGCGAGCTCGAGGCTCGCCAAATCGGCGAGGCTCGAGCCTCGCCGGATGTCGGCGAGGCCTCCGCCTCGCCAGATCCGGCAAGCTCGAGGCTCGCCGGTGTCGGCGAGCTCGAGCTCGCCCCCTCGTCGGATCGGGCGAGGCTCGAGCCTCGCCGGACGTCGGCGAGGGAGGCCTCTCCGGATCCGGCGAGCTTGAGGCTCGCCGGCGTCGGGTGAGCTCAAGCTCGCCCCTCGCTGGATCTAGCAAGGCTCGAACCTCCGCCGTCGAGGCTCGAGCCTCGCCGGCGTCGGCGAGGCCTCCGCCTCCGCTCGCGGATCCGGCGAGCTCGAGGCTCACACAGCCGGTCGCCATCCATTGTCATACGCGGCGACCGGAGGAAGAAGAAAGAAAAAAAAAAAAGAAAAAAAAAGGAAAGAAAAAAGAAAAAAAAGAAAATTAAAATAAAAAAATAGCTATAATTTTGGTTTTAAAAAAAAATATTTTTGTAAAGTTAAAGAGAGAAGAGAGAGGTTGTGAGGTTTTGGGTGAAAATAAATGGGTTCATTTTTAATGGGTTGGTAAATGGGTCTTAAATGGGTTAGAGAGCTGACCCATTTAAGACCCATATATCTCAGTCTTGATCCATTAAAACCCATTATGGGTGCTTTAAGCAAATGAGGCTTGACCCATTAACGACCCATATAAACATAAATGGGTTAATGACCCATTTTGACACCTCTACAAGGAGCTGCTTCTTTTGAAGATCCTTTGGCCTCAGTAAGCACTCCCTACCCTTATACAGATATTCTCGAGCAAGGTTTCCGTCTAAATCGAGCTTAATCCATATCCTTACAAGCACTCCCGCCCTTATCAGACTAGGTTGTTACTGATATTATGGAGTGTGGCTCCACCATAAGCCGAGTCTCTAAGCTAGAGAATTGCAGACTATTCTATGCTAAGTTTTGATCTTGTGACCTCATAAAAGAGGCAGCATGCATCTTCTCCGCTGAACTAACACGCTCGGTGGTTTGATCCATCAGCTCTATTCTGTTATATCAAATGTGGCACTTGTCTATCGACTTGCGATTGTGGAATTCTTTATATCGTAGAGCGCCTGTCTATTCAATGTCTAGTAGGAGAAAAATATCTGAAGAGTAGGAGGTAATGGTTTGACCAATAGAGAGGAGATTCAGATGCCTTCTCCCCCGACTAAGCACTGCCCTCGTCGGCACAAGCACATTGCTCCAAATCCGCCACTAAGACAACAAATGACCCGTTACATCAACCGTTATAAAATATCAAGGATTCAGCCTGTTGCCATCACGAAAATGTATGTTTTTTTCTTTCCCTTTTCGATGGAATGGAATGGTGGGATGTTGTTTACTTTTCTTGCAAATTGATGGTCATCCATAAATATTATATCTATATATTTATATAGTGAATTTACTGTTACATCATCTACGATCTTACTTTAATTTATGGAAAATTGAGCCAAACGTTACTAGTGTGCTTTATTAATGTTTTGTATTGGAAGACTTTTTGGGAGTCTCAAATTGTGAAGTTGTCAAAAATGGAAAATTACTCACTATTAATTCAAAGACCAACCACTATTTGAAAAAAGATAATTCAAGTTCACTGACGAAACGCATGGAGAAAGCTCATAGGGCATGTTGGTTCTAGTGTATACAAAGCGAAAGAGTTAAGATTTCGAGAGTGTTAAATTCCCAGCACATGATGATAGGGAGATTAAACTCTAGCTCTTTCACGAGATGCACAACAGCTAATGCCCCTATGTGAATTTCATTTTCTTTTAGAAGTAAATCCTAGTGTTGAGAAGTTTTTTGAGAAAAATACTAAAAAAAGAGAGAAAGTATATCCCACTTTCGACCGGTCCGTGCGACTGTTAGGGACTGCGGGGGGGGTTAGGCTAGGGGGTGGCTGCCAACGGGCGTGGGACAAGAGAGAGATGCGGGACGAGGGAGAAGTTCGGGCTAGTGTTTGCAAGTCGTTTTGCAGGGCCATGGTAGCTTGGGAAGGAAAAAATGACGATTTGTGTACATATGCGAGGTTGTCGGGCGGCGAGTTGATACGAAGCGACGAAACTCAAGATGTAAATTGCAAGTTTCAAGCGTCGACATAATAATCAATCTGTATAGGTGACTTTCTTGCAACTATTCCTGTAATCCCATCTCAGGATTTTTGATGGAGGAGTGGCTTTGAAGCTAGGCCTTCTTCTCCAATCAAATCTATTTCTTCACAGGATAATCCCGACAATATAAGCAAGTTGAGGCTTGGCAGGAACATCAATTAAGACCAGAAAACTTTCAAGTGATGTAACGTGATCACATTGATATGATCCTATTAGGCATAATTATCGTGTTTGTTCCTTAATTTGGATTAATTATGCTAGGCTGACGTGAGAATTGTGTTGATCTTTTCGACATAGATGGCCGACATTGCTGAGCTTTGCCTCGGCATCTTTTCCATCTCTTTTCCTACCTCTTTTATCTAGGGATGGCAAATGGATTTGACCTAGCATGACCCGCCGGTTCAATTAACGGGCCATGCTGGCCGATCCATTTTGACTGGATCTGATCTCTTCCGTGCCACGCAGCCTCGTTAACTGAAGCGGGGCAACCATGCTTGTGCCCGAGCCGGTTAGAAAGACAAAAAAATTGGGAATTTTGTCTAGAATCAATTGGAAAAGTCCCACGATGAATGAGTATTACGATCTTGGATTAACTTTCAATAATAGATGGGTTTCGTGACGTCATTCGAGCCATTCTATGAATGAACTTCTAGCCCGCACACGCCTGCTAAAAGAGACATTTGCCAGCTCATGTGAAGAGACATTATGAATTATGCACATTGGTGAGACTACAGTAAAAATGATTGTATGATTATGGATAGGCTAACTAATTATGACTCAAATCGAACCTTTCGTAATTGATATAAGATCCTCATGGTAACGCCTGTTGGAGTTTTGTTTGTTAAAACAAAAAGAAAATGCTTTTTACCTTGTCCCACATGGGAAATGTGGAAAAAAGTAAACCAATTTATAAATGTGGGATTTCCTTTATATATTTAAAGGAATGATTGGGTGGGGCTAGACCCCACCATACCGCGTCTTGGTGCTCGATTTTGGCGCGATTATTTGGCGCACTTAGCACTTTGCACGCCTGCGCGCCCGCGGTTTAATTAGCACTAATCACTTTGTTATTTATTTATTTTTTTATGTTATTAATTTTTAATCAATTCAAAGGTTGCCTTTTATTTTGAGAAAATTCAGAAATGAAAATTCGAAATTTTATTTATTAAAAAAAATTATTATTCTGAATTTTGTTTGTGTCTTTTCAAGACAACCTTTGGAAAATTACTTATTTGGTTTGCAACTTTTCCCCGAAGGGTTGCAATTGTTCGGTTTTCGATTTTTTCCAAAGAGTCGCATTTGTTTATCCGAACAATTTTCTAAAGGACGTGTTTGTTCATTCTTTGGCAATTTTCACAAAAAGTTGCAAGACTGTTTTCATATATATACTTATCAATTTTCGGAAGGAAAAGTGTGGTCATTTTTCAAGTCTTCTTTCCGAAAAACTGCAGCCAATTTTTCGATTGTTTCCTAAAGAGATATTGGAGAAATACTAGAATTGCTATCTAGTATTCTCATCCGAGACTTTGTTGTATCCTGGAGGATTTTTACCGGTGACCATTAGCAACTTTGTGGGGCAAATAAATCCTTAAAGAAATTGATATCATGCCTCAAAGTCCAATTTGTTTACTCGATCCGATTTCATTGTTCTACCCTATTCGAAGCCAAATTTTACAACAACGCCTAGTCTAGGTAGCTGCACTAGTCATTCCTTCGTACTCCTTAATAAAAGAGAGGAACTTCTCCATCATGACTAACATCAATCATCCCTGTTCTAACGATCCCATTTTGGAGGTTTGATGGTCGTCCTTGGTCGATCTTAGGGTAAAGCCATGAGAAGGTGGTTGTATATCGCATATCGAAATGAAATCCCAATTAATACGAAATATTCATAGGAAATTTGGGTAGAAAAAGGAACGGACAATAAAAGCGTGGAGGGTCCAAATCAAAAGAAGTGGCCGCAATGCTTAAAGCACAAGGGCTTTAAACGAGCTTTCCAAATAATACTTCTAGTCCTTAAAACTTATTTTGTTCTAGTAATTTTATGTTAATTCTTTTTTTTCCTATAATTGCATGTTTTAATGTTGAAATGAGATCAGTGAGAAATTTTCGAAAAGAGATCGAATTTCCGAACCCTAAGCCCAAATCAGCCTGGATTGGACCAAATTACATTAGTCCAAGACCAATTAGGCACTGTTTGGTAACCATCCAAACAAAGTGTATGATTCTGATTTTTTGTTCTTAGAATCAATTTAGGAACAAAATCGCGTTTGGTAAAATTTTTGTTCCCGAGAACAAAGTTTTGGACAAGAATTGAGAATAAAAAAAAAATAATGTGATTCTTGGTCTGGGAATCAAAAAAAGAATCAAAACAATGAAAGTCTTCTTCTTCCTTTCCGCCATCCCGCGACCGTCGTCCACCATCGCCTGCTGCCGTTCGTCGGTCGCCGTCCGCCGGTCCAGCGAGCTCACCGGAGGCTCGCGAGCCGTGGTGAGGTCCAGCGAGCTCGCCGGTGGCGAGGCTCGCCCAGCCCCGCCAATGGCTAGGTGGGCCTCGCCCAGCTGCCGGCGAGGCTCAGCCGACGAGGGCCGACCTTGCTGAGGGCTGGCGACGCTCCGGTGAGGTCGTCGGCCCTCCGGCGACCGGCCACAAGAAGAAGAAGAAGAAGAAGAAGAAGAAGAAGAAGAAGAAGAAGAAGAAGAAGAAGAAGAATAGGAGAAAAAGGAAAAAAAAGAAAAGAAAAAAAGAAAAGAAAAAAAGGAAAAAAGTAAAAAAATTATTTAAAAATTAAAAGAAATTGATTTGGAACAGAATCAATGAGCACGGTACCAAACACAATTTTATTCCAGAATCAAAAATTTTGGACAATTACCAAACGCGTTCTTTTACTCAGAATCATTTCTCAGGAACATAATAAAAAATAATCATTTCTGATTAGAATCTGTTCCCGGGAACAGAATCGTTACTAAACGCGCCCTTATTCTCTATTCGGGGAGGATTGAATGCCTATCTCGTCCGCAATTTCCTCCTTGAAAGTTTTAGCGACTATCCAGATCTCTATACTACTCCACATGTCGAAATCTTAAATTTTGGTCGAGAAACTTTTCAAAGCTAACACCAATCTGATGAATAAAATCACAAGAAGTCCAAAAAAAAAAAGTGCTTTTTTTGGTGCGACGGAAGTGGGTTCATTTAAATGCTTTTGACTGTGGTTGGCCGGTCCACTTTGAAGATCGAATTTATGTTCCCATTGTCCTTCAGCGGATCTCCTTTTGCTGAACGGTTATGATTTCTTTATTTCGATCCAACAAAGTCAAAAAGACACAAGCACTATAGAGCGCTAATGATAACTATTTTGTCTCAAAAACAAGTTTTGACCAGACATTTCTATTTTTATTCTTTGGACAAATTTCTTAGTAGAGGTACATAATTTATATTCTTGAAACAAAAATTTGTTTGATAGGCCTTCTTAAATATCTCCCTTCGACAACAATGGTTGACGAGGGGCAGCGAGAGGTGGGGGTAGGCAGCAAGGGCTAGCAACGAGATATATATATATATATATATATATATATATATATATATATATTTTTTTTTTTTTACTTCTATTCCTAAGATAGAAAAGTAGAAAATTTTTTATTTTTAATTTTTATTTCAAACTTAACGCAGGGCCATTTTTTTTTTCCAAAAAATAGAACAATGAAATTGCGTTACTAAAAGAATTTCTATTCCAAACATATTTCCAAAAATAGAAAAATAGAGAAACAAAATAGTTATCATTCGCACCCTTTAGGACTAGACTTCCATTTTGTGCAAGGTTGGGACTAGGAATGATTACGATGGATCCGATCTATTATAAACCAGATTTAGACAAGTATATTTCTTTTCACAAATAGTATTGATAAACAAAGTTTTGTGCGACAACCTTAGGTTTTTACAACCATACTAGCTGTTCAAAATGAACTTTTACCACTCATCACCAAACAATAAATGAATATATAGCTTTAGTAGCAGTCTAGATAATAATAAAGAGTGCCGGACATCTGGAGTGCCAAAATTTGGCACGGAGGGACATTTAAGTGCCAAAAGTTAGGAAAGACACTTTGCCAAAATTGAAACAAAATGGATTACTTAAGTGTCAATCCGGCAAAAATGCTGATGTGGCGATTATCTGGCGAGATAAGTGTAAAACAACACGCCGATGTGGCTAGAAAATGCAAAAATAACGTCGTTTTATCTTTGACGTGATAAAAATCAATATAAAAATTAATTAAATTTAATTTAAAACTAAATTTATTTAAAAACAAAAATACAAATGTTAAAAAGGGGGGGGGAGACAGTGAGGGTTGAGCCCTTGCCGTCGCCGGGGAGGGGGAAGGGTCGGGTGGGGTTGTTGGCCCCTAGGCGACCGGCGGCCGGGCCCGGAGCCCTCGCCGCCTCCCTACCGTCGCCGAGAAGGGGGGAGGATCGGCCGGGGCTGGCGATGGAGGGGCAAGGGTTGCAGCCCTCGCCCGGATCTAGTGAGGGCTCACGGGCCCCGCCGCCTCCTTGCAGCCGCCGGAAGGGGTGGCGACGAGGGGGAGGGTCGGTTGGGCCGTGGCTAGGGGCCGACCATCGCCGGCTCTTCTTGGCGATGACGGGGGCGGCGGCGATGAGGGCGAGCCCTCATCGCCGCCGCCTCCTCTCTCCCACTTTTTTTTTTTAATAAATTAAAATAATTATGATTTATTTTTATAATTTAATTTAATTAATTTTTATATTAACATTCGAATCCGCTCAAAAACGATGTCATTTTTACATTTTTTTTGTTGAGTTATCATTCCGGCGAGCCACGTAGACGAAAAATATAATAAAAAATTGCCACGTAGGATTTCTAGTGGGGTTCGCCGGAGATGACACTTAAGTATCCCAGTGGCACTTCCGTTCGTTTTGCGGAAAATAATTTCCGGGAAAACGTTTTCCGGATTTTCCGACGTTTGTTTCACGGAAAATGAATTCCTTAGGGAAAATGTTTTCCATGAAAGGAAAAAAGTCTTCTAATTAGGAGAAAATGTTTTCCACTTTTTTTCACTTTTGAAAAGTGGAAAACATTTTTCTTACTTGATCTCTTTTATCTCACAGTTCTACAAATCCTCACTTCCTCCTCTCATTTCTTTTTCTTCTTTTCTTTTTTTATTCGAATTATTTTTTAATTTTTTTTCTTTTTTAATTCAAATTATTTTTAATTTCCTTTTTTTTTATTTTTTCTTTTCTTTGTTTCCCATCTTCTTCTTTTTTGGTTAGTCGTTGGCCGTTGCCAGGCGAACCTCGAGTTCATCGATCTCAAGCTCGCGCTCTGCACTCTTGCTTATTATTTTCTTTATTTACTCTACCCTGCAGTTGTACATTGCTCAAGTAAAGGGCTCTACATGCTTTGCTTCTTTTTTCTTTTGTTTAGTAGAACACAAAAAACACAGAGGGAGAACATGCCACTCGGGCTATACATGATTTGCTTATTTTCTCTTTTGCTTCTTTCTAAAATCCATACGAACATTTTTTTAGAGTAGATGAACATTTGACAACAATGAGAGAACAAATATATGAAGTAAGTTTGCCCGGATTTAAAGGCAAGTTCATATTTGATGGATTTATAGGTCGGTAAGTGATGCATGCTTAAGTGGTGAAGTCTTAGAAAATATTTTCCTCACTGAATACCGGAAAATATTTTTCGAAACATTTTCAGGTTTTAGCCGAACACCAGAAAATATTGTCATTTTCCTGGAAAATGACTTATGGGAAAATATTTTCAGGAAATGGCCGATTTTCCGCGAAACGAACAGATCCTAAGTGTAACTTTCCTAACTTTTGGCACTTAAGTGTCCATTCGTGCCAAGTTTTGGCACTTGGACTGTATTTCTGCCTAATAATAAAATTGTTAAAGTTAGATTCAAAACTTCTTGATTACCAGATTTAAGTTCAACTTTTCCCAAGCTAAATAAAAATCTTTGACATCGTTTTCCCCCTACACTTATTTAATAAGTCGAAGATCAGTAGTGCCTTTTTCTTTTTTTGGCTAAAACAAACCTTCCATTGCATCAAAATAATTCAAATATTACAAGGATAACTAAAGCATAAATTAAGATGATAAATTAAAGAAGACTCCTCACCCTAAATTTTTAACTCTAGAAGGGAGATCATTAAAAACAAACAAAGATGCAGTTACTAACTGATGAAAAGCCTATTTTTCAAGCTCATGAGCAGCTCCAATACTACTTCTATCGATCCACTTCAAACTCCATCCTGGATTGTTGCTAAGTAGTAAATGGGAGTCTGAGACGAAAGGATGAATATACGAAGGACAAAGGCCCCTTTTTTTAATAGCATTAATTAACACCTTACAACCACTTTCAAACACCACCTTGTGCATGTCGGGGGACTGAGCAGCTTTGCATGTGAGAAGAAGAGATGCAGCTTCCACTTCTACTAGTGAGTTCCATCTTCCTCGTCTTGTCCACACTTGGACAGTTGAGCCTTGATTTGATCATGCAATAATACCTATGGCCCCTTTGTCATCTTTCCACGCAACATCTATATTAAATTTCAATTTTTCATTTGATGGAGAAATCCAAGAGTTTGTCCTTATCCCAAAAGAATCCAATTCCTTGCTTAACTTAACTTTGTTCTCTCTCTTGAACATATTTGAATATTCCAAGAGATCTTGTATGACCATTCGAAATCAATTGGGGAGGAACTAGAGTTGTAGGATCATGTAACTTTGTATTCCTATAACACCACATTCTAGTGCAGAGAATTGCTGCATAAAAGGTGAAGAGATTGCAGTCCAATCCCATTTTATGTGCTATTTTTCCTAGATCAAAAAAAGGTGGTTCACCATCTCTTCCGAAGACCTGAAGTTCCAAGCAGACGAGATAATACCCCATGGGCTCTGTCTCCATAAAATTTGGGCTAGAGGACATGATATAAAAATGTATCGAATTCTCCTTCGAAGCTCTACACAATGCGCAAGAAGGGTTTGGGATGTCGGTCAATCGAAACAAGTTAGCTCGACAAAGGTAAGACATCAACCGCTATCCTCCACAACATCATTTTATGCCGTTCATGAACTCTAGCTTTCTAGATTTTGTTCCAAATCATGTGGTTGTTGCCATTTTCAGTTCGCGACTTTATGAGGGTGTAAGCAGATTTAACAGAAAATATTCCATTGATAGCTAAATGCCAAATCAGTTTGTCCACGCAAATGAAGTTTGGCATATGGATACGAAGAATGGCTTGGACTGAGGTTGGGTAAAAAGTCTGATTTAGACTTAATATATCCCAAGTTTTTGTCCTTGGGATAAAGAAGCTTTCTATTTTTCTTTGCTTCAAGATAGGGTCTAGATCAATAAAAGAAAGTAGATGAGATTAAACATTTTGAATTCAAAGGGTGATTTCCTACCTCGATTGATTTTCCATCTCTTATTTGATAAAAAGTTCCCAATTTGAGGATTTCTGGCAGCCAAGATCGCCTTCCACAAAGGAGAGGCTGATGCCTCGACCTCATGATTCCAAAAATTGGAGCTCCGGAAATACTTCCCTTCAAGAACTCAAACCCATAGCTTGCCTCTATCTTGGATCATTACCTAGCCGAGTTTTACAAGGAAAGCGTTGTTGAAATCCCTATTTTGCCGAAAACCCATTCCTCCACTCTTTTAGTTTCTACATAGTGAATCCCAACATTTAGGTGTGAAGTGTATGTTTTTCTCTGTTGGCATACTCCACCAAAATCTTCTTGTAGAGGCGTCGAGTCTATCACTGGTGCTAAGAGGTAGTCGACTAGATAGCATAGCATAGATTGGTGTGCTCTGAACAACCGATCAAATATATATTACTCTATCCGCTCAAGATAGCGTCTTCCTTTTTCAGGAGCTAAGTTTGTTATCAACCTTCTGTTCAAGGAATTAATATTTTGCCCCACCTTTCCTTGGTTGAGAGGGGATCCCCAAGGTACACCGCTTCAAGATCTGTCTTTCGCCTGTGGAGCTCATCCATACAAAACTTTTTCACGCCCACAGAAGTATTTATTTATTTTTTTTATAAAAAAAAAAAGACAGACAGCTTCTGATGATTCAAGCTTTGACCTTACCATGAGCAATAAATTTCAATGCATCCCTTCAGTCCTCTCACTTGATGCTTAGTGGCTTCGACAAATAACAAGAAGTCATCAGCATACATAAGGTGAGTTAGGCGGACTCTCTTGCCTTACTCTTATACTTGCAATAATCTTCAAATCCTCTGCTCTAGATAGAATTCTAGAAAGAAGTTCAGTATAAATCACAAACTGGTCTGACGAGATAGGGTCACCTTGTCAGAGTCCGATTTAAAACTTCCCGCAGGTCTACCATTGATGAGAAGAGAATAATGAACCAACGAAATACGTATTTTTATGAGCTTGCAAAAAAGGACGAAGAACCCCAAGCTACAGAGGATTGCATAAGTATATTCCAGTCAATTCTATCATAAGCTTGTGACATATCCACCTTGACTCCCATGAATGGACGCCCCATTCTTTTCTTTCTCATGGAGTGTACAATTTCCTGTGCAATCACAGAATTTTCTTGTATGCTTCTACCCGAAACAAAAGCCAATTGCTGAGGTGAGATGATATGACTAAGGAACCCATTCAGTCTATTTGCCAACATCTTAGAGATAAATTTATAGCTCACATTGCATAGACTTATGGGCCAAGACTGGTTATAACTACGTGCATTCTGAGTTTTGGGATGAGTACTATAAAAGTATGATCGAGAAGATGGGGCAATTGACTAGTGTTAAAGAAGTGCTGCACAAATTGTACAATTTCGTCCTTCACCACTTCCCAACATTTCGTGTAGAGAATGGCATGAAATCTGTTTGGGCCAGGTGATTAAAGAGGGGCCATCTCTTTCATGACGTCGGTGATACATTTGATCGGTTCCTTTGACTTTCGTATACCACAACCGCATCCAAGGATTTGACCATTAAAATTTGATGACCATTTCTAAGAGGTTGCTGAGCATCCAAGAATAGGATCTATGTGTGTAAAGCACGATAAAATGCATCGAGAAATGACGCTCTAGAAATGACGAATCGGTCTTTCAAAAGATCAGAAAGAATTCTTAATTTATTCATGACTGAAACGAGCATTCCGATTCTTATTTTTTCGATCAAAATGACGGAATCATTGCTGAATATACAACCCTTTATTTGACGAATCTATGAGAGCTATGAAATGAAATGGAAATTGTTGGGTACTATGTTTGAAAATCCTCCTTTTGTGTATATCTTAAATTGTAATAGAGGAATTACGCTAGTAGTTTAAAAGATGCTGAGGAATCTTTGCACGATTTTATAGGGGAAAAAGAAAAGAAAAGAAGAAAATTAGTCCTTAACTAGATTGCTCAACAAATAATGAGATACCCCTAGAAAAAGAGAATTTCCACATTTAACTATGGTCCTTTCATTATTCTCTTCTATTTTGAAATTAATTTGATTTAGGAATCGATTAATTTAATTGTATTCTTCGTTAACTATATGCTGAGTGAGATAATGTTATATTTAATTAACTTGGTCATAGAAAATGAAATTCATAACCGTGATACCTGAAGAAGAAAAGAAGAGGTAAAGAGAAGTGGTAAATTCGACTTGAACGCAGGGGCACTTTTGGAATTTTGATTTCGGCCGCGAAACTCTTCATTGATCGGGGCTTTCTTCTCAATTTGAGGGCGACGGCTTCTCGGCGCGCCCCACTCGTTTTATTCACCCCCCAAATCTTAACTTATCTTTCCTAGATGCCCTTCCAAACATGGGTATTTGAACTTCCTTCCCCCCCCTAATTCTCTTTCACTCCTCATCCTTTCCCCAAACGTTTTTGCCTTTCCCAACATAGGCTTAGAAATCCAAAAAAGAAAAAATAGGCTTATATATAGAATGCAGTTATAAGATTCGTTCAAACTCGTGTTGGTGCTTTAATCCCAATACCTATTATTAGTTACTTGGTCAAATCTTATATATGTGTGAAAAATAATTTTGAACAAAAGAGTCCAACTTGTTGATGCATCGATGAGTTGTACACCATCTTTCAAAGATTTGTTTGGTCAAAACTTTATTTTTAGATTATTCCTTTCTATCAACTGTCGTAATTGTAGTTTTCCGTTAAATATGAAATGCCTCAAATGGTTGAACACATATAAATACTCATATGCATATTCATATATAATTTCTACACAAATTTTCAGACATAATTACTCTCTCTGACTCCCCCCCCCTCCCCAACAAAAAAGGGCAACCGAACAAGATAACCTAAGGGAATCTTGAGTAATTCATCGAAAAAAATGTTCGGCTATATAAATATGAGTCTTTGGTGACTTGACTTAAAGAAAGTCGTCGGTTGACTTGTTAAACTTTTTTGGCAAAGTGGTTTGTATATTTTTAAAGGGTCGAAAACTTTGACAAGAAAGGGATGAAAGTGGGGAGTTGTTGGCCTTCCTTCTTATCTGGGAAGAAATCTATTGGACAGAACGGAGAAATTAGATCTAGAATGTGTTGAACCTAGTGCATCTAGAGGAAATATAAGCAATTTCATATTGATTTGAGCCGAAAAATAATAATGCAAAAGAGTTAGAAACAACCCACTCATTCTCTCACTTGACCTTACAAGCATGTTTAATGAAATAATTTTTGTATGAAATGAGAAAGAAGCAAATAAAGTATGTCAAACTTAACGGCTTAGGGAAAGAAAAAGGTTGTTGGCCTTTTTTCACTTGGCTCTGGGGATCTATTATAAAAGGATTGGTAACCACTCAAAATCCTAACCCACTGCCTAATTATTTTTTGGTCCAAAACCTATAAAGTATGTCCACTACAATATCCCCAAAAATTTTCATGACGCATACGCTTGGGGTGTTGGCAATACGAAAAAAAAAGTTTTGGATATTGGTATCACAGTGGCCAAACCTTTTTGCACCATCAAATACCCTTAATCATAATTTTGTTTGTGTTGCTAGAATTCCTAAATTTAATCCATTGCGACGTTATGCCACAAATTTTTGCATACTCTACAATGTTTGGGATATTGACAACACAAAAATAAAAAATAAAAAAAATCGAGATATTGGTGATAAAGTGGCTGAAGTTTTAAAGTATTTTGAGGTAGATAGATGTTATTGTAGCTGTAATGGTACAAAATTAGAGGTCTTGGCTGCATTAAAAAAAAGGTTCGGGATATTTTCATGTCACAACAAGGTATGACTTAAAAGATTTTTCGTGATATTTCCCGGTCAAAGTTACGAATGATTGGAAACACCGAGGACAAATATGCAAATCTTAAAGAAGAAAAAAAGGCAGAGCGGTATTTTGGCATTCCCCAAGTACAACCCTCCATCCACGCAAGACGTGCGGTATAGCTGCAAACAAAAGAAAGATAACCGGGGGAGGCGCTTCAGACCAAAATTAAAAAACAAAAAACCGGGGGAGTCGCACGCGCCAGGCGGCCGGGGGCAAACCGCCCGAGCATCGCGACCCGCTGCCGGGCCGGCGAGTTCGAAACGTCGGACAACTTGGGGGTGTGCGTGGGGGCCCTACCGAACCGAATCGAATCGAACCGAACCGAACTGAACTAAGAGAGAGAGAGAGTCAAAGAAACGTACGCGGGTCGTCATTTGACTTGCGGCCATTGCCTTGCTCTGTCCTCTTCTCTATATCTGTCTGTCTGTCTGTCTGTCTGTCTCTGTCTGTCTGTACTGTGCTGACCGCGGTTGTATCGCATCCTCTCCACGCTTGAGCAGGAAGAGAAAGATGCCGTCTTCATTATTGATCGAATCCCCCGCACGAGGGAAAGAGAGAGGAGAAAATAGAGAAATGAGAATAAAAGATGAAACTTTTATTATTTATTAGATTGCAGAGGGTTCATTACGGAGGGATCGGTTGGGGGTCTTTTTGCGGAACGAAAAGCGAATAGCTCAGAAAGCCCCCACACAGACGACCGCCCCACCTCCCACGTTGGTGATGCGAAGGTGGTGGGGTTGGGGGTTTGACTCCTCACATCAATGTCGCCACCCGCTTTGACTGACGGCTATTAAGGGAATTCGTGTTGCAATTTGCATCCTTTCTCTTAGGGTTGCTCACGATTGCCTGTACTTGCCCCTAGCACCAGGATGAATTCCCAGACCTTTTTCTTTTTTCTTTTTTTGCGCCCGGCTGATCTTTACTGGATGTTGTGAATCCGCCCGTCATCACATCCCCCGATGATCATTGGAACGCGCAGATTAATGATGTGATATCCCTAGATTAACACATTCAAGGTATAGTTTGCTTTGATTAATTTGCGAGGTATTATCCGCTTTGACTAATCTTATATCAAGTTTCACGATTTTATCATTTGACATATAGGTGGGTATATTCCCAAGATGTCATCCATTCTAATAGTGCCCCTACCAGAGCAGGTTTAGCATTATATTTCCCATGCTAAATTTGCCGTCACACCAAAAGATACCCCTGGTGAATTAATTTTAGTTTCACACGCACACATTATATCTTGGGAACACTTTTACCCCATCGATATGCAATTCGGTTCATTTCCAACCCCACTTCGCCATTTTGGAAATTTCCTAAGAGTCGTTCCTTGTCTAGATCCTCCGATCCCCATGGGCACTCCCCACCCTCATTGAACTAAGTCATTATGGATATTCTCAAGCGTGGCTTCTACCTAAGTCAAGCTTAATCTAGACCTTATGGACCCAATGAGTACTCCACGCCCTCATCAAATATATATTCTCGAGTGTGGCTCCTGCCTAAGTCAAGCTTAATCTAGACCCTTTGGCCCTTGCAAGCATTCCAAGCCCTCATCAAACTAGGTCATTATAGATATTCTTGAGCGTAACTCCTACCTAAATCGAGACTTTAAGCTAGAGAGAACCGCAAGCTAGTCCACACTAAGGTTCGATCTCGTGACCTCATAAAAAGGTAGCACTAATCTTCTCCGCCGAACTAACACGCTTGGCGGTTCAATCCATCAACTCTATTATATTATGCTAGATGGGGTATTGACTTGCAATTGCGGAATTCTTTATATCATAGAGCGCCTTTCTATTCCATGTCTAGTAGGAGAAAAATATCTGAACAGTAGGAGGCAATGCTTTGACCAATAGACAGGAGATTCAGATATCTTCTCCCCCCACTAAGCACTGCCCTCGTCGGCACTAGCACATCACTCCAAATCCGCCATTAAGACAACAAATGACCCGTTACATCGACCCTTACAAAATATCAAGGATTCAGCTCGTTGCCATCACGAAAATTTATGTAATTTTCTTTCGCTTTTCGGTGAAATGGAATGGGGGGTTATCGTTTACTTTTCTTGCAAATTGATGATCATCCATGAAATATTATATGTTTTTTTTGGTAAAGTCCATGAAATTTTATATGTTTATCTTTACTATATCATGAATTTACTGGGGCATTATCTACCGTCTTACTTTAATTTATAGAAAAGCAGGCCATACATTGCCGGTGTGCTTTATTAATGTTTCGTATCGTAAGACTTTTTGGAAGGCTCGAATTGTGAAATAATCCAAAAACAGGAAATAGTCACCACTAATTCAAAGACCAACCGCTATATAAAAAAATAATTCACATTCACTTATGAAATGTATGGAGAGAACTTGTAGGGCGCGTTGGTTCTAGTGTATACATAGCGAAAGAGTCAAGATCTCGAGAGTATTAAATTCCCACCACGTGATAGTAGGGAGACCGAACTCTGGCTCTTTCATGAGATGTGCAAAAGCTAATGCCCCGCTATGTGAGGGAAAAATACAAAAAAAAAATCCAAAATTATTGTATTGGTACCAATTCAATTTTAAATATTTCAATTGAACCAATTTAATTCTAAACCTTTTCACATTGGTGCTAATTTAGTGCGGTTGACGTTGACGTTGCAATTTTTAATATTTTATTTTTATTTTTTTCGATTTTTTTTATTAATTCTATTTCTTTTCCTTTTCATTTTCTTTTCTCTCTTCCTAGCAATTTTCTCGTAGTGGCTGGTGAGGCTTGCCAAGCCATTGGGTGAGGGCCGCAACCCACGCCAGAGGCTCGCTAGCCACTATAAGGAAAGTCCAAGGGGGAAGAAGAGAGAAAAGAAAGGAAAAAAGAAAAGAAAAAGGAAAAAGAAAAAGAAAAAAATTAATAAAAAAATTGAAAAAAAATCATTTAAAAATTGCCAAGTCGGCGTTCGACCACCAGCCGGCATTTACGTTAGCATCGGCCGGCCAAATTAGTTGGATGGACTGAATTGGTATCAATGTGAAAATGTTCGGGATTAAATTGATTCAATTAAAAAGTTTATGACTGAATTTGTATCAATACAATATATTTATGACTTTTTTGGTACTTTTCCCTACTATGTGAATTCCGTTTTTTTTTAAAAAGTAAATCCTAGTGTCGATTAGCTTTTAGAGAAAAATACAAAAAAAGTATACCCCACTTTTGATTGGTCCGTCCGACTGTTAGGAACCGCGGAGGGGCTTAGGCTGGCGGTGGCTGCCAATTGGTGATGGGATAGGAGTAGGGGTGTGCATGGTTCGGGTGGGTGGTTCCCGGCCTAGAACCAGGAATCGCCCGCCAAGGACCGGTTCCAAAAAATTGGAACCGGGAACCACTCGTTAGTTGCATGGATCCACCCAAGAACCGGATCATCGGTCTAGTCCGGTTCTTAGGTGGATCCATGGAACTGGTCTCACCAATAATAATATCGTTTTTCAAATCCCGCCGTGAGTACTCTTTATATCGAGTAATATTTTTCTTTAAATCGAACCAACTTAATTAAGGGTACCATTTTTCTTTATTTTATTGGAAAACACTACCAAAGAAGAGAAATAGGTTTTTTTTTCGTGTTTTTGAATCATTTTAGTTGAAATCTAAAATATTATTTAAGTTCAAGGTTCTATATGATTGTTATAAGTAGATCGTCTTTTCCTTTATCCCCTAATAGTGCTCAATCTCTTACAACATTTGCTTTACTAAATTCTTTCTATAGAAACAATTCCACCGGTACTCCACATATTCTTGAACACAGTGTCCTATGTGAGTCTCGAAAGTATCCTTTAAAGCCATTCGTTGAGTTGCTGAAAGGCAACTTACACACTTTACTAAATTCTTATAAAAACATGGAAACCGTAAGAGGAGATGAAACCCTAAAATTTAGGTTTGCTAATTAGTAATTTCGAAATTTATTTTAATATCAAAAATTAATATATTGTTATAATATAATCGGTCCGGTCAAGGTGGGCGGATTTGCCCATAGAACCGGGAACCGGACCGGTACCCACCGGTTCCCATAAATTGGAACCGGGAATTGGACCGGTTCCCTCAAGAACCACCGGTTCCGGGCGGTTCCGGTCCGGTTCCGGGGGGTTCGGGCGGGTCCCGGTTCTTTTGCACACCCCTAGATAGGAGAGAGATGCTGGACGAGAGAGATGTCTGGATTGGGGTTTGCGGTTGTTTTGCGGGGCGACGGTAGCTTGGGGAGAAAAAAACAACGATTTGTGTACATGTGTGGGTTATCAAGCGGCGAGTCGATGCCAATCGGCGATACTCAAAAGCGTTGAGATCATATTCAATTCGCTCGTGGCCGCAAACCCGAGGTGACTTTCTTGCGACTATTCCTGAATCCCATCTCAAGATTGTTGATGAAGGAGTGGCTTTGAAGCCAGGCCTTCTCCTCCAATCAAATCTATCTCTTCAAAGGATAATCCCGACAATTAACGCAAGTTGAGGCTTGGCAGGAACATCGATTAGGGCCAGAAAACTTTCAAATGATGTAACGTGATCACATCGATATGATCCTATTAGGCATAATTATTGCGTTCGTTCCTTAATTTGCATTAATTTATGCTAGGCTGACGCAACATTGTGTTGATTTTTTCGACATTAATGGGCTAACGTTGCTGAGCTTTGCCTTGGCATCCTTTCCATCGCTTTTCTTACATCTTTTATCTAGGGATGGCAAATGGATTTGGCCTAGCATGACCCGCCGGTTCAATTAACGGGTCATGCTGGCCGATCCATTTTGATTGGATCTGATCTCCTTTGCGCCACGCCGCTCCGTTAACTGAAGTAGGGCAGCCATGCTTGTGCCCAAGCTGGTTAGAAAGACAAAAAAATTGGGAATTTTGTCCAGAATTGATTGGGAAAGTCCCACGATGAATGAGTATTACAATATTGGACTAACTCCCGGTAATAGATAAACTTCATGACGCCACAAGTTCGAGCCATACTGTGAATAAACTTCTAGCCCCCATGCGCTTGCTAGAAGAGATATTTGCCAGCTCATGTGAAGAGACATTATGAATTTTGCACATTGGTGGAACTACAATAAAAAGGATCGTATGATTATGGATAGGCTAACTAACTATAACCTAAATCTGACCTTTTGTAATTGGCATAGGATCCTCATGGTAATGCCTAGTCTAGGTAGCTGCACTGGTCATTCGTTCCCGCTTTTTAACAAAAGAGAAGAACTTCTTCATTATGACTAATAGTTGATCGTCCCTGTTCCACAGTGCTTTGATTGTTGTCCTTGGTTGATCTCAAGGTAAAGCTACGAGTAGGCGGTTGTATATCGTAGATCGAATGAAATCCCAAATAATTTGAAATGTTCATAGGAAATTTGGGTAGAAAAAGGAACGAACAATAAAAGCGTGGAGGGTCGAAATCGAAAGAAGTGGCCACAATGCTTAAAGAACAAGGGCTCTATACGAGCTTTTTGAATAATACTTCCGGTCCTTACAACTATATTTCGATCCGAGTAATTTTATGTTAATACTTTTTTTTTTCTATAATTGCATGTTTTAATCTTGAAATTAGATTGATGAGAAATTTTCGAAAAGAGATTGAATTCCGAACCTAAGTCCAAATCGGTCCGAACTGGACCAAATTACATTAGTCCCAAGGCTAATTCTCCATTCGAGGCGAACCGAATGCCTCTCTAGTCTGCAATTTTCTCCTTAATGGTTTTGGCGACTATCCAGATCTCTAGACTACTTTACATGTCGAAATTTTAAATTTGGGTCAAGAAACTTTTCAAAGCTAACAACAATCCGATGAATAAAATCACAAGAAGTCCAACAAAAAGAAAAAATGTTCTTTTTTTGGTGCGACAGAAGTGCACTTCTTCTAAATGCTTTTGATTGTGGTTGATCGGTCCGCTTTGAGGATCGAATTTATGTTTCCATCGTCCTTCAACGGTTCTACTTCTACTGAACGGTTATGATTTCTTTATTTCGATCCAACAGTGAAAAGTCAAAAAGACATGAGTATTATAGAGTGCTAATGATAACTATTCTGTCCCGAAAATAATTTCTGACAAGATATTTCAATTTTTATTTTATGGACAAGTTTATTAGTGGAGGTATGTGTTTGATAACAACATAATTTCTATTCTTGAAACATAAATTTGTTTGATAGGCCTTCTTAAATATCTCCCTCCGGTAGCAGTAGCCGGCGGGGGGGGAAGTGAGAGGTGGGGGTAGACAGCAAGGGTTAGTGACGAGAAGATTTTTATTTTTATTTATATTCCAAAAACAGAAAAGTAGAAAATTTTTATTTCTCATTTCCGTTTCAAACTTATTTCTAGGCTAATTTTTTTTCCTGAAAATAGAAAAATGAAATTGCATTACTAAACGAATTTTTGTTTCAAACTTATTTTCAGAAATTGAAAAATAGAGAAATAGAGAAACATAATAATTATCATTGCATCCTTTAAAATTGGACTTCTCCTTTGTACAAGGTTGGGACTATGAACGTTTACGATGGATCCGATCTATTATAACCCGGATTCAGACAAGTATATTTCTTTTCACAAATAGTATTGATAAACAAAGTTTTGTATGACAACCTCAGATTTTTACAACCATACTAGTTGTTCAAAATAAACTTCTACTGCTCATTACCAAACAGTAAATGAATTTGTAGCTTTAGTAGCAGTTAAGATAATAACAAAATTGTTCTTTTCAAATTTAGATTCAAAACTCCTTGATTAAGATTTAAGTTCAACTTTTCCCAAGCCAGATCAAAATTGTCGCATCGTTTTCGCCCCTTCACTTATTTAATGAGTTTAAGATTAGTAGTGCCTTTTTTTTTTTTTTTGGCTAAAACAAACCTTCTATTGCATCAAAATAATTCAAATATTGCGAGGATAAACTAGAGCATAAATCAAGATGATAAATTAAAGCAGACTCCTAATCCTAAATTTTTAACTCTAGAAGGGAGATCATTAAAAGCGAAAGAAGATGCGGTTCCTACTTGATGAAAAGCCCAATTTTCAAACTTATGAGTAGCTTCATTACTAGTTCTACATTCACTTCAAACTTTATCATGGATTGTTGCTAAGCAGTAAATGGGAGTCCGAGACGAAAGGATGAATATACCAAGGACAAAGGCCTTTTCGTTGAATGGCACCTTACAGTGACTTTCAAACACCACCTTGTGGATGCCGAGGGACTGAGCAGTTTTGCACTTGAGAAGAAGAGCTACAGCTTCCACTTCCACTAGCGAGTTTCATCTTCCTTATCTTGTCCACGCTTGGACAATTGAGCCTTGATCCGATCGTGCAATAATACCTATGGCCCCTTTATTATCTTTTCACGCACCATCTACATTAAATTTCAACTCTTCATTTGATGGAGGAATCCAAGAGTTTGTCCTTGCCCCCAAAAGAATCCAACTCCTCGCTTAACTTAACTTTGTTCTCTCTCTCTTGAACATATCTGAATATTCCAAGAAATCTTGTATGACCATCTGAATCGCTTTGGGAGAAACTGGAGTTGTATGATCATCTAACTTTGTATTCCTATAGCACCACATTCTAGTGTAGAGAATTGCTGCATAAAGGGTGAAGAGTTGCAATCTAATCCTATTCTATACTATTTTTCCTGGATTAAGAAAGTGATTCATCATCTCTTTCGAAAACCTGAAGTTCCAAGCAAATGAGATAATACCCCATGGGCTCTGTCTCCACAAAATTTGGGCTAAAGGACATGATGTAAAAATGTACCGAATTCTCCTCCGAAGCTCCACACAATGGGCAAGAACGGTATGGGATATAAATCAATCAAAACAAATTAGCTTGACAAGGTAAGACATCGGTCGCTATCCTCCACAACATCATTTTGTGCTGCTCATGAGCTCTAGCTTTCTAGATTTTGTTCCAAATCACGCAGTTGTTGCCATTTTTAGTTTGTGACTTTATGAGTTTGTAAGCAGATTTAACAAAAAATATTCCATTGATGGTTGGATGCCAAATTGATTTGTCCGCCCAAATGGAGTTTGGCACATGGATCTGAAGAACAACTTGGACTAAGGTTGGGCAAAAAGTCTAATTTAGACTTAATACATCTCGGGTTTCTGTCCCTAGGATAAAGAAGCTTTCTATCTTCCTTTGCTTCAAGACAGGGTATGGATCAATAAAAGAAGGCAGATGAGATGAAACATTAGGAGTCCAAAGGGTGATTTCCTACCTCGATTGATTTTCCATCCCTTATTTGATAAAAAGTTCCCAGTTTGAGTATTTCTCTGGCATTCGAGATTGCCTTCCACAAATGAGAGGTTGATGCCTCGACCTCATGACTCCAGAAATTGAAGCTTTGGAGATACTTCCCTTCAAGAACTCTAACTAATAGCTTGCTTCTATCTTGGACCATTCCCCAACCGAGCTTTAAAAGCACAGCGTTGTTGAAATCCTTATTCTGCTAAAAACCCATTCCTCCACTATTCTTGTTTCTACATAGTGAATCCCAACATTTAGGTGTAAAGTATATGTTTTTCTCTGTTGGCACATCCCACTATAATTTTCTTATAGAGGTGTCGAGTCTATCACAAGTGCTACAAGGCAGTTGACCATATTGCATGGCATAGATTGGTGCATTCTGAACAATCGATCGCCCAAAAGAAAGGAAAAGAAAAATGTTCGGCTATATAAATATAGACGTTCGAGACTTGACTTAAAGAAAGTCGTCGGTTGACTTGTTAAACTTTTTCTGCAAAGTGGTTTGTATATTTTTAATGCGTCGAAAACTTCGACAGGAGAAGGATCAGACTGGGGAGTCGTTGGCCTTCTTTTTCTTCACGAGTTATCTAGGAAGAAATCTACTGGACAGGATGGAGAAATTAGATCTAGAACGTGTTGAATCCAGTGCATATTTCATATTGATTTGAGCCAAAAAAAAAAATTAACGAAAAAGGGGTTAGAAACAACCTAGTCATTCTCTCACTTGACCTTACAAGCATGTTTAATGAAATAATCTTCGTATGAAATGAGGAAAAAAGCAAATAAAGTGTGTCAAGCTTAACGGCTTAAGGAAAGAAAACGGTTGTTGGCCTTTTTTCATTGGCTCAAGGGATCTATCATAAAACTTAAAAGGATTGGTACCACTCAAAATCCTAAATTATTGTCTAATTCACTCTAAAGTATGTCCAATACAATACCAATATCCCAAAAAATTTTACACTGTTTATGCTTGGGGTTTGGTGACACGGAAAAAAAAAGTTTTGGATATTAATATTGCAATGGCCAAATCATTTTGCGACATCAAATTATATCCATTGTGATATTAATGCCACAACTTTTTGCATACTCTACATGTTTGGGGTATTGGCGACACAAAAAAAAAATGCGAGACATTGGTGATAAAGTGGCTGAAGTTTTGAAGTATTTTGAAGTAGATAGATGGTATTTTAGCCATAATGGTATAAAATTAGAGGTTTTGGCTGCATAAAAAAAAAAGGATTCGGGATATTTTTGTGTGACAGCAAGGCATGACTTAAAAGATTTTTCGTGATATTTCCCGGTCAAAGTTACGAATGATTAGAAACACTAAGGACAAATATGCAAATCTTTAAAAAGAAAAAAGAACTAGAGGGGTATTTTGGCATTCCTGATCACAACCCTCCATCCACGCAAGTCGTGCGGTGTATAGCTGCAAACCCTTGTTCTGTCGTCTTCTCTCTCTCCCCATATCTGAAGCGAGCGAGAGAGAGAGAGAGAGAGTCAAAGAAACGTAAGCGGGTTGTCATTTGACTCGCGGCCATCGCCTTGTTCTGTCGTCTCTCTCTCTCTCTCTCTCTCTCTCTCTCTCCCCATATCTGTTTGTCTCTGCTGTGCTGACCGCAGTTACATCGCATCCTCTCGACGCTCCGTTCGGGCCGCCAGCAGGGAGAGAGAAAGAGAGAGAGAGGAGAAAATAGAGAAATAAGAATAAAAAATGGAGCTTTTATTATTATTTATCATTAAATTGCAGACGGTTCATTAATCGGAAGCAATCAGTTCATTCAAAGGAATTGGTTGGGGGTCTCTTTGCGGTACGAAAAGCAAAAGCGGAGAAAGCCCCACACAGCCAGCGATACGGATGAGCACGTTGGACCGCTCAAATCGAGAATCATCCGAATTGAATTGGATCGACCGATTTGGTCCTGTTCTTAGAGGGATTGGTCTGATTCCCGATTCCATAAATGGAATTGGCGGTTGTCGGTCCAATTTCCGGTTCCGGGAGAAAACCAAACCGGACCGGACCGACTTTTTTTAAAATATATATATATTTTTAAATTTATTTAAAATAGCAATAAACCCTAAAAATAGTAATAACTCTAGTATTTTTTAGTGTTTAAATTTTTTTAAGTACTTGGTTCCATAGGATGGGAGCGAACCGTACCGGATCGATTAGTCTGGTTTAGTCCCTGGTTCTAGGACCATCCGGTCCAGTTCCTAGTCCCAAAAATTGGGAACCGATCCTTTCTTGGTTCGTAGGTGGAACCGGACTAAATCGGAAACCAATCATCCCTAACTAGTTGACCCACCTCCCCACACATTCTGATTGAATGTTAGTATGGTAATTAGTGTTGCAACTTGCATTCCCTCCTTGGGTGCTCATGATCCCTTCTTTCTTGCCCTAGCATCCTATGATTTCCAATACCTTTTCTTTTCTTTTTTTTTTCTTCCCTTTCGCGTTCGGCTAATCCTTACCGGATGTTGTGGATCCACTTGTTGTCACATGCCCTGAAGATTATTGAAATGCGCATATTGATATCACGACATTCTTGTTGTCTGTTTTGGCGATCCTATACCGAGCCTTGCAAGTCCTTTGACATAGGGTTGGGTCCTATTTCCAAGAGGTCGCCCACCCTGATAGTACTTCCACCTGAGCATGCTTAATATTGTAGTTCCAATTCTAAACTTGCCGTCATATCAAAGCGCCTTTCGTAGGTTAATTTCAATTTTACACACACACACACATCCCTAGAACACATTTCTTCATCTTAGAAGCTTGCCAAGAACCGCTTCTTATCCAATCCCTTTGACTCCAGTGAGCACTCTATGACCGCTATAGGTATTCTCAATTATGGCTCTTGCCTAAGTGGAGCTTAATCCAAACCCTCTGGTCATTATAGATATTCTCAAGTGTATCTTCTACCTAAGTAGAGAACCAGACACACTTTCCACATATATGCTCGCATGGCTAAAATAATTGATATTGAGAAATGCAGTATTCACCATACTTCTTCGAGACTCATAAGCCAGTCTATGTCAAAGTTGCATTTTTTTTTTTTTTTTTTTGCGAAAAATTTAATATTTGACTTTAAATTTTTGGAGAGGCGTGACCTCATGGAAAAGAGGTAAGCATCCGAACTCACATGCTTGGTGGTTTGATCCATCGTTTGTATTCTATTATAAAATGTGGCACTCGTCTATCGGCTTGCTATTGCAGAATTCTTTATATCATAGAGCGCCGTTCCATTCTATGTCTAGTAGGAGAAAAATATCTGAAGAATAGGAGGTAATGCTTTGACTAATAGAGGAGAGGCTTAGATGCCTTCTTCCCCCCACTAAACAATGGTCTCGTCGGCAAGCACATCGCTCCAAATCCGCCACTAAGACAACAAACGACACGTCACATCAACCCTTACAAAATATCAAGGATTCAAGGTGTTGCCATCACGAAAATCTATGTATTTTTCTTTCCCTTTTCCATGAAATGGAACGGTGGGTTGTCGTTTACTTTTCTTGCAAATTGATGATCATCCATAAAATATTATATGCGTAGCTTCATTATATCGCGAATTTACCGCCGCATTATCTATGATCTTACTTTAATTTATGGAAAATTAAGCCATACATCACTAGTGTACTTATTGATGCTTCATAATCGAAAGACTTTTTGGAAGACTCAACTTGTGAAATAGTCAAAAGCAGGAAGTTATTCGCTACTAATTCAAAGATCAACCACTATATGAAAAAAATATAATTCAAATTTATTTACAAAAAGCATGGGGAGCTCATGGGGCACATCGGTTCTAGTGTATAAGTAGCGAAAGAGTCAAAGATCTCGAGAGTGTTAAAATCCCGTCACGTGATAGTAGGGAGATCAAACTCTAGCTCTTTCACAAGATGAACGAAGGCTAACGCCCCGCTAATGTGAATTTTGTTTTCTTTTAGAAGTAAAATCCTAGTGTCCTGTAGCTTTTTGAGAAAATACCAAAAAACTGGCGACGTAATAGGAAAGAGATGGCGGAACGAGAGAGAAGTCTGGGTTAAGGGTTGCCGGTCGTTTTGCAGGGCAACGGTAGCTTGGGAAGGAAAAAATGATGATTCGCGTACATGTGCGGGGTCGTCCGGCGGCGAAGCGACGAGCGACGAAACTCAAAATGTAAATTGCAAGTTTCAAGCGCCGAGATAATATTCAATCTGTATGTAGCCGCAAACCCAAAAGGTGACTTTTTCTGCTACTATTCCTGTATCCCATCTCAGGACTGTTGATGGAGGAGTGGCTTTTGAAGCTAGGCCTCCTCCTCCAATCAAATCTATTTCTTAAGAGGATAATGCCGACAATCAAAGCAAGTTGAAGCTTGGCAGGAACATCAATTAGGACCGAAAAACTTTCAATTGATGTTACGTGATCACATTGATGGGATATTGTTAAGCATAATTTATTGTGTTTGTTCTTTAATTTGGATTTAAGTTATGCTAGGCTGACACGAGAATTGTGTTGATTTTTTCGACATTGATGGGCCGACGTTGCTGAAGTTTCGCTTGGCATCTGTTCTTTCCTCTTTATCTAGTGGTGGCACATGGGTTTAGACCGAGCATGACCCACCGATTCACGAAATGGGCTACGCTAGCTGATTCATTTTGTGCCATGGGCCGGTCCGCCTTGCTTGTGCCCCTGCTCAATGAAAAACCAAAATTTGGGAAAATTTCTGTTAAAAATTGATTGGAAAAGCCCCTCTTTCTCGTATGTTTACCCAATGAACGATAAAAGTAATACAATTTGGGATGAATTTCCGAAAATGAATGGGTTTTAGGAGGTCACAACTTCTAGCCAGCCACAGCATGTGCTAGCTAAAAAAGACGTTTCCTACCTCTTGCGAAGAAACATTTCAAATTCTGACATGCTGGTGGAACTGCAGCTGCCTATGGGTAGACCGAGCAGCTATGATTCCCTACGGGTATAGGATCCTCATGGTAACGCCTAGTCTGGGTATCCCCACCGATCGTTCCTCCCCACTCTTTTACTGAGAAACGAAGAAGAACTTCTCCATCATGACTAGCAGACGGGCATCCCAGTTCTAACGAGCCCACTACTAAGGTTTGATTGCCATCCTTGGCCGATCTTAGGCTAAAGCCATAAGCAAGTTGTCGTGAATTGCAGTTCGATACGAAATCCCGATTAATTCCAAATGGTCAGCGGAAAGTTGGGTCGGAGAGAAATGGAACATACAATAATAGTGTGGAGGGTTTAAACGAGCTTTTCAAATAATACTTCCGGCCCTTAAAACTCCACATCAATTAACATGGTCGGTTTTCGATGGTCTGCGAAATTCATGTCTTCGAACAAATCTATATTTTGTTCAAGCGATAATAATTGTTTTTATAATTTGCATGTTTTGATATCGAAAAGAGGTAAATGAGAAATTTTCGAAAAGAGATTGAAATTCCGAACCTAAATCCAAATCGGGCCGGACTGGACCAAAATTACATCAGTCCAAGCCACCATAGGGCGGACCGAATGCCTCTCTCGTTTGCAATTTCCCCTGTGATAGTTTCAGCGACTACTCAGATCTCTGGACTACTCTCCATGTTTGAAATCTTAAATTTGGGTCAAGAAATTTTTCAAAGCTAAACCAATTCGGTGAATAAGTCACAAGAAGTCCAACAAAGAAAAATGCTTTTTTTTGGTGTGACAGAAGCGCGCTCCTTCATTTACATGCTTTTGACTTCCCCTTTAAAACCAGACTTCACAAAATAGTGTTGATAAACAAAGTTTTATGCGACAATCTCATGTTTTTACAACCATACTAGTTCAAAATGAACTTTTACCACTCATTACCAAACGATAAATGAATATGTAGCTTTAGTAGCAGTTCAGATAATTATAAAATTGTTCTTTCTAGGGTTAGATTCAAAACTCCTTGATTACCAGAGATTTAAGTTCAACTTCTCCCAAGCCAGATCGCAATCTCCGACATCGTTTTTCCCCTTCACTTATATAATGAATTGAAGATTAGTAGTGCCTTTAATGTGGTCTTCTGGCACATCTGCTCAAATTTAACAGATACAATCTAAATGAACAGACCAAGTAATAACATTTGAATGTTTATAGACAAGCTACTCTGGCAGAAACATAAATACACAGAGAGTCAACTACTTGATTAGGCTCTCAAGACATCTGGTTCACGATGTCAAAAGCTCAAAATCAACTCAAACTTCTGCTCCAATTACGTTTGTTCAGAAATGATATAGGGTTGAGTTTGATCTCCCCGGCACTCAGTCTGTGATCATTATTCAAACGGATGGCGATACTGCCATGCTTTTCCCTAGCTGAAGATTTAATTTGGTCTTACATGATTGGATTGGAAACTTTAAACAGAATCTCTGCTGAGAAGGGATCGTGCTAGTACTGGTTTAGCGCTGACACTTGTGTGTTCATGAACCTCATGGGTGGGTGATACAGGTGTGCGCCCCAAAAGCTGAGGACTCTGAAACTTTGCTCAAATGGAGGATGACTGTTTAAGCCTGTGCTCACTTTACAAAGTCGTGTCCAGCATTTGCAAAAGGTAGTCTCAGAAGATCTTAATGATTAAAACTTGACGACGGAGATAGCATGTCATGCTGCGACCGTGTTTTCTTATTGGCCTTTTGTCAAGAAGTTGTAAGTTAAATTTGCCAAACATTTGTTTATCAGCAAACAAATGCACAATTGAAATCTTCCCTTTCGCATCATTGCATGTATTCAAGAAGGGGGCAAAGATTTCTATCCAATAATTTATTCTAATAACCCATCTAGAACTAAGCGAAGATGATTTTACCCTCATATAACTTACAGATTTGATCGACAAAGAGTAGATGAGAATACGGTCAACTTGAGGGGTGTCCATACCAGTGAGATAAAAGCAGGGTGTGAAACATCAGGATATGCTTTGACAGAGGGCAATTCTGAGTTCCAATAACAGTCAAATTCTCCTTCTGTTGTCGACACGAGCTTTCTTCTCTGCAGGTCCTGAGTGCGAATGCTCACTGCTTGATTCAATCTAAAACACGCATTGGGAGGAACAATCAGAATCAAATGTTGTTTTAAACCAAGCCTGTAAGACCTAGTTTTTCACCTTATTGAGCTTGTCTCTGACCAATCGCACTGTCCGATTCATCGAATGGGATTGAAAATATTCCTGACATCCATCATAGTGAAAGAAAATTGTGGGTTAGCCCCAGGACATAATGACAATCTGAGACTTTTGCATATGATGCTGGATCAAGCTTATATGCATTGAACATATAATGCAAGATGAAGGCAAATGTCTAATTTCTCCTGAAGCAAATGGTAAGGAATGATAAGAATTGCCCTCCCATTTAACTCGTTCTAACATAAAGGAACAGAGGAACTTTTGCATCAAATATGTGAATATTAGAAAATATACTTGTAGAACATAATTGAAAAGAACAACATGAATGTTAATTAGGTTGAGCGCATGCATTCTACTGTGTATAATAGCGACTTTTTGGTCAAATTATGCTACTGTCTTCTAAATACATGTGCATATCTGACATCACATAGTGCTAGCACATAAGCAATATGTGGTTACTTTAAATCAGAAAAGAAATGTCGCCAATTATGCATGGAGCAAAACGTGTCTCAAAATAACCCAGTTTAAGCTAATATGACCAAAAATATGAACAGAGCAAGTTCAGCAATCATCTTAATTGTTGTATAATAGGTAAAACTCCCAAGTAGTTTCATATGTCAATTTAAACCTCTAATCCCAGGAAGCGGAACTAAATTGGAGGACCATATTGATATTTAGCAGTGTGATAAAGTGACATACCAGCTCCGAGGAAACCCTTGTATATGGAGAACTGTCAGCATGAGGAACGAGCGACAATGCACTGGCACCACAAAGAAAGTATGGTTGACTGCTATTTATGCATGCTGAAAGCATTAGAAGAACAGCATTTCAAGGCTTTGTTAACATACCCCTTAGGATTGAAGATCTGTTGGCCAACAACACTATTCTGCGAGGAACTTGCATTAGCTGAAGACCTTACCTGATCGACACTGCTACAGGTGGCGGTACCCTTGAATCTTCCAGCTGCATGAGCAGACACGACATGTATCTATCATATGAAAACTTGTGCCTAGATCAAAATCAGGATTGTGCTCCCAATTGTAAAAGCTTACAGTTCGACCAAGTGAGAACTTTCTTTCTCCTAGCTTCTAACTTTTCTCTTGTATCGGAGAGACTATCAAAGTGGGGAGCACATGAAACTTGTAGTCTATTCCCATAGAAGGCATACTCATCCAACTTTTTTTCGCAAACCTATCACATGAAGTGGAATAGGGGTGTAAAATTAAGGATGCAAGAGCTATTCTACATCCTGAATAAATAAACTTCATGACAAATATGAAGACTACTAGAACTCCACACTTGAAGAAGTGAATCCAATCACCTAGCATTGCAGTCGAGACGAAACTTGATCCAATAAACATCAGTGTACGGCTCACAGTCTTCTTCATCCATTGGTTTACATCTAAAGAAGCAACCAAAGATCAAACCTAGAGAATTTTGCTGTGAATATGAATAAAAAGTCAAAATTAGAGAGTACCAACTGTTTATGATCACCATTCATAAATCTTACTCAAAAATCCAGGGACACAAGAAAAAAGATACTAACTCTTCAACATCACCATAAGTGGCAAAGACTTTTAATAGCTCATCTCCACATCCTAATGCAGGTACATTCCTCATGATAAGGTACCTGTCAAGAAACACGAAGGAAATAAGAATCAAATCAAACCTGGCTCTCACAAAAAGCAATTGACTTATGTTGGAAGAATCAACTGAAAAGCATCTAACTCGTCTATTGCAATGGCTTATCAAATGAAGAACCATAACAAAAAGATTTTAGGTTCAACACGGACCTCAATTCATCACAGACTGTGTACACGCGAATTGCGGGAGACTCATCTTTGTACCGAGGCACGCCCTGCTACTTCCTTGGAAATCAGAAGCCAAGCAATCTTTGGCTGGCAACGTGTATGAGCTGCTGGACCCCGATGATCAGCGTCGTTGGAGTAAGTCATTGGTGGCAATCGAAGTAGCTATTATTTTTGCCTTATATGCCAATCTATGATGCATTCAAATTCCAAGATGACTACAGAAGTTGCATCCAATCTGCTCCTAAGACATTTTGATAACAAGCGGCATACAGCCAAATCAGTTGGAGGTCTCCACTCACAAGGATGCATCAGTTTAGATGGTTTAGCTACAGGTTGTAAAGTTGAAAAAGGAGCCTAAACAGAGAGTGCTCAAGGCATGAAATCAAAAGACGAAAGCAGCAAAGGCGAAGATCATATCATTGATAGTCTTGCAAAAGACATGTTTTGGTACACTCTAGTTTGCATTCAAGACATTGAAGAGTGCAACAAACAAGGATTGAACACGCAATTTTCTGATCACAACAAACTTATGGTTGGGCACATGTACATCGGCTGTTCCCTACGACAACATCCAACACATATTTCACTCAAATTGCGGGAAGTTGCGCAACAAAACAACTCAGGCCCTAAAACCGGAAAGAACAGAAACCCATTTGATTGATTAGTTCACTCAGCCCGACATGGCTACCTCACAAGGGCGTGTGTAGTGTGTGTTCAGGAATGGAGAAATTTGACCATAATAACCTTCTTGTTCCTCTCTACTTACACTTCCTCCAAGGCTGCAATTTCTCCATTCCACATGATCCTTCCAAGGTTCAACCAAACATCCAATTCTTGCTTCAAAACTTTCGCCATGCAACCTACAGAGGCAACACAGATATAAAAAGGGAAACAAAGAGGCCCCAATACCTTCATGTCCCTTGAAACAGGCCAACGAACAACCGCGCCCCCAGCAAACAGTCAAGAACAAGAAAACAGTTCAAGGGCCAGAACGCGACGGGGCTTCTCGAAACCGCAACCGAAATCGAGTGCAGAGGCGTTCCCACTTACTAAGGGACGAGGACAAGAAGGGGGCACTCGTATTTCGACGGCGCTTCCTTGCAGACCCGACATTGCCGAGGACCCATCGAGCTCGTTGAAAGCTGGGGAACTCAGGCAGGTCCAACGCTCAGTAATCAGGCACCATTGTCGAAGAAGAGCGGATCGCGACCGATGAAGGGTGAGTTCATGGACTCAGCCTCGAGACTGCGTCGAAGAAAAAAGTCGATTGAAAGGAGGAGGAAGAAGCTGAGCAGAGCAGCCGCGCCAGCTGTGATACAGTGACGATTAAGAAGACAAAATTAGAGCGCACGAATCGGGCCTCGATGAATTCGGGTCACCACCCGGATTCTCACGTCTCTAAATACCTCCGCTCATAATAAGTTAAACCTGTCAAATTGGGCATTAAATCCATGTATAACCCATTTAAAATATAAAGAGTCATTTAAATTTTGAAGAGTCTGCTTAAATAGAATTGAAAATTGAAAACCTAAAATAAATAGGTCTAAATAAATTGGACTTAGAACCCATTTCCAACCCAAGGCTTACACACTCTCTTTATCTCTTTAACCTTATAAAAATCGAAATTATAATTTATATTATATTTTTTTTTCTTTTTCTTTTATTTTTTCCATCTTCCTTGGCTGGTGCCGACACGGCGACTACTAGCAATTGGGCAAGAGAGGGACAAGCTCGCTAGCGAGCTTGGGATCACCAACTACTGGCGAGGCTTGAGCCTCACTGACGTTTGGTGAGACTCAAGTCTCGTTGATCTGGTGAGGTTGAGACCTCGTTTAAGGCTAACGAGTCTCGAGCCTTGTCAGATCCGACGAATATTTTTCAACCAAACGATAGAAAATGATTTTTAATTTATTTTCAGATTACAAGTAAAAGCCAAAAAATATTGTTCTTGGAATATAATCTATGAAACAAACTAAGGCTTATTTTAAAAATAGTTATAAAAATATTATATTTGTATTGCATAAAAGTGTTTTAGCAATACAATTTTTTGAAAAATCATAAAAAATAAGCTTTTTTAAGTTTAGTTAAATGAGTTGGGCTTGGGTTGAGAATGGGTCAAGTAGGGTATGAGTCAATGATATTGCATTACGATAAATGGATCATAAACAGGTTAAATGGAGCAATTTATGTAAGATCATTTATAATCGATCCAAACCTGACCTAACTCACTTATTTGATAGGTCTAAAAATGGGTTCTAAATCCAATCCATTTAGATTAATTTATTTTATGCTTTCAATTTTTAAAACCCATTTAAGTAAACTCTTAAAGATTTAAGTAATCCATTTATGTTTTAAATTGGTTATATATGGGTTTAAAATCCATTTTGACAAGTCTAGGGGAGAGCTAAATGTGAACCTCTGACTCACTAAATTATGGAGCATTGAAATCGTGAATTGATAACCCACTTTAAGCTAATATGACCAAAAATGAACAAAGCAAGTTCAGTGATCATCTTAAATGTCATAGATCAGGTAAAATCCGAGTAGTTTCATATGTCAATTTAAGCCTCTATCCCATCATTGCAGAAAGTGGAACTATATTTGAGCGACCATATTGATATTTGGTAGTGTGATAGAGTAAATTACCAACTCTGATTCGAGGAAACCCTCGTATGCATTGGCACCACAAAGGAAAGTAAGGTCGACTGCTAATCATGCATGCTGAAAGCATTTGAAGAATAGCATTTCAAGGCTTTGTTAACATACCTCTTAGGATTGAAGCTTTGTTGGCCAACGACACTATTCTATGAGAAACTTGCATTAGTTGAAGACCTGACCAGACCGACACTGCTAGAGATGGTAGTACCTTAAATCTTGTGCCTGCATGAACAGACACGATACGTATAAAATGACCCTAAATTTCATCATCATAAGAAAACCTTTGCTTAGGTCAACATTAGAGTTGCACTCCAAATTGTAAAAGTTAGATCAAGCAAAAGCTTCATTTCTCCTGGTTTCTACCTTTTGTTTTGTATCAGAGAGGCTTTCAAAATGGGGAGCATATGAAACTTGCAGTCTGTTTCCATATAAGACATACCCTATCAAGGAAAATGGAATTAGGGTGTAAAATTAAGGATGCTAGAGCCATTCTAAATTACAAATAAATAACCTTCACGGCACATGTGAAGACAACCGAAACTCTACACTTGAAGAAGCAAATTCAATAGCCTAGCATTATAGTCGAGGCGAAACTTGATCAAATAAACATTAGTGTACAACTCACAGTTTTCATCATCCATTGCTTTACATTTGAAGAAGCAATCACAGATCAAACCTAGAGAATTTCATTGTGGATATGAATAAAAACTTGAAATTACGCTAAAAATGATATATAAAAAAGAAATCTGGGGACATCGGGAAAAAAGTACAAACTCTTCAACATTGCCATAAGTGGTGAAGAGCTTTAATAGTTCATCTCATCCTAACACGAACATTCCTTATGATAAGGTATCTGTCAAAAACACGAAAAAAAAATAAAGAAGGACCAAATCAAACCCGCCCTTAACATAAAGTAAAGGACCCGATCAACTATGTCAGAAGAATCAAGTGAAAAGCATCTGACTTGTCTATGGCAATGGCCAATCAAGTTAAGAACAATAAAAGAAAAGATTTAAGGGATCAACACAAACCTTGATTCATCACAGACCGTGCACACGCAAATTATGGGAAGGCTTATCTTGTACCGAAGCATGCCCCACTATTACTTCCTTGAAAATTAGAATCCGTGCTATCTTACAATGGCAACGTGTGTGAGCCGTTGGAGTTCGATGATTAGTGTCGTTGGAGTAAGTCATCGACGACAATCAGAGCAAGAGCGTAATGCTTATACATCATGCAAAAGAAATAATCACATACAAAGATGTCATGCAATCACATCTCAATCAACCATTCAACAAAGCAATCATGCTTCAATCTCATAATATATCATATCATGATTTCATTTAGTCATCAATCTACTTATCAAAATTGCCTCTCCTAAGCATTCCTCATTTATAAAAATAGAATGCCAAGAATACTTACCATTTTTAGAATAGGCATTGGATAATCATACGCTACCTTTAAAAATTAGCATTGAATAAGCACTTATCACCTCAAGACTTACAATATAATAAGCACTTATGACAATCAAGATATCACAATTAAGATAGCCCATCACATCCAATTATAACCTATCAAGATAGCTTATCACATTCTATAATAGCCTATCATGATAGTTAACACCTCTAATAATAGCTTATCGCGATAACTTATCTCATCCAATAATAGTTTATTGTGATAACTTATCACATCTAATTATCACTTATCATGATAGCTTATCACTTTAATCCACTTAGCATCTTATATAATATACCATTAATCTTTAATCTAATCTTATTCCTAAGCGCAATTACAATCCTAAACAAGGATTAGGAAGTTACTCATTCCAGATCTAGGCCACGGTGAGTGGCAGCAACGGTGGCAAAGGCTCATGGCGACGGTGGCTCATGGTGAGAGGGCGATAAGGCATGGTGGTGGGCTAGACAGCAGTTGGCAGCCCACAACAAGGGCTAGTATAGCCGAGGGATGGCGGCACATGGCTTAAAGGAGGTCTGGTAAGGGCTCCGGACTCATGGCCACCGCGCAGGAATGATGACACAACGAGATCTCACAGCGAGATGGCGAGCTGGATGGTGGATGGCTCATGGCCAAAGGGACGGTGACACATGGATGGCAAGCATAGATAGCAGACGATGGATGATAATATGAGAACCAAGGGAGAATGAGAGAAAAATAGGAGTGAGAATGAGATTGAGAGGGAGAAATGGGTTTCCGCCAAGGGGGTGAGGGAAAGAGAGAGAGGGTGCCGGTGGTGAGAGATGGAGGAGGAGAGAGAGAGGGAATGAAAGACAATAAGAGAATGAAAGAATGAGAGAGATTGGCTTACATTAATTAAACTTGTACTAATTTTTCTTCAATTCTTCTTGTCCAATAGTCATATGGTTAGGAAATGCTCATGAAGATTACCAATCCAAAGTAATTAATATTTGGATTTGGCATGTAACGCGCAGCTTAGCTTGTGCTTCCCAGGAGAATTTTCCCGTCCCCATGTGGACGCCAGGTGGAGATGCAAGGGGGGGGGCTGCACTTTTATTTTTTTTCTTCCCTCGGACGTTCAACTGCAGCAGCCTAATTCGCCCACACTTCTCCCTTCTTTGCCGATACCCACCACTTTCCCTCCTCCATTTTCTTTTCTCCGCCCAAGCCAGACCCTGTCACGAGTACCCTCTGACTCTGCTTTGCCTTCTTCGGAGCCACGACAGCAGACCACGAAGCCTCAGCTCATCCGCTACCTCTCCTCTTCTCCGCAAGCGCGAGCCCAGGCAAGTAGAGCTGTTATTAGCGTCCTGGGTACACGGATTGGCTTCGCCTTGCTGTGCATGTAAAGATCGGGGTAGATTTCATGGTTTAGATGCGAAAATTTGGGAACCAAAGCTCTGTTCGGAGCTGGGACGTGAGCAAGTCGAAGTTCTATCACTCTCTACTAACCGTAATACGTTTGCATGTTGAATTGGCATTCCTGGTTTGCATGGCGGTGTCGTTATGGTTGTGTAGTGGTAGGTGGTTTCTTTGTTGATAGAGCCGCGGCGGCAAGAGGCCGTGGGCTTGCCGTGTGGGTTATCAAGTTGACGGTGGAAGGGAGTCGCAGCTTATTTTGATCGTTTCGCCGTGCGGGTCGGCGAGAACGGAGCAGTGAGGAGGCCATGAGCTCGGCTCGCCTCTCTATTTTCGAGATTTCCCACATGCATGATGAAGTGCGGGTTTTATTGTGCTCAGATTGTGAGAATTGATTGCTGGTTGTTGGTTTTCTTCACGAAATGAAACTGCGGGCGAGGCAGAAGAGAGTGAGTCTGCGAGTTAGGAGGATAGCGAGAAGGGGTCGCAAGTCTGGTTTGATCCACTAGATTCTGAGGCGAGTTGATGAGGTCACTAGAGTCGGGTTTAGTATAGTTGTCGAACGGTATGAGTTCGGGTGAGTAGGTGTGGTCGGGTATAAGTGAGAAAGAGGGCGTGAGCAAGAACGAAAAGGAATGAGGCCGTGCAGTGCGACCAAGCCGTGAGCTCTACAAATTGGTGAACCGTGAACTTAGATGGTTCGTATGAGGTCCACAGCTCAGTGAGACGCGAGTTTGGTTAGTTTGGGTTGGGTTGCATAGATGGGTCGGTGAAGTCGTGAAAGCCGTGGGTTCATGTGCGGTGCGATGAAGTCGTGAAGGATGGATGCCATGAGCTCGATGTCTGGTAGTTTGCAAGTGAGATTAGAAAGGTCAGGAGGCATCTTGTAAATTACAAAGGCAGTGAGGTGTCTCATGCATCGGTTGGTTCGCATTGTGTTGGTTGTCATGTGTCGTACGGTGCTTTGCCTGAGTCTTGTTCTGGAAGTCATACGATGTGAAAGTCAAGTTGCTCGGCAAGTGATAGCCAAGTGAGGTCGGTTTAGCTTGTTTTTATTGTTTGCATTAGCCACTTTGTGCAAACGAAACGGTCCTAAGTTAGGTTAAGAACCTCTCGACTTCCATTTAGTTTATTCACAGCATATCTCCCTCTTCCCTCTTCCCCCAATCAAATCCTCCCCCGCTGTCTATTCCTTCTAGCTTCGGTCGCTCGGTGCGATTTACCAACTACGAGTCACTAGGTTGACTGCTTTCTTCCTAGGAAACCGATGGCGGGACATTGAGCAATTGGTCTCGTGCTAATCACAGATTTTCAGTCTTCTAAAGAGAGAAGTGGATGCATGAGTCCCGACTTCCTATGTCTGCCCATCTACGTGTCGTATTTGAACAATGATATTTGCATATCGAGACATGAAGTATGCACGAAGATTGAACTGCATCATAGCAAATGGATGGCAAAGCTTGTGCGACCAAGTGTTGTACGGGGGTTTTTCAAGTAACATTGTTGGTTATGAAAAAACTCAATTTACTTAAGGTCATGGATTTATAACTATATCTCTAGACTCCAACATAGTACTATCATAACTATGATCGGGTATCTAATATGGTAAGTCGGGGGGGGGGGCAGTGTCTAATCTCTTGGAAAGAAACGGGGACGGGGGCAAGTGGGCGTGGAAGGGAAAGTGGAGTGAAACGACCGGGGATAACGAGGAAGAAATGTGTCGCGGTAACATGTTCCCCCGTACAAACCAGTAGCTATCCTATGCTCATTGTGTGATCGTGATTCGGGGTTCGGGAAATTGTCTTCCCACTTTTCAGGCTTTGGATAAGGGACAAAAATTTCAGTTTATGGATTGAAAATAATTAGTTTAGATCAAATTGGTTACTCATTTCCCCTCGGATGCTCTTAAGTTCAAGCTCTGAATGTATTCTTGCAAGAGAGAGGCTCTCGGATACTTGGAACGCCTCTTTCTGTATTGCCTTCTTTTGGTGGCATTCCCGGTGATTCTTGATCGAGTTCGGGGTCTGTTGGGGAGTCTCTTCGCTATTTCGGACCATTTATTACCAATCTCTGTGTGTGCTTCAATTAGTATCTTATCCTCCTCCTCAGTCCATGTCTCTTTCTGCGGAATTCATGGATATATGCCTATATCTGTAGACTAACATATTACTGTCATAATTATGATCGGGTATATATTATGGTAAGCCGTAATGTATGATTTCTAAATAGAACTTTACAATGATTAGCTGAGTAAAAACTGAAGATTTGTCGCTCTCGCCATGTATATGTACATGTCCTTCATGTGGTGTCAGCCATGTGTGGTTTTCTCGATTCTTCATCAGCTTTCTTCTTTTCTGTCATTCTTTTATATGATGATGGGTCCTATAATATTATGAATAATCAGTAAGATCGTATGTCTTCTCACTTTAACATTTCGAGAATTGGTGGATATTTCAGCAACTATACTCGTTTGCATGATTAATACATAAGTTAAATCATATTTCTTTGAAGATGATATATTTCTTACTTTAAACTTGATAACATTACAGATATCTACAAAGGGAAATTGATTAAGCTAGACATCCACATTGACACAGACAAAGTAAGGTAATACATTCTTACAATCATCTGCTGTCCCCTATTTTTCTGGTTCTTCTAGTATAGATGTTCTTGTATTTCATATGAATTTGTGTTTCATGATTATTATGTTCCAATATAGATGGATAACAAAATTCAAGCAGTGGTAAGGTGCAGCTGCAGCGGTTATGACAGTTATCACATTAGTTATGGATGATTATGATCATTCGGAGAATCGCATACCGAGAGAGCCTCATGTGAATCGAGATTATGAGAGAGTTATATATGAATCGTGTGTTATATAGTGGTGATACTCATTGTGTAGATCAAATACGGATGACGCCGAATGCTTTTTTAGATCTTTGTAAGATACTTGGTGCAAGTAACTTGTTGCGTTCTACTATAAATGTTTCTATTATGGAGCAAGTTATGGTATTTTGTCATATCATTGGACATAATGTGAGGTTTAGAGTCATTGGGGGAAGATTTCATAGATCAATCGACACCGTTCATAGATATTTCAAAATCGTCCTGCAAGCGATTTTGAAATTATACAAGCATGTGGTGAAAGAACCAGGCAATTCCACTCCTCCTGACATAAGTAACAGTCGAAGGTTTTATCCATATTTTAAGGTATGGAATTTGAAAAAACAAGTCTATAAATTGCTTGAGAAGTTTCATTAGTATTTGGTTGGTAATTATATTGATTATTTTAGGATTGTGTTGGAGCAATAGATGGAACTCATGTACGTGCATCAGTTCCTCTTGAAATTCAAGGAAGATTTCGTGGTCGGAAGGATGGAACAACACAAAATATATTAGCTGCCGTTACATTTGACTTGAGATTTTCTTATGTATTAGCTGGTTGGGAAGGCACATCTCATGATTCACGTATTTTGTCTGATGCACTTTCAAGGCCGAATGGATTGAACATTCCTAGAGGTAAGAAAATTGAATTTACACACATTATGTGAATTGAGATTAGTAACTTGATAATAAACTTATTTATAACTTGTAGGAAAATATTATCTTGCCGATGCTGGTTATGGAATCCAAAATGGCATCATCTCTCCCTATCGTGGTGTTAGATACCATTTGAAGGAGTTTAGTGATCGCCCTCCTGAAAACGAGAAGGAACTATTCAATTTGCGGCATTCATCTCTAAGAACTACTATTGAAAGAGCATTTGGAGTTGTAAAGAAGCGTTTTCGAGTATTGGGTTCAGAACCTTTTTGGTCATTTAGAACACAAGTCGATGTTGTTTTAGCTTGTTGTATCATTCACAATTTTATTATGAAAGCTGATCCCAATGACTCTATCATGGAAGAGATGAATAGAGAAATGGAATCTCAAAGAGAAACTCCAAGAATCCAACTTTCTCAAAGGGAGGAAAGGGAGGAAAATAGGATATGGGCATCAAAGAGGGATAGGATTGCACATGCAATGTGGATTAGTTATGAAAATATTAGAAGAAGCCAATAGTTTTACGTTTATTTCTTTTGAGTGCTTTATTTTGAACATGTGCTTTTCATTTCTTTAATGATAATCATCTTTAAATATTTACTATGTGTCCATCTTCATCATATTTTTTTCTTATTCTAATGTTTAAAGCTGTTACGTAGTTATCATGATGAGTAAAAGTAAGGCAAACGATGAGAAGGTCAAGCAATTTAGATGGTCGAAGCCTATGGAACGTGTTTTACTTGAAATTCTCGCTGATGAAGCTAGTAAAGGAAACAAGCCTTCAAGTACATTCAAACCCTCTTCAATTACTCGAGTTGTCAATACAATAAATGAGAAGTTTAGTGTTTGTTGTGAGCCCGACCATGTTAAGAACCATTTGAAGACAGTCAAAAGCAATTGGAAGACGATTCAAACTGTGCGTGGCAAGAGTGGATTCAGTTGGGATGACAAGTTGAAAATGGTCATAGCTGGGAAAAATGAATTTGATCAATATGTGTCGGTAATTTTTCTCATCACTTGCTCAATACATTCTTTTAGCCAATGTTTCACATAAGCAGTTTTATGTGTCTTTATATATTTACTCAGCATATAAGGGATAATTTCCTAACCATCTCAGTCAAGATTTTTAAACTTTAATGCGTTTGCTAACATGCTGGACTGAAAAAAAAAAAGAAAAAAGAGAGCAGATTATTAACTTGTTAGTCACCCCTGCTTCACTGAAGCCATAGGTTATCGTGTTGGTGTAGGTTATCGTGTTGGTGTTGTTTCTGTTTTTGTTACAAGTGTAATGCATAATTTAATATTGACTGTCATACTAGCAATTTATATGTCTGGAAATTTTCTCAATGTCTTTTGTTGCTGCGATTTTGATTTTGATTGTTGGGTATATCGGAATGCGACTAGGGTTGGTAAAGTTTGCTTCTTTTCTCTTTATCTTCTGCAATTTAGGTGGTGAGAGACTAAGAAGGCACCATGTCTTCTGCAATTTAGGTGTTCACAAATGAGGTGCTAATTCTGACATTGATAGGCGTTTTCGAAACCTCGTGCTTTAGATCTTATTGATCTTGCATCTCTTGCAAAGATGGATTGACAATGCAATTTCTATTTAGGCGTAATTGTGAAGGGAAAATGACTAAAAGAACAAACAAATGAAGGGCTTCAAACGTGTTTTTGTCATAGCTTGAAGCCTAAGTGTTGTTTGCTTAATAGCTTCTTTTTCATATCTAACCATGGAACTAATAATTGAATGAATATTGTGCATTTACAGGTCCATCCTTCTCATGGAAAGTATTTGAATAAAATGATTGACATGTATGATGAGATGGCTGTGGTGGTTGGGAGAGATATAGCCACCGGAAGCTTTGCTAAGCAATTCAGGGACATCAATGCAACGGAAGTTGACTCCTCACTTGTCGACTTAGGTGATGACTTCGATGACTTCGATGAGTTGATGAAGGGCTCGAAAACATGTTCCTCTACTGTGCATTTAGAAAAGAGGTCTCGCAAAAGGCGAAAAGGTTCCAACAATGATGACAAGTATGTTGCACTTTCAACACAACTTGGAGAGATGGCCTCGGCAATTAAGTCATTGGCTCATACGGATGTGGATCACTCTCAAGTCTATTACTCTCAACTCTACAATGAGGTGATGAAAGTGGATGGATACGATGAAATTACCCTTGGATCAGTTTTTGACCATCTAATTGAAAATGAAAAAATTGGAAAAGCATTCATGGTGAAGAGTGCGACTCTTCGCAAAGTATGGGTTGATAAATTTCTAAGCAAAGGAGATCATCATTAGTGATATACTTGTCTCTGGGTGTATGGTTGGTGATCGTGATTGTGATGGTGATCGAGAACTCTTCCTTGATGCTCCGTTGACTGCATCAACAAGCATTTTTGGCTAGACAACCTACTGCAAAGTAGATGAAGAGATAGGTGTGTAGACATATTATGGCTGCCAAAATTCCACTGATGTGTAATTTTATGCAAGGTGCTCAGTAGAAGTCTCAAGGTAACAGAGGTAACACAAGATTTTTGATAGCTTGATCTGATGAGTTTGCTGGTCAAAAGAGTATGAACTGAATGAGTTGCTTAAAGCAGGTAAGTTAAATTCGGTTTAGGAAACACCAACAAAGCTTAGTTCGAGTCTCTCCGATGAGTTCTGGGTTTCGTTATCTTAGTTTCTAAGCTGTCTTGTGCATTGGAATTGTTTAGTGCCGCAACAAGATGAGAATACATATGTTGTGCAGTCGGCCAAGAAGCCGATGGGAGGCCCCAAGTGTCGGGATGCCTAGAGAGGGGTGAAAGGGAGTGATGGTGTACTCTCCAGAGGACTGAGGAAGGTTGAATAACTCCTCAGGGGACCTCGTGATGCCAAATTAGGTGCGAGGGGTACATGGCGGGGTGTCGTCTCTCCCTGGGTGATCGTTGTAGCCAAACCCACATAGACACGTCAATTGATTAGTTTCTATTTTATTTTAATTGTCAGTGGGAATTGTCACGCCTCGATCCTCGAGCACGCACCTATCCCTCTCCTTGGTCGATTTAATAGCGACGTCCCAGGACGCATTACCGACCCTTTTCTTTTTAATATACGCATGCGGAAGCATATAAATAATCCCCAGACAATAAAACAATGGGATAGGAAAGTAGGATTTCAAAGTTCCACTTTAAAAGCAACCACCCATATATACATTGCAAGCTATAGTGCAATTATATACAAGGCGAATTGTTAAGTCAAGTTTTAAACCACAAGTTCATAAAACAAGATTTGCAAAAAGGGAATCGACTCCCATCAAAAGATAATTGCCCTATGACTAACTAGTCTAATAGGATCGTTAATTCTTCAGGCTTCTTCTTCTACACTTAGGGCTTTCGGTCTTTCACCAATGCCAACCAAGGACCTGAAATTTTGGCCCACAACGGGGTGAGATATCGTCTCAGCAAGTTCAACCTCCTAAACCCCTATTAGAAAGAAAATACGCCCAAGGGTGGCCTAGCCACACCACATAGAGAACTTACCTCGCCTCAGTTCCTTCCTGCAGGTTAGTATAATTCAAATCACTCAATCACAAATAGTAATAGGAACTTAAAATCCTATGATAAGAACATTCAAACCATATCGTAGATAAATGCACTTCAAAGGGAGGGGTTCTTGATGTATGCTATATGGCCGGGCATAAAAGATTTTGAAGAAGTAAAGACTCCCTAGATCCGCCTCTTACTTACCCACCTTCCCTGACTAGCTAGTTTGGTTCTTTTCCTCTAGCTACTAAGATGTTATGACTTATCTTATGATAGAAAGAGTTTCCTTACTCAAAAAATGGAAGTTTTTCGCCTTTCCGCTTTAAGGATAGCGCAGAAGGTATTTTAGGGCCGCTATGTTCGCCCTACTTCTGCTTTATTTTGTTACTAAAAAAAAAAGGGAGGAGTTCCACCTTTTGATAAAATTTGGAAACGTAGTCAGCGACAATTTCATTTCAAACGACCACATGAGTCCGGATTATAAGACCAAACCGTTATGACACGTCCCATACCATGTCACACGATTCCGTCCCATAATCCGACCCGTTGATAACACTCAGCATGCGTTCCAATTATTATTCACTGCCACAAAATGGCATAGCCTACTCGCAGTTCGGTTATCTACTGGCATTAATGCCAGGCATTGCCTCCCTACCTTGGAGCGCGGCTTCGTCACTACGTCGACGGCGTTCCCGAAGGAGTATAGGCCTAGAATCAACTGTGACCCAAGCCCATTGATGTGGGGCTTCCCATATAGGGGCAAGTCCGGCTCAACAGCTCATGACAATTCCTCTTAATTATCACACAACGAAATCATACTCGGCCCTAGAACACTTTGCATTCCACTCAATGCTTCCACTTAAAATAGTGATCCCGGCCATTTTTCTTCATATTAAAAATATTCCAGAAATTATTCACGTATGTGGGGCACATTAATTTCGAACCAAAAAGCCGATAACTTACTTTTCAAACCCCACTATTTAATATAATCATTAAAATCCAATTTTGGTATCAAAACCCGACACCTGAGGTTTTGTGAATAAAATCCATATTTTTCACAATCGACACTCAATTTGCAATATCCACTCATCAAATTCATAATTTGACTACACAAAGATAGCGATCAACATGAAATTCTAAGAATTTAGGGTTTTGAAATAATTTTCGGAATTTAATAAATAATTAAATTTATTCAGAAAATTAATTAAATAATAATATCCACATTTTTCACAATCCACACTCAATTTACAATATCCAACCATCAATTTCAAAATCCAAACACACGGCAGCGATCAGCGCGAAATTCTGAGAATTTAGTATCTCGACAAAATTTTCGGAATTGTCGCGACCAAATTTTCGGGGTGATCCACCTAAAATTAGGCTAATGGATTGTTAAGCCTTGACTTAACTCGGACTCTCCTAAGCCCATACCAACTCGCGACTTAGATTCAAATATTTAGCATGCAAAAGATTATTAACTAGGAGTCACCACTAATATATTTTTGGTAAGTCAATTAGACACTTAAGTAAAATAATGGGAGGATTATTTTACTTCTACGAACTAGAGATTTTGGGTATGGGGACTTTGTTACACTAGACTATTCTAATGCCCTTTCGGTACATTTCTCTTTTTATTTCAAAAAATGATTTGCAGGCAGCTTGAATTAATTTTAATTCACTTTCTTAACATGTGAGGTGATCACACGGGTGCGCAAACCACCAATTTGACATTCAAGAAAGCAAATAAAAAAAAATACAAGGACTTACCTCATAGTAACGAAAGCATCTGCGTTGTTAGATCAAATTCACATCAGCAATCCTAGATATGATTTCTAATTAACACGCAATTTCTTTTTTCCTTTTTTTTTTTTTACTTATTTAATGAAAATCATGCAATATGCAATGCAATACAACTAAATGACCTAATTCTAACGACATGCAATTTTTAATTAAATGGACCTAATAACAATCTTTAAATGACGTGCATTTCATGGGCTTAATTCTATATGACGTGCACATGATTTTTCTATTCTAAAAAAAAAAGAATGCAATATATCCTAGAAATTGCAACTAATTTATCCTAAGACAAATTTTATTTTTTCATGAAGTTCGAAATTAAGGAAAATGCAAAACATAACTATCTAGATTAAGATTTCATCCAGCTTATATTAAGGATCGTCAGACTAAATCCTAATTTAAACTAGGATATTATCTTAACCTAGCAAGCTCTAACCTAAAATGCAAAAATCAATCTAAACTTTGAAACATGCAATTTATTTAGATATGCCATGACGTGCAAAGAATGTCCTAATTCTATTTTTTTTTTCTTTTATGAAATTCGAAATTAAAATTAATGCATAATTAAACATGCAATTCAAATAAAAAACTAACATCCTAAATTAATGCACTTTTTTTTGTTTTTTGTTTTTTTTCATGATTCAAAATAAAATCCCTATTCTAAACATGCAAGATAATTTAAAAACAAACCTAATCCTAATTCAAACTTTTTTGGATTTTTTACTTTTTACGAAAATAAAATTGATTCAACCAACACCACAGCAAATAAGATATGATATGATTGATATCCAAAAATTGGCGAACCATATCTCGCGCATGAGATCGGGTTTGACCAATTTTAAAATTAAATCGCGAATTGAATTTTGGGCGTGAGATCGGATTGTCGATTTTTGCAAGGGATTATAAGTCAGATTTCAGGCGGCGCGAAAATCGGACTGTTAATCCCTAATTTTAGGAGCTAATCCATGTTGGAATCTCAATCACATATTTAAAGGGAACAATTCCACTAAACAAAACAAGATAAAAAGGCAAAAAAACAATAAGTAAATAAGTAATAAAAAAACTACTTAATTTTCCCTTTTTTCTTTTTGTTTTTTTTGTCATTTTCCTCTTTTCCTTCCCACGCTCGACTTGTGCTCGTGGGTCTCCAAGGGCAGCCGGTCGTCGGTCCGGTGAGGGGCTCCGGGAAGGGTGAACTGGCGGCGGTGGCAACATCAAGGGGTGGAGCAAAATGGAGCCGACAAGGGAAGGTGAGTTGCGTGAGGGCGGATCGAGCGGCGCGGCTGAACGGGCTTGGCTCGAGGCAGGGGTAGCTCAAAAAAATCAGAGCCTGAACCGGCAGTAGGGCGGTAGTGGTGCGTGGTAGGGCGGAGCGGCTCAGACTACTGGCGAAGGGCGTCCGGATCTGGTGCGGGATGCTCCAGCGGAGGCTCGGTTAGTCGTGGCGAGGAGGTTCGGCATCCGGCGGGGCTTTGGGGACGAGTGGAGGTGCGGCGGAGTTTCGCGGGTCGTCGAGTGGAGCGGCGAGGCGTCCGAGATCTGCTGCAGATGCGGGGGTAGCAGAGCGGAACAGAAGCAGGTCGTGGCCGGGCGGTCGCGGATGGCTGAAGGGACGGCGGTGGTTGGCGGCTCAGCTACCGGTGTTGGGTGGTGCTGGCGCGGCAGCGATGCGGCCTTCGGCAGCAGAGGGCGGAACGCGGGCAGGCGGAAGGCGAGGGGGAAGTGGCTGCACGAAGAAGACAATGAACAGTACCCCTCCGGTTTCTGCTCTAGTTTTTCCTTTTCTTTTGTTTTCTTTTTTTCTGCTGCTCACGTCCCCTCTCGCTGTTTCTTTCTGCAGTTGCTGCCTTCTGCTGCTGCCTTGTACTTTTTCAGCAGAAGCTTTTCTTCTGCTGACTTTTTCCTCAAAGTGGAGAAGCTCCCCCTTCGGCCAAAACGAAGCTGCCCCACCTTTGTTTCTTTGTGTGTTTTTTTTCCTTCCCCCTAGCAATCGAGAGAGAACCCAACGTGGCCGTATTTTTCAATATGTATGGCCTCATCGAAACCCTATGCAAACAACATATTTATAGGCCACGGATCAGAGTTTCAATTTTTCCAAATCGATATCCATGAAAATTCTTTTTTTCAAATGCAATATTCATTTTGCTGAACGCAATATTCACTTTTCCACTTGCCCTATCTGAAAAAATTAATAATATCCTGGAAAGTTTCAAATTCATATTTTCACGAGATAATCTTCAATCATTTAAAAAAGGGCTTGGGCCAATTCGCTCGCTCCGATTCAAATCCACCCATCACCGGTCAAATAAATAAATGCAAAACATGTAAATTAAAAATAAATGCACCTACATCTATATGCTATGCAATTAATTAATTTTTTAGAAACAAAATTAGCCCATAATTTTCATGCAATAAATAAATGACCAGATCGCCGAAATTTAGGTGTCAACAGGAATTTATTAAATAATTAAATTGATTCCGAAAATTAATTAAATAATAATATTTTAATAATTTCGAATAATAATATATTATTAAATTATTTAATAATTTCGAAATATTTAAATAAATCAAAAGTAAATTCCGTTATGTCCAATCAAGGCTTATTCTAAATAAACCTATTTACCCTTAATTAAACACACTTTAAATTAAAACACCACCTTAATCTAATCTACTATTAAATAACTTAAACTAACCACCTAATAACACTTAACATAAACTAAACCTCCCCAAGCATAATTAACCCTCTAATCCAAGTTTAGTGAGCTAAACTCACCCGATTAGCGAGCCGAGCAGACCAAAACGACGAGGCGTCGAGGGGATCGACTTTCCCAAAGGCGGAGCTATCCTTCGGGGCCGGAAGCCGGCCAAAATGGGCCAAAGCCAGGCTGCCATACCCATTTTTCTTGGTTGCTGTCCAAGTTCGGAGGAGGCTGTCCGGTGGCGGTTCGGGCGTAGGGGCGGTGGAGGAGAGGAGCGGCAGCTCGGCGATGGCTCATGGCGGCCAGGCGGGATCTCCGCGCGATGGACGGCGGCGCTCGGGGCGCGCGCGCGCGGGCGAAGCGTGGACGGAAGGGCGGAGCAGCTCGAGCACGAGACGGCGTGCGCGCGGACCCGGCGGGGGGCGGCGGGCGGCGGCGGCGTCGAGCGGTGGACGGGCGGACGGAGGGCTGCTGGTCTCGCACGGCTGGCTTCTCTCCTTCCAAAAATTCAAGAACAAACTCTATGAAGAAGATGATGGGGACAAGGGGGAAGTGACATCCCACCTTTTTGGGATTTAATCTCCACCCTCCAAGTGTCACAATCCTAGCCATTCTTGCCCCGACCCCATGACATCACTTGTGATGTCACAATCCACTAATTCCAACCTCCCACAACCTTATTCCAATAGGTTCAATTTCATTTGTCGCCGTGGCATGAAATCTTGTACAACAAATTCTTCAATTCCATTTGATTCTCTTCCAATTGAGTTCAATTGAAATCCATAAAATTAATCCATGTTCCTCATAAGATATGTGACACCACCAGACTTCCAATTTATGAATTCGCTTTCAATTTCACGGTTAATTTCATTCTGGCACGATATTAGTGCGTCCTAACCTACCGAGTAGCTTTTAGAAATTTTCATGCATTTGACATATGGTTGATTATTTTCAAGCCACAATGTACATCTTCGACACATTGACGACTCTCAATTGTCGTGGTAATCTCAAGATTTCAAATACGAACACATGGGACCTAATCGACAGAAAAGCCGGTCCAGTGCCGACTAACAAGAATAGTGCGATCTAGTGGAATCACCCACACTTGATCACATGCCTCTGTCGAGTGGACCTATCTCCGGTCTCTAATCGATTTTTAACTGTGCCGTAATGACCCTTGCAGATTAGCTCAGTCGAAAGGTCGTTTCCTAGTCAAATTCTCAAGTTTGATGCATTAGAATCTCTTATCGACTTCACCGGATAGGCTAGTTTTCACATGAGTGGCCAACTCAAGAAAATGAACTATAGGCGTGAAGATGAAATGCCCGTCTCAATTTATTAAAAACAGAAATGGGAAAATCAGGATGTCACATGAACCACACTTATTAGTTCCTTATTTTAGCATTAGATTTACCCTCGGGCGAATAGTATAGACTCCTAACCGAATCCTGTAGTTGATGCATGACGAACTATTCTATATGTTAGCGGCCCAACCCCCAAGCTCGACTACTGGCCTACTTGTTGAGTTTTATTTTAAAAACTCACACTTCTTTATGGTGTTCTTTTTCTTCATATTAGAAGATGTTCTTCGCTCCATCTGCCGCCACCACAACTATCCTCTATGGCGCCCCATTTGACTTTGTATGGCGATAGGAGGAGATCCACAACCGGTAGTTTCCGGGCGTGACCTTTGTCAAGTGTACCTCCTGATTGACGATGGACACAGGGGCTCCAATAGGACCAACATACCTGGTCTTTGTTGCCCTATACACACGCGTGGAAGGCTCGTTGATGGGACCTCTACCACTGTACGACGAGGGTCCAGGCCATGGCGATAGCCTAGCTGTGTAGTGTAGGTGATGATCGATGAGCGCCTGACTTTTGGGAGAGACTTTTGTTATTTGACCATGAGTGTATATGACTGACATGAGGCGGGATACCTAGTGTTTGCTTTCCCTAGTATTTTTTGTACAAATCCCCCTCCATAGTTTCATCTCCCGATATGTACAAATACAAGACTGATGGTAAATAGAGTCGAAGGCGGCTCGGTTTCTTATATTTTAGCCTAATTTAATCGTTATAGTTGCAATTTATTATCAAAATTTTATTAAGTATAATTCTCCTATTTTAGCAAAGATGTACGACATGTAATCGGGAATTGGTGTGCCACATGGCACATGCAATAATAGGGGGGGGTAGGCTAGGTAGATTAGGATTAGGTGATGTCACTCTCTCTCCTCTCTCTTCCATTGGGTGCCAAGTCCATTTCTTCACACCAAAATTTTTGTTTATTATCTTTAGGATTCTAGAATGGGTACATTGGTAATTCACTTAATCATTTCACTATTCATGCACATGGGCTTAATAGTGTGCAAATTTACAAAAATCCAAAATGGGCTAATTGTCTTGATAGGCCCCCTTTTGGGCCAGCTGTGAGTGGTGTGAGGCTTATGGGTAGGCACGAGGTGGGTTTGGGCCCATGTGGCTTCTCGTTCGCAACCCGTTTCCACTTTTTCGAAATTTTGTGATCCGCCAATGAAAAATCGAGTTTTCATCCCAAAGTGGCATTCTTAACTTTTCCGTGGTCTTTCGATCCCCATTGTAACCTCGCTACATAAATTGGGGTCGGATTAAGGATGTTGCAATTCCTCCCCCTTTAAAGAAATTTCTTCCTCGAAATTTGCAAGATTACTCATTTCTTCAAACAAATGAGGATATTGGCGTCTCATTATGTTCTCACTTTCCCAAGTCGCTCCCTTGGTGCTATGATGTTGCCAAACGACTTTTATTGAAGGAATGACCTTGTTGTATAGCACCTGCTCCTTTCTATCAACAACTGCAGTGGTTGCTTAACATATGACATCTTGTCTTTAATTTCAATTCCCTCATAACTAAGCATGTGCGTTGGGTCCGGTTCATATTTCCTCAGCATGGATACATGGAACACATTATGAACCTAAGTAAGATTGGGCGGCAACGCTAATCGATAGGCCAAAGTCTCTATTCATTTTAGAATCTCAAAGGGTCCAATGAACTTGGGGTGTAACTTTCATTTCTTGCCAAAACGAGACATTCCTCTCATTGGCGACACTTTAAAGAATACACGGTCACCTACTTGAAACTCCAACGGCCTTCATCGTTTATCCACATAGTTTTTTTGGCGGCTTTGGGCTATCTTTAGTTTGTTCCTGATAATCTTAATCGCATTTGCAAATTGTTGAACTAGCTCGAGACCAATAATCGTCCTTTTTCTAACTTCATCCCAACAGACAGGTGTCTTGTAGGCATGACCATGTAATGCCTCAAACGGTGCCATTTCAATGCTTCGTTGATAGCTATTGTTGTATGAAAACTCAACAAGGTGTAGTTGATCTTCCCATCCTCCTTTGAAATCCACAATGCAAGGTCGCAACATGTTCTCAAGGGTCTGAATGGTCTTCTTAGATTGACCATCCGTCTGCAGATGATAAGCCATGCTAAATTGTAATTTTTTCTCTATGGCAGTCTGCAAGCTTTTCCAAAATGTTGTGGTGAACTTGGGGTCTTGATCTAAAGTAATCATCACGAGCATTCCATGCAACCAATTATTTGCCTCACATACAACTCAACATACCTATGCATGGCAAAGTCTTTTCGTATCGCAATGAAATGAGCTGACTGGGTTAGTCTGTTGACTACGACCCAAATGGAATCGTTACCTCTCTGGCTCCTCGGTAGTTTCATCATAAAGTCCATCGTGATATGCTTTCATTTTCACTTTGGAATTTCGAGGGTTCACAGTAGTCCACCAAATTTGCAATCACCAAGTTTGCAATGTTGTGCTTTAACTTGTTGGCATATCAAGCACTTGGCCACGTGCCTGATGAAGTTTATCTTCATGCCATTACACCAATGATGCTATTGAAGATTTCTATATATCTTTGTGCTACCTAGATGTATGCTATAGTTGCTTTGGTGAGCTTCAGCCAGAATCTCTTCCTTGGGTTCTACATTATCGAGCACATATAACCATCCTTGAGATCACAATATCCCATCCTCCATTACTAGAAAGTCTAGTTTTCTCTCTTCTCCACTCTCTTGCAGAATCTTTTGGATTGATGGATTCGTTGACTACAATGTTTTAATCCTAGTTTGCACTTTGGGTTCAATTTGGAGAGTAGCCATAAGATTAGAAAGATGGCTTACCTCGAACTTGAAATCCAAATCCGTATACCTTCAAGGAGGATCCATTCTCAAACCATCATTTGTGCAATCGTCAACTTCCGACTAAGTGCATTCGTTACCTTGTTGGACTTTCTAGGATTATACAGAATGTCGCAGTTGTAATTCTTGAGAAGTTCCATCCAGCGTCGTTGTCTTATATTTAACTCCTTTTGAGAAAATAGATACTTCAAACTTTGATGGTCAGTGCGGATTGTGAACTTCTCCCTACATAAGTAGTGCATCTAAATCTTTAAAGCAAAGATGATTGTTGCCAATTCCAAGTTGTGCGTCAGATAGTTTTGCTCGTGAGGCCTTATTTGTCCATGTTGCATCAGGATGCAGCCTATTCCTTTATACGAAGCATCACTATAGATCTTGTAACCTCCAAGACCAGATGATATCGTCAATATTGGGACAGTAGTCAACTTATGCTTAAGTTCTTGAAAACTCTTCTTACACTTATCCGTCCATCCAAACTTCACTTCTTTCTTTAGTAATCGTGTCAAGGGCGTAACTATTCCAGAGAATTTTTCCACAAATTGTCTGTAATAGCCAGCCAATCCCAAAAAGCTCTGAACTTTAGTTACCATCGTTAGTCTTGGCCAACTCACAACCGCTTCGATCTTTGTTGGGTCCATGGAAATTCCTTCTCCATTTATCATGTTTCCTAGAAAAACTACCCGATTGAGCTAGAACTTGTACTTATTAAACTTAGTGTAAAGTGTGTACTCTCCAAGGGTCAGTAATACCATCTTCAAATGATGTTCATGCTCTTCTGGGCTCTTGGAGTACCCTAGTATATCGTTAATGAAAATTATGACGAACTGATCTAAGTACGCCTTGAACACTCGGTTCATTAAGTCCATGAAACTAGCTGGGGCATTGGTTAACCCAAGCGATATCACATAAACTCGTAGTGGTCGTATCACATTCGAAACGCTGTCTTCGAGATATCCTCCTTTTTTTATCCTTAGTTGATGATAGCCCGTCCTCAAGTCTATTTTTTAAAATACCAAGGCTCATTGAAGTTGATCAAACAAGTCGTCAATTCTCGGTAATGGATACTTGTTCTTGATCACACTTGATTGAGTTGTCGATAGTTGATACATAGTCACAACGATCCATCCTATTTCTTGACGAATAGGATAGGTACTCCCTATGGTGATGCGCTAAGGCGAATGAATCCCTTCTTGAGCAATTCTTGCATTTGTAACTTCAGTTCCTTCAATTTTGATAATGATATTTGATATGGTGCCTTGGAGAGGCCAACTCAATAACGAACTCTATCTCCCTTTTCGGAGGCAATCCACGGAAAGAGGAGAATCAAAATCCACTAGAGAAATCTAGGATTACAAAAGGTGGTTCTGAAAAACTTAGACTCTTTCTATCTCAACTTCTTATATATAGGTACAAATCAAATCCAAAGTGGGAAACCTCTTTTTAGGAAACCTCTTTTTAGGAAACCTTCTCCAATTAGGAAAACCATTCAATTATGAAACATATTCAAAATAAGAAACCTACTTGAATTAGGAAACTTTCCTTTTTAGGCTCAAACTTGAGGCATATCTAATAATTTCCACATTGGCTCGATGTTTGAGTTAAGTTACAATTGCTTGGCTTGAATTCTATATAAGCATCAAACAATCTTCTCCTTCCACTAGAGTAAAACTCAGTTGCAGCAAACATTAACCAAATCCAAGCAATGCTTGAATTTGGTAATAGGCAAAGGCTTTGTCATCATAGATTGTCTTTTTGTACCAATCTTCAAGACCTTGATATAGCCATCAACAAGAATGTCTCGAATAAAATGATACCATACATCATTGTGCTTTGTCCTCTCATGATACATATGATCTTTAGTAAGATGTATAGCACTCTATCGCAATGGACAATAGTCACTTCATGATCCACACTGAGCTCTCCAAATAGGCCTCTTAACCATATAGTCTCTTTAATTGCCTTTGTAATAGCCATATATCCTACTTCTATAGTAGGCAAAGCAACTATATGTTATAAAGTAGCTTCTCAACAGACTACACAACCTCCAATAGTAAATATGTACCCAGTCAAAGAACTCATCTAATCAAGTGTCGCGACCAAATTTTCGGGGGGTGAACCACCTAAGGTTTGGCTAATGGATTGTTAAGCCTAGACTTAACTCGGGCTCTCCCAAGCCCATACCAATTCGCGACTTAGGTTCAAGTTCTTAACATGCAAATGATTTTTCAATTAGGAGTCGCCACTAATCAGTTCATGGTAGGTCGATTAGACACCTAAGTAAAATAACGGGAGAATTATTTTACTCTTACGAACCAGAGATTTTGGGTACGGGGACTTGGTTAGTTAGATTTCTCTAACGCCCTTTTGGTACCTTTTCTTTTATTTTGAAAAATGTTTTGCAGGCAGCTTAAATTGATTTTAATTCATTTTCCTAACATGTAAGGCGATCATGCAGGTGCGCATACCACCAATTTAACACTCGGGAAAGCAATTAAATAATGCAGAACTTACCTCAAAGCAACGAAAGCATCTGCGGTGCTAGATTAGAATTCACATCAGCAATCTTAGATATGATTTCTAATTAACAAGCAATCACTCAATTTTTGCTTTCACTTTTTAACGAGAATATAGTCCATATGCAATGCAATGCAATGCTATGCTTCTCAACCTAACATGAAATAATATGGCATGGCAAAATGTCTTAAACTATATGAATGAGTAAAAAATTTTGTGATTTTCTAATAAACATGCAATAATTAAATATGCAATCTAAATTAGCAAAAATGACCTAATTCTAATGACGGGCAATTTCTAATTAAATGACCTCTAGCAATAATCCCTAGATGACGTGCATTTCATGAACCTAATTCTATATGACGTGCTTTTCATGAATCTAATTTTACATGACATGCATATGATTTTTTTATTAACAAAAATTCGTAATTAAAATCACTAAAAATGAAAATCAAACTAAAGTGAAATACTATCTATTCTAAATGCTTTCTAAACATGCATTTAAAAAAAAAACTAACCTATCATGCTATTCATCTAAAGATCTATCTAGACCTAAAATTTAACATGCAATTTTATCTAATATGCAATGACGTGCAAAGAATGCCTTAATTCTAATTTTTTCCTTTTTTATGAAATTCAAAATTAAAAATTAAACATTTAATTCACATAATAATGGAATAATAATTAAAAAAAAAACTAACATCCTAAATGAAGGCACTTTTTTTCTTTTCTTTTTCATGATTCAAAATAAAATCCCTATTCTAAACATGCAAGATAATAAATAAAAAAACCTAATCCTAATTCAATTTTTTTTGGATTTTTTCCTTTTACGAAAATAAAACTGACTCAAACACCACGACATCAAATCAAACAAGATAAAATTGATATCCAAAAATTGGCGAACCATATCTCGCGCATGAGATCGGGTTGTCCAATTTTAAAATTAAATCGCGAATCGAATCTCGAGCATGAGATCGGATTGATGATTTTTCAAGAGATTGCAAGTCGGATTTCGATGCTAAAAAATCGGACTATAAATCCCTAATTTAAAGGTGCTATTCCATGTCGGAATCTCAATCATACCTAAAGACCGATTCTAAAAAAAAACATAAAATAAAATAAGATAAATAAATAAAAGAAATAAAATAAAGTAAATAATAAAAAAAACTACCTAAATTGATTTTTTTTCTTTTTTCCTTTTTTCCTGTTTTCTTTTCCCAAGCATAGTTCGTGGGTCTCCAAGGGGCACCGGTTGATCAGCCCGGCAAGGGGATCCGGCAAGGGCGGCCGCAGCGGCGGCGTCACCGTCGATCGGAGGTCACGGAGGGGCGGAGCTACGGCGAGGTCCGGCAATTCAGAGCCTGCAGGGAAGAAAAATCAGCGACTCGGGTTCGGGCCGCCGCGGAGCGGACCGGAAGTGGTGTCGCGGGTCGGAGCGAGGGCTCGGGCCTCGGGCATTGCGGGGAGCTCGGGCGTTGGGCGTCACGAGCGGAGTTGGCGACGGACTAGCGAGCAGGGGTCCGGATCTGGCGCGGTGGAAGAGGCTCGGTCGGTCACTCGGTTGCTGCGGGGCGTGAGCAGGGATCGGCGCGGCGTGGGTCGGCGAGCGAAACTAGGGCTACCGTCGAAGAGGGGCTCGGCGGCGCAGCCACCGGAATCGCTGGATCCGGGGGTTGCGGAGGGCACGGGAGCAACAAGCGGCGTGGCTCCGGTGGCCGGCGCAAGGGCTCGAGTGGCAGCAGGAGTCTAGGCAGCGCGGCGGGGAGGCTCGGCGACCGGCTTCGGCAAGCTGCTGTAGGGCTGTGCTCGCGGAAGAGCTGAGTCGGTAGTGCTGGTGCCGGGTCGCAGCGGGCGGAGCTTCGGAGTGGTGGAGTCACAGCGAGGAGGTAGTCTGCTGTGATTGTTGATACGGGGCTTCGGAGACAAGGTACGGCGAGGCGTCCGAGATCTGCTGTAGATGCGGGCGTAGCAGCGGAACGTGCGGTGTCACGGCCCGGCGGTCGCGGATGGCTGAAGGGACGGCGGTGGTTGGCGGTGTCGCGAGCGCGGGGAAGGGCGGAGCACCATCAGGCTACGAACGCAGCGTGGGTGAAGAGCGGGTGGACAAACCAGCAAGGAAGAAGAACATTTTTCTTTTTTTTTTTTTTTTTTTTTTTCTTTTTCTCTTTCCTCCGTTGGCCGCACGTCTCTTCTCCCGCTGCTGTCTCTTTTCTCTACTGTTGTTATGTCCTTTTCTGCCTTCTTCTCCCTGTTTCACGTCCCCTCTCTCGCCATCCTTCACCTTTTTCTTTGTTGACCTTTTTTCCCTACCCAAAATCAGCGAAGAAAAAGCTCTTCGACCTCTTAAAAATTGTGGCCGTATGTATCCATATGTTTGGCCCCCTCTAACCCTATGCGTTTTAATCTATTTATAGGCAATGAATTAGGGTTTTTAATCTTTCAAAATTGATATCCACAAAGATTCTTTTTCGCAAACACAATATTTGCAATATTCGTTTTTTCCACTTGCCCTATTCGAAAAATCCCATCATATCTCGAAAATTTTCAAATTCTTATTTTCTACGAGATAATTTTCGATAATTAAAAAAAACGGGCTTGGGCCAATTTGCTCGCTTCGTGGGCTTAGCCCGGCCTGTCAATTTAAAGCTCAGAACCACTAATTCAAACCCATCCACCACCGGTCCAATAAATAAATGCGAAACATGCAAACTAAAAAGAAATGCACCTACATCTATATGCTATGCAATTATTATTTTTTTTTTAGGTATAAAATTAACCCCTAATTTTCTATGCAGCAAATAAACAACCAAATCGCCAAAATTTAGGTGTCAACATCAAGATCAGCAGCATAATCAGAATCAACACATCTTGTTAGAATGTCACCAATTTTCCCAAATTCTAAACCAAAGTCAGAAGTACCCTTCAAATTTTTCCAAATCCACTTCACAACTTGCCACTAAACTTTGCCTGGGCATAATAAATATCTACTTACTATGCTCACAGCATGTGAGATATTAGGCCGCATGGTATATATAAGGCTACCAACTGCGCTAGAGTATGGAACATATGACATATGTTTCATGTCTTCATCTATTTGTGGATATAAATTAGTTGATAATCTAAAATAAACAAGAAGAGGAGTACTAACTGGTTTGGCATCTTTCATGCTAAAACGATCTTACACCTTCTCAATGCAAAGCTTTGTTGACACCTGATTTTTAATCGATGCATCATTAAAAAGTAAAAATCAATATTTGGGTTTTTGATCACGACAGAGCCCTAATTTCTTGGCAAAAAAGTGTTTTTTTCATTTTTTTTTTGCAGCATCATTTTTAAGCAATTTCTAGTTCATTTTAAAAAAAAAAACTCGAAAAGTCAAATGGTTGACTTTCGAGTTGACTTTTTGGTCAACTCTTTGACCAAAAGTCAACCCCAGGTCAAAAATTGACTTTTTACCCCCAAAAAAATTTCATTTAGCCTTAATTTTACTTTTATCAAATCAATTTCTCAAAAATTCAAAGAATTGACCAAAAAATCAATCTTTTAGGAAATGTCAACTAAATTGTTGACTTTTGGCCAAAACCTTTGACAAACAAATGGAAAAAAAATAAAAATTCCACAAAAACATTTTTTTTTTTAATGTCAATTCGACTTTTGTGTTGAAAATTTCAGAAAATACAATTTAGAACCTTGAATTCTTAATTTTTCAGTTTTAAGTTCTAAATCGACCAAAAATAAAATTACTTTTATTTTAATCATAATTAGGTATAATTAGGGACTATCTGAAATCTACTTGTGCATTTAATTTCACAATTTACCTAGTCAAAATGTGAATTGTCATTTTGAGCCATAATTAGGAGATCAAAATCGATCCTTCATGACTTGTGAATGGATGATTGTTTCTCACTTATTTCCTTAAGATAAGTCCAAATTTAAAATTGATTTTGGAAAATTCACACTAGAACCTATCAATTTGAAGGATTTTATCCTCCCGAGCATAAGAAAGTCAAGCAATTAAGCTTCAATCATCAAAATTTAAATTGATCCATTCATGACTATGGTTTAATTTCATAAATCTAGATTCAATTTTAATATTAGGCTTAGATCCATTTTTGACGTAAGCTTGAGTGCTTCAATTCAATGTTAATTTGAATGCGATAAGTGATCTTGCACATGGATAGTTCATTAGATAGGGTAATTGTGACACTAATTGAATTCAATTTTAGTTAATTTACAATTTTGCCCATTTAACTGCAAATTTAACCATTTTAGCCCTTTAGGCCCAATTCAAAGAACCCATGGTTTTGACTCGTTATTTTTAACGATAATCATTCAATTAGATCAATAGGAGATCCCTAAAACACATACATAAAGTTTGATTAGCTTAATTGTACCTTAATTAGCCAATTTCTTCTTAAATAAGGTAAAATTTATTTTCAATTTGCATAAATTTTGGACTCACAGGGGCCCAAAGTGAGTGAAATGATAGGAACCAGACCAAATCGGTCAAGAACCGATTAGAAATCGGCCGAACCGGACCAAATTGGTATGACTGGCCGTTAGCGGCGTCAGCCCTTGCCAGCTGGTTCCTGACCTTCAACAATCGGTTCCGGGATCCTCTCAATGTCAATTTCACTTATGCACCTTCAATTTGCAAAAATTTTACAGGTTGATTCTCAAATTTCATCAAATTACAAATTAACCCATAATCGGACATTTCGACACAATTCTCGATTTTAGCTCGGGTTTTTGCTAGTCTATCTGCTAGATCAATTACCTAACACCTTGAGATCATGATAGAGCCTTCAAAATAAATTTTTGACCATTGGATCGAACCAATAGCCGAAATCGCTTAATTTGGAAAGTATAGAAGTGAAATTTTCCCTTCATTTCGGGAGGGGGGCTTCATTATGCATGAAATCTCTCTCTCTCTCTCTCTCTCTCTCTCTCTCTCTCTCTCTCTCTCTCTCTCTTGTTTTTGCCGCTAATAAACCAAATGTCTCTCTCTCTCTCTGTCGATTCGACCATATTCTTTTCCGGCAAAGCTGTTGTCGCCGGTTCTAGCCCACGCCGGCGATGTTCTTGCTGCTAGATTTGATTTGGTATGAGCTTTAGATCATTTTTCTACATCTAGTCATCTAGATCGGCATAGCTCCCGTGACCTTGATTTCTCGACCGGTGCACGAAGGCCAATCCGATTGGACCAGTTCTGTTTTCCTTAACTGCATGTGGTTCAGCTGCCTTTTGAGGCCATTCCTTGATGTCCAAATATATTCCTTGGTAGTCTGTGGAGGTTTGATCGAAGTTTTGGCGAAAATTTTAATCAATTTCGATCAAAATCCACTAAATCGTGATAAAAGGTAATTTCTCGGTCTCAAACCCTGTGAAGCGAGTTCGAATTAGCCAGCCAAGGTTAGGGTTCAATTTAAGTAAATAAATGATTATTAGATGCTAGATTATGGATTTTGATGATGATTGGCTGCAATTGAGTGTTCTTTGATGATGAACTCGAATGATTGTGGTTGATTTAGATTAAATTTGCAATTTTGTAACCCTAGGACTAATATACTGTTTTGACCAAAACGAGATCCGAAATGACCTCATTTCAACTCAAGTCCTCTTAGGCTTAGATAAACATGTCTCAAGCTTCGAAATGATAGGTCGTACGCCCCAATTGAGTGTTGTTTGACCCTCGAAAAATATCTCCGATGATGAGCGATTCTGCTGTAGCTCAGTTGGATTTTTGGTTTTGTTCTTACTTTGAAATGAAATTTTCTATTTTTGTGTAGCCTCTTGTGATGATTTTTGGATAATCTTGCCTTCACAAGTTTTGTTCCAAATCATCTTATGCATGTTTTATAATTTTTTTTTGGGTGATTTTTGGATATGCTTAACTAGGTCAAATCTACTCAGATCCAAGCCTAGGTCAGTATGTTCCGTATTGATCTCTGATTTTGTCATTTTTATGCTGATTTTTGTGTTGAGTTCTTGAAGACGTTTCCTTCATGAAAGTTTCTCACAATTGTGTGGAGAACATCTTGTAATTTTTTCGTGATTTTTGGATGAGTTTAATTAGGTCAAAATTGCTTAGATCTGAACATAGGACAATCTGCCCTACATTGATCCGAATTCTATTTTGATGAAATTGAGTCCACAAATGCACTTATTTGATCTCAAATCCTTCATGAGAGTTGAAATACATTATACATTTGTTCAATTGATGTATTCATTGCAAAGTCTTGATGTTGGCAAGTGAGTCAATTGCATGAGTTAATGTTAAAATGTGCTGCAATAATACACAATCTAAATGTGCATCTCTGTATTGTCATTTTTGCTGCAATTCATGTGATCACATTTAGGTTTCAAACTCTTAATGAGAAATGTTCATCATTGCATGCTCTATATATAGGATTTTTCGTAAGATTTTTGCATGACTTGAGATGATTGAAATTATGCGTGTTCTGTGAGGTTAATGTTGAAATAAAATCTTGATGTATATGTATCTTGCCATGCTTGTTTGAGTCATTTAGAGTCCAAATTTTGCGATAATGTCTTCTTGACACTTGAATTACATGTTATGAGGTTTGCGTACATATTTACATCATTAGTTTTTAGTGTCGTTTTGCACGTTAAATTTGTGCCGTAAAAGAGCATGTCCATCTAGAAACCCTTAAGCATTTTATCATGAATCTTGAAGTCATCTTGTATTGTCATCGAATTGTATGATATTTTCTCATGACGATTTAGGGTTAAATTATCACCCTAATTTTTTATCGTATCTAATTCTATGTCGCATGCGATTTTTTCATGCCATATATGCATTGCTTGAATGGTTTTGATATTTATTAATGCATGTTTGTGATCTGATTTTTGGTTAGTGACATGTGCACCTTTAGAGATCTTGATCTTAGAACATTTAATTGACCTAGTTTAGGCTCGAGCCCTTCTAAGAAGTCATAAGGCACATTTAAAGATTCCCGATGCCACTAATTTCACATAGATCAAAATCTAGACATGGGATCAAATTCAAACCCCTATTTAGATAGACCTTTGATATTTTTGTTCCATTTTTTCTAATAGGATTTGTATTTGCCTTTTAACAAAACTTGTTTGTCAATATGTTGGCTACGTTGTGTGAAAATTTGGTGATTTTTAGACTTGTTTTGATAAGACAAATCCTTGTAATATTGATTAAGTATCCCGCTGTTTTGACAACTTTCTGACTTGCTGTATTTTCTGATTTTTGTAAAATCATGTGTAGTTCGTTTAGGAAAACTTTCTTCATGAAAGTTATTAATTTTTATGTCCTATATTAGAGAATTTTTTCATAACTAGATTGTTGATGGACATTATTCAATTTTGCTGCAACATCCTGCTTGGTCAGAAATTTTCCTAATGTGAACCTTTGGTTGTGTTTGTTTAGTTATACATTTTACGTTAGTTTGTGCATGAAATTAGGCCATGTCATCTTTATGGAAGTTGTTCTAAATTATTTGATTTTTATTGTTAAACAATTGGCATTTCCAAATTGCATATTTCAAAAAAATACTTTGGTACATATGATGTTTCCCAAAAACAATTTCTAAGAAATGCTTTTTCAAAGTTTGATTTAGCTTAAGGAAAAATTGTGGTTTGGACCATATTCAAAATGCCTGCAACGTTGTGAGTGCATTTATGTGAGTCCTAGGCTAACCTTGGCAATTAAATGTGTTCCATAGCCTAAATATTCCTTAATCCTAAATATTTTCAGACCTTTTTAAAATCCTAATTTGAGATTGTGAAAGTTGTGGTTTGAATTGTATTCAAAATACCTGTGATGCTTGTCACTGCATTTATGCGAGCCCCGAGTTAGCCTTGGTAATTGAAAGCCTTTCATAGTTGAGATATCACTTTGTCTCAAAATATTTTTTTATGGATGATTTTGAAATGTCTTTGAAATATCACATGTACCCCTCATACATATAATCATGCCATTCATTAGAAACGTATGTGTTTGTGATTGGCGCATGACTTTGGTAATAAGTGATTCGCCAACGGCTCACTCATCTATTTGATTGGTTGAGAAATAAGGTCCAAAAGACCTGCACGCATGCCTAAATTTTTGCAATGCATGTGACTTTTAGATGAATGGTATGGTCAATGCATGATATCGAGGGAAAATCCTAGAATCACATAGATCGCTTGGTTATAAAACTTATAAGCGTTATTGGCCATGCAAGAACATAATTGGTCGATAATGGCTATAAGTCATAAAATGAATTGGGTAGGTATTTTAGAGGGACCATCCCATGAAAGACAAAAGCCGACCTCGAGGCCCTAAAATCAGATTTTCACATTGAACTTTCTTTAAATTATTGATCTTGACATCATGTCGTGTTTTTGATTGTTTTGATGTGTATGTTTGTTTCTTTCCATTGTATGTACTTAGTTTTAGATTTCTTAGACTAGGTTTAGATTATGACCCCAAAGATGGAGAAAGTGCAAAGACGGTGGAGGTCAATGCCCATTCCGATTATTATCATTTACTATTCATTTCCCGACATATGTTTCAGGTTCCTTTTGTTTTATAAAACCCGACGAATTGCAGGTTTTCTCTCTTCCTCTTATCTTTTTCAATTGTGTTTTTCTTTTATATTTTCTAGGATTGCATAATAGATTTACTGTTTTCCTTGATTGTTTACTAAAGGCGCGTTTGGTAATGCTTTTATTCCTAGGAACAATTTCTGATCATAAATGATTATTTTTTATTCTGTTCCCGGGAATAATTTCAAAGTATTTTAAGGCGCTTGGTAATTGTTCAAAATTTTATTCCCGGAATATAATTGTGTTTGGTACCGTTTTGAAAATTTCTTATTAAAATCATTTTTTAATAATTTTTTTTTTTCTTTTCTTTCTCTTCTTCTCCTTCAAGATCTGTCGGTTCGCCAGTCTTGGGATGACCAGCGACTGGCAACCTCGTCGGAGCATCGCCGGCCCTTGACAAGGTCGTGCCTCATCGGCCGAGCCTCACCAACAGCTGGGCGAGGTCGGTCGAGCCTTAGTTGGGTGGAGCCTCACCCGACTAGGCGAGGCTCGCCGGTGGCTGGGCGAGCCTTCAGTGAGCTCGCCAAGCCTCATCGGACCTCACCCAACCAATCACCGGCAACCGGTAGCGGTGGGCGGCAGCGGCGACAGACAGCAATGGTGGCGGTGGTAGTAGTTGAAGAAGAAGAGAGAGGGAAGAAGAGCAAGAAGAAAGAAGAGAAAAGAGAAAAAAATAAGTTGGCTTGATTGTAGAATTGTTCTCGAGAACAAATAATCAATTTTTTGCTACTTTTCAATTTTGTTCCAAACTACTTCCAGGAATAAAAAAAATAGAAATTTGTTCCCAAAAAAAAAAATTTTACCAAACGGATTTCTGTTCCAAATCTACTCTTGAGAACAAAAGAATAGAAATCTTCACTATTTGATCGGTTACCAAATAGAGCCTTACTGTCTCGTAATTTCAATTTTATTGATTGTTTTCTTTTCTCGTTTTCTTTAGAAATAGAATAATATGAAAATGACAAACCACGCGTGATAACTTAGTTTAGCACTAACAATCTCAAAAATGTAAGAAGAAATGCATGGACACGTTAGGTAAACATAAGATACTATTCAAGTACCGAAAGTGCGCTAATATAAATATTGGCGTAACCCAAGTTGTGGGACCCGAGAATTTCAACAACCCTCGGATATGCGACGGTCCAAGATTGAGCGACGGGAGTATCATTGGATTATGATATTGGCATTCTACACGAACATTAGTTCGTATTGTCGTCGAACCAATACATTTCGTTTAGTAATGGTTGAATCGTCAAGAAAACCATTATTTTGTCGGAAGGCTTTCATAGGTTTAAGTGAGACCAAATCCATCCGTATATTTTGCCGACCTCAAAAATAATAACACGTCGCGGATTAACGAATTTGTTATTGGACTTCATCATCGACACTACTTTGGACCCTGCCGATTTGTGTACATTTTCTTGCGGTAATACTACACAACTATACCATTTAAGTGTATATGGGACAAGAAAAGAATTTGAATCACCATGCAATCTTGTCGGGTTCTTCTTCTATGCAAGAATTTGAGTCATGAGCAAGTACATTTTAATGAATTGAAAGGAGAATTAGTTGGACTATGAAGACCATGGGACCGAGATTGCCCCATACATGTGCAGAAATTTAAGGATCAAAATTTTTAAGAAATTGGGCCATGTTATTTAGGGACCGTGCGGCCACAAATCTGCTGGCCCAAAACCAACCCAAAAACCCCTTAACTGTCGACACTTGAGTCAACTATGAAGAAGCGATGTTGACTGAAGCTTGGCTGGATGATGCCACGTTGCTGGCGTATGGACAGCCAGCGAAATGCACGGGGAGGCATGCTGAAGACACGTCCATTCCAGCTGTCCATTTCCCCTGCAGCCATCGAAACATGTCTCTCTTTTGTTGACTGGTTTTAACAAAACCAGTGATCTTGTGCTCGTGAAAGTGGGTAACCGAGAGAGGAAGAGAGATAGAGAAAAAGGAAAACCAGCGAGCAAAGAGAGAGCTTGAGCGAGAGAAACCGAGAGAGTGAGTCGGCGAGAAAAGAAGAAGGAGATTAGTCCCCGCCGCGCGTGCGCATTGCCGCCGTCGATGCCGTTCAAGCTCGCCGTCGCTGAGCCACGCACTCCTCGCCGTCTCACCACACGCCGTTGAACCGTAGGACATCAAGGCAAGTAAAAGTTCTTCAATCTATGTGTTGCATGCTGTTAGTACCTAGAGAAGAGTTGGTAGATGTGAGAAAGGTAAAATTTTAGAGCTGCATGTGGGACTTTGGATATGTAGGATGGAGTTAGATCAAGGAAACTAGGTGAGAATAGGGCATACAATGCGAATTTCGAATTTACACATGAAATAAGAATTTAAAAAGCTGACTATGGAGAATTTTGGAAGTGATAAAGCTGTGATGTGGTGTACTGTACTTATATACATTTGAATGTGGATGCTGGAGGTCGAAGTTCAAGGAGTAGGAAAGATTATTGTTAGATTTGTGAACTGTTTTGTAAAGAACAGTGTGACCCTCGGCGAATTTTTGATTTTTATGTAATTATCTAGCCACAATTTGACTTCGATTTCTTGAGTAAAGTTGTAGAGGACATATTTATGAGTAACATAATAGAATTTGAGATGAAACGGACAAGTATTTCTTGGTGAAATGATTTTCCTTTGAAGAAACAAAATCTGGAATTTGTTGTGCTGACTTTTAGTGATTTCGTGGACTGTAAAGTAGCTTTTTTTGTTGGAATCTCACTTCGACTTCTGAATTAAAGTGGTAGAGGACTTCTTGAAGTATAACATATCAAAAATTTAGAGGAAATGAACAAGTATAGGTCGGTGAAACCATCTTCCTTTGAAGAAACTGGATCTGGAAAAAGTTACCTTGACCTAGTATGATTTTGTGAATTTTTATAAAATCATCCAGTTGAAATTTGATCTTGTGTCCTTAATGGAAGTTGTATATGACATTCTGATAAATGACATACTGAAAATTGAGAAGAAATGGACATGTGTAGGTCGGTGAAACGAATTTTCTTTGAAAGGACTTAATCTGGAAAAACAGTACCGAGAATAGGAGGGACTAAATCGTCTATAGCTATTAACCTAGAACGAATTGGATTTATATTTCTGCATTAGATATTTACCTCTAGGTGTTTTATATAACATATAAAAATTTCATAATTTTGGAGTTCGTTTGGATATTTAATCGAAATTATTTTCGAAACTGTGCAAACTGTAATGCTGAAATTTTGAAAGCTGTGATACATGGACCGTACCGAATTTTATGAAGTTCTTTTGGTATGGCATTCTTCATGAGATATTTGACACTATGTTTCTTTTATAACTTCTCAAAATTTCATAATTTTCTGAGTCCATTTAGTATTTATTTCAAAATTTTTACCAGAATTGTGCATTGTAAAAATCGGGCTATTCTGTTCTTGAATTTTCACCAAAGTGTCCGAAAGTGAAGGTGTTTCGAATGGCTATGTGTTATGATGGTATTGGCTGTGGATATTTGTGCAATATTGAGATGTGATAGAGGGTCCATGAGACATCTTGTTTTAGCATTTGAAAATGTTTTGTGAATTAAAATGCTAAATGTTACTGTTGAGCCCTCGGGTCAACGATGCCCGGAGTCGGGATGCCCGGAGGTTCGAATGGGTCGATGCCCTTTGGATGCCTGGTTGTATTTTGAATACATGCCCAGAGGTTTTCCCCGGGAGTGTCGGGATGCCCGGTTGTATTATGATACATGCCCGGAGGGTGAGGGGTTGTATTATGATACATGCCCGGATGTCTATGGTCCCCAGTGATTCCTCGTGATGCCAGGTGGGGTGCGAGATGCCCAGAGGTTCGAATGAGTCGATGCCCTTTGGATGCCCGGTTGTATTTTGAATACATGCCCGGAGGCTTCCGCGATGCCAGTTGGGTGCGGAATCCCGGAAGGACGCAAACATTGGTCCTCCGGGGGATAAAACCGTTTGAATGATTAAAATTGATGATTATATTAAGTGTGAGTGTGGTCTGGTTATGGGACTAAATTGTATGACATGGAATGGGACGTGTCATTACGGTTTGGCCCCATGATTGGGACTTGTGTGGCTGGACACGATGCATCTTATTGGTTGGAAATGCACCTGGTCGTTGCATTGAAGAGTTATATGGTTTGGATGCATACTCATTCATGAATTGCCTATTTTGTCTACCATACTTGAATCTAGATATTAATAGTAATGCTTGATATAGCTTGATGAATCTTTTATTGCTGAGTGGTTGTACTCACCCCGTTTGGGGACTAACATTTCAGACTAGACAAGATACATCGCACGCCATCGCCACCGCAGATGGACCAGTGGTTGGATATGGCCATGAGGAGAAGGACAACGAGAGGAAGGAACTTTTGGACGCCGACACGATCGATGGACTTTAAGTATATGACTGTTGGAAGAGATGTCGGTCATCTTTTGAAAAATAGCTGAGTATAGAAAACTTTGGCATTTTGATGTACCGACTAATGATGTCCATCAAGTTATGCAAATAAAAGTGTTCGGCTTTAACTTATATAAAATGGTTAGTTGGTGTGCAACGTTTTCTGAATAAAGGGAAGGAGTTGTTGGACACGCACGCCATATAAATTGCGCAGGACCGATCTAAATTATATAAACCCCCAGGATTGATAGACCTTCAGGTCAAGCAAGAGAATGGTAATCGAACTGTGGCGACCCTAACGGTTCGGGGGCCGTCGAGGGATGCCACACAAGTCCTTGGACTTAGAGTTTTGGTTGCGTAGGAATCGAGGGAACACTTCCGACCCTCGATTGGGTTTCTAGCTGAACCTCCAAAAATAAGGCTAGTGGCAACTCCCGTCTTATTTTTAGGTTATCATAAACAACTAGACTGTATAAATGAACCCGTCATGCGGGGTACGAGTTTTGATAAAACTCACCATGATTTAGCATACTCGATATGGTAGTACCCCAAAGGATGAAGTGATGTCATCCTTATGGGCGAAGTGTACTATCGAGAGAGCTACCATGGTAAAAGTATCCTTAAATATGATATTCACACCCGACATTCTTTCTCGAGGTATGTTGCATGTGTGGGTACAGGTTACGACACTCCGCTATCACATGGGGTACAAGTTTGGGAGAGCTCGTGATCTCATGAAGGGAGCTCACAAGAGGCTTGACCCGAAAGGCGAAGTGATGATGTCTTTTAGAACACAAGCTGTGAGGGAACTCCCGTGATCAAGTACCCCTAAACCTAACCTTCCCCCCTTCTTCTCCTCGTGATGAGGGATCGAGGGCGGCAAGATTGAGTCGCAACAAGCTTTTCTAGAAAAAATATAATTTTCCCTTTTCCCGATCTCTTCGAATTTCCATGTCTAGGATTTCCTTTGCTACACTTAAATCTTTTATCTCAAATTTAGCGCTTACCTTCAAATTCTGTATATCAAATTTATCCTTTGCCACAATCAACATATCATCGACACATAATAACAGATAAATAAAAGAGCCACTTGGAAGTTTGCGCAAATATACATAGCTATCATATTTGCTCTTACAATAGCCAATTTGCACCATAAACAAATCAAACTTTTTATACCCTTTTTTAGGTGATTGCTTCAAGCCATATATAGATTTTTTCAATAGACAAACACGATCTTCCTTACCTTCTAATTAAAAACCCTCTAGTTGATCCATATAGATTTTATCTTCAAGTTCACCGTGCAAGAAAGTTGTTTTTACATCGAGTTGTTCCAACTCCAAATCATGCATAGCAACTAAAGCAAGAAAAACCCTAATTGAGTTGTATTTAATGACAGGTGAGAACATATCATTAAAATCAACTCCCTCAATCTGACTATAGTCTTTAGCAACTAGACAAACTTTGAACCCGATATCTTCAACTTTAGAAATACCTTCCTTTCTTTGGAAAGCCCTTCTTTTCTTTGACAAGCTCTCAAGTTTGATTCTCTTCAAGAGATTCCATCTCTTCTATAATAGCAACTAACCACTTTGCTAAATCTTTTGAAGAGACATCTTCTTTGTAGGTTTTAAGTTCATTATATTCTATTGACTCTACAACGGAAAGAGCATAAACAACAAAATCTGAGAATCCATATTTTTGTGGAGGTTTCACCGTCCTTCTTGGTCTATCTCTAGCAATAAAAAACTACTTCTCTTTAGGTTCTTCAAATTCAATATTATCAGTAGATGATTGAATTGGTTGTGAAGAAATTAATTCAAGCTCTACTTTCTCTACAACACTTTCCGAATTTTTATCACAAGAAATAGATGATTCTTTTTTAGAATGAAGCATAGCACACTCATCAAAAGTAACATCTTGCTAATAATAATCTTAAATGAATTAGCAAACAAAAATCCATAACCTTTTACACCAGAAGCATAACCAAGAAAGATGCATTTTTTTTGCTTTAGGCTTTAATTTGCCTTCATTAACATGTGCATATGCTGGACATCCAAATACTCGAATAGAAGAATAATCAATAGATTTACTTGACCATACCTCCTTAAGTGTCTCGCACTCAGTAGATGTGCAAGGAGAATGGTTTATCAATCAAGCAACTATATTAACTATTCAACCCAAAACTCCTTGTCTAAACTAGCGTTAGACAATAGGCACCTAGTGCTTTCTAATAAGATTCCATTCATGCGTTCTGCAATACCATTTTGTTATGGTGTATTCACCATAGTATGATGCCTCATTATTCCTTCAACTTTGCAAAACTCATGAAACTCACCTCCACAAAATTCTTGCCCATTATTTGTTCTCAACCGCTTAATCTTCTTATCAGTTTGCTTCTCAATTAATGTTTTCCATTGTTTATATGTAACAAAAATATTAATTTTTATGTTAAAAAAAAACCTAAACCTTTCTTGAAAAATCATCAATGAAAGTGAATAAATACCTTGAACTAAGATCTTTCGAAGGAACTTTCGTAGGATCCCAAAGATCAGAGTGAATAAAATCCAAAATGCCCTTTGTTGTGTGAATTCTTATCTTGAATTTCTATTTTCTAAAGACACAATGCTTACAGAAATCTACTTTTCCAATCTTCTGACCACATAGAAGACCTCTCTTACTCAGCTCCTCTATCATTTAATACTCATATGACCTAATCTCATATGCCATAATTTAGTATTTTCTAATTCTGTCATAAAGGATGAGATTGCAGCTAAATCGGTAACTGTAGAGCCTTGCAATTGATACAAAGTGCCAATTTTCAACCATTTCATCAATAGATGTAAACCTCTTATAATCTTCATAACTCCACCTTCAGCTATAAACTTATAATTGGTAGCATCAAGTATGCCCAAAGAGATGAGGTTTTTCTTGAAACCATAAATGTATCTAACATTATCTAAAGTCCTGATGATGCCGTTATACATCTTAATATTGGCAGACTCAATCCCAACTGCTTTGAATTTAGCGTTGTTTCTCATTAGAATAATTACCTTGCTAAATTCTTCGTAGGTGGAGAACTAGTCACAATTAGGGCACATGTGGTACGAAAACTTGAATCAAGAATCGAGGTATCACTAAATTTGTCTTTATCATCTGCAATCAATAACCAATCTTCATTTTCTTTTCTAGCAATACTAGCTTGAAAGGGGTTTTCGTTTCCTTGATTCTGTCTGATCTAGTAGTTCTGATTATTCTACTGATTTGCATTTCCTTGATTTTGCTTATTCATATTTTCTCTTTGTTGTTTTGCCTTTAGTTTCTGACAATTTATCTTTATATGCCCCTTAGACTTACAATAGTTTGCAAATTAGATCCTTATGCTTTGATTTTGATTTGGACCAACCACCATTACTTCTCTCAACAGACCTTCCTTTAGCAACTAAACCGGTCACATGATCATTACAACCTTCAAAAGTCACTTATGTATCTAGTTTTGCTTATTTAGGATACTAGTCTTGATATCTTCAACATCAATAGTTTCTCTATTAACAATCATGGTTTCTCTAAAAATTTTATAAGAGGAAGGTAGAGAAACTATCAATAAGAGAACCTAATCCTCATCTTCAACTTTAACATCAATGCTTCTTAATTTAAAGATTATAGCATTGAATTCAAAAATATCATATTTAAGAGAAGCATCTTCAGTCATACAAGAGTGAAGAGTTGTTGCTTGAGTCTTAACCAATTGATGAGGGATTTTGTCAAAAAAACACTCTATAATTTATTCTACAAACCTGCAACTGTTTTTTGATCTAGTATCTCTTGCAAAACTTTATTCTTGAGACACGATTGAACAACAGATAGCTCTTTCATCCAATTCTTCCTACATTTCATTTGACATACTTTCTAATTTCTTCCCTTTACCAAATAGAGTTTTCTTCAAACCCTACTACGTAAGAACATCCAAAATACGGACTTGCCATAGGTTGAAATTGCCGCTTGCATCAAACTTCTCAATATTAAATCTCATTGTTAAACGTGAAGCCATAACTAGAAGATCAAGAAAAAAAAACCCTAAGGCTCTGGTAGAAGTTTCATATGGCAGATGCAGAAACTATAATGAAATTGAAAGTGAGAAGAATTATAAAAAAAAAAAAACCGATTTTATGTGGAATCCCTTGCGGGAAAAAACCACGGGGAGAGGAAAAACAAAATCCACTATAGAAATCAAGGATTACAAAAAATGGCTCTAAAAAACTTAAACTATTTTTGTCTCAACTTCTTATATATAGGCAAAAATCAAATCCAAAGTAAGAAACCTCTTTGTATGAAACCTTCTCCAACTAGGAAAACCATTCAATTAGGAGACCTATTCAAAATAGGAAATCTACTTGAATTAGGAAACTTTTTTTTTTTTTGGGCTCAAACTTTAAAGATCTAACAAAAGGCAAAGGGAAGTACATGGGATGAGATGAGATCAAGGTTTTGAGAGAATTTTCTATCCGCTGATTACACCTAGAGCTTATTCCAAAGGTTCCACTTCGCTTTAAATTAAAGAAAAGTGGGAAAGAAGTGTACAAAAAAGCCCCTACTCCTAATAAGTTGTGGAGTTCTACCAATTGTTTATTTCGCAATGGCTTGAATGAATCCAATGAAGAATCCCTTGCTTTATAGGACTTGATGTTAGAAATTCAAGATGAAATCTCGATGCATTTGATGTGGAAAGTGGCCTATCAACTAGCTCTAAAGTTCAACGAAAAGCTAAGTAGAAGGATTGCAAGGAGGCACGAAAGGTGATAACCAAAGTTCATAGGGTCACTAACCATACGGACGAGACAAAGATGGCTAACCTTCCCTTACTCAACTAAGGGAAAACCAGGGGAAAGATAATGGAAGGAAAGCTCACGCACAAGAAGAGGGGCACATCTGCAGCTGCCCAGACACACAAGATTGTCCGCGAGGGACTCGGGCATTACACCCGCAGACTGGAATCATTAACCGATCATGAAAATAGACCAGATATTTCACGAGACAGGGTGGGTGCCTTGATCTTTGCATGTGAGACTTGCAGTGGTAGACTTTCTTGTGTTGTGGCGCACCTCCCTCTGAGCTTGTTCCGTTCCACCCATCATACCTAATACATAACAGACTCTCGGAGCTAAGCTGGACTGGATCTTTTTCTAAGTTGAAAAACATAAAACAGAAAAAGTGCTCTCCAATTTAAAAGCATGCATACATCTACTAGCATGAAATTCCATACCTGATTGAGAGGATAGGACCCTTCCATGTAAGAGTAAGAATGCAGGAATTGATTTAAGGGCTTGATTCCAATTTATTCGGGTAAGCTAGATGCCGCCTATCTTCAAAGTCTGTGTTGATAGAACCTTAAGAGTTCTCATAACCCAAAACCTCCGTACTTGATTTGCTCTAGCTTGAGATTTGCTAACCCTGCTCTATGTACTGAACTGCCTTTACAATTGTCGCGACCTAATTTTCGGGTGCATCACCTAAAATCAGGCTAATGGATTACTAAGTCTAACTTAGCTCGGGCTCTCCCAAGCCCATACCAATTCGCGACTTAAGGTTCAAATATTTAGCATGCAAATGATTATTATTTAGGAGTCGCCACTAATCAGTTTATGGTAGGTCGATTAGACACCTAAGTAAAATAATGGGAGGATTATTTTACTCCTACGAACGAGACTAAGGGTACGGGGACTTGGTTACACTAAATTTCTCTAATGCCCTTTCGGTACCATTCTTTTTAGTTTTTCAAAAATGTTTTTGCAGGCAGCTTATATTTATTTTAACCTAAATTACTATCATGCAATGGGATGATCATACAGATGTTCAATCATAATTAAACATTGAATAAAAAGATAAATAAATAAATTGCATTACACAAAGCAAGCAATCATTTTTTGGGTTTTCTTGATATTATAATTCTTTCATAAAAACATGCATTTTAACTACGTGATCTAACTTTATTAACAAGCAAATTCTAATTAAATAAACCTAACATGCAAACTCAATTTTGGTTTTCACTTTATTTAATGAGAATCATGTAATGCATGCTACTAATTTAACATGAAATGATATGACGTGGCAATATGACCTAAACTATATAACATGAATAAGCATGCAATCTATCCTAAAGATGAAATGAATTTATTCTAAATTTTTTGTATTTTCCAAGAAATTCGAAATTAAAGAAATGCAATAATAAAATATGTAATCTAATTTATAAAATCCTAAATATGCACGTGTTTCATGATATTGGACGAATGACATAATAATTCTATATGCATGTTCTCTTTATGATTTTTTAATGATTCTTTTTTAATGTATGCAACCTACACTAAACAATGATGACATATAATGGGATTAATTATGAGCTAACCTATTAACCAACCAAATAAATGACCTTTTGTGTTTTTTTTTCTTTTTCTCTTTTTTTTTTTAAATTACTTAATAATTCTTATTAAAAAAAACATAATGATGTAATTAAAAAAAACTACATGATAGGATTACTAAAACATAACAACATGATGCGATCCTAAGCCTAAAAAAACCTAATGCAAGATTTAGATTTTTTTTAACTTTTTGATTTTTTTATAAAAAGATGCATTATTATGAAATATTAAATCTAAATAATCAACATAATCAACCAACAAAGGATTAAAATAATCGAAAAAATAAACTGTTGTCTCACAGGTCAAATTAACGATTATTCTAACCCTAATTATCACAATAAGGAAATCAAGATAATTAAAAATCTGATCCGAAGTCTTACGGGCCAAATTAAATAATTATAATGATCTAACAATTGAAATTCTACTAAAAAGCCCAAAAATTAATATAATTAAAAAAATGATCCAATGTCTCTCGGATCAAATTAATAATTAAAATAATTTCGGACAAAATTCTTACGAATAATGCCTACAAAATGCACAAATTAACATTGACAAACCATACTCTAACTTAAACAATAATAACACAATTTAAAACGAATAAATAAATAAAAATAAACTACCTAAGGAATAATGCAGGAAAGACAGCAAGCGCGATGGGGGTGGACGCGGCGACGCAGAGATCGGATGGAGAGTGGCCGGCGTCGGAGCTCCGGCGAGGCTCGGGTGATAACCGGACCTGCAACAAAAACAGGGGAGGCAGCAGGTGGCTCTGTTCGGGCGTGCAGCAGCGAGCAGAGGACAGCAACGTCGGGTGCAGGGGCGTCGGACTACTAGGACTGATTCGGGTTGAGGCAGAGCAGCGGGGGCGGAGACGCGCAACGGCGACTGGTGGAGATAGCTCGGCGTTCAGATCTGGATCGGTGGAAGCAACTCGGGTGAGACTTGGATCCGCGCAGCAGCAGCTTCAACGGACAGAACAGAGTCGGCTTTGTGGGCCTCGCGGACGGCAACCAGCGGGGCGGAGCTTCGGTCGTCTAGCAGGGGTGTGGTCAGAGAGTGGCGCAGGCGTGGGCTGCTGGTGCTGGGGTTGTGGGCGCTGCAGGCGCGACAAGAACAGCTTTTGGCGTCGCAGAGGGCTCGGACTTTGGAGGCTGGGCGACGGGCGACGCACGGGTCTTCGGCTCCGAACAGCAAGTGGATCGCAGGTCTTCGGCTCCGAGTAGCAGGTGTCGCGATTCAGGCGAGGCCGGGGAGCAGCGCTCGGTCACTGGTGCGGGACTGACTCAGGCGAACGGGGGCGTTGGGCTTGGCTGCAGCGGGCTTTGGGTCGCGGCGGCGGCGAAGACGGTCTCCGGCGGCAACGAACAGCAGGATCTTGGGTCAGCGCGGCACGGGAGGCGTTGGGCAACAACGGGTTGCCGGAATCGTGGGTCGGCGCCTGGGTTGTCGTGGGCTTCAAGCAGAAACGGCATGGGCACAGGTGAATGTAGGGGATCAGCTTCGATGGTGAAGAAGAACGGCTTCTTCTTCCCTTCTCTTTTTTTAATTTTTTTTTCTCCTTCTCACCTGTCACTCTCACTCTGTTTCTCTCTGCACACTTCCTCTGACTTTTCCCTCAGCAGGTTTTCCTCAAAGGTACGAACGGAAAAGCCATGGAAAACCTTTTTTTTTCGAACCAAAAGAAGCCCCCCCACACTTTTCTATTTTTTCCTTCGACAAAAGACCAAGAGAAGCCCCTTTAAACCGAAGCCTCGCCTTCTTATTTATAGAGGGAAAATCAAAGTTGTTTTTGCAAGTGAGATATTCACTCAACAACATCAACAAAAAAAATGGCTCCAAAATCAAATAACAACTAATTTTTTTTGAATTTTAAAATGAAGATATATTTTCAACAACAAAGATTTTCCAAAACCGAATTTTTTATTTTATTTATTATTTTCTAAAATATTAGGTGTCAACAACAATCCACGCCTTGTCTTGTCATACTGGCTGTTTCTTACTACTGAGATGCTACTACCAATGTGACTTCACTCATAGCTGTGCACTGATTTGCTCTCTCTTTGAGTTGGCTTAGCTCGTTTTATGGCTTGCTCTGTGCTAGCTCACTCCATTTGTCCTTATGGTTCATTGTATGACTAATGTACTTTACTTCTTTTACCAGCCTCTTCATGGTGATTAGAGGACATCACCATCCACATTCCAACCTGGATATTTTCGCTCTTATGCATTCACCGTACCGCCGTTATAACTTTTTAGTACATTATTCCGGCCAAAAAAAAAAAAAAAAATAAACTTTTAGTACATTAGAAATCCGAAATTTTTGCAAGAGTCCGCCTATACTTTGAATCTTGGGTAGCATATGTATCCTCAGTATAGTAATACATACAAATACATGTCAACAGGTTTCCCCTCTCTCATCTTCGAGTCCAAACTTTAGCAAAATCCTAATCTTGATTGGCTTATTAACTATTTGGTTTATCAAATGTCTACTCTTTCAATTCGTTCTTGGGACTATTGTTGGTGGGGGTGACAGGATATATAAAAATTAAGCCCGATACCCTTTTCGTTTGGCTTCATACTTAATTTCCATGATTAACATCAACATTCCAAACTTGCTATTTAAGGAAAAAGAAAAAGAAAAAGGTACAACCAAAAGATCAAGGCAAGGGAAACAATTCCTAATACTGAAGGCACGTGTGTTGGGTAACGTTTGATTATGATTTAAAGTGTCTAACCTGCGAAGAAAAGATAAAGAATAGCCCAACAACAGCACATGAGAAAGGGTGATGGCAAAATAAATAAATAAATACTTTCCTTTATATGCAAATAAAAAACTCTCCCGTGTAACGAAGACTTGATTCTTAATTGAGGACATGATTTCTTTTATCCAATTGATTAATGTAAGTGTTCTCATGTGATATGTATCCGATATATTTCTGGGCTGTTGCCCTGGTAAAATATTATATTCTCAAGGTGGATGGAATTTGATCAAAATAATAAATTCTCAATTAACACATTTATTTCTCTGCAACTCCTGTAAGAGGAAAGTAAGGAATATTGAGATGGATCTCTAAAATTGTAATATTATAAGTTCCACAAGCAAAGAATCATTCTCAGAGATACTTGCTCCCCTGTCTCACGGTCAAAAACCGCGCAAGCAAAGAATTAAACAAAGCTTATTGTGGAGCCAAAAAAGCATAGAAAAATGAAGAAATGTACATAGAAAGAGAATGATATGTCCTAACAAATTAATTCAATCCAAGCAAACAAGCCAACGTGCACACACACAACCTTGCTCGAAACAAATATATTGATCAACCATGGCTGCTTCCGACACAAGAAGCTACACCATGGCGGCTGAAGCCGCTGCCGAGATCGTGTCACGGAAACTAGAGATCATGCTCTCTAACCCGGTGCGACTCGGGTGTTTATCCACGGAAACCCAGGCGAAGGCTGCCAAGGAGAAACTGGCCATGATCCAAGAGCTCTTTTCCACTCAAGACAGACCGTCCAAGAGCACGGAGTGGTCAGGGCGGCTCCTCCGAGCCATGTACGATGCTGAGGAATTCATTGATGAGTTCCACCTCAGAGAGGCCTGCAGGAGGCACAAGGCCCTGCACATGGCCACAAGGCCGCTCGCCACGCTTGTCCATAAGTACATGCTGTGGAGGGAATTGTTTAATCTGGTGAAGACCATGAACGAGTTGTGTCAAGATCAGTACTTGAGGAGAAAGACGGAGGCCGGGGGCCTGAGGAAAGGGGAACCTGCTAGTTCCTCTTCCCATGGTAGTGATCCCTGGTTAGGCAAAAAATTGGGGAGGCTGACTACTTTCTGGGATTGGCAAGCATCGACAAACTCCATATGGCGCACGAAAGAGAAAGAGAAAATTATGAACCAGATCAGGGAGGGACAGGTCCATGGCATTTCAATTCGTGGCGAGCAAGGCACCGGCAAGACATTCCTCGCGAGATGGGTCTACAGGGAAGCAATGTACCAGGGCTTCGATTCGCGCGCTTGGGTCCACATCTCGGACAGCATGGACTTGCGGGAGTTACTGTTCGAGATACTGAACCAAGTAGACAAGCAAGCGAGGGACGTGAAGGGCATGAGTTTGGACGAGATAACGGAAGTACTATTCAAGAAATTGGCCAAGGGGAAGAGGTTTCTCATAGTGTTGGATGACGTGCACCCGTCCAATGAGCAACTCTTGCGAGGGTTAGTGATGCGCATCCCGCTCTATACAAAGGGCCTCATCATTAGCACGACTCGGTACAATGACATAGCGTGGAAGATGAGTTCAAAGGGTGATCCGATCAAGCTAGAAAAGTTGGGCGATACAGAAATCCAGGGGATGCTCGCTTGGAAGTTGCATAGAGTCGCCGATCCTCATAGCCTCACAGAAGAGGAGAATAATATCTCAAGCAGGTGCCCTCGCCTGCCACTCTGTATATACTTGCTCAGCGGATTACTGCCGAATGCCGGAGAGCATGAACGTGCAGTGCTAGCAAATGATCATCCTGAGATGGCATTATCAGATCTTCTACAATTGAGTTACCATAGATTGCCAGTGCATTTAAAACCGTGTTTCATCTACATGGTTTTGTTTCCTGTAGCATTCCCGATTCCGACAAGAAGGCTAGTGAGGCTATGGTTGGCTGAGGGCTTATTGGATTTGCATTGTTGCGACAGAGAAGGGAAAATGACAAGGTTACCAGAGGATGTGGGAGAGACGTTCATTCTAGAGCTCGCGGATAGGAGTGTGATTGATGTGGTGAGCTGGAGGGCGGACGGATCCCCCAAAGCTTGTCAAATTGTCACCTCTCTGTATGACATGATCCGGCCGACTGTGATGAGCACGGGATTCCTCCACATACATGACGATAGCAAGTTGAAAGACAGGAACTACCGTGACCAAACCAGCCAGCAATCAGGAGAGAGAGCCAGGGTCCGGTGGCTCGCGGAGCACACGAACATAGTCATGGACGACAGCGGAGGCAGCTACCCTGCTTTGAACCTTGACCATGTCCGCTCGTTTCTGTCATTCTACCAGAGGAGAGGCATGCTCACCAAGGACATAAGCAACTTCCTTAGGAAGCTGACGTCCAAGGCTGACTGTAGCTTGCTGAGGGTGCTCGACTTGGAGGGGGTGTATAAGCCATCCTTGCAAGGTGTGTTCCACAAGCTGGTGCTCCTAAGGTACCTAGGACTGAGATCCACTGTGTTGGACTCGATCCCACACGAGGTTGGGGATCTGCACTATATCGAGACTCTTGACATAAAGCACACCAACGTCACTTCGCTGCCGAGTTCCTTGTGGAAGGCGAGGAACTTGAGGCACCTGCATCTCAACTGGTTCTACATCGACTTGAAGAAGATCCTCAAGGCTTGTAGGAACTATACCATGGCCTTGACTAAACTCCAAACCTTAAACGGGCTGGTTATCGGTGAAGTCAAGGAAAGCTTGATGGCGGAGCCCATGGACAGCTTGACCACGCTCACCACGCTCAAGCTTTTCTTGCAATGCTCGGGTACAGACACCTCAGGCGCTGCAGGGGAAACAGTTGCTGATTGGATTAGCTTCAGGCTCATCAATCTTCAGTCCTTGACCTTTGGGGTGATCCAAGAAGCCAGGCCGACGAAAGAAGATGGGTCCACGAAAGGAGCAAAGCCAGCCGAAGAGGACAAGCACGCGAAGGAAGAGGCCAAGCACGCGACATCGCAGGTAGGCCCGTTACCGAAACTGTCGTTGGCTGAACAACATCACTACTTGTTGGAGCTCTACTTGCTGGGCCAACTGAAAAAACCCATCTGGACAGAGCTATTGCCGGGCTCACTCAGGGTATTGACTCTGTCGGGTTCGAAGGTGGAAGCAGACATGATGCCCGAGTTGGGCGGTCTCCTGAAGAACCTGAGGACATTCAGGCTCTTGGCCAATTCTTTCCTAGGCACTAGTCTGAGGTTCGCCAAAGACGGGTTTCCGAGCCTCAAGATCTTGAAGATTTGGAAGCTGTCTCAGCTTGAGAAGGTGACTATTGAACAGGGAGCAATGCCCCATCTCAAAGAATTAGAGTTTAGGCGCCTCGATGGGATGAAAAATGTTGAAGGGATGAACGAGTGTGAGGAATTGGAGAATATTTGTGTGGAGGTCAAAAATGGAGCTAATGATTTTCTTGACCATCTCAATAAGGGAAAAGGAAAGAGGGCAAATCTATACAAAATAGAAGAAACCGAAAAACTTGAACCTACGGATGACGACGACAGGTATGGGATAATAATATTAAATCTCAATCATAGTCTTTACGCATGATGATGGATTTTTTTTTTTTATAGAATCGATCATTTCAACAATTATTTTAATTATTTACTAGTGGTTAAAAAAACAATTGTGATTTTTATCAAGTAAGCATTTCTTTGACTCATTACACCGGATCATTTAATCTATAGCAAGCATCTATGTATGTCCACAATGAGTTCTACAGAAGAACACAAATTTTCATACTATCTCTACACTGTAATCAATCACATCGTCCTTAGAAAAGAGTCTACATTTATACTTTTTCTTATCACTATGACAATACAAATCATGTGGGCAGTATCCTTCGATCTTTGTGAAACACAATTTTGGATCCAAAAGAGTAACCTTTGGAGTCAACCGTACTCCCCATAGTCAACGCATGTTGAGTAAGCCTTTCATGTAGCTCACATACAAAACACGGAAGAAATTCAAGTTTACTTATAATTCTTTACTTTGGCTAAGATTATTAAGCTTTCAAAGAAGGTTCATACGAGTTAAGACCTATCATTTGTGTATTATATCATATTTTAAGAAAAGAAGCATATAAGAACAAATCTAGAAAATTGCTTTCTTTTCGCTGGTAGGAGTACCATTAGGAAAACGGTGTGTATGTGAAGCTTACTAATCTAGTGATTTCTTGTTCCCAACAGCCGTGACAAGGATGAGGATGAGGACTAGGTCCTTGTATACAAGCCACTACAATGACCTTTGGAGTTGAACATATGAGTATGTCCAATCCTCCCACCCTGCCGACCCCTCCCTTTCTCTCTCTAAGTGTGTAAATAACTAATATCATAAAACTGCTATTTTACGCGGTGAACTAACATGATGCCATTCACCCAATGCAAGATGTTCTTTCTTCAGTCTTTGGCTTCCATGTCAACATATACTCAATCCAATGAGGGCAGAGAAGCATGAGAGTGAAAAAAATAAAAGGGCTTAAATGAAGTTGAGGAGTCACAGTTATGAGGGCATGCCACATGAGTCATGAGCTAGATAACAAATTTAATCAGCCACAAGCTTTTAAATAAATAAAAAAAATATAAGAGGATGGCAGAAATAGATGCATAATATATTAGTCTAACTAACATCAATCAGGCGCCAATGCCTACTTTGAAGAGCCTAGACCGGTAAGAGGACCTGCAACATCTGTTCATGAGTAAATTACAGAGTTTTGGTACAATGACCTGCATCTATATCACATAGTGTCAACGGGTCAGGCAAAAAAACTACGTATGTGCTTGAATATGGAGATTCCTGATACAAATATTCGCACGAAATATGTCCTAGAGATTGTAGCATACCTTGTTTGGCAGAACTAGAATTTCAAATTTTTTGAAATTTCGACAATAATAATATCCTCTGAATAAGTCGACAGTGTTGTCCTTAAGTCAATTGAAGTTCCTCCGTCAATGGGCTCGAGGACGGAGTTTTTGAAATTCCTCAAGATACACAAATTAGCTTTGAATTTTTGGGACCAAACGATATTTTCTTGCAAACTGCATCATTGTTGAAAATTCTTAGCATTTTTTTGAAACTCTATTTATTTTTCCACTAATTTGAGTTAAGATCGAGGGTACACTACTTATCAGGTTTGGACTCAAATACCAACATGGTTCATTTCACCAACATTGATCTAATTTCAATGAAAAGTTATGTTTGTTCCATTGAAAATGATTTCTTTATCTTCTTTTTTTATTTAGTGCTTGACGCTGGAAAATTAGTCAATCTAGGAAAGAGTGCTTGCCATGAAAAATAGAGGTGTGCAAAATGGACCACCCAAACTGGGCACCTTTGACCTTACCAGCCGGTTGGATCCAGTTCTCAGTTCCTAAAAATGAAACCGGTGTCTAAGCGGTTTGGTTCCCGATTTCAAAAGGGAATTGGACCAGACCGGCTACATATTTATTTCTTTAAAAAAATAGTAAAACGTGAACTAAATACTATTTCATCGGATGGCACCATAAGCTGCAGTACAATGACTCTTCACTCATCGTCGCTTCTGTCAATATCTTAAGATTTGTCACTTTCTCTTCTTGTGCACGTGCACTCTTTGGTAAGAAAAAAAGGCGAATGGTTTCCGATCCTATGATCAACTGAGAATCGATCATTCCTAATGAAAATAACTACTCTCGAGAATGGGGAAAATGATTTCAAATCTTGAAATTGGGAAACATTTTCTACCCTTCTCACCATGAAAGACCATATTCGTCGTCATCTCTCTCCTCCTCTCTGCAATTGCGCACCCACATTATCCTCCCTCTACATGTCATTGAACTAACGTATCGTCACAATTTGCATCATCGGCCACCACCGTCTATTGCAAAATAGAATCGAATGGCTTCCACCGGCGAACCCTCCTTCTTCAGTCAGTCCCAACCATAGTGTAGCTTGTTTTGTTTCACTGGAGCAAGCCTTTAAGGATTTTCATCGTCGTCGCCGGCGGAAAGAAAACTGAGAACAATTAAGAATGTTTACGATGAGTGCACTCCCGTGTGGTTGCGCTAGTTCTTCACATAGAAAGAACTCTTCTTTGTGCATTAATCGTATTTACAGAATAGTTAAAGTTAAATACGAGAAAAGGCAGCACCAAATGCCAAATGTGTGGTTGAAAACGCACCCGAAGTCACCTGCTTTTGACCGCTACTGATTTTACATATATATTGACAATTTGACTAATGATTTCATTTCTCTTCTTCCTTTCATGGCCGAATGTTGGTGAAGAATCCAATCCACCATCCGACGCTAGGAATTTTCAAACGACATGAGGGATTGTCCATTTTATATTATATGGGCTATTCAAACATTTGTGCTTCTTACATATACAGTTTAAATTTGCTTACGCGATGGAACAAACACCTTTATTATTGTTCATTCATGCAATAATTCCATCAAATACACGTTATTTTACTGTGTCATGAATATTTGATAACGGTATGACTAATATCATGAATTATGCGTTACTAAAGAGTATATTTGGAAGGTCAGGGATTCACTTACTTTTCAACCTGAGCATAATCCGTCTTGCATCTATTTGAATATGAATCATCCAAGTGAAGAAGTGATCCTGCATTTTTGCTTCTAATCTAACAAAAGTTCAAGGTGTCACGCCCCAAACCTCGAGCGCGCGCACATCCCTCGGTGGTCGATAAAATTGCGACATTCCAGGACGCGTCGCCTACCCATTCATTTTATTACACATGTGGAAGCGAATAAACAAATCCCCAGATAACACAAATATGAGATAAAAAAGCAGAATAGAAATTTCACAAAACACTTTTATAAACAACCAAGGTCTGCCGGTCAGTTATACACAAGTCTATAACAAAAAGCCTATCTCCAAAAAGAAGAGCTACTAGGCCATCTAAGCACTAGACTCCTCATCCATAAGCTCCGGGGCTCCGGATCTATCACGACACCATCAGGGGTGTCGAGATCCATTGGGTGTGCTGCCTCCCACTCCCTAGTCCCAACAGGGGGTCCGTCAAAACCTTGAAGGGGACCCTCCCGACCCCCCTGAGGAAAAGCAATAAACCATGCTATGTATCGGTGAGGAACCAACTGAGGTCGGCCCTCATCGACCCATACCACAGATTCCACTAGCTCCCGACTCAGAGTGGTCCCGGGAATAAGGAAGGAAGTATGCACGAAATCCATCGTCTGCGGGACCCCATACCGTACCTGACGTTGCTCCATCTAGGGACTTGAAAAGATTAAGCCCACGACGGGGTGAGACAACATCTCAGCAAGTTCACCCCCTAAATCCTAACTAGGAAGAAAATACGTCTAGAGGTAGTCTAACCACACATCACAGAAGACTAACCTCGCCTCAGTTCCTTCATGTACGTCAGTACAATTCATATCACAGATGCATATAATCAATGCACACATCAATTGGAACATCTCACATAGTTCAATCAATCATAGGGGTCCTGATTATAGGGCCAAATTGTTACGACACGTTCCATTCCGTGCCACACAATTTTGTTCCATAATTTGGCGCGTCTATCTCAATCAATCACACGTTCCAATTAACTACTGCATGCACAGGCAGTTTTACCTGACGCACATCGGTTCTCTAATGGAGCCAGGCTTCGCCTCATCCCTTGAGCGCGGCAACGTCCACCCGACACACACCGGGGACAACATTCCCGAAAGAGCTTTGGTCCGACCTCTACCGCAATCCGACATCCATTGCTAGGGCATCCCATATAGGGGCATCGTCCACCCGACGCACATCGGGGACGAGTTCTCTTAACTATCACACGATCATTCAATTCCGGTCAAGGACACCGTGCATTGCACTCAAATGTCTCGATTAAAATAATGCACTTAGCCTATTTTCTTCGTATTAAAAACACCCGATGAAAATAATCGTGTGTGAGTACATGGTCAGATCGAACTTTAAAAATTGATATCCTTCATTTTAAAATCCCACTATTTAATATAGTATTTAAAAGCATTTTCGGTGTCAAAACCCGACACCCGGTATTTTCTAATTAAATACCAAAATTTCCTGATTTTGAAAGAAATACTAAAAATCACAATCACCACTCAATTTGCATAAATTAACATTCAATTGCATAAACTAAGCACACCACTGCAATTAGCACGAAATTCGGTCACCGGCTATTCTGGTATAATTTCCGGAAAATATTAAATAATTAAATAAATTACAAAATTAATTAAATAAATGCAAATTAATCCAATAAATGCAAACCTAGGCCAAAAACACTAATTTAACTACCTAAACGGACCTAGAAAATTAATGCACCTAATCACATAAATAATACAATCTATTTAGCCCTTAATCAATCTTTTCTAACCACCTAACCATCATAATTAAGCAATTAAATCACTAATCAAAACTAAATAACCACCTAAGCCATATTTAGCCTAATCTAATTTCCTACTAAATGTCATTAAATCCCTAAGCAGAGTTTAGCAAGTAAACTCACCGGATTAGTGGGTTGGTGAGTTCACGGCGACAGAGATGCGAAGGCGGGTGACACACGAGCCTGCAGCAACACCAAACGAGGTTCGGATGGGGCCTAAAACAAGCCTCAAAGCTCTCTTAGCCCTTGCTGAACTTCGGCCTCTGTTTAAGGCCAAAAGGAGCTGCTCAACTTGGCTACGGCGGTTGGAAGTGACAAGGCGGGACGATGGCAGCTGCAGCGAGACTAGGCAACGTCAAAGACGGTTGGAAACGGCGACGGAGGCGGCTCAGCTGGCTGGACAAAGGCTCAACGGCGGCCTAGGCGCAAGCAGGAGGCGGAACGGCAAGGACGCGAGGTAACGGGCTCGCGAGCGTGTGGCTAGCGCGCGACGAACAAATGGGCAGCGGGGGGGGGTCGACGGGCTACTAGCTAGTTCCTGCTTGCTTTCTATGGTTTTCTTGAGCTCAAAGAACAACAACCATGGAGAAAGGAGAGGCAAGAAGGAAGAAGAAGAGCTGCAACTGGTGAGGGGGCCACAAAATATCCCAAACACTTGAGTTCTATGCCCCACCAGTCCACAGCTATCATCCTCAGCCACAATCCTCCCTCAAGCTTCCCAAACAAACCTCCCAAATGGTCCAAAAGGTTTACGAATTTTGTACACTCCCCCATCCAATTTCATTCAATTCCAACTCAAATTAGTCCAATTGGACTTAATTCAAAGGCCAAAATGTCAAGGAGGATGCCCACATCAAATTCAACATCTTTCCTTACCCAAAGATCCAACTTGACGGCCAAAAGTGCACTAAAAAACGGCCCCTCGAATTTCCCTGTCCAAAATAGCCCAACTTTGAATTTTGCCAAAAATCCAAATTTGCCGAAAAATCTTCAAAGGATGAGTTGACATTTCTAAAATAAATCGTGACATGGCAGAACTTTCAATTTCTGAAATTGGGTTCAATTTCGTAGTTAATTTCATCCGAACGCGATTTTAGCGTGACCTAGCCTACCGAGTAGCTTTTAGGAATTTTTAGTGCAATTGACCTGTGGTCAATTATTTTCGAGCCACATTGTACATCTTCGACTCATTGGCGATTGTTGGTTGTCGTGAAAATCTCAAAGTTTCAAATATGGACACAGGGTACAGAAATGACAGAAAAATCAGTTTAGTGCCGTTCGACGAGAATTTTGCAATTAGGTGGAATCACCCACACTTTAATCACATACCTCAGTTGAACCGACCTATCTTCGATCTCTGATTGATTTTGACAGTGCCATATTGACCATTGCAAATTAGCACGGTCAAGCAGTCGATTTCTAGTCGACTTCTCAAGTCTATTGCGTTAAAATCCTTAACGGCTTCACCAGATAGACTAGTTATCTTGTGAGTGATCAGCTCAGAGAAAAAGACTTTAGGCGCGTTGATGAAAAGCCCAACTCATTCAATCGAAAATAGAATCAGAAAATCAGGATGTCACACGAGGTCAATGGAAGTATACCAAGAATCACATCAGATTATACATCAAGTACTCATGATATCATAAGGATAAATGTGCCTTAACCATTAGTATGAGGCCCAGGGTCTATTGATGAGAGGCTTACCTATTTTGCTACCAGGTCAACCAACCAAACATCTAGATTGGCCCAAAAATAGGACCAACCAAAAATTTCATTGTTTAATTACACTCTCATGTATGCTGGCCCAAGAAAAATAAAACAACATTCCCCTATAATGCATGTATATGTGACCTATTATTTCATCCAGATACATTAAGATTAAATATCTTTTTCGTCCTAACTTTTTTACGCAAATCGTACTATCTATCTACCTTGGGTAAGACTCTAAAGGTGGCGAGGTTGGCCCTTGAAATTATATAAAAGTGTGTTGCAAACAGGACACATGGTGGTATGTCACATCTAGATCGAGCATTTGATGAACCCTTGGCCAACTCCTCGACTATTAAAATTAACAAGGTTTCGTCCACTAATTTCTTGATGTAAACTATTGTTTACCTAGAAGCTCATTTAAAATCTAGCTAGATGACTTAGGGCGCGTTTGATAACCATTTTATTCCGGGGAACAATTTTTTATTAGAAATGATTTTTTTTTTGGGAAAAATTTATGAATAAAAGAAAGTGCATGGTAACTATCCAAAATTTCTATTCCGGAGATAAAAATGTGTTTCGTAAAATTCTTAATTTTTTTTTTCATTTTTTCCTTTTTCTCTTCTTCCTCCTTCTTCTTTGTAGCTAGTCATCGGCCATGGGGACGACCGGCGACCAGCTAGGTGAGGTCCGGTGAGCTCGCCGGAGGCTCGCCAGGCCAAAACAAGCCTCAGCCTTGCCAGATCTGGGTGATACTTGACCTCACCCAAGGAGCACGAGGTCGGCCTTGCCCTAACCTAGCGAGGCCGAGCCTCACTGGGGCCGGCAACACTCCGGTGAGGTCACTGGCCAAAGGGAAGAAGAAGAAAGGGGAAGAGAAGAGAGAAAAGAAAAGAGAAGAGAAGAAAAGAAAAAATAGTAACTAATTCTAAGAATTATTCCCGAAAACAAGAAACTACTTTTTTCTACTTATTATTTATGTTCCAAATCTATTCTGCAACAAAGATTTTACCAAATAGATTTCGATTCATTTTCGTTCCCTGGAATAAAATGACAGAAATAGTTGTTCCAAAAAACATAATTTTCTTTTACCAAACAAGGCCTTAGTATGTGTTTGGGAAGACTTTTGGGGAAAGTCTTTGGGTAAAGTTTTCCAAAATACAAATTGTGTTTGGTAAATTGTATTATAAAAGTTCATTGTGAAGTACCTTTGAACAAAATAGTGTTTGGAGGAATTAAATTTGCAAAAGACTTTTCTTATTAAAAAAAATAAAAATAAAAAGAAGAGTTGGCAGGCAAAGAACAAGCAGTCGTTGGCAAGGAGTGGGCGGTTCAACAAAGGGCAGGCGATTCTATGCAGGCTATCCAGCAAGGATCGCGCTACCCAGATCCCGCAGCCTGGGCGAGCTCCGTGTTGAGGTGACGGCGTGGTGGGTCGCATAACCAAATCACAATTTGCGTTGCCGTGACCCTCGCTGGGGTCGCCCAACTGCCTACCCTTCACCGGTGACCGCTCATAGACATGTTCATCTTGTTCAACGAAGAAGAAAAAGATGAATAGTCACTGAGGGCAAAACCAAAAAAAAAAAAAAACGAAAAATTAGCGAGGATAATATGGGAAGAAATCTTTTTTATTAACCCCCCTCAGCTCAGCATGCCGAGAAAGGTAAGAGCCCAAGGCAACCCCTAAGCTGCCTTGTGCTTTCAGCCTTCTGAAGGCTCACATTTCCCAAATAGGATTCAAAAAAAAAAAAATTCACCAAACACCCTCTTTTTGGCCTAAATGACTTTCGGTGTCCAAAGTGCATTCTAAAGGCCATTCCCAAATGCACCCTTAAAGGATTAGTGCACTAGAATTTTTAAAACTTATTAAAAAAATACCATTAAATTCTAAAATTTTTCGAAAGTGTAATCAAATCCTAAAACTTATCAAAAGTGCAATCGAGTCTTTAAATTTTCAAAAAGTGCAATCAAATCCTAAAACTTGTCGCGAAAGTACAATGAGTTCTAAAATTTTCAAAAAGTGCAATCAACAAAAAGACTCGATTGGACCAATTTGATAAGTTTTAGGACTTGATTACACTTTTTAAATTTTAGGATTTAATTATACTTTTAATAGTTTTAGGATTTAATTATACTTTCACAACAAGTTTTAGGACTTCCAATATATTTATCCCATCATTTAAATAAAAAAATGAGCTAGATGTTAAATTATATCTCGACTCAACTCCATGCATGAAATCCAACGTAATTAAAGGAAGTAGTGGGTTGGTTAAATCAAATATGCTAAAGAAAGAAATCAAATTAGAATTTCCCTATTGAATGACATATAGGTGTATATGTGGAGAGTTTCTTTTATTTGGTTGGATAGCTTAGTCAAATCATGAGTGGACTCCAATTGCTAAGAAAATATTAGGTAGGCTTGGTACTCCACGTTAGCAAACATCCTCTCCAATCGTTGCTCGCCATGTGTTCATCGCAAGCCCACATGTCAGAAGATTAAACGTCTCTATTTTTTCTCTCCTTCCCTCCCTCCTTCCTTTATTAGCCTCCCATTACTCTTGCTTGGTTGAGCCCACATGGTTTTACTCAACCATGGTTTTTTCTCTCTCCCCCTCTCAAAGCACGCAAAGCATTTCCTTCAAGAAAAAAATAAAGAGCAAGAAAGAGACAACAAGGCCCAAAATCAAAATTCATTTGAAATTGAAACAAATGGTGCATTTGATAATCATTCTATTCCTGGGAACATAAATTATTTTTTTATTCTGTTATGTGGACAAATTTCTAAACATTCAAAGGCATTTGATAACTGTACATAATTTCTATTCTTAGGATAGAAATGCATTTGGTACCATCCTTAAAATGTCTAGTCCAAATCATTTTTTAAATTATTTAACAAATTTATTACATTTTTTTCTTTTTTCTTTTCTTTTTTTTCCTTCCAAGCCAATGATCGGCCAAAGGAAGAAGGTGAAGAAGAAAATGAAAGAAGAAAAGAAGAAAAGAAAAGAGGAAAAAAAAAAAAAAATGGACTTGATTATGGAGTTTTCACCTTTTTTTCAATTTATTGATTTTGTTCCAAATTTGTTCCTAGGAATAAAAAAGTTACCAAACGGATTTCTATTCCTTTTTTGTTTCAAAAAATAAGATAATAAAATTAAGCATTATTTGACACGTTATCAAACAGAGCCTTAAGCTTTGGATGGATTTGGGAATGCTTCCTTTTGAAGTAATAATAGAAAGAGGGGTACCAAAATGACTAGAAATTAATTGGATTGCAATCTTTTTTTTTCTTTTTTCATATTGCTAATTTGGGAGCAAAGGTATGATGGTGAGTGGGTGGAATGAGTCCCTTTTGAGTTGGCTGAGAGTGCTAGGCTCAAAGAGAGAGAGAGAGAGAGAGAGAGAGAGAGAGTTTAAGGTTGAGCTTGAGCTAAGGTTCAGGATTTTAGGACATAATGGAGAGTACGACATATCGGTTCCCGGTCTGGTCCAGTTCCAAGGTGGAACTGGGAAACAAACCGGGAGGACCAGTTCCCAAATTCTAGGTTCGAGAATCAGACCAACCGGTCCGATCCAGTCCAATGGAACCGGTAAATTTACTATTTTGGGCCAAAAATAAGATGAAAAATGGGAGAAATTGAGAGGAATTAGGATTTATTTTTTTTAAAATTTAAAAATATATATTATATATAAAATTAACCGGTCTAGTCCCCACCTTGGAACCGGAAACTAGACTACTCTCTTTGGAAACAGCCCAAAACTAGCCAATTCGGTCCAGTTCGAGCAATTCCCATTGTACACCCCTAGTGGAGAGAGAGGGAAGGGAAAGAGACGGAAACCGATGACAAAGAGGGGAAGAGAGAGAGAGAGAGGAGGGGACGTTGAAATCTCCTGACATGTGGGCCCACGATGGAAACGTGGCAAGTAGGGATTCAAGAGGATTTTTCTAGCCGTGGAGTGTTGCCTACAAGGATTTCTTTTTGGCTGTACAAAAGAAGACGCATGGTGTTAGGCAGTAGTTAGATAAAAAAAAAAAAAAAGCGACGGTTTTGTTTTTTTGCTCCTTTCATGCCGCGGCTGTATTAAAAGCAAATGGACAAACAGAGAAGTCCCTTTACTTGAAGCCAAAGGAGAATATATATGCATTGTTTGCGCATGCAGCTTGGGACATGAGCTAGATAACTAAATTTAAGCTTTTAAATGACAAAACATAAAAGAGGTTGGAAGATATAGAAACATTACTTATTGTTGTAATTAACATCAATCAAATGCCAATGCCTATGTTGAAGAGCCTTTTAGACCGGTTAGAGGTCTTGCAAGCTATCATCTGTCACATGGTAATGTTGGGAAATCGCACATCAATTTCAGAAAAATAATGCACCCAAACAATCTACCCATGCAGAATATAATTTTAAAGAATAGAATCAAAAGAACATACCACAAAATTTATTATTGAAATTCATCCAAACTTATGTTATGTCTTTGCGTAGAAGCATTTTGCAAATCCACTGGACTTTGAAGAAAGTTGGAATATATCGATAATCTTCTCGCAAGATCAAGACACAAAGAGATTGAGAACCCTCACAAAGAGAAAACTCATTTTTTTCCTCTCTCTTGTCTATTTTCTTTTTCAACATTGTAAAGGCTAGCATCTAACTTTTGTTACTATAAAAGTATAGCTTTTAACTTGAAATCAAAATTAATAGGTAGACAAAAAGCCCTTAATAGTAATTTGGCCTCACCTGTCATCAATCTTCTTCAAAACTTAGTAACTAAAATTTATACCTTTGCGAGACTCATCATCAATCAACATGAAGTAATACTAATGGCAATGGCACAAAAAATGTACTTTTCTCTGTCCACAACATTGGTAAACATGTCAGCTTAATTCTTCGAGCCATCAATCTTCTGTAACTTCAACTCATTATCTTTCAATGTTGAGATGATGAAATGATAACACTTCTTGATATGTCTAGTCCTTGAGTGATAAGCTGCATTCTTTGCTAATTGTATTGCACTTTGACTATCACTCCATTGCGTATTGACTAGCTGCTTTCGATGGAGCTCCTCCATGTAATCTTGTAACTATATAATTTCCTTAGAAGGTTCCGTGATCGCCACGTATTCCGCTTCCGTCATTGGTAGAGCCACAATTTTCTATAGTTGAGATGCTCAACTTACTACTGTACCCGCAACTATAAAGACATATTTGGTGGTACTCTTACCACTATTTCGATCATTCGAGTGATCAGTACCCATATAATCATGTAACTCTAGTGATGTACCACTATAACAAATAGAGTAATTGATGTACTTGTTAGATATCTCAATATCCATTTTACTATATTTCAATATTTTCTACCCTGGTTCTACATATGTCAACTCACAAATCCCACTGCCTATGCTAATAAAGCTAGTACGAACACTTAGAGGGGGTGACTAGGTGATAAAATAAAATCTTGACAAATAAATGCATAATAGAATAAGTCAATATCAAAGTCTGAACAAAAATCAGAATCTATTATGTGGTGAGATAGACTTCTTAGACAACCTATGAGCGTGCAACAGACTTAAATAAAATAGAGTTAATGGAAGAGAAAATTGCATATAAATTTAATAATGGTTTGGCTTAAATCAAGCCTATGTCTACTTTTCCACGCTGATAGTTTACTGGCTAGATTCCACTATATGATCAACAAAAAATTACAATTATGAGTGTAAACACTTAGTGATAGAACATACTAACTCGCTAAGTCACTATTTTTGGTGTTTCTCTCTCGATTACAACGTATTAAGCTCGCAGAAGAAGACAAACAATATTGAAATCAACTTCATACTCAGGAATTTCAGGTTCACATCTATATTTCCTTGATCGACTAACCTCCTTAAACACTCCTCCATACTGCACTAGCCGTTTAGCTAATCATCGGATAATTTTCTTTCAATCTACCTATTGGAAAGAATGATTCAAAGAAATCTTATGATCATTGAAGACAAAAATAAAATCTCCACTTGATCCTGGTCACCCATACAATCAAGATTCTTGGTTTCCATAAGTATATGTTCCTCATTTGGAACTTGTGTCCAAGATTGATTTCCTCAATCAATTTGATTGACTCAATCAATATATTCTTGGAAAGTGAAGTCTTTAACTATATCATTAGTTGTTGTTGATTATATTATGAATCTGTTTTGTTCTGGTCCCATGTTGTATTCTCGGTAAGTCTAGTCATTTTGGACTTTCTTCACTCTGGCCTTGTCACCTTTTGGAGCCGATAAAGTGGGATATTCACTTTGTTTGTGGAAATGATTCTGGAGAAGAATAGACTTTTTCAAAAGTCTTTGATAGTTACTCAGAATAATATATGCTTGTTTGGTCTTGTGCTTATCATGGCATACATCAAACTTCCCACAGCCGATACATATGAAAATACTGTCATCTCAACTTTTAAAGCCTGAGTACTCGGACACATAACCTTAGAAAGTTTGAAGTGACTTGTTAGAGGAGTTACAACTAGTTTTGCCTCATCCATGTCAAATCTCTTTAACAACTTGTTCACACAGTCCTCTTAGGATAGCCATAATTACTTATTTTTCCCGCCCCTGATGATTTTCATGCCTAAGATATCCTTGGCATCTCCCATGTCTTTCATAGCAAATTGTGATGTTAACATCTTCTTCACTTCCGGAATTCTCTTCATATTAGAGCTAGCCACCAACATGTCATCCACATATAAAAAAGATACACGATATCACCATCGTCATACTTGCAAAAATAAACACAATGATTAGCCTCACAGTGTGCAAATCTGTTTTCTTCCATGAAACCATCAAGCCTTATAACCTTTTATTCAAGCAACATACCATGTGCCATTTACCTTTGACTTCAAAACCTTTAAGTTGCGTCATGTATAACTTTTTATCTAAGTCACCATGTAAAAATGTCGTTTTCATGTCTAACTACTCAAGATGAAGATCCTTCACTGCAACTGTACTAAACAGAACTTTGATTTATATCATTTTCACTACTGATGAAAATATCTTAGAGTAGTCGATACTTTCTTTCGAGAAAAGCCTTTGACCATAAGTCTTGCCTTGTCTGATACTACCATCTGTTTCATTCTTATTCTTGTACACCCACTTGTTGAGGTTGGGACACCTGGAGTGCCAAAACTTGGCACGGAGAGACACTTAAGTGCCAAAACTTCGGAAATGTACACTTAAGTGCTAGTTTAGGAGTAAAGTGGAACACTTAAGTGCCACTCCGGCCAAAATCCGGCCAAATTGCTAACGTGGCAATTTTCCGGCAAGTTGGGTGCAAAACGGCGTCGTTTTGCACGCTAACGTGGCAAGAAAATGATAAAACGACGTCGTTTTGTGTCGATGTGTAAATAATTAATATAAAAATTAATTAAATTAAATTAAAACTTAATTTATTTAAAATATTATTAAAAAAAAAACTTAAAATTTTAAAAACATGGGGGGCTAAAGGGGGTGGTGAGGGACTAGCCCTCGCCACCACCGCCGAGAAGGGCCGGCGACGAAGGGGAGGGTTGGCCGAGGTCGTTGACCACCGGCCAGCCCCGGCGGCGAGGGCCGCGAGCTCTCGCCCTAGATCCGGGCGAGGGCTCGCGGCCCTCACCACCTCCCCGCCATTGCCAGGAAGGGCCGGCGACGGTGGGGGGAGCATCGACTAGGGTCACTGGGCCCTGGCCAGGGGCCGGCAACGCCAGCTGACCAGTGGCGAGGGCCCGCGAGCCCTTGCCACCTCCCGCCGTCGCCGAGAAGGGCCGGCGATGGTGGGGAGCATCGGCCGGGCCCGCCGGGCCGAGCTAGGGCCGGCGACGCCGGCGACCCCAGCCGACCCTCCCCCTCCGTCGCCGACCCTTCCGGCGGCGGCGGCGAGCGCTCAGCCCTCGGCCGCCCCCTTCGAGCCCTCGCCGTCCTCGAGAAGGGCCGGCGATGGTGGGGGAGCATCGGCCGGGGTCGCCCGGCCCTCACCAAGGGCCGGCGACACCGGCCGATTGGCGAGGAGGGCCGCAAGCCCCCCGGATCCGGCGAGGGCTCGCGAGCCCTCGCCACCCGGTCGGCCGGGGTCCGGCGACCCCGCCGACCCTCCCCCCTCCGTCACCGGCCCTTCTCGGTGGCGGCAAGAGCTTAGCCCTCAGCCGCCCCCTTTGCCCCCCCCTTTTTTTTTTTTTTTTAATTTTAAGTTTTTTTTTTTTTTTAGAATATTTGAAATAAAATTAAGTTTAAATTTAATTTAATTAATTTTTTATTAATTATTTATACATCAGACACAGAACGACGTCGTTTTTGCATTTTCTCGCCACGTCGCATGCAAAACAACGTCGTTTTGCACCCAACTCGCCGGAAAATTGCCACGTTAGCAATTTTGCCGGATTTTGGCTGGAGTGGCACTTAAGTGATCCACTTTACTCCGAAACTGGCACTTAAGTGTACATTTCCGAAGTTTTAGCACTTAAGTGTCCCTTCGTGCCAAGTTTTGGCATTTGGGCTGTACTTCAGCCCCCACTTGTTTAACAAAGTTTTTTTTTTTTAACCTGTGGATGTTGCGACCAAATTTTCAGGTGTGAACCTCCTAGGGTTTGGCTAATGGATTGTTAAGCTTAGACTTAACTCGAGCTCTCCCAAGCCCATACCAATTCACGACTTATGTTCAGATTCTTAACATGTAGATAGATTTTATCTAGGAGTCGCCACTAATCTATTTTTTGGTGGGTCAATTAGAAACCCAAGTAAAGTAATGGGAGTTTTACTTTACTCCTATGAACCCGATACTTTGGGTACGGGGACTTGGTTACACTAGACTTCTCTAATGCCCTTTCGGTACCATTTCTTTTTTATTTTCAAAAATATTTTTGCAGGCAGTATGGATTAATTTTAAATCTATTTCCCTAACATGTGAGGTGATCATGCGGGTGCGCAAACCACCAATTTAACACCCAGATAAATAGTGAATAAATTGCAAAACTTACCTCAAAGTAACGAAAGCATCTGCAATGTTAAATTAGAATCCACATCAAAAACCCCAGATATGATTTCTAATTAACACGCAATTTCTTTTTCTTTTTTTTTTTTCACTTGATTAATGAGAATCATGCAATGCATGCTACTAATCTAACATGGAATGATATGGCATGGCAACATGACCTAAGCTATATGACGAAAGTGAAATATGAGTATGCAGCCTATCCTAAAGAATGTAATTGATTTACTCTAAGGCAATTTTTTGGTATTTTCCATGAGATTTGAAATTAGAAAATAACAAAAATTATCTATCCAAATTAAGATATCATCCAACTTATATTAAGATTCAGATTAGGTCAAATCTTAATCTAAACTAGAATGTTATCCCATACCTAAAATGCAATCTATCTAGGAAATAAAAATATCTAAACTTAAAATGAAACATGCAATTTATCCTAATATGACATGACGTGCAAAGAATGCCCTAATTCTAAATTTTTTTTATGAAATTCGAAATTAAAGTTAAATATGCAATTCAAATAAAAAACAAAAACTAACATCATAAATGAATGCACTTTTTTTTTATTTTTTTGCTTAAAAAGTCAAAATAAAATCCCTATTCTAAATATGCAAGATAACAAAAAATATTCTAAAACAAACCTAATCCTAATTCAAATATTTTTTTGGATTTTTTCCTTTTACGAAAACAAAATTAACTCAACTAACACGACGACAAATCAGACAAGATAGGATTGATATCCGTAAATTGGCGAACCATATCTCGCACATGAGATCGGCTTGACCAACTTTAAAATTAAATCGCGAATCAAATCTCGGGCGTGAGATCGGATTGATGATTTTGCAAGAGATTGCGAGTCGGATTTCAGGCACGAAAATCGGACTGACAATCCCAAATTTGAGGGGCTATTCCATGTCGAACATCTCATCCTTACACTAAGGAATAATTATACTAAAAGAAAGAAAAAAAATAAAGTAAAATAACAAAAAAACAAAATAAGATAAATAAATAAAAGAAGAAAACTACCAAAATTGATTTTTTCTTTCCTTTTTGTCTTTTTTTTTCTTTTCCCTTTCTCGAGCAAGGCTTGCTCGTGGGTCTCCAAGGGCAGCCGGTCAGAGCTTCGGCAGGGGGAAGATGCCGGCTAGGGTTTCGGCGAGGTTGGGCAGAAGCGACGCGACGGTGGCGCGGCACGAGGAGCAGTAGCGGCAACCTTGCTCGGGCTCGGGCAGAGAGCGTAACAACTCAACTCAGGCTCGGGTCGAAGTGTCGGGTTGCCAGCGAGTCGCTAGTCGAAGCGGGGCGGCTCGGGCTAGAGGCAAGGCGGAGGCGGGATCGGGCGGCACAATGAGACCGCGGACGGCGTCTGCTTCTGGATCTGGTGGCGTCGAACGCGCGGTAGGCTTCGGGCAAATCTGGGCAAAGGAGGACGTTGGGGTTGTTGCAGCGATGGCGCAGGTCTCAGAGAGGGGGAGCACTGCCGGTCGCGATTTCAGCAGGCGTCGACGCCCGAGGGTCGAAGCGAGGGCGGCTCGGGCTAGAGGCAAGGCGGAGGCGCGTAGGGGCGGCACGGTGAGACCGGCGGACGGCGTACGCCTCGGATCGGGTGGCGTCGAACGCACGGTAGGCTTCGGAGCAGATCGGGCGGGCGAGGAGGACATTGGGGTTGTTGCGCGGTGGCGCAAGTCTCGAGAGGGGGAGCGCTGCCTGTCGCGATTTCAGCAGGCGTCGACGACCGAGGAGGCGTGCGGCGGCTCGGCGACAGGGCTGGCGCTCACAGGTGGTGCTCGCGGAGGTGCTGCTGCGGCGGCGTCCGATAGAGGGAGCTGCACGTCGCGGTGGTGCTCGGAGATGGCGAGTGATGGCTCGGATGCACGGTGACGGCAGACGGGCGCTTGCAAGGTGGACGGGCGGCGGTAGCTGATGACTCGCGGACGATGACACCACGCGACGGCCGGCGCAACGGAAGCTTCGAGCGGCTACGGAGGCGCGACGGATCGGCGGTGAGGGAGTTCGGGCAACAGGTGAACCGGTCAAGAGTCCTCTGAAGAAGAAGAACAGCGATGTTCTTTCTACTTTTTCTTTTTTATGACCTACCACACACATTTCTCTCACATCCCTTTCCCTCTACTTCTCTGCACACTTTTCCTCACTTTTCACTTTTCACTTTTTCTGTTCTCTTCTTCTTCTTCTTTTTTCACCAAAGGAAAACCCCCCAAAAACCGAATGAGGCCCCAGGAACAAAACGAAGAAAAGGCTCCCCCCTTCGGCCGGATATTCAATGTGTGTGTGGCCCCCCTAAAACCCTAAGCAGACAAACCTATTTATAGGCCACCGATTAGGTTTTCAACTTTTCCAAACCGATATCCATGAAGATTCTGTTTTTTCAAACACAATATTCGTTTTTTTGATACAATTCAAGATTGCAAAAAGATCTTTCTCAAATTTGAAATCTTGCAAAGATGAATCCGTAAAATGTCGTCAAAGATACGGGCTTGAGCCGATTTGCTCTTTTCGCAAGCCTAATCCGGCCTGCCAAGCCAGAGCTCAGAAATATTAATTCAAGCCCATCCACCACCAGTCCTAAAAATAAAATGCAAAACATGTAAATTAAAAATAAATGCACCTAAAAATTATATGCTATGCAATTGAATTATAATATTTTTTCTTAGGGATTAAAAATTAACCTCTAATTTTTTACGCAATAAATGACTAAATGGGTTGCCCAAAATTTAGGTGTCAACAGTTGCCCCTCTTTGAAGGTGAGCTCGTAAAGGTTGCCTTCAAAGATAAATTGAGACCTAAATTTTGGTTATGCATATGCAATGAACGATTTTTGTTGGAAAATGAATTCCATTTTTGGATGCAACTTATATGATACATGGAAATGCAAATGACAAATGAACCTACCTGGAATAACTTACCTTCAAGGAGGATAGAGTAATTCGAGATAGTTTGTGTTACATGTCCAAGACCCGTACCATTCTACGGTCGCCTAGAATAGTAACATGATTTTATCAAGAGACTGTTTTCCCAGGACCCGTACCATTTTACGATCGCCCAGTATGGCAGTGCTTGGTTGTGTCTAGGACCCATACCATTCTACGATCGCCTAAACGGGGATTTACCTTTCAGGACATGTACCATTCTACTGTCGCCTGAATAGGGAAATAAATATTGTCTAGGACCCGTACCATTCTACGGTCGCCTAAACGGGGATTTACCTTCCAGGACCCGTACCATTCTACGGTCACCTGAATGGGGAAATTGCTTTTCCAGGACCCGTACCATTCTATGGTCGCCTAACAGAGATTTTGCTTGGCTAGGACCCGAAATATTCTTCGGTCGCGCAGCCTTGCAACAGAGATCATCTGACTAGGACCCAAACCGTTCTTCGGTCGCCTTAATCAGACTGAATCTGGAGAAAAATCTTGGGGGACAGCTCAATCGAGTGTCGATAAAAAAGACTCTGGGCTACGAAAGCACGCCAAGTCGATAAAAGAAAATCAGGCTACGGAAGCATGCCGATTCGATAAAAGTGAACCTGGGCTACAAAAGCACGCCAGATTAGTATAAATGAACACCGGGCTACGAAAGCACGCCGGATCGATAAAGAGGAACTCTGGGTTACAAAAGCACGCCAGGTCAAGAACTCTAGGCTATGGAAGCACACCGGATCTATTAAAATGGACACCGGGCTACGGAAGCACGTCGGGTTAATGAAAGGACATCGGGCTACGGAAGCACGCCGAGTAAATGAAAATGGACACTAGGCTACGAAAGCACGCCAGGTCAATCATGAGGGACATCGGGCTACAAAAGCACGTGGAGTCAATGAAAAGGGACACTAGGCTACAAAAGCACGCCAGGTCAAGAACTCCAGGCTACAGAAGCACGCCGGGTCTATTAAAAGAGACATCGGGCTACGGAAACACGCCGAGTCAATGAAAATGGACACTAGGCTATAAAAGCACGCCAGGTCAAGAACTCCAGGCTACAGAAGCACGCCAGGTCGATAAAAGGACATCGGGCTACGGAAGCACGCCGAGTCAATGAAAATGGACACTGGGCTACAAAAGCATGCCAGGTCAAGAACTTCGGGCTACAGAAGCACGCCGGGTCTATTAAAAGAGATATCGGGCTACGAAAACACGCCGAGTCAATGAAAATGGACACCGGGCTACGAAAGTACGCCAGGTCAAGAACTTTGGGCTATAGAAGCACGCCGGGTCTATTAAAAGAGACATCGGGCTACGGAAGCACGCCGAGTCAATGAAAATGGACACTGGGGTAGGAAAGCACGCTAGGTCAAGAACTCCAGGCTACAGAAGCACGCTAGGTCTATTAAAAGAGACATCGGGCTACGGAAGCACGCCGAGTTAATGAAAATGGACACTGGGCTACGAAAGCACGCCAGGTCAAAATAAAAGGACAGCTTGACCGAGTCAAGTGTCAATGCACTTGAGAGAGAGTACCTGCACAATGACAAGTATTTAGAGTATGGGTAGAGATATACTTACCTGGTGATATCTCTGATTCTTGGGGATATGTCTTTTGGAATTTAGATATCATGTGGAGGTCTTTCACCTCATGGTGGAGGTTTCTCATCTCCTAATATCATGAGGCATTCTGAAAGGAACTTGAATTACCTGTCAGAGATGATTTAGAGCAAAAACTGATATGCATTCATCAAAGAGATAAACAATCTGAGCTATTCTAGAATGCACATTTCAAAGTTCAGTGGGGCTTCCATCCATTCAATCAAGGTTTATGCATAATGATTTTACCGTATTTGCATCATCCAAATTTCCACAGGAGATCATTGTCGTTCAAAACAATGACATGGATTTCTTAAAAATGTTAAATGAGAGACTTTCGGTTAGAAAGGACTTTCACTCACTCTCATTTAGAATGGCTATTTTGTGAGAATCATTCAATCTCAACATCATCATATCGAGAAGGGTCCGAGTATTCTCGCAAGCAGTACGACCTTATCAATTTGAGAGGTCTTTAATAGGGACCGTAATGTGGGCTTGGTCAATGGCTTAACAAAGGGACTCTTTGAGTCAAGGCTATTAGAAAAACAATTCTATAATCATCTCCGAGTTTACAAGTCAAGAACCCTGCAAAATGAGAAAAAAATAATCTTGCTCGCACTTCTTCGAGCGATGCTTATAAACATATGAACTCCTATGTTAATTCAAGTGCCCTAATCTGAAGAGACTTTGTAAAGGACGTAACGTAGGCTAGGTTCATGGGTTGAGAAATGAAATGATCATTAGGCTCAAAATATATGTGAATGGTGAGAGTTGGTGATCATTTTGGCATTGCCACCAGTTTTCTTTTTCATCATCGGGGATTGTCTTCATGAAATACCCCATTGATTGTAAAAACTCAACTTTTGAGTTTTTTGAATATTGCTCCATCGGGATTCAATTCTTGCAATTGACAGTCACCTTATCTTGACTCTCTTTTTTCATCTATGGGCATTGGCCTTGCTTTTACCAGGCACACTGCTTTTTCATGCCCCTAGTTCTCATGATTTTTTTTCACTTATTTTCATGGGCATTGGCCTTGCTTTTACCAGGCACATTGCTTTTTCATGCCCCTTAATTCTATTTTGAATTCAATTCTTGCCACAATGCATGTGTCAAGCAATTACACTTTGAATGACACTCGAACTTTTCAAGAGTTTTTATCTGTTTTTTGCTTTGTCCCAATGTGGGGGATGATCATCAACTAGGTTTAAAGAAATGAAATTGCAGGCTCAAGTGGGCTATGCAAAGGATATAAGTGTATATGATAGTGAAAGAAACGCTCTTCATCATCCTAAGGCACTTAAATTACCACATGAATTCAATGTAATAGCACGACTTGAAAATTGATGCAAGTGAAAGCAGGAAAAATTTCTTCCCATTTTCCTCAACTCATGATGCTATCTTACCTCCAACTTGCCCCGATGTGGGGTGGCTCTTGACAGGGGTAATTTGAAAAGAATCTCCATGAGTGTATAAGGCTCAAATGGGTTAAGCAATGGATCACCTGTAGTGTTTGGGATAGAGAAATGAATTGCCCCTCTCATTTCGGTCATCGTACCTTTTGCGAGAGAACTCTTTACCTTGCGGATATGTAACTTCCTACACTCATCTCACAAGTGCATAAGTAAGGGACTGTGTATAGGATATGGCTTGCCTTTCATCATCCTGATATATCTCATTCAATGTTCTCAAGCATTGATGTCACTCCATTGAGTTGTCTATCTTGACAAATCTCCACATGAAATTGGTGAGCTAAATTGATATGAAAATTCTCTTTTCAAAAGAGTCCAACAACTTTAAGCATGAAAAGAGCTTGTGACTTCAAAACAAATAATTTATTGCACTCAAAACATGGTTTTAAGTATTCATTCAGGGGATTGCTCCACAAAGGGATTGTCTCAGCAATGGATGTCCTTGGATTGTCTCTATTAATCAAAAGTGAAAATCCGCTTTTGCCCCTACATAAGAGAACATGCATGAATAGGATACTATGCAACATCAAAGTAAATTCAAATTGCATATCCATTTTGGCTCGGATTGAGATTTTTTGTCTCAGTCATGTCACTACTGGAATTTGTAGTGCCCCAATTCGTCATCCTCGGTTTCTTATCGCTCGGGACAAGTAAGAGGATAAGTAGTGTTTAATGTTTTCTTCACTCTTGGGAAATGTCATCAAGATCAAATAGGAAATGATCCTTTGTCCCCATGTCTATTTGTCCTTCAGATGTACGTTCCCAAATCAACGGGCCCACTATCACTGGAAATTGACGTGTTATTCTGTTATGCTTTGAGACATGAAGTAAATGAGTTAGAAAAACAAACAAGGGTAACATAATGCATGCTTTTGGAAATGACTTCAAAAAATGATTTTTTTTCTTTGGACGAGGAAGCATGAAGAAGCTCAGTCCTCAGAATTTCTCCAGGGATGATATTTTCTTTTCATTATTGGTTATCGTCACCGAACTGGTTTGGTGTACCCCATCATGTCCTCAAAACAAAACTTGTAATTTTATTGATATTCATCAATCGAATTACATTTATTGGAATGTGATGTTCAAGCACAAAAGAAATTGAAATCAATTCCTAAAAAGCGATAAAAATTCCCACGCGGGAAAATATGCATGCCCCTAATTATATGAGGAAATAGAACTACTTAGGACCATGAATCATGTGTACTTGAATTCTTCACCCTTCTTGATCTTGTGATGCAAACCCTTTCAGGTCAGATATTCTTCCATCTAGATATGTCACTAGCCTCTTCATGATGGCATCAAATTCGACTACCTCAGGAAAATGAGACGGTTCAAAATGTCTTCTTGGCTCTCTTTTTGGATTCGCAATTTCTCACTGAAGATAGATCGCAGCACTTTTGCTTGATGAGATAAGCTCTTTTTGATCCGTCATTTTAGCTCTCGATCGTGAACGGATGGGTGAGCGGGATAGTTTCATAATCACCTAGTTCAAATGAACGAGAACATGTAAGCATGAGGTGTAACTAGAAAGTCAATCCATGACAATAATCTATTTTCTAGTCAAGAAAAGTCCACACATGAAGAGGATTTCCTAAAAATGGACTAGGAAAACAAAGACATGAGATGCCCCAATAGGGACAAAATTTCCTAAACATGAACTAGGAAGAGCCAAGACACGAATTGAAAAAAAATTTCCATTTTTTTTTTATTTTCCAAATAATTCATTACATGGCAATTTCCTCATTTCATTCCTAATTGACAAATGAATTAAATCAATGATTGACCTAAATTGTCATGGACCGACCAAAAGTACGACAAAATAAATTGCATGGTATAGGGATAGAAGACTTACTTCACCAAGGAGAATCAATGGCAATCACATAGACATGCGCATGGTAAGTGGCTCGATTTCTAATCTATAAGGCTTATCAAAGGTGGAGCCACAAGGGTGATCAGACTAGCCACGGGCTTGTGGACTATGTCGGGTCCTCATGACTCCGGCTTGGTCAAAGAGCCGACCCGAGTCGCAGGCATGCGGACCGAGGTGGGTATTCTTGACACCATGAAAGAAACTTCGGGATTGAGATGGGCGACTCGTACCGCGAGCATGCGGTCGGAGTAGTATCCATCTCAACACCATCCTAAATGATCCTATGCGGCCCAGGTCCGGCGGCAGGTTGTGTGTGCAAAAGTGTAGTGCAAGATGCAAGGCATGCACAACAGTTTAAATCAAACAGCACTTCAATAACTTGAATTTAAAACATTCATCCTCAACTCCAACCTGCAAGACAAGGGTTAACAATCACTACTCCCCTTATACCTCCCAATCTGCAAAAACATTTAACACCTAAATGTTAGGGACGTACCCGGAATCCTTGCTGCCAAACAAAAATATTTTTCAAAAAAAGAAAATTGGCCTAAGTCCACTAAGAGTTTTAACTCAAGTCCCCAGCGGAGTCGCCAAGCTGTCGCGATCAAATTTTCGGGTGCGAACCACCTAGGGTTTGGCTAATGGATTGTTAAGCCTAGACTTAACTCGGGCTCTCCCAAGCCCATACCAATTCACGACTTATATTCAGATTCTTAACATGTAGATAGATTTTATCTAGGAGTTGCCACTAATATATTTTTTGGTGGGTCGATTAGAAACCCAAGTAAAATAATGGGAGTTTTACTTTACTCCTACGAACCAGAGACTTTGAGTACGGGGACTTGGTTACACTAGACTTCTCTAATGCCCTTTCGGTACCATTTCTTTTTTATTTTCAAAAATGTTTTTGCAGGCAGTTTGGATTAATTTTAAATCTATTTCCCTAACATGTGAGGTGATCATGCGGGTGCGCAAACCACCAATTTAACACCCAGATAAACAGTGAATAAATTGCAAAAACTTACCTCAAAGTAACGAAAGCATGCAATGTTAAATTAGAATCCACATCAAAAACCCCGAGATATGATTTCTAATTAACACGCAATTTCTTTTTTTTTTTTTTTCACTTGATTAATGAGAATCATGCAATGCATGCTACTAATCTAACATGGAATGATATGGCATGGCAACATGACCTAAGCTATATGACGAAAGTGAAATATGAGTATGCAGCCTATCCTAAAGAATGTAATTGATTTACTCTAAGGCAATTTTTTGGTATTTTCCATGAGATTTGAAATTAGAAAATAACAAAAATTATCTATCCAAATTAAGATATCATCCAACTTATATTAAGATTCAGATTAGGTCAAATCTTAATCTAAACTAGAATGTTATCCCATACCTAAAATGCAATCTATCTAGGAAATAAAAATATCTAAACTTAAAATGAAACATGCAATTTATCCTAATATGACATGACGTGCAAAGAATGCCCTAATTCTAAATTTTTTTTATGAAATTCGAAATTAAAGTTAAATATGCAATTCAAATAAAAAACAAAAACTAACATCATAAATGAATTTTTTTTTTTTTTTTTTTTTTTTTTTTTTTTTGCTTAAAAATTCGAAATAAAATCCCTATTCTAAATATGCAAGATAACAAAAAATATTCTAAAACAAACCTAATCCTAATTCAAATATTTTTTGGATTTTTTCCTTTTACGAAAACAAAATTAACTCAACTAACACGACGACAAATCAGACAAGATAGGATTGATATCCGTAAATTGGCGAATCATATCTCGCGCATGAGATCGGGTTGACCAATTTTAAAATTAAATCGCGAATCAAATCTCGGGCGTGAGATCGGATTGACGATTTTGCAAGAGATTGCGAGTCGGATTTCGGGCGCGAAAATCGGACTGACAATCTCAAATTTGAGGGGCTATTCGATGTCGAACATCTCATCCTTACACTAAGGAATAATTATACTAAAAGAAAGAAAAAAATAAAGTGAAATAACAAAAAAAAAGATAAATAAATAAAAGAAGAAAACTACCTAAATTGATTTTTTCTTTCCTTTTTGTCTTTTTTTTTTCTTTTCCCTTTCTCGAGCAAGGCTTGCTCGTGGGTCTCCAAGGGCAGCCGGTCGGAGCTCCGGCAGGGGGAAGACGTTAGCTAGGGTTCCGGCGAGGTTGGGCAGAAGCGATGTGACAGTGGCGCGGCACGGGGAGCAGCAGTGGCAACCTTGCTCGGGCTCGGGTAGAGAGCGTAACAGCTCGACTCAAGCTCGGGTCGAAGTGTCGGGTCGCCGGCGGGTCGCTGGTCGAAGCAGGGGCGGCTCGGGCTAGAGGCAAGGCGGAGGCGGCGTCGGGGCGGCATAGCGAGACCGGCGGACGGCGTCTGCTTCTGGATCTGGTGGCGTCAAACGCGCGGTAGGCTTCGGGCAGATCTGGGCGAACGAGGACGTTGGGGTTGTTGTAGCGGTGGCGCAGATCTCAGAGAGGGGAGCACGCCGGTCATGATTTCAGCAAGCGTCGACGACCAAGGAGGCGTGCAACAGCTCGGCGACAGGGCTGGCACTCGCAGGTGGTGCTCGCGGAGGTGCTACTGCGGCGGTGTCCGGCAAAGGGAGCTGCACGTCGCGGTGGTGCTCGGAGATGGCGAGTGATGGCTCGGATGCGCGGCGACGGCAGACGGGCGCTAGAAAGGCGGACGGGTGGCGGTAGTTGATGACTCGCGGACGACGACACCGCGCGACGGCTAGCGCAGCGGAAGCTTTGAGCGGTTGCGGAGGCGCGACGGATCAGCGGTGAGGGAGTTCAAGCAACAGGTGAACCGGCCAAGAGTCCTCTGAAGAAGAAGAACAGTGATGTTCTTTCTACTTTTTCTTTTTTCTGACCTACCGCACATGTTTCTCTCACGTCCCTTTCCCTTTGCTTCTCTGCACACTTTCCTCACTTTTCACTTTTCACCTTTTATGTTCTCTTCTTCTTCTTTTTTCACCAAAGGAAAACCCCCCAAAAACCGAATGAGGCCCAAGGAACAAAACGAAGAAAAGGCTCCCCCCTTCGACCGGATATTCAATGTGTGTGTGGCCCCCCTAAAACCCTAAGCGGACAAACCTATTTATAGGCCACCGATTAGGTTTTCAACTTTTCCAAACCGATATCCACGAAGATTCTGTTTTTTCACACACAATATTCGTTTTTTTGATACAATTCAAGATTGTAAAAAGATCTTTCTCAAATTTGAAATCTTGCAAAGATGAATCTGTAAAATGTCTTCAAAGATACGGGCTTGGGCCAATTTACTCTTTTCGCGAGCCTAATCCGGCCTGCCAAGCCAGAGTTCAAAAATATTAATTTAAACCCATCCACCACCAGTCCTAAAAATAAAATGCAAAACATGTAAATTAAAAATAAATGCACCTAAAAATTATATGCTATGCAATTGAATTATAATATTTTTTCTTAGGGGTTAAAAATTAATCCCTAATTTTTTATGCAATAAATGACTAAATGGGTTGCCCAAAATTTAGGTGTCAACAGTGGATAACTTGGTCAAATTCCAAGTTTTGTTATGAAGTAACGATCTCATCTCGTCTTTCATAACACGCTTCCACTGTATGGGAGATGTGTCTGTCTTTACTTCATCATAAGTCTCTAGTTCCCTCGAATCTATCTATAAGATCTGACTCAAAACAATATTTGCTAATGGATCAAAAATTACCTTTGGTTTTCTCACACATGTAGACCTCCTCAAGACAAGTACTTCAGGGTCGTTAGTATGCTCCGAATCATTGCGTTTCTCTCAAACTATCTCCTCATTGATAATAAGCTCATCATGAACCTCTTCTTCAGGTGCACTCTGATTTGCTGGAATCATCTTTATGTGCATTGTGTTCAACTCAACATATTATGGTTCTACTACATTCTCATGCTCTATTTGACGATTTTTGTACATCTTTTCTTCATGGAATATCACATTCTAACTACAGATGACTTTGTTATTCTCATAATCCTAAAACCTATAATAATACTCATCGCCAACATATCTAATAAAGACACACTTGTGGGACTTAGCATAAAGATTCTTCCTATCATTCATATCAATTAAAGTATATGCAATACAAAAAAAATAGTTATGAATAATTAACCTTTTTACCCGATCATTGCTCTTGCGGAATTTTTCCATCCAACACATTAGATGGACTCATGTTGATTAGATAAACAATTGCATCAACTATAGCATCCCATAAATATAATGGGAGACCTGTATGTAGCCTCATGTATCTCGCATGTTCTAGAATAGTCCTATTCATCCTTTCAGTTACATCTTTTTTAAGGAGTTCTAGGTACAGTCTTCAATCTGTGTATGCTTTCTCGGCTCAAATATTGTGCAAATTGCTTACTCATATATTCACCACCATTATTAGACTTTAGAGCTTTGATATGATAACCTATCTCTTTTTCTACCATGATATTCCACATTTTGAACATCTCTAATACTTTTGATTTTTCTCTAAGAGCATAAACCCAAGTCTTCCTTGTTGCATCATTAATGAAAGTGACAATATACTATACGAGAGTTCCTAAACACCTACCTCACACATCAATGTGAACTAACTCTAGCTTTTGGCCTTTATTTTGTCCTTATTCAATTGAAAACTAACCACTTTTTGTTTTTCACAAATACAACTCTTACAGAAATCTAATTTAACTTTTTGCAAACCCAAAACTAATTTCTTCGAGTGTAACTACTTTACATCATTTTCACCAATATGTCGCAAACCATAACGCCAAATAGTTGACAAATCACCCATAGCTATTATAGTTGCAACTATATCACTAATTTTGTCTCCTTGGAAATGGTAAAGTATATCCGTACGCTTTCCATTTGCTATTACTCTTGCCCCTGAGGTTATCTTTCACTCTCCACATCAAAAGGTTGTTACTAAACTTTCTTGGTCAAGTTTACTATTTAAGATCAAATTTTTCTTAAATTCTAGAATATGTTTGGTTTTACACAAAACTAGACAACCTCTACCTAAAATGTTCACAGTCACGGTTCATTTTCTAATAATCGGACATATGTTGCTGTTTCCCACAACCATTTGCCCAAAATTTCTACTGGCATAATCAACATATATGTCTCTTTGCGAGGTACAATGGAAAGAAGTACCGGAATCAATAAACCACTTGTCTATCATTAAATTAAACGTTGTAGACAAATACAAGTTCTCTAGTAACGGTTCATTGCTAATCACATTAACTCCTTGATTATCATCATGTTGTTTATTTTAGTAGGCTTCAAATTGAAACCTCCGATGTCTAGTTTGGTGACAAAACCGAGAGTCATCTTTTGCAACTTGTCCCTTTTCCCTTGATTGTGACATGTCACATCTGCTGAATTTTTCTCTACTTTTACTTCTCCCACGGTTCTCCACTGCTAAAGCCATCGAAGATGTGAATGCTAAAAAATTATCTCCGCTTAAGACTTTCCTTCACATCTCTTCATCCATAATTGCTCATAGCATTATCCGGAGTCAAATCATCCTTCATGGTGCTCAAAATTCATTGCATTGTGGTGTTGTAGTTTTCCAAAAGGAAATATAAAAATAACAAAACTTGAAGCTCTATACCCAAATTTATACTTGCGGATTCCAATTGACCCATGACCTGTGTGAAACTGTTAATATGCTTTGCCATAGAACCTCTGTCAAATAAATTTATATTAACCAATTTCTTCAACAAAAATACTTTGATGTGGCCGGCTTTTCATAAATATTCGTTAGAATATCCATAGCTTCTTTTGCTGTTTTTTTCTTTCACGATGTGGTACCTAATTTTTTCGTTAGCCCTAGATGAATCGCACCTAATACCTTTCGATCAAGAATTTTCCATCCCGATTTTGCTGTCGAATTCATTTCCGCGATCTTGGGTTTCCAACCTTTAAGTGGTACATGGAGATCTTTCTGATAAAGATAGTTCTCAATTTGGAGTTTCCACCATTCGAAATTCTACCAATTGAACTTGTCGATTCTAATTTTATCTTTTGGCATACTATTTGCTTTCAATCGAACATCATCGAAAAACCCTTGATGCTCTCGATTAGCCAACCCAAGCTCTGATAGCAGTTGTTATGACATCGAAGTTATACATAGCCAAAACAGTTAGATCTATCAACTTCTTTCACCCATTAACAACTATCTTGCACTCTTGACAACCTAAAATAGATAACACAGTATTCTTCATAGGCGTGGAGATGCTAAAGACCGTTTCCAATGGCTTCAACTCTATTCTAGCTAGTCTGACGAACTGCTCGACTACGAAAGAATTCGTAGCTCCTATATCAAATAGCGCATACACGACATGTCAATGTAAGGAGACTGTACCTGTTATTATGGCTTGGGACTCTTTTGCGCCATCTCTGGTCACCGCATGCACCTTTCCCTGAGCTAGGGTTAGTCGGGATTGTTTTGTGGCATGGCTCCTGATTGTTGTCCTATGAGCAATCGTTGAAGTTGCGTTCCGACTGGTCAACATGGGTAATTTCTCACCAAAGCATGCTCTTGTCTTAGTGGGGCATGATGCAGTCCCATGATGCCTACCACAAAAGCGCTATTCATTGTGCAGATGGTGTGCTCACTTTCCAATGCCATTCTTTTTAGTGGGAGGGATGGGATGCTTCCTGCTGTCATTGACATCTTCTCAAACTAATGGTTGTCCCTATTAAATGTAAACCACAGTCCATATGTGGCTGCTCGTTTAGATATATCCCTTTCAATTAGTTGGGCTTTCATACAACTCATCATAGTTCTTCAAGTTGAGAGGCACCAACTGGCTGCAGATTTTCGATTTTAGGCCATCATGAAATCTTCTAACTCGGTCCACCGGATTCTTTGATCATCCTCGACGCTTACTTTGACAACTCAGCAAACTTGGCCTCATATTGATCGATAGACAGGTGATTCTAGCAAAGTCATAGAAATTCAGCCATTTTCTACTCTTGCATGCACTCAGAAAAGTACTTTTCGTTGAACACTTCCATGAACGTGCCCTAAATCAGGACAATATCTTCAGAAAAGACCCTTCCTCAAGTGGCTTCCCACCAATCATTGATGTTACCTTACAATTGGTATACCACCAGGGTCACCTTCTCTTCCTCAATGCACCTCAATAGTGCAAAAGCCTATTTCCAACTCCTTAATTCATGAAGCAATAGCCTCAGGATCAACCTTTCCAGTGAATTACAACGGATTTAACTTTATGAACTACTCCATTAGCTTATGTATCCCATCTTCAGCTTACGAGGCATCGTTATGAGTAGCAGTGGCGACAGCAACAGCAGCAACATATGCTTGATTCTAAGCCTACTATCCTATCAAGTTTCCAATAGCCTCTAAGGCTTACAGAATCCCATCCACTCTGGGATCCTTTTATGCCCTTCCTCAGCATCAACTTGGCCCAAGGTTTCCCTTCTTCTATACATCCTCGAGTCTAATCTTCTTTTAAAGTTCTAAGTGTTGGGATTTTATGGAACATGTATAGGCTAAATAAACATAAACACAGCGGAAGCAAAGATAAAATTCTACTACACATGTTCCTCCAAAGGCGTTGTTCGTGTGTTTTAATCAAAAATCAGAATATCAAATGGGGTTCTACGGATTACCTCTCGAAGTGCGCTTTAAACGACTTGATTTAAATGTTTTCCAGTTCGAGCCCCACAAATGTCGGGCCTCTAGTTAGACACACCACCAACACACGTAGAACGAAAAAGAGCTCGCAGGTAATCACCACTATAATTGTGCTAACAATCTTGTGGAGACAATCCTCTGCACGTGGTTAGCAACCGTTTGCTAACCACGTAGTTATCTCTCTCTCTCTCTTTTCTTAACATAACCCACTCACCCTCTCTCTGCTCTATTTATAATGTCCTGGTGAAGTCAACATTTAACTTCCTCTAGAAGTTAGTCTTTAACCTCTCAAAGAAGTTACTTCTTCATAAAGCTGGTCTTTAACTTCTCAATTAAGTTATTGACCACTTCCTCCATAAGCTAGTCTATAACTTCTCAAATAAGTTATGGACTACTTCCTCTAGAAGTTGGGTGAGCAAGAGAACAACTTTCGTGAGTGGGCTGTGTCCGATCAAGTGAATTGGTTATGGTGTGACATCCCTAGGTTCATCATTGAGCTAGTAGTAAGACTTGCACTAACACATTAGTACTCCCAAGAAAATTGATTGTCCCAATCAATCTCTAGATTCTACAAGTCATGATTAACATCTAGTAATATGCCATAGCTATCTAGACAGTGTAAATGCTTTAAGAACATAATGAACTTGTCAACTCTAGCTACAGTGTAATTCAATCCCTCTGTCTTACTATGTCCCGATCAAACAAGGACCATGGAATATTTGTCAAGTCACCAATTCGATCATATGCACAAACTTAATTGACCTACATTTTATACGAGACATAAAAAATTTATTTTCGGTTACAACCCCGGCCGAGGATTTCAATGCAGTGTCACAATTAGATCGCATAGGACATCAATACTGTACCTTGCATATAACAAGGAGACAGATTCCATGTTGTGCACACGTGTAACTTCGTATGTGAACAAGTTATGACCATCAGATATAGAGACAAATCAATGAGCCACCAATATGCGTACCCGTGAACCATAGTCGTCCAACACACAATTTAATATTGTGCCTCAGGTCTATGGATTATTTACACAAGACCAGAGCAAAAACGATTAGTCATTGACCCCGCTAAAAGCTTCAATGCTGCCAATCATTCTATATGTGTCATGTTCAGTGAATTTGTCTATTACAAGCACCTGTGTTCTAACTCGGGCATCATAATACCCAATGACTCGTGACTCGTCATTACCTTAAGCATCCAATACTTAATGGTGAAGCTAAGACACTAGTCTCAACAGGATCATTAATATCCACTCAATGATCCATTGACTGGGAACGGTTTAAAGATTCAGTCTAATTGTAAACCAGCCACGCATATTCTTAATGTCTCAAGAATAAGTCTAGTCACAACTGATCTTATGGAATTAATCATATAGATAATTGGACAAATGAATGAATACGTCTTTGCCATTAATTTGACAACACAACTGAAATCCCTAACATGTAACTATTACATGATTGCTTTAGGGCATATAACTAACACTACGAACAATTGATTCCACAATCTCAACAATGCAATCAAGAATTCAAAACCACAAATCAACAAAATAATCGGCAATCACAAGCATAGCGTGCGTTCCTAGCTAATTGTCCCAAGATCTCAACACACCTTATCACTCTATGTAATGAACATACTCTAATACCAACCAAGCGAGAATATCACGCCCTGACCCTCAAACGCATGACAACCCTTTATCTCTGACCCATTCATTTTATCTTTTGATTACATGTAAGCAAAAGCAGAAATAAAACCATCTAACCATTCATCAACAGGTATAGCATAAGACACATTTGATAAAACACACATTTCATATATACATATACATTAACCATTACATGCCATTTTCTTTACATCCCAAAAGCTCGACCATACACACAACCAAAAGGGGTTTAGGGGTAGATAAACCTTAGCAAGTAAGCTTCCTAATCTTCACATAGGGAGGTAATTTACCTTGGAGTCGCCCTCAATATACAACTTATCTATTGATGGTAGATCGATAGCAAAGCCTTTGCTTTACATTATCTATTAACAAGAAATAGGTCATTCAACATGCGACACCCTACTAAGTGTCCAATTATAGTACAAATAATCTCTACGTGAGTGCACCATTCCATCAAACATATGACGATAACAATTTAATAATTTAGATATAATTAATAATGCTTCCATGCACAATGCATCGCACGAATCCAGATTATTACAACCGCTCTCGGCCACGACTGACACTCGCGCTAATGGTCTTCCAACTTAACCAGGCATTGTCCTGCTCAATTGGGCACAACAATGTCTCGACCTCACTCGAAGACGGCATTCTAATTAGGGAGCTTCGTTCCGAAATCCATCCATGAACGACATACCTTGACGTGGAGGCCTAAGAAATCCATTGAGCATCGTCCCTTGTAACCATACGAGTACGGGATCCATTATGTGATTACACGAGTATATCATCACTCGAGCCTATTTCTTATCTTTTTCATTAACTAACGCAAGAGTGTGTAATGCCTATACATTATGCAAAAGAAATAATGGCATACAAAGATGTCGAGCAATAATGCCACGTGATCACGTCTCAATTAATCATTCACCTAAGCAATCATGCATCAATATTATAATATATCACACTATGATTTCATTTAACAAGTCATCAATTGACTTATCAAAATAGCATCTCCTAAGCACTCTTCATTTATAAAAGAATGCCAAGAACACTTACCATTTTCAAAATAAGGATTGCACAATCATATACTACATTTAAAAATTAGCATTGAATAAGCACTTATCACCTCAAGACTTACAACATAATAAGCATTTATCATAATCAAGATAGCCTATCACATCTAATTATAACCTATTATGATAGCTTATCGCATCTCATAATAGCCTATCGTGATAGCTTATCACCTCCAATAGCAACTTATCGCGATAACTTATCGCATCCAATAATAGCTTATCATGATAACTTATATCATTTAATTATCACTTATCATGATAGCTTACCACTACTACTTATCACCTATCATGATAGCATATCACTTTAATCCACTTCATCTAATCTAATCTACCATTAATCTTTAATCCTATCCTAATCCTACTCCTAAGCACAATTACCACCCTAAATAAGAGTTAGGAAGCTACCTATTTCTAAATCTAGTCTACCATGAGCAATAGCGATGGCTCACTGTGAGAGGGCGGTGAAGCGCGGTAGTCGGCTGGATGGCAGTTGGCAACCCACGGCAAGGCAAGGGAAAGCAATACACAATATGGGGGAGATCCAGCAAGGGCTTAGGACTCATGTCCATTGCATGAAAACGACAGCATGGTGAGATCTCACGATGAGGGGGCATGAAGGCAAGTTAGACGACAGATGACTCACGGCCAAGGGGCTTAGGGGTGAGGATGGCACGGTGGTGAGGAGGGTGGCACATGAACGGCAAGCTTGGATGGCGGACGATGGATGACAAGATGATAACCAAGGGAGAATGAGAGAAAAATGGGTGTGGGAATGAGATTAAGAGACAAAAATGGGTTTCGACCAAGGGGTGAAGGAGAGAGAGAGAGAGAGGGCGTCGGTGGTGAGAGATGGAGGGGGAGAGAGGGAATGAAAGACAATGAGAGAGAATGAGAGAGATTGGTTTGCATTAATGAGACTTGTACTATTTTTCTTTCAATTCGTCTTGTCCAAGCATTCATACGACTAGGAAATGCTCATGAAGATTGTCAATACAAAGTAATTAATATTTAGATTTGACACATGCAAGAATAGTGGGTAGATTATGTAGATTAGGCTTAGGTGATGTCACACACTCTCTCTCACTCTCTCACCTCTCTTTCCTTGGGTGCCAAGTCCATTTCTTCATGCTCAAATTTTTTTTTTATTGTTTTTGACTTCTAAAAGGAGTAAATTGGTAAATACACTTAACAATTTCACTATTCATGCACATGGACTTAATAGTATGCGAGTTTATAGGAATCCAAAATGGACTAATTATCTTGATGGGCCCATTTTGGGCAGGCCATGGGTGGTGTGAGGCCCATGAGTGAGCATGAGGCCTAATGGGCCCATCCGTGGGCTTGGGCCCAGGTGACTCTTCGTTCATGGCTCGTTTCTACATCAATCTCATAATCATCACTCTCACAATTATTACTCTCAAAGTAAAGATCATCATCACTCAACCCTAACTATAACCCCAAGTTCAATCCCATATTCATTTCCTACTTCAACACCAGTTTCAACTTCATCTTGGCTAGCAACCTTAGCTCCAAACCCAACTTCGGATCACCTCAAATCAACTTGCTTCATCAACATAGAAATAACAAGGTGTGTTTTTCAATAGCTCTATATATGAAAAAAAAAATGCTAAACAGTATATGTGAATAACATTAGTTCTTAATCAAATAAATAAAATCGATCCACACATTCACTATTATTTGGTGTTCATGTAACTTTGTATCGTATATCAAGCTAGCGAGTAGCTTGCATTGTACATATGATTTTTTTTCATCTTTTGGATCACACTGAAATTATAGAAGCTTGCAGTTGGATCAAGTAAGAACTTACTTTCTCCAAGCTTATAACTTTTCTCTTGTATCAGAGAAGCTGTCAAAATGAGGAGAATACGAAACTTGCAATCTATTCTCATAGAAGACATACTCATACAACATTTTTTTGCAAACCTATCAAGGAAAGTGGAACAAAAGTGTAAAATTAAGGATGCTAAAGCCATTTAATTCTAGAATAAATAACATTTACAGCACATGTGCCGGAACTCCACACTTGAAGAAGCAAATCCGATCGCCTAGCATTGTGGTCAAGACGAAACTTAATCCAATAAACATCAGTGTACAACTCATAGTCTTCATCATCCATTGGTTTACATCTGAAAAAGCAACCATAGATCAAACCTAGGGATTTCATCGAGAATATCGATCAAAACTCAAAATTAGAGAGTGCCAAACTATTTATGATCATCATTCCTCTTTATTCAAATTCCTGTATGTTAAAAATTATAAAAGAAAAATATGAGGATATGGTGGGAAAGCACTAACTCTTCAACATCACAATAAGTGGTGAAGAGTTTCAACAGCTCATCTCCATATCCAAACACAGGAACATTCCTCACGATAAGGTATCTGTCGAGATACATAAAGGAAACAAAGAGGAACTAAATCAAACCTGTCCCTAACAAAAAACAAACGACCTACCTTAGAAGAATCAACTGAAAAGCATCTAACTCGTCTATCGCAATGGCCTATCTAATGTGGAACCATGACAAAAAGATTTGAGGTATCAACGTGAATCTTGATTCATCATAGATGTGTACACGCGAATTGCAGGAGGCTTATCTTTATACCAAAGTGTGCACTATTATTGCTTCCTCAAAATCAAAAGCAGAGCAATATTTCATCGGCAAGAGTTTGATAATCAATATTGTTGGAGTAAGTTGTCGATGATGATTAGATCTTCCATCGAGTGAAGGAGCTTGACGCAGCACGCACAATTGCTACGCAATTCAAAACCGCAACAAGAGAGTTCAAGTCAAAGATGTCTTCGTATAGCAAATCTCAAGTTGGTTTTGTGGTTGGAATGTGTCAAGACTCCAAAGGGCATCTTTCATCAAGTTTTGTCAAGAAAATCCATGCTCCCTCAACCCTTATAGCAGCTAGCAATAGGAATTAGAGAGAATAGTTGAGCTTGCAAGGGACAACCATCCTCACAGCTCCTTGCTGCTATGAAAGTACATTGCAGGCCTTAAGGAGAGCCCATGGAACATAGAGATCAAATGATGAAGGTTTATCGAAATGATTCCCTTAGCCAGTATTAGCTTTCTAAAACCCTCTCATTTGTTTTGGTCCTTTTATTATATAATGATGTTGAACAATCTTATGCTTCAAGTTCTAGCTAGTAGGATGTGCTGAGACTCCCAAGGGCATCTTAAATCAGGTTTTGCCACACACAAAAAACCACTACTCCATCAGCCTTAGCCCTAGTAGTAGGAAACGCACATTGGTTGTGGATGCTAATAACATCTAAACGATATCATGACTCCTAACTTTTGCTATAATTTTTTCTAATGCTAATAGCATGTAAACGAACACAATTATGAGTGAGTTAGATGATTTGTAAGCTTGTAAAACCCCAAAATCAAGCATTTGACCCAAAATGAGCCAAACATTCTTAAAATGGGAATCTCTTCCATTAGAATGATGGAAGAGATCTCAACCTTTGCTATAATCTATCTCAAGTGCCAATAGCATCTAAGTGAACACAATTATGATTAAGTTAGATAATTAGCAAGCTCGTAAAACTCCAAGATCAAGCATTTGACTCAAAGTGTGCCAAACATTCTTAGAGTGGGAAGTTCTTCCATTAGAATGTTCTTATGGTTTTCAATCTTTGCCATAAATTTTCTCGAGTGCTAATAGCATATAAATAAACAAAATTTGAGTAAGTTGGATGATTTGCAAGCTCGTAGAACCCCAAGATAAACATTTGATGCAAAATGAACCAAACACTCTTAGAATGGAAAGTTGTTCAATTAGAATGATGTTATGATGCTCAATCTTTTCTACAATCTTTTCCAAGTACTACTAGCGTCTAAATGAACACAAATATAAGTTAATCAGTTGATTTGCAAGTTATGAGAACCGCAAGATCTAGCAATTGACCCAAAAGAAGCCAAATATTCTTACAAAGGAATGTTCTTCCATTAGAATGATGTTACGGCTTTCAATCTAATCATTCCCAAGAACTAGTATCATCTAGGGGTGTCAACGGTTCGGTTCGGTTCGGTTAGATTCGGAATTTTGAGAAAACCCTAATCGAACCGAACCGTTAGGGTGAGTGCTTGAACAGAACAACTAAATATGATCCGAATGGAAAATCCAATTCAGTTATGTTCGGATTGGTTCGGTTTTTTTATTTTCCTCTTTTTTTCCTTTTTTTGCCCCATCTCACGAGGTAAATTGTGGGTACTTCACGCTAACATTGAAGGGATTTATTTTCTAAAAAAAAGCTACACCCTCTACACACTTGAGAGGAGAAGGCTAGACATTCGAAAAAGAGGAAGAGGTGCAACATTGAATCAAGGATCAACACTAGTGCTACTAAAGGACGACACGGCGACGAGCTTGGACGTTGCTGTTGGCGGTGGATTGGCAGCCGGAGACTGAAGGGCTGAAACAACGGCGCGGTTGAAAGAGAAAAAACTAGAACAATGTTGGTGAAACATTAGTCTGGAGAGACAATTTTTTTACTGCTCTTCTTTGGCCTTTTCCTCTTTTTGTGTTCTCTCCACTCTCATGTTATTCTCTCCACTCTTTTTCTCAGTATATGCAGACTTCTTCTTTTTTGTAAAAGTATCCTCTCTCCTTGTGTTGTTTCTATTAGCCCCTTTGCCTAAGCATGGAACCAAACATTGAAGAGGTTTCTCCCTCTCTCAGTTTGTTCCCCTCTCTCAACTTGCTTTTGTGCTTTAACCCAACAATAGTAGCAGCTCCGGCGACCACCACAACGACAAATCAGCCCTTGTGTAGTTGTATTAGTCTCTCGGGCGAAATCTTGCAAGGTAACTAGCAACTTGGATGATTGTACTATAATAAGGCGTGGTCACAGAATGGAGAAGAAAGATGAAAATTGGGGTTTATTAATGGCGACTTTGAGAGGGGTAAGTAAGGATAAAGAATGTGTAAACTTTAGTTCGGTTAACCAAACTGAATCAAAATAATCTTAACTACCAAAAAAGGACAGTTATATTTTTATTATTCGAATCAAAAACTGAACTAAACGAAAATGTATGAAATTCCAGTTCAATTCTAACACCCTTAGTATCATCTAAATGAGCATAATTATAAGTCAATTAGATGATTTGCAAGCCACGACAACCACAAGTTCATGGAATTGATCGAAAACGAACAAAGCATTCTTACAATGGGAAGTTCTTCCATTATGATGTCATGGCTCTTGACCTTCGCTATAATTTTTCCTAAGCGCTAATAGCATCTAAATGAACACAATTATGAGTGAGATAGATATTTTCCAAACTCATAAAACGCCAAGATCAATAGCCACTGCTACCTTCCTTACCATTCTCAACTCCAACCCGATTTCCCTTACTTAAAAATAATCTCCATCATCAAATAGAATGTGACCATCATCACTCTTAGCTAATGCATCAATCTCATTATACAATCATCACTCTCAAAGTGAAGGTCATCATCACTCTCGCTATCTTCACCCAAGCTAGCACCTCATATTCAAGCTCAACCCTAATTGTTACCTAAGTTCAATGCCACATTCATCTCCCACTTCAATACTAGCTTCAATTTCGCCTTAGCTAGCAACCCTAGCCCCAAACTCAACTTCGGACAACCTCAAATATACCCTATTGGCCAAACAACACTATTTTTTGAGGAATTTGCATTAGTTAAAGACCTTACATGACCGCCGTTGCTAAAGGTGACAGTACCTTTGAATCTTCCAGCTACATGAGCAGACACGACATGTATTTATCATATGAAAACATGTGCCTATATCAAAATTAGGATTGTGCTCCTAGTGGTAAAAGCTTATTGTTCGATCGAGTAAGAACTTCCTTTCTCCTAACTTCTAACTTTTCTCTTGTATTAGAGAAACTCTCAAAATGGGGAGCATATGAAACTTACAGTCTATTACTCATCTAAGTTTTTGTAATGGTGCAAAATTAAAAATGCTAGAGCCATTCTACTTCATGACAAATGTGAAGACAACAGGAACTCTGCACTTAAAGAAACAAATCCAATCACCTAGCATTGCAGTCTAGACGAAACTTGATCCAATAAAGATCAATGTATGGCTCACAGTATTCATCATCCATCGGTTTACATCTGAAGAAGCAACCACATATCAAACATAGGAATATCAAAGGAAATATCGATCAAAACTTGAAATTAGAGAGTACCAAACTGTTTATGATTGTCATTCCTAAATCTTTACTCAAATTTCTATTGCTAGAAATGATTAAAAAAATTAAGGGACACAATGAGAAAGTACTAAATCTTCAATGTCGCCATAAGTGGCAAAGAGCTTCAACAGCTCATCTCCACATCCTAATGAAGGAACATTCCTCACAATAAGGTATATGTCGAAAAAAATGAAACAAAAAAGAATCAAATCAAACCCGCCCCTAATAAAAAGCAAACAACCTATGTTGGAAGAATCAACTGAAAGGCATCTAACTTGTCTATCACAATTGCCTATCAAATTCATGACAAAAAGATTTGAGGTATCAATGCAAACCTTGATTCATCATTAACCGTGTACACGCGAATTGCGAGAGGCTCATCTTTATACCAATGCATGCATTATTATTGCTTCCTCGAAATCAAAAGCCAAGCAATCTTTTGTCAACAAGAGCCCGATGATCAACGCCATCAAACTAAGTTATCGGTGGCGATCGGATCTTCCATCAAGTAAAGTAGCTTAAAACAGCACACACAATTGCTACGCAATTCGAAACCACAGCAAGAGAGTTCAGGTCAAAAACATCTTGGTGTAGCAAATCTCGAGCGGTTCCGTGGTTGGGGTATACCAAGACTCCCAATGGCATCTTGCATCAAGTTTTGCAAAGAAAATCCATGCTCCCTCAGCGCTTGTAGTAGCTGGCAACAACAATTAGGAAGGGTTTGTCGATATTGCAAGGGACAACCTTCCCACAACTATAAAAGTACATTACGGGCTTGAGGAGAACCCATGGACTGTAGGGACCGGGTAGCGAAGGGTCATCGGAATGATTTCCTTAACCCGTACTAGCTTTCTAAAACCCCCCCCCCCCTTCTCTACTTTGGTTTCTTTGATCATGTTATGATCCTAAACGTTCTTGTGCTTCTATTTGGATTAAGGGAAATATACGAATTGAGTGAAACTAAAAAATTAAAAAAGTTCTAGTCAGTAATGAAAGTAATTTATCTTTCAACCCAAAAAAAAAAAGTAGAGGGATTCTTTGGGCCCTTGAGTTAGGTTGGGCCGGTTTTGGACCGGGTCCACAAAAGTGTTCCTCTACGCACCGAACTAGTGATGGCGGACACACCTGATTCAATCAAATCCCAGAAAACCTTCGGCTCCAACCGCTACGACCGCGATTCATGCAAACTACAACGACATCTAGCTTTCTTCTGTTGCTAATCGTATGGAAAAACTGACAGAAATCAGGGAAACACAATTATGACAAGAAGTGATTGAATAGAAGACCCCCCACATACTTGTCATGTGTATTGTTAGTCGCCATCATTAAAACGTAATGAAGCCGCTTTAGGAATCCCAGTGAAGTAAGTAAATTTCCAAGGCTAATGTTAACGTTGTTGAGTATGTAGCTGGGGCTTTGAGAGCTTCATGTACTTTGTCACACCAGCGAATCAAGAAGACGAAAGACAGCTTGGGAGATGTGTACGAACAAAGCAGGAGGTTCCGTTCAAGTGTTGATTGGAGTGGTGTGCATTTCGTTTCTCTTCTTGTCTGGTGACAAAACTCCACATCTTCAGTAAATCATTGCGGAAATTAACAAATTTTCCTTCCACTGGAGCTACGAAAGAGTCCATCCTAAGATGATCAACTGACCGACGTGGTTTTATAGTTTGAGCTAGGAACAAGTTTGTGTGGAATATCTGAGTGAGCTCAGGATTGCAGGTCCAATTGAGCAATGTTTCTATACAAATCTGTGGTCTCGTTGTTAATGCCCACGAAGGTTCAAACTTGTTTTAAGGATGTCATACTTTACACCAGCAAGAAGTGTCTAGAGATGATCGGATTGGGCTTCCCCCCTTTTAGCGGGACGAAATTCAATGTAATCATAAAAATTACTTCCTCTTTCCGTTGAAAATTTAAAAGAACAATCATGATGAGTTTCATGCTGATTATGCAGGAAGCGTGGTAGGGTGGCTGCCGCCAGTAGTACCAGGGTGCTTAGGCCCGTGCTCAAACTACCCAGACTGCAACAAGGCATGCAAACAAACCGGTCATAGAAGCGGCAGGATATGCTTCAAGTTCCCACCACCGAAGTCTCCTGTCTTGTTGCTGCTCCGGATGATCATTAACCCTTTGGACATAGTCAAGGTGTGTATCCTCTCTCTTTTAATGGTGACTGGCAAATAAAATTTCACCGACAGAATTTGATGCCCGCACTCGACTCTTTGTTAATGATCATTCTGGACCTGCAGAAACAAAAATGGGAAAATACACAACTGAATGCATGTTCATTTGAGTTTTCCTAAGACAATCAGCAGCACGATCGAAACTGTGAGTCCCTGAGTTCTATCAAGAACTTGAGGGAAAACTGGCAAGAAGACAAAACCTTGCCCAACATTGTGATAGGTTGAAGTACCATTTGAATTTTTCTATTTGGGTCACTAGATTAAGTGAAAAAACTTCGAACTGCACAGCCAAACCAGTGCACCTCCTAGTGAACATACTCGGAAAGCTTGACAAAATGATGTAGACCGACTGACTAGTGCTGTTAAAACTTTAAAGTCGCACAGTCAAAAGTACTAATTTAGCCGTAGTCGCAACAAACATTACCTGCAATATAATCTTTTCGAGATGTATTATGACATAGATTCACAAAATGACAAGGGGAAAAGAGGAGCTGGGAACTTCATTGTTATTGCTTCTCATATGAACAAGAAGGCCACAAATATACGAGTCACCTCGATAGCTGCATGTTCCTTCAAATGTCATTATCTCACGACAGAAAAGGATGAGTTATAAGCACTAACATGAGAAGAGATTATTTATTAGCATCCAACACCAATCCTAGTCTTCCATACTGGTAATGCACCTCAAGCTCTCTCCCTTCAACATCAAATCGAAAGCCTTATTGATTTCAGAGAAAGGCACTCGGTGAGTAATAAACTTATCGAACTCCAGTTTCTGTAGGAAAAGATGAGAGAACTTTTGGTTGATAATGTGTTACCTGCTGTCCATGAGTCAATGACAGAAAAATAAAAGGGTAGAAGTAAGAAAACTTGGACGCTAGTCTTTTAAGTTGTTCAAGTACATGTCAACAACAGAAGGGAGATCACTCCGAGGTTTGTAGTTCCCAAAAAAATGTCCCCTTGAGCGTTCTTTCGTTGAGACATGAATGGGCATTGTCATGAAAACTGCGTCTTTGTTGGGGACTCCCACCAGCACAGCCACACTCCATCCCCGTAATTGCAAGAATCACAAAGCAAAAGATTAGTAGACAACTGAAGTCAATTGACTAGCATCAGAGGTAGGGTCGCAATTCTTGTTCGCGGACATGATAGTGTCAGGTCGACATAAAGGTGTACTCTATAATAGGTCAACCTGAACACGACATAAATAATTAATTGTGTCTATCTACTTACCACGAACGCAATCTGAATAATTTCCGGGCATGACCGTTATGACAAAATCAGCCCATAAACGTGAACCTGACACGAATCATTCTCAATTTTTTATAAATTTTATTGACAAAATGCAATAATCCGTCCACAAAATATCATCAAACCAAATTAAAAACATGGTTATAGTCAATCATATATCATCAATTTAAAATCTTACTAGTGAATAGCATGAAAACTGTGTCTTTTAGCTAATATCATATCGATATTAGCCGGTTAATTTAAATGGGTCATATAAATTAATTTCGTGTTTCGTAGGTGGTTGGACACGAGTTGTATCTCGTGAGATGACACGAAATTGACCCGAACATGATTAGCCTAAATCCTATGCCGCTCACTTTATGTTGTGTTGAAATCGGGTAATCGTGTGGCGTCAATAAGTGCTGCCCCTAATTAGAGGTCTGACAGAAGACAAGGGCTTGGGCTTGAGCATTAAAATGGTTTCACCACTCATCGGTTTCCATGGATGCAATTCGACAAAATAAATGATCAGAGAAATGCCTAGGATAGAAAATGCCACCGCGGTTGTCCTACTTACATCATGAACACATTCAAAAGCAGAAACCATGGACATCGATGCTGCCAGTGCACTCCACACACCTGTCAACACCACCATTAGTCATTTCAGCAATAACTTGCACTCATTGGACGTCAAGTAAAATCGATTGGAAAAGCCCCTCTTTCTCATACATTTGGCCGATGAACGATTAATAAGTATAACCATCTGAGATGAATTTCCGATGATCAATGGATTTTTAAAAGGTCACGAGTTCGAATCATGCCATGAACGAATCTCTAGACTGCATGTGCCTGCTCAAAGAGACATTTCCTACATCATGTGGAGATATTCTGAATTCTGGTACACTAGTGGGACTACGGTGAGGGTTTTATATACCTATAGGTAAGTTAAGTAGCTATGACTCCTTATGGTAACGCCCAGCGTGGATAGTTGCATTGATCGTTCCTCCCCACTCTTTTACCCATAAAAGGGAGAAGAACTTCTCCATCATGGCTAGCCGACGGTCCTCCCGGTTCTAACGATCCCACTGCAGAGGTGTTGGGAATTTCGGATTCCCAAAAACCGGATTCGACACTAAATCGAACCCCTAAAACGAATGCGGAAGACAAGCCCGGGAAAATCACGTATCATCGATCCTAAAGCACACCACGGATTCGAGCGTACCTTGTTAGCCACAGATTAAACACCAATGTTGAAGATTGAGGAAGAGAAACCGATCCCTGTTCGATCCGATGACGTCAATTGGCCTTGGAGGGAAGATGGCGTCGCCGTTTGCGCACTTTTTCTTTTGGAGGGAGAGGGAGAGGAACGTACGTTCGTTATTCCAACAGGTGTGTTCCTCCCTCTCTCTTTCTCCTTTTATATACGTTCCCTCAAAAATAGAAACGTACCCCTTCATCCATGGGTCCTAATATTGTGGGCCGGGCTTTCAGGCCCAACATGGGCGGACGGGCCTTAAGCCCATCACATAAAACCATCATCTCCCACTCGCACATGGTGGGCCGAACTGGATTCTCTTTACCTCTCTTCAACATTCATACCGGTGAATAATCCGTGCGACCAGCATACTTTGAGAGCTCATTGCTATACATCTGTTAGGAATATATAACAGCTCATAATGGGCATCACACTCTGAGTAGATTTAGTATGCAGTTCCCTAGATCGATCGATCACATTTATATCTCTCTTGATCTCTTTTAAACAATGATATATATATATATATATTGTATTCACAATTATGATTATCCCAAAGACAGTCATAATTGGTTAACCAGTGAATACAAAACTACAATGTGATTCTTCAAATTCGATCTTCCTCTTTCCTTCAAACTCTCAATTTCAGTTCAGCTTGCTTTTCTAGAAATGTCCCATTAGATCGAATCAAACTCATGACCATTGGCAACATCCTAAGATAGCAAACACTAAATAGAAATCTTGAGAATAAGTAAAAGTCATGAGGGCACTAAAATTGAGGAACTCTTTTCCTCAAGAGTCTCACACGGCATAAAAGTTGAGATCAAACTTTTGCCACTCTTATTGGTCGTCTCATGCATACGTAGTATGAAATACGTATTACGGTATTAACTCCTTTCCCATGGAGCGTATGTCTACACCTTTCAATACCGTACAGATGATAGTTCGAGACATACCCAATGTCTAACTTGAGTTCACGTATCTACTCATTCACAAAATTCATCGAACTCACATCGGCATCATAGACAGATAAAGTAAAATATGTGGGGTATTTTACTTTCGGACATAGTAAGTATTATGTCCTCATCTTAACACCCGATTAAGGCGATATACGTGTTTTAAGCTTGAGCTCTCGATTATCACCTAGATAATAAGCTTAAAAACAATCTCATCTCTATTTATCACACAAGTAAATAGAGACAATTACCCGTGTGAGTGGGCTAATCTTATATCCGTCCGACATACTTTCTCAACTTAAAGTAATGCACCGAGCATTAAGATGCATAAAGATCAAACAAAGATTCATAGGCATTAATGATGAAAAACACAAATTCATCAAATGCGAACACTTCAGGGAAATTACAATCCAAGTACATCGACTCTACGCAATCCTAGAGATTTCATATGGCCACAAAACACATCTCTAGGTATTGGCTTTGTCATAGGATCTGCTACCATTCTATGCGTAGTATGTACTCTAAGTTCACATCTTTTCGTGCAATCATATCCTTGACAAAATTATACTTGGTATCTATAAGTTTGGTCTTGCCATGATATTTTGGATCTTTGGTGTACACTTTTGCTGCTTGGCTATTACAGTTAACCAACAATGAATCTGCAGCACTTCCAATAACACCTAAATGATCCAAAAAATCTCTTAAGCCAAATACCTTCTTATACTGCGATAATGCCACGAACTCAACTTCCATCGTGGACAAGGCTATACATGTTTGTTTCTTCTGCGCTCCAACATATGGCGCCATTATTATTCGGTAAGAAAACAAATCCAGAGGTAGATTTTCTTTCATCTAAATCTCCTCCTCAATCGGCATCGAATAGCCTTTGAGTTGCGAGATCCTTTCCCTAATAACTCAGCATATAATCAGCAGTCCCCTTTAGATACCTCTGTATTCTCTTAACGGCTTTCCAATGTGCTTGACCTGGATTGGATTGGTATCTTCTCACCATTCCAACTGCAAAACACATGTCAGGTCTTGTACACATCATAACGTACATCAAGCTTCCAACAGCACTAGCATAAGGAACATGTTTCATTTGTTCCTTCTTTTGTGGAGTCCTTGGACACAGTCTATGGCTCAATCCTTCACCTTTTGCAATAGGAGTGTCTATGGGTTTACAATCTTGCATACGAAATCGTTCAAGAACCTTGTTTATATATGTTTCTTGCGAAAGAGACAACGATCTCTTCGAACGATCTCTTGAAATCTTAACTCCAAGAATGTATGCAGCCTCACCCATATCCTTCATCTCAAAGTTGGAAGACAACCAACTCTTGACAGTATTAACAAGTTCCATATTGCTTCCGGCAATTAGTATATCATCAACATATAATGATATGATCATAAATTGATCTTTGGATCTTTTGATATATACACAATGATCCTCATCTATCATTGTAAAGTCATATGCCATTATGGCATTATGAAAACGTATATACCATTGTCTCGATGACTGCTTAAGGCCATATATTGACCTCAAAAGTCGACATACCTTTTCTTCTTGACCTTTCACTATGAAACCAGCAGGTTGTTCCATATATATTTCTTCCTCTAATTCTCCATTGAGGAAAGCAGTCTTTACATCCATTTGACGTAACTCAAGATCCATACTAGCCACTATTGCCGAATAATGCGAATCGAGGTAAATCTCACTACGGGAGAAAATGTTTCTTCATAATCAATTCCTTCCGTTGATTATACCCATTCGCCACAAGGCGAGCCTTATGTCTTTCTATCGAGCCATCAGCTTTTCGCTTTATTTTGAGAACCCACTTGTTCCCAATAGCTTTGTGTCCTTTTGGAAGATCAACCAGTTCCCAAACATGATTTGACTTCATTGACTCCATTTCCTTTTCCATTGCATGAATCCATTTTTCCTTACTAGGGCAATTTAGAGCCTCATTAATATTTCTTGGCTCATCCTCATCTTGTGGAGCAATCATAAAAGTTTCCCCTTCAATGTCAAAACGTCGACGGGGAATACTTTGGCGACTTGTTCGCCGTATGGGAGATTGTACACTTAGCACATCATTTCCCATTATGCTCCCACTAGGATTAGATAATCATGACGTCGTCTCATCATGTGGTTGCAATTGAGAATAAGTTGAATTCAATTCATCACTTCTCATATTAGTCCCACTTGGACGAACTCCACTAATATCATTATCTTGATCCAAGGTTTCAAATAGGGAGTAATCTTCCCCTATTTCGCCCTTCTTAGGAAATTCATTCTCTAAGAATGTGACATCCCGTGATTCAAATTCAGTTATACTCCCACTTTCCTGCTCACCTATGAACACATACCCTTTTGAGTGTTCGAAGTATCTCATGAAAATACTATTCTTTCCTTTGGGATCCAATTTCCCAAACTTGTGAGAGGACTCATGAGTATAGGCAGCACAACCCCATGGCTTAAGAAAACTTAAGTCCGATTTTCTACCTGTCCATAACTCATATGGAGTGGAAGTAACTGATTTGGAAGGCACCCGGTTAAGTATATAGCAGCGAGTTAACAACGCATTACTCCGAAAAGTGATAGGTAAGTTAGTATGCGCCATCATGGACCTAACCATTTCCAGTAGGGTTCTGTTTCTTCTTTCCACAACACCATTTTGTTGAGGAGTATATGGAATAGACAATTGTCTTTCTATTCCTTTTTCATCACATAATTTTCTGAACTCATCAGATAAATATTCTCGACCTCGATCGGATTTAATACTTTTATTTATTTATTTTTTTTGTCTAATTGATTTTCTACCAAGTTCATAAACCTTTTGAAACAACTCAAAGCTTCAGATTTATGAGAAATCAAATAGACATATCCGAATCGAGTATTATCATCTATAAAAGTGATGAAATAAACAGCCCCATGCCTTCCTCTCACATTCATTGAACCACGGAGACGTCGAATGGATTAAATGCAGAGGAAATTCAGCTCTTTTACCTTTTCCAAATGGTTTTCTTGTCGTTTTCCCTACTAGGCAATGCTCATATATGGGCAAATCGACTTTTTCAATGTTGCCCAACAAGCCCTCTTTGGCCGCCAGTCTATTCATACGATGTTGGCCAATATGGCCAAGTCTAGCATGCCACATAATCACATCATTATCATATGAAGTAGAAGACGTGAAACAAGGGAATAACAAATATTGACATCACTACAGTCAACATTTAGTACAATAAAACCATCCAGAAAATGACCATAACCATAGTAGTTTGTATCCAAATACAAATCTACACCGTTATTACGAAAGTTCACACTAAAAACAAGCTTAACCAACACCAAAAACAGACACTTAAATTTCGACGAATCTCCGGAGCATATAGAACATCATGTAGGAACAAGGTGCATCCACCACGCATGTTCAATTGACAGGTGCTAACCCCTTTAACTCTCAGCTCTGGAGTTATTTCCTACATAGATCCACTTAGTTCCAGTTGGTATCGTCGGAATTCCACGAAGGATTCTCTATCCTTCGCTACATGGTCTGTTTCTCCTGAATCTACGAGTCCACAAAGGATTGGATTCAGCCAATAATACAGAACTTGACACATTAGCAAAGTTCTCAAATGTACAAGAGGTGTTTACCTTTTTCGGCTCACAACAATTGCGAGCATAGTGACCCTTCTTGTCACAATTGTAACACCTCACTCTTGACATTTTCTTCACTTGAGGACGTTTTCCTCTCTTGTGTTGGTTAACTCTTGATTTCTTGCAACAAGGACTTGATCCTTTGCAATCCCACATATTGAACGAATCAATACGCTTGCGCTTAGAGCTCAAAGCCCTTTCGAGCTAGAACCAGCATTGCAAATATCTATTTTCGGCTCACATGCCGTTATGCGGTCCTCTACCAGCTCAAGGTGGCGCACAAGCATCCTCAAGATCTTCCATAATATGGTCAAGAGCTTCTAGTGCTTCTTGCTTTTCCAGCACATATTGAATCTTCATATTCAATATTTCACAATTGTTGCCGTTCATATCAGCAATTACGTTCTTAGTTGCTGAAACCATCGATCTGAACACATCAGACATATATGCTAAAAGGCGGTCCCTGAAGGGCTTGAACGAGGTGTTCGCCCACTGTGGGATGCATACCTGCAGGAAATTTACTTGGTTTTCCCTGGTTCTAGGTCTAGATCCCCTCATCATGGTATCAGAGCCATGGTTTTGTTTGTAATAGTATTCGTTCCATGCGCTTGGTAGGTGAATCCAGTGCTAAGAAGATCCTTTCTTCATCATGTCTACAGAACCAGAAATTCTCGAAGCTCCTGTTTCTCTTACTCCTTCACCTTCTTCTTCATCCATCCATCCAGAGTTTCGAGTTTCAAATGCCTCTAAGATAGATTATCTTTATGAAGTCTCTCTTAGTGATGACGCTTGAGAATCTCGAAACTCAACTTCCACTTATGAACCCATATTCTGCGTTTGCCAAACCCAACTCTTCATTTTCACCCATCCGTTCCATTCGCCAGCTCATCCATCAAACACCAAAGCAAGTAAAGGAGTACGTTCAGTCCTCCAAGTTTGATCAGCACCCTATCCCTGCTACCGAAAAAGAATATTTTGTTACTCTCCGGATCCCTCCGAGTTTCCTGCAGTGGACCCAACGGGGTTACACTCATGTCCACTATGGCGCTGTTAGACTTGCTCTCACTTTTCTTGGCCGCAAAGGTTTACCGGTTGTTGCTAGACTTGCATTATTGGATACTCGCTTCCGGAGTACCAACATGCTTGTATAGGCACAGTCCAAACCACTCTTAATGCGGCACAAGTGTTTGTCACACTGTATCCAAACTTCAATATTGCTCTTTCAGACCCACAACTACTTTCTTTTTTGAAAGTACAGGTTCAACTTACTGGAGCACCTCAAACTGCAGACTCTGTTGCTGCAACACTCCATTATCAGATGGTTTATCGAGTGCAGAATCATGCTCTTGATCTGAACTTCAACAATGGAAATGAAGACGCTTTGTTCATCTCCATGCAGAACGATCAAGCCTCTTGCATCCATGTTCCCAGACAAATTCCAAAGGAGAAGCTAGCCACTCTCCTTCCAGACACATGGATCACAAACTACGAAAAGCTGCACCAAAATAGTAAGCCAATCCAGTCCTCGGATTCTGAATTCATCCGAAAGAAAGATGGAACTGTTTCCATCAAATTTGGCAAAGAAAAGAGGAAGCTAGTCCATCTATCTTCCAAACTCTTTTCATGATCCAGCCATGTGTACCAGAAATCATCTCCGAATCGGACCCAAAAAAGCACGTCCGACATTTCAAAAGTAATGGGCAACCAAGTCCATTACTATAAAGACCCAGATGGTCATTGCTTTTGGGATCCTTTTTGTCGTGTTCCTCTTGTACAAATCCTCCCGATGAAAATTCTCCACCCGGAGAAAGAAAAAAGAGACCCTCTCTTCCAAAAGTACTTAAACGGAGATCCATCCGTTGATACTCTTGGTGAATGTGACAAATATCGACGTAGTCTCCTACGCACCACCTCCACCTCCAAAATTCACTATTCCACCTTCGTGTTCTCCACCACCGTCACCTCCACCCTCTCCTCCACAAAAGAAACCATCCATCTCCCGTTTTATAAACCTATCGTCAAATGGGCCAAGAAACACTCTTGTCCGTTTGAAATTCCAGATAAGCAACCTGTCTCTTCCATTGCCATGTTCCAGGACACGGACTTTCCTCCTCTTGTCCGTGAAAAATCTAAACTTACCTTTCTTGCTCCTGAAGAGTTTACAGATCCACAGCAAAGGTACCGTCATACTCCAAAAATATCCACTCCCACCGATGTGGATGAACATGGAAGAGAAAAGGACCCCGATTCTTTGAAGCTGTCCTAAATTGGCAATCAGAAACTTTGTTAGCACAAAACAATGCTTTCAAAGTTATTGATACCAAAATAGGAAATGTGCAACAAGATCTTCAAAGGCATGACGAATCTACCAAAAAGCTCCTCTTCGAATTTCATAAAAGGCTCAATGCCTTGGAAGCAGGACAACGCCTCGGGTATCATCATCTTGAAAGCCCGGAGCCAGAAATAGAAAAGCTCAAAAGACAGATTCAAATTCTTGAAGAAGGAAGGTTTCGACCTTTCGATCCACTCGCACCTCCTGTGAGAACCGGTTATATACCTCCTTCACCGCAAAAGTCCATTTTTGCGGACATCCCGATAGACCCTTACAGGAAAGAACCAGATATGGCAAGTATGAGAGATCGTCTCAAAGAACTCACTCGAAAGCAAAAGGAAAAAGGAAAAGAAAAGGAGAAGCCAACCTCTTCTCGCATCTCCCCGAAAGACCAACCTTTGTTGTTCCAACCTCTTCTTTTCCTACCGCTCGTTAGTATCGAGAAAGGCCGAGCAAATGATGCTTTCAAACCCTCTAGAATCCTTCCTAAAGGATTTGGGTAATCAAGAACAAGTTGAAGCCCCTGTTCAAAATGACCAAACAATTTTCCCGACGTAACAAACATTTCCCGATACCTTCGAATCGAACCAGCATTCAAAGATCCCTTGCATCCTCCTCATCCTTTTCGAATCCTTATAGTAATTCCCCGATGAACCACCAATCACTTCGTCCATTTTTATGGCCGATCCCCCCTGACTCCGGACATTGAAATGGAATCCAATTATTTCGAGCCGAAGTTGTTCGTAGAATATCGGACAAAGCATGTGTCCATGGCATCAAAACAATTTTTCACCATTGATGATATTCCTTATCATAAATGGCCAGAAAGATTTGAAGAATTTCATACTTGGTTAAATACTCAGTCTATCACCAACCATGATATGAATGATGTTCTTTATAACTTTGTCACCAGATTTACTGGAAGTCTTAAAGCCTGGTGGAAATCAGTGTCCGACCAGGACCAAGTTCATTTCTTGATGTCACCAGATTTTGGCCATGCCATTACCATCTTATATCATTTCTTTGTGGGGAAACCTACTGATCTTGTGGAGCTAAAAAGAAGAGAATTCTTTGAAAGAAGATGTTGTTCTCTCCAGAAGAAACATCTTGATAAGCATTATAGAGAAATGCTTAAACTCTTTTACCAGCTTGGAGCTGATTCAAATCTAAAGCATGTCTTCCTGACTTCTATTCCCAAGGAATTAACCCACTTGGTTGAAAGATCCTTCTTTGGAAAACAAAAAGGGTACAAGACATTCCTCCGGGAGAAATCCAGCAAGAAATCCACCTTTGTCTTGAAGACCTTTGTTTAAAGCGTCAGATGGTACGCACATACATCAAGGAAGATAAAAGCCTTGAAGCAGCCTGTTCTCGTCAAAAGCTGAAGATTAAATGTTCCAAAGCCGATTGCGATGGCGATTGTGGAAAGTATTGCCGGAAGAAAAAGCATTTCAAGAAGTTCAACATCAAGAAGTACAAGCACGGCTCCAAACACTTCCGAAGAAAGAAGAAATGGCGATACTGCGAAGAAGAAAAGATCGCACAGTCGCAAGAAATCGACGGTGTTACATTCGCAACAAAAGAGGACATTTTGCCAAAAATTGCCCTCAAAGCGAAAAAAGGTCGAATCGTTTAATTCATCATATTGAGAATGAAACTGGGATTTCTCTTGAAAATGATGACATTGAATCCCTATTCTCTATTGATGAAGATCAAACAGAACAAACTCTTTGTGTCATTCCTTCTTATCAAACTACCAGTGAAACTGAATCTGACACAGAGTCTGAAGAGATTTTTCATATCTCTCTTGCATCCGCGACACAATCCCCTGACATATTCTCCAGCCAAACCCAGTGTCCCCATTTTCCTGTAAAGATCTTCACTTCCAAGTTTGCAAAGCCCATTAGTGTTATTGCTCTTATTGACACTGGAGCAAGTTGTTCTATTTTGGACACCAAAGTTCTACCTGAAGAATATTGGACTTCTTATGTCCGATACTTCAACTCTGCCTCTGGAGACACTTTCTCCACAAATGTTAGAACTACTCCCATAACTGTCCAATTCTTTCCTCAGTGTTCTATCACTACCAAAATCTTTGGATCCAGTCTCCCCAATAAAGATCTGATAATTGGGTGGGACATTATGACTCAAATTGCTCAACTCCGCATCATCCCCGGGAAAAGGTCTTAGATATAGGGACCAATTCTCTAAGTTTGTCAATATTCGAGACTCTTTTCCATCCACATGAGTCTACTAGATCCAATCATGCAAAAATTACTTGCATCATGTGCGAATCCCATTCGAGTTTGCTCAAAAGTGTTCTCATCCTTTATGGGAAAATCCAGACTTCTTTGTCCGCCTTCCTTTCAAAAAGAATGAGGATATCAATCCAACTAAGGCGAGTCACTCGGGAATGAACCCAGATCATTTGATTCTAGCTCAAAGAGAATGCTCAGAACTCCTTCAGCAAGGACTTATTGAACTTTCCAATTCCCAATGGGCTTGTGAAGCCTTTTATGTCAATAAACGTCTTTGAAAGGACCGAGGAGGAAAAATGAGATTGGTAATCAACTATCAACCTCTCAATCTTTTTCTCCAAGATGACAAATTTCCTTTACCCTCAAGAAACTCTCTTTGCTGGCCTTACCAAGGCCCACATCTATTCCAAATTTGATCTTAAGGCAGGATTTTGGCAATTGGGCATTCATCCTGATGACAGACCCAAAACAGGGTTCTGTATTCCAAACCAACATTTCCAATGGAAAGTCCTTCCTTTTGGTTTAAAAGTTGCCCCATCCCTTTTCCAAAAGGCCATGTGCCGAATTTTCCAACCAATCCTGTCAAGTGCTGCAGTCTACATTGATGATATTCTGCTCTATAGCCCTGATGAGCAGTCACACTGCCAACTCCTTGAACAGTTTGCAGAAATTGTAAGAAAGCATGGTATTATGCTTTCACAACGGAAAATGAATATTGCCCAGACAGAAATTGAATTTCTTGGTATGCACCTCAACAAAGGTACGTACTATCCAGGGCCTCACATTGCACAAGAGTTATTGAAGTTTCCTGAAGAAAACTTCACCACAAAGCAAGTTCAACAATTTCTTGGGATAATTAATTATCTCAGAGATTTTGTTCCAAATATTGCAAAGCTGCTGATTCCACTCCAATCAATGCTAAAGAAGCATCCCCTGCCTTGGGGAAAAATCCAGACCAAAGCAGTTGCTGAACTTAAGGAGATCATGCAAAATCTCCCACCATTGCAAATACCATCAACAGGAAAAAGAATTCTTCAAACTGACGCCAGTGATGAATACTGGGCAGCCATCTTACTTGAAGAGATTGATGGTAAGAGACATCTTTGTGCTCACAAAAGTGGAAAATTTTCTCAGCTGAAATGCATTATCATTCCACTTTTAAAGAGATCCTAGCGGTTAAAAACGGGATCAAAAAATTTGAATTTCATCTCATTGGTCATCATTTCGTAGTCGAATTAGATATGGCATCTTTTCCACAAATGACCAAATTCAAACGAAGCAAATCCCAAATTCCCAAGTTACTTCGTTGGGCTGAATGGTTTTCAAAATATTCTTTTGAAACCAAACACATTCCCTGGAAAGAAAAATGTGCTTGCGACTTTTTGTCAAGACCAAGAATACCAGCGGAGATTAACATGTACATCAAAAGGCCTGCTTTCCATATGTTGAATCATGGAAAGAAATACAAGATCGAGAAGATCAAAGATTCACCCAGCTGGAAGTATCCCGAGGAGATCATTAAAGAAATCCAGCAAGACCGCCTCAATGAAAATATGAATAGCCTCATGTGGCAATGCCATACCGAGTTATTTCGATCCAATGGAGGCTCCATCCTTTGTCCTTTTGGGTTAAACACAAATTACCCATTCATCCATCCTCTCATCTGGAAAGAAGATGATTTCCCTGATCAACTCAAAAGGTTATTATGGTACTTAACTAACAAGTACACGATAGCTATGGAAATCCCAACCAGAAGATTCATCGCCAACCTCACAAGAATTTTTCTACTCGGCAAAGGTAATGTTGAAAAAGAATGCGATAAAAACCTCTTAGACTTTCTAAATTGGTTTTATCCCCCAACATGGTGGAAACAACTTTTAGAGAAAGAACTAAGACTTTTGACACCAAATCCTGAAGTCCATACCATCCTGTTTTTTAAACGTCCATGGCACTTTTTCAGAAATAATGGTACTATAATTAATAAACCTCAAGACATAGGAACCACCTCCTATAAACCTCATTTGGACAGCGGAGAAGCAAGAATTCATCAATCCTACCCAGGATCTGTTCGATGTTGTGAATACCAGTACCGAGAACTCCAAAGGATTCTTTGTCAAGAAAACAAGATCATCCCTCAAGAAATCTGGAATTATAATGTCCCTGCCATATGGGATCATTATGAACTTGCACCAGAAGCACAGGAAGCACTCAACGACTTCACACAAGCCGCATCATCTCAAGAACAAGAAATGACAGATATCGATCACATTGTCCAATCAACACGGGACCCCTATGCTACATGGGGAGGTCCCCTCCCAGGACCCGAACACTCCAGACCTTCATCATCCTTCTACAAGCAGCCGGACAACCGGCCTCAACCAAGCATACCAAGCATGTCCCAGCCATGTATCCGTCTAGGAGATGACGACACAAATTGGGAAGAAGAAGAAGCATCCTCATCAAGACAGATTCTCTCACCAGAGCTTGAAGCCCTTGCACAAAAATATGAAGAACACCTCTTCATGACAAAGCTACTGCTCGGATGAAGACTCACACAACAGCTACAACGCCCGAGACGGACATGACCGTTAAAATCATTGTCCGTACAAAGTTACTATAGCAAAGCACGTTTACTTTTTTACTGTTCACTAGAGTAGGGAGTACTGTTCACGCAGTGCACTGTTCATAGGCGTGCGAATAATCCCCTCCCGGAATTTTCCGGAGCCTCTATTGTTTTTCTGGACCTTTGTCTTTTGGTCCTTGTCTACTTGTGTCTTCGTTTGCCTATTTAAGGCAAGGAGTCTGTAATGTGCTGAACAGGGAGTTCCGGAAGTAAAGTGGGTGTTTGAGTGAAAACCCTCTCATGGCTTTCTAAACTCCTCTCTTCTTCTCTAGCCTGGTAGGATCCGCCAAGAAATGCAGCTCGGGTATGTTAGAAACATTTCCATCCCGGCATCTTTTGAGTGTCTCTAGGCTCGAACTAAATTTCGAGTGGTTTTCTCGTTAAAAGGCGGTCCCCGAAGGGCTTGAACGAGGTGTTCGCCCACTTTGTGGGATGCATACCCGCAGGAAATTTACTTGGTTTTCCCTGGTTCTAGGTCTAGATCATCCACTTTGCACAGACCCATCATATCAATGAATAATTTCAAGTAAGGTTTCAGAATCAAAAGGTCACTACATTTCCAATCATCCTCCAAAAATCCTAACTTAAAACTATTATTAATATAATTGTCTTATACAAAATAAATTCTATGAAGTTACAAAAACTTCTATGAACTACCCACAAGCAATCAACAATAATGAAAGCAAATAATATCTAACATCCAATAGAATAATAATGCTTTCACATAATACAACAATCAATTACACTAAGTAATATATTCAAAGAAGAAATATCAACATAGAAAGAGATATTCACACTTAAAAAACATCTCAAACTAATCTAAGAAATAAATAGGGAATGTCCCTTCTAATCTATCAATCAAAATATCTAAGAAATTTGTAGGCACATTTGCCAACCATGTAAAAACTTTTGGAGAGCTCTCATGTCGCCTCCAAGGCGCATTCACTCTACGCCATGTGGCGCTCAATCTAAGAGTTGAAGTTTTGGTTAACTCAACCCTATAGTACTCTCTAACAAAAGCTACCATTAGCCTCCTATAACCCGGGACTACGTTGACCTCCCATAACCGATCTAACACTGCTTGCCATTCAGTTGAAAGAGTGTTCCTCAAAGCCGGCACCTTCTCAAAATCCGGCATAAGATAACCATTACGAGATGATTTCCGTATCATCCGATTGACCCGACCACGTGTGATACTAAATCACCGTCATGCCACCGATAATCAGCTAACTCGCCATCAGCCTTTTAAGTCTTGCTTTTCCTTCGTCCGTTCTCGGGATTGCAGGGTATCCGTGCATAACGCATCATAGTTCCCGCAACAAATGCGGAACTAAAAATGGATCACTTATAATCCACAATAAACAAAATGGAAAATACATAATTTTCCATGATTCATGCAACAAATGCAGAATAAAAAATGGACTACCTCTAACCCACACAGACATAACTGAAAAAGAAACAAATTCCTTTTTCTTTTTTTTAGGTCAACGGTCAACGCCAGTCAACGGTCAACGGTCAACGGTCAACGGTCAACTCCGGTCAACGGTCACCGGTCGTCAGGCTTGCCGGTTGGACCGGTCGGACCGGACGGGCCGGCCGAACCGGGTCGGACGAACCAACCGGCACGTGCCGCGCGCGTGCGTGGGATGACGTCACGCAGACGTCATCCAGCACGTGCGCGGCATGCGCCAGGCTTTGATGCGGGTCGGGTCGGGTCGCCGTCGGGTCGGGTCGCCGGCCGGTACCCGGCCGTCCAACGATCGTCGGCAATGACGTCATCGATGACGTCATTTCGGCGGTTTCCGCGGACGTCACGGTGACGTCGCACGCGTCGGTCGCCGGCCGACGGCGCTGCCGGTCGCCGGCGGGGCGTCGCGCACGCGCCGGTGACGGACGGCGCGTGTGGCGCACGCACCGCCGGCCGAGCGGCGCTTCAGGCGCGTGGCGCCCACGCGAGAGGCTTCGGGCCGCGCGTGTGGGCGCGTGCGGCGTCTCCCGGCGGTGGTCGACATGTCGACGAACTCGTCTCGACAAGCTCTTTTCACCCTATGCCTTCAGATATTGATTTCGACTTACGGAAACTCGAAAAAATGGATGAACAGTGCTCGGGTGTCGGGATTTCTAGCCCCGATCCGTGTCGGCCGAATATTTTCGCGAAAAATCAATCATAAAACATCAAAGGGTCGGGAAAACATGAACTAGGGCTCGATACCAATGTTGGGAATTTCGGATTCCCAAAAACCGGATTCGACACTAAATCGAACCCCTAAAACGAATGCGGAAGACAAGCCCGGAAAATCACGTATCACCGATCGTAAAGCACACCACGGATTCGAGCGTACCTTGTTAACCACAAATTAAACACCAATGTTGAAGATTGAGGAAGAGAAACCGATCATGTTCGATCCGATGACGTCAATTGGCCTTGGAGGGAAGATGGCGTCGCCGTTTGCGCACTTTTTTCTTTTGGAGGGAGAGAGGGAGAGGAACGACGTTCGTTATTCCAACAGGTGTGTTCCTCCTCTCTCTTTCTCCTTTTATATACGTTTCCTCAAAAATAAACGCACTCTTCATCCATGGGCCCTAATATTGTGGGCCGGGCTTTCAGGCCCAACATGGGCGGACGGGCCTTAAGCCCATCACATAAAACCATCAAGAGGTTTGATTGCCATCCTTGTTCAATCTGAAGGTAAAGCCATGAGCAAGTGGTTGTGGATCGCGGCTCAAAAAGAAATCCTGATCAATTCGAAACGTTCATCGGAAAGTTGGGTCGGAGAGAAATGGAAGAAACAATAACAACGTGGAGGGCCGAAATCGAAAAAAAGTGGCCGCAATGCCTAATGCACGAAGGTTCTAAACGAGCTTTTTGGATAATACTTGCGCTGCTTAATACCTCACACCAATTGATATGGACGGTTATCGACGGATCCGCAAAATTCATGTCTTCGAACAAATTCTACATTTATTTCAAGAAATTTTTATGTGAATATTTTTAGATTGCATGGTTTAATCTCGAAATGAGAAAAACAAGAAATTTTCGAAAAGAGATTGAATTTCCGAACCTTAGCCCAATTCCAAACCTAGGCCCATTACTCTCCATTCGAGGGCGGACCATATGCCTCTCTCATTTGCAATTTTGCTCTGTAACAGTTTTGGTGGCTAATCAGATCTCTGGGCTACATGTTGAAATTTTTAAATTGGGTCGAGAAATTTTCAAAGCAAGCACCAATCCAATGAATAAAATCACAAGTCCAACCGAAAATTTTCGTGTGTCATCGGTCCAACTCATGCTAGTATGAATAACAGCGTGCTTGGGAGAGATTTAGGAAAATGCCTTCACGTAAATACAAAGGACTTCAGGATAAAAGATTTTGATGAAATGCAAATGATTAAAATATGAAAAAGGAAACCTTAGCTCAGCTGCGTCTGAGGGTTGCGGATGAGGCGCCGTGCCATTAAAGGTCACATGCCGACAATGGATCCAACTTACCGGAGGTCAGATTTGGGCTTGCCCACCACGTCGTGCAAGTTTTGCATAGATAAAATGGTGAGGGCAAATCTAAAACTTAGATATTTTAGTGAGGCCAAAGTAGGACAAAAGAAAATCTAACAATTCGAAAATGCTCAGACCAATAAGTGGATAGGTTTCTGACCAAAAAAAAAAAAAAAAAAGTGGATAGGACTTGCATTGGACTAAAAGCCTTTAGAAATGCTAATTTTGATTATAACGCCTTTAAAATTTTCTTGCCAAACATATCAACTTTGGTACAACATCTTCATAGGTCTAAAGCCCATTTTAAATGATGTGCAAACTGCAACCTAAGTCCCTTTATAAATTAGAAATATCTGTATATATAATTCGAAATAAAACTGTTACTCGATATATGTTGAACGCCCTAATCTTGGTGGAAAGGAAATTTGACTGGGTTTCAAACCCTCTTCAAGCTTTTTGGACGTCATTATGTTTTGAAGGCCACTTGATATATTATGCCAGTCCGACCGTGTGAAATTGAAAGAATTATCATCGATCGAAAAAAAAAATGACACCTTAATCTTCTCTTCACTTACACAAACAAAGATTCTAATATATCTTGACACCTTAAGGTTATGTTTGGTCATCCAAATTTTGCTATATTATATTCATTATTTTGTGAATCGTAATAATAAAATCTAATATACTCACATCATATCATATATATATATTGAATATAAACAGTGTATCGGTGTAAATGAACCTAAAAATTCATGGAGATGATAAAAAATCTCTTGTGACACTATTCCCTAATTTATTTTTATATAATTTTTCCTGTCTTTTTAAATTATTTTATTTATTATTTCTTTTCCCCTTCCATCATTTTCTAATAAAATTTTATTAAATAGTAAACTGTAATAATATACCTAAAATACCAAACTCCTAAATATGTAATAAATATAAATATGTATTTATATTTATATATTGAATTTACATCATAAAATAGAATTAAAGTCAAATATATAAATAAAAAAAGATTAAATTATTATTTGTAGTAAATATAAATTTTTGTTTTGAATTTCTTATATTATGATTCAAATGCTATTTATATTGAAATTTTGTTAATTTAATAAGTTTGTTATTAAAAAAATAACTTTCCTATTATGGATATTATAAATCATATTCACCTTTATCTCACTTCTCTCATGGATTAATCTTATTCGACTTGTATCCCATTTATATCCAGCTTTATCCTATCTTAAGTAAGCACCAAACACAAGATTGGATAAATTTTATCATATTTCAAATTTTATCTTTACTACTAAATGCAACCTAATAGTTCTCTAAAAAATCAAATGATATCTAGTGAAAAATACAAATACGATTTTTTTTTGTTGATTCGTTCTTTAAAGCCCAACAAAAAAGCTTTTGTTGGAATTCAAATGACTTCACTCTTTTCTAAAAAGGAAGTTTCAATTTCTTTTCCGATAAGTAAATTTTGTAAAAAATCAAAATCATCTCTGAAGTACATAGGTTAAAGCATAGAGATGCTCCTATAGTGCTACATTTTCTTACCATAAAAAGTTTTATAAAAGCTTACGACATGACTGCAACATGCAGCTTAATAATTCTCTCAAAATCGAATGATATCTCAGTGAAAAATTCAAATGTGATTTGTTTCATTGATTCATTCTTTTAAAGCCCAATGAAAAAGTTGGAATTCAAATGACTTCACTCTTTTCTATAAAGTTGGTTTCTGTTTCTTTTCCGATAAGTAAAGTTTGCAAAAAAGCAAAATCATCTATGAATCACATATGTTGAAGCATAGAGATGCTCCCATAGTACCACATTTTCGTACCAAATTTTTTTTTACAAAATCCAACAACACGACTGTCCAACGCAGCCTAATAGTTTTTTCAAAAATTAAATGATATGTCGGTGAAAATTTCAAGTACGATTTTTTTCATTGATTCGTTCTTTAAAGCCCAACGAAAAAGCATTCATTGGAATTCAAATGACTTCACTCTTTTCTATAAAGTTAGTTTCTATTTTTTTTCCAATGAGTAAATTTTGCAAAAAACAGATTCATCTATGAAGTACATAGGTTGAAGCATAGAGATGCTCCTATACTACTGCATTGTCGTACGAAAAATAGTTCAACAAAAGCTCACAACATGACCCCTTAAATCATCAATTAATCTATTCTACATTAGCCTAAATTAAGGGATAATCAACCAAGATAAAAAAATCAATCATCAAAAGTCCGTCAACTCTCTAGATTCAAAATAGCCAGAAAATCTTGCGGATATTCGCATATGCCCGACATTATTATCATTATTATTTTATTTTTTTTGCCCTAGTCGACCATACATTGTAGGACCCCCTTTGATCAAAGTGAATTTAGCTTAAAGTAATTCAAATCTCCAATTCAACCCTATCCATGGTGGGGATCCTATGTTCTGTCACAAATAATTGAGATTTGGCTAATGATTGCAACCCCCCCCCCCCTTCTCCCTCCATCGTTCAGCCGCGTGCACCATGACCCCTCTCCAAAGATTTTATTCCCACTACTTCATGAATCATCGCCTATAAAGTCTTTGCCCTGGACCCCGCCTAATTTTGACTATAATTGGAGGAAAAACCTCCTAATTTTGATAAGAGTCAAGGATTTTAGAAGGGTGGCCGCTATATAATTAGATGCGATAGAGAGCACGTTCTTTAGGACTTTTGAAAATGAGCCCGATCTCGGATGCCGAGTACCGATTAGACTTGGATCAGAAGCCTATCAAGCTCGATGAAATCTTCATAGAGGTCAGCAGTAAAGAGAAGTTAGGTTTGAAGCCATCAACGATCAGAAGTTAGCTGACTTGATAATTCGAACTTTTTCGTGGATGTCTTTGTTATAATGTTTGGATAGAGTGATCGAGTTATGGAGTCTAATAAAAAGAAAATAATGTTCAAGTACACAAATAATTTGCTGTGAGCAAATACTTTTTAGTAGGTTATCAATTCTATCATATTAAAACCAATAAGGCTTTTAGTATAATAGACTCATGTTATATATATATAGGGGTAATATTTTATTTGTAATTTTAGAGCTTGTAATGCTGATATTGATTAAGAGAGATTGCTTAGTGTAGTATCATGATTTTTCCCTTTCAAATTTTAAAAATGATTTTTCACGTAAAATTCTCTTTTGTTTTTCCTCTCTATAATTTTCTTCAAAGATTCATGTTCTTAGTGTATAATATCTAGGAAAACCCAAAAGGTGGATTTATAATTTTTGAGTAAAAAAAAGTAGGGTTAATACCAAATGCTAATATTAGAAATAATTAGTGTGCTGCAAAAGTTTATTAGCATTTCCATAAAAGGAAAATTATAATAATAATGCGGGGTTGTTGAAAGGGAGAAGGGGGGACCAAGGCCAAGGCTCAGCCACTAGTAAAGCTGCGTGCTTCAAGACAGTATGTCTGCCACAAGTCAGACAAGAGTCGTCATAACGTCTCGCTAGCCGTTTATTTTGTTTTTCTTTTTCCTTTTTTTGTCATTTTCTCTATTGCCACAAAAATTATTTTTTACTTAATTGTAATTAACCTCTCCAAGACCCCCAACGAAAAAAATAAAAATAAAATAATTTTGAAAAATTGAAAACAGCCGAGTCAGCGGCGGAAGAGCCGTTGGGAACGTGATGGATTGGTCCTTTTGTTCGTGACATGACGTGACATGCGGTAGACGTTAGAGACAATTTCAGAGCAGAAGTCACATATTTGGTTCAAGAGATTTCCTAAAATTAAGGCATTTTTAGCGTATGATAAAGGGAATAGAATACAAATGATTCATGAAATTTGATATAATATACAATATGATTATAAATTTTTAGTTTGTTTAATGAAGACCCTAATTTTTTTAAAACATGTTCAATCTAGTCGCGAATGAAAAAAGCAATATTAAACATCTTCGTACAATCTAGGATTCAATTGAATATTTAGCAAAAATTTAGGAACGTTATTACTATGTTTACTGTGTTAAGTTTTAATACTTATTAGCGTGTCATGAAAAACTTTATATGATAATATATGTATGATAAATTTATCCCAAACTAATTTATTAACTATCAATATCTCAAAATTGATACATCTGAGATAAAATTATAATTTATTACTTTCTATTAAATTTTATTGTCAGTTTGAGATTTTACCTTCTAATTATCACAAATTGGTATAAATGATAAAATTTGTCACAAATGATTTTTGATGATTAAAAAATAATTTACAGATAAATTCAGCTAGGGTTTTTGAGTATACATAATTTTCATACCTGTCCGGATAAATTTTACCTTTGAATTGATGACACGAAATTAAGAATTTTTCTGTATCGTCTCATCAGTGCATGTCCTTTCAGCGGGTCACGTTTTATTTATGAGTTGGCATTTTTGCTAATCCATCAGTTCATGTCCTATCTACCCTTACGGCTGCGCCATCTCTCGCTGCCAAGGTCGCTAGCGGTTCGACCACCAGTTGCCGTAGTTATGGTCCGAGAACAATCACGTCGGCGGTGACGAGGAACGAAGGCAACCGCAACGCTTAAATTACTCTTGGAAGTACGTTCGCTAACACATGATTTCCACCAAAGAAGCCAGTTACTGAACTCCACTCACTATCATCAACATTCATCAAACGATAACAATCATCTTCAACCTTCTAAGAAAACCCTACAACAGGGTCCAAAGTCTCAGACACGGAAGTTTTCATCAACACATTTATCCATAAACATTACACGACGAACAACGGAGCCGCGGGAGCAGCTTTCTTTCAGTGCTTGCATTGCGGCTCGAAGGCGAAGGGGCCGACGGTGAAGACCGTGAAGGGGAGTTTGTCGATCATGACGGGCTTCTCGGGCCTGAGGACCGCGCCGACGTTGCCGCCGTGGAGGGCGGAGGGCTTCTGGCACGAGGGGACCGGCGACGAGGCGAGGGAAGCCATGCACTTGTGGAAGGCGTAGGTGGTGATGGTCTTGGGGGCCTTGAGGAAGAAGTAGCCGTTCTTGTCGGTCTTCGCCGTCTGCACGGTGGGTCGGTACTTGGTGTTGTTGCATTCCAGCTTCACGACGGCACCTGCAAAGAACAAAACCTATTCGTCAAAACGACAAGATCTTGGGGAAAAAAAGGGAGATCGAGAAAATTCACTAAAACATAATCTTGAAAACTTTCAAGAAGTCAGGGTTAGCAAGCAAACAAAACTTGGCTTATCAAATGTCTAGAATTTAGGGTTGTTGACAATTTTTTTTCGCTTAAATGGCGAAAAGTGGTTATGATTAGTATTCCCAAGAAATGAATAAATAAATAAATTTGGAAAAACGGGTGTATGGCCATTGGCCAAAATTCAAACTTTCATAAAGTGTGGGGAAAGTTGACAGACACATTTTTGGGCAGAGAGAAAGAGAAAGGAGACGTGTCCATATTTTTCAGCCCTTTTTCAGACATCGATGAAAGAGAAAGGTTGGGTCTCTTTAGCCTAACTTCGCTATTGCCGAGAAATATGAGACATTGGGTAAAAACAAGAAATTACCGCATGCAAAACAATACACCATTAAAAAAATACAGTATTAGAACCCAAAGAGAGAGAGAGAGTAATAATAATGTCCGCCAGGTAAAAATGGGTATCATGAGTATATGTTTCCATTTTCTTTTTTGCTTCTTTATATGCACTGAAACCCTAAGAAAGGAAGGAAAATTAGCAATTTCATAACATTTGTCCAACATGCAAAATACAGAAGGATAAAAAGAGAGGAGAAAGAAAATGGTGGGTTTTTGGCTTTTGAAACTGGGGAAAAAAGGCAAGACTTTGGAGAAAATATAAAAGAAAACTGACCAAGAACTGGAGTAGCTCCCAGGAGAGTTTCGACCCCGGAGAACTTGCACGACTTGCAGTACACCACCCCCTGGACGGCTATGAACCGCCGGCCCATGGGGGCCACGGGGGGGTGGACCGGTGGATGGACCGGCATGTGGGGCGGCGCGTGGGTCGGAGTGTGGGCCGGAGCGTGGGCCGGCGCGTGGGAAGGAGCGTGGGAGGGAGGGTGAGCCATGGGTGCAGGGACCGGTGCATGGGTGTGGTGGTGGTGGTGGTGCGGGGCCGGCGCATGGGCGGCGGTGGGGGAGAGGGCGGGGGCGTGGGAGGGGGCGAGGTGGTGGTGGTGGTGGCCCGGGTGGTGGTGGTGGCTCGGGGCCGCGGCGGGGGAGTGGACGGGACTCACGGCGTCGCTGGCCACCGCCTCCGCGAGCTCTTCGCCATGGGAGGAGAGGGCGAAGAAGAGGCTCGAAGCTAGCAGGAGCTGAGCGAGAAGAAATGCTCTGGCCATCTTAGAGAGAGAGAGAGAGGGGTAGGTGGTGTGAGAAGAGAGGTTTTGTGAGAAGGTGATTTATAGGAGTTTTAATGCATTAATCTGTGCGGTTTCTCTCATGAGAAAAACCCCTTTTTCTTTTTCTTTTTTTCTCTATTTTACCTTTTTCTTGTTCTTGTTTTTATTTGGGTGGGGGCAGACAGGGGTCGAGAGTAGTCCGGTCAAGAAAAGAACAGAAGAAAAGAACGGCTCAAGTAATTTAAAAATAATTGTGACCAAGTAAAAAGGGGAGAAAATTTTGGCTGGGGTTGGCTGTGTAGTATGTATTGTAAGGGTAATTTAATAGAGTTAAAAAAACAGGAGGGAAGACACTTTTGGGTTAATAAATGACGTAGAAAAGCGGCTTCGGATTATTTCGAGGGAACCATAAAGAGATTTTGAATTAATGAACTAATTGGTTTCATTTTCCATTTTCGAATCTGACGTGAAATATTGTGATATAAATATTCCTTTAGAGAGACCATATTAATTTAGTAGAGAGCATTTTCAAACTCTATTAGACTCAATGCTCAAAACAAGGGTACGGCCAGGAAAACGGGATGAGGATGATTGAGGTTTACGTGTGGAATACACAATAACTTCATCATTATAATTATTGCTCCCAGAATTCCTGCCTCCAGCGGATGTGAATTCTTACTAAATCAGTTTCTATAGAATGCGCGATATCGATGACTCAAGGTAGAGCATTCAATTGGTCATGGTGACTACATTTGCCTTCTCTAGCCTCAGGGAGAGCAGTGATAAGGGTCTAAATTTCCGTTGCAAAAACAAACGACAAAAACAAATTTCATTTATGTAAAGAGAACGATGTGCATTCAAGAAGAGGCTCGAAAAGGAGATCAAACTGGTGAAAGCGCTTTTCATTAAGAAAGGGAAATTGGAAGAGCTTGAAATACTTGGATAACTATCAGTAAAAAAAAAAAAAAAAAGAAGAGGGTCGACACTCTCATCCATTCCTATCGGCTCCTTTATTTCATTCTTTGCTCCTTTTATCAAGGAAAGCACATTTATGCTAGAGGTAATCATGGGTTTGTTGGCCCGCCTAAGCCTAATGACGTGAAACGTGAAAGGGACGAGTCTCGACAAGCAATTCGCTTCCTGAGCCCGACCCGTTCAAGCCATTATCGATTTCGTGTAGAAAAGATAGTAACCCTTTGATCAAGCGGCCAGCTCATGTCAAGGGTAGCTAAAAAGGTGCAGCGATGCCACGCCGTTCAGTCAGGAGAGCAACACCAAAGTAATTCTTAAGCTGTTGTCAGCGGCCTACAAGAAGGCCATGATTGAGCACTGCTTCTAGGGAATGATCGATCCCTAATGGAACTGTCCAGAAGCTAACGTAGCAAGGGCACCTCTCTTGCCTCAGCAGCCCATGTAGTAGGTAGTAATCATGGGCAAAGCTAATCCCATTTAAAGTAGCAAGAGACAGACAGTACCCCCGGCCATGACCATCAAACCGTATCCGAGGCTATTGAGAAGTGGGGACTAGGATGGAGCCACAAAAAGTAAAAGCCGGAGCGTTCCGCAACAATGATGGCGACCAGTACTGCAGCAGAGACTTTCGCGGGCAAGTTACTATTGTACGAGACGAGAAGTCACGGCACAAGTCCGTCCACTTCTGTCTCTCTTCTTTTTCGTTTTGCCATCTAGTGCAAAAAGATTAATTATCATTCATCAGTAAGCTTTGAGTTAAATTATGTTTTCCCGCCGCGCATAATGATCAAGGTTCCATTTCATCAAGTGCTTTGCTCGGACATTATATTAATCATTGATTAGTCGTGCATGGTTCACTTAAACCTTGCCGCAACATTCAATCGCATTCAATGATTCTAATTTCTAAAGAGGGTTTTCCATTTGGTACGATGGGACCATCCATAGTGCCTTGGAATATTGTACCTCGACATAAGAGCTGTAATACATTACCAACCAGTCATAAAATGCTCTCATGCATGGACAAAGTAATTTATTGAATGGTAGTTTGCATCGCATGAAATTTGACTTATTTTTGCTCTTCCACAGAGTTCCAACATTTGGAACTACAAAAGAGTGAACATGGAAAGGGCTGGGGTTAATAAATTGACTCAAGAAAAGATGTGCGGATCTCCATGAAAAAAAAAAATTAAGATAACACCAAAGTCACGGAAATTATTCCGCAACTTTGATTTGTAGAAATATATTCAATGTAGGCATTACTTTATGAATTATTTTTTTGCAAATCGGTCTATCGACCGTTCGTTTTTGTCGGTGCCGAACAGAGAATACGTTATGGAACGTAGACAAAAACAGAGCCAAGCTTTGAGGGAAAGGAAGTATGATATGATGATGTCTAACGTGAGAGGATAGAAAGCAAAGTAAAAGGAGTAAAGGGGTGTCGGAAGGTGCCCTTTTTAGCACGTGGAAAAGGCATTGAGGATAAGGGGAAGCTTCACTTCAGATGGCACGAAGCACAAAGTAGCAATGCAAGGCAGGGAAAAGATACATAAAATAAAAGAAGAAATAGTTCTTACAGTAAGTAATATAGATATTAAGTAATGCCCAAGCTTTTTATCCAAAACTTTCTCTCAAGCAGAGATCTGAACAAGACTAGAACTCTCAAATGCCAGGGCTAAGGAGAAAAAAAAAAGGAAAAATTGCACTACCCACGAACATGAATTGACCATAAGCTCCAGAAGTTACTCTCCAGTTCGGTTCGAAAGCCATTATCACCTGAAAGAGACAGTGTCAGTGATGCAGTATCAACATAAATATCTGAAGACATGAGAAAAGCAAAGCATACGAATTTGTATAACCTGAAATGGACAAGTATTATTGGAGAAAGCAGAGTAAGATTGAGAAGCAACAATAAAATAATCTGTGCTCGGCTCCTCATAATATATCTGGTGATAGAACATACAATCCTATAGAGTTCAATTTCCACCATCTGGAATCTGGACATTCTTCCACATTGTATGGCTAACTCACAAGCAAATGGTAATTTGCTCAAGAAGCTATAACCAAGCTATTGAGCTGTAAGTTAATGCCATAAAGCTCAGTACCAATTGAAATGGATGATTCGTGCCATGTTTGAAATGATTTGAGCCTGACAAATTGGTCCTTAATTAAATCAAGGATGGATTTCTTGACCATCTTTTCATGGTACTTGTGGCAAGCATTCAACTAAATATACCATCTCCAGTTCTACGACTGCCTGAATTTCTATTCAGTGAAGTTGAAGTTTCTGAAGTACATATGTGGATCTAGTGGCAGAGCAATGGAATTTTGCACAGAGCCACAAAGAGCATAAATCTTAAGCAAGAAGGAACAGAGAGGAGCTGATAAGGAAAACATGCTAGTTGCAAAGCAATGCAGGACTCATCAGTGATAACTACCATAGAGCCGTAAACATCTTGCAATTTCTAAATATCAACCACACTAGGTTAATTTCATATGACCATCATATCAGATGAAAATTTGAACGTTTCTACTGGCAATTAGAATCAGCAAAAACTCCCTCGAGCAGTAAGTTCTTGTGAAACGTCCATGGACTCACAAACTCCAGATGTAATAGTTATGAATTACCAAAACCAACTTCCACACCTTAAAGTCTCTCGATTAATCTAATTCTACAGTATTTCCCAAAAAGTTTCAATCTTAGATAAAAGGCAATGCAAGCTACATAGACATTGCAAATAAATAATAGAGAGAAATTTGACATAATATGTATGTGATAACACGCAACTTTGCAATATTATTTAGTGGTACTAACTAATACCACATTCCCCTATCACTTTCATATTTTGACCATCCCCCAAGACAATACCTCTTTTTGGCCCAAGACCCCACCCCCTTTTCTACTGTCTGTGTTCATGCACAAGAGTGTGCAATCCATTACTATAACCTAGTTTAATTGTTCCCATTCATAAGGTGTGTTCCCAAGATACCAAACTCAAGGCAAAAAAACAGGAGTTGAACAATATTTTTTGGGACAAAAGGATGAGAATCCAGCCAAAGAAAGGTATTTGGACGCAACTGTCACCAAGCAAAAGCACCTAAATTCAACAACAGCCCACATCATCAGCGATACAAAGGTCAACAAACTGAAGCTGCAAGGAATAAGAATAAATTAGATTATGCTTTCAACGCACAATCCTGCTTCCTCACATTGAAACAAATATATTAATGCCACAATAATGAGAACTTGAATTTTGTGCAAAAATTTCAAGCATGAGTAACTAGGCAGGAAAAAATTGCATCATAACATCTTGCTTTCAAGCAAAGCCTTCCCAACAAATCAAACATGTCTTGCGTACTAGAAAACGAAAACCAATAACTCAAAAACACAATTCCTTCTGGGCCAAAAATTCCTGCTTCATATAAGCATCAATTAACTCACGGATCTATCCTCCCTCTCAGAAGCATCCCCACCCCCCAAGACCCCATTAAAAAAAAGGAAAAAAAAGAAATGCAAGTTCATCTTCTGAGGATTTAAGAGCTTAAAGATCCAATGTTTATCACAGATGTAAATGCCTAGGTATCTCAAGTGACTGTTGACGGTAGTGAGAAAACATCAGGGATAAACAGATGACAAGCATGAACAGAAGAAGTGCACAATATCAAGATAATGCATTGTACCAACCAGGTTTCGACCTCGAGAAAGATGAAGTGGATACTTGTATTTTTGCTGGCAGAATCTAAGACTGCGTTCCTTATTTATCAACCCCATATTCCCAATATTGGCACATACAAATATCTAGTTACGTAATTGTGCATGCAATCAGTACATTCAAGAGACACTAATCCTATGGTTACTGAAAAGACCACCAAAAAGCAATATGAGATGAACATATCACACGAAATCCAAGCAAGATTACACAGATAATAACCAACTTTGGAAAATTTGAGAAATAGATAATGTACAATGTTCACCTCTATGCTGGAGCATCAATTTCTTTGTCTTCCACATCATTTGCAGCAACAGTTATTTCACTAGCTTCAGCATCTTCCACAGGGGGTTGTGCTTGCTCCTCTTCAGGCAAGGGTTCCTCCACGTAATCATTCTCAAAGGCATCAGCTGGGACCTCATAAATTCTTACTTGTGGCTTAGACGGATCCTTTACAAGAACATACTTCCCTTCATTCAATTTCATGCACAAGTCCACAATAGACTTCACAATTCCCCACATATTAGAAGTATTCAGATTAATCTGTGAAGCAAAGTCCCTTGGTTTATACTGCTGTACTGCCAGAATTACATGGTTAAAATGATCGCGAGGATGAACTCGCGAGACAAAACCCAGTTTCATGTAATCTGCACTTGCTAGTAGTGCTTGTGCTGTCCACTTAGCCAACTTATTAGCATTGTTCTTGAGCTCTGTAGCCAACACAGCACCTCTCTGTGTTTCCAGCTTCTGCCTCCAGTCGACACCAGAGTATTTAGAATCAAATTCATTAAGTGCATTAAGGGTCAAAAATGATCTTTGCTTGTTGATCTCATTGACACTTTGAACCTCGCATCGAGCAATGAGATGCATGTCATCATCAAGCTTCCACCTCCTATACCTGTAAGCCACTGAGGCAACCTCCTCTCCCTCATTTGCGAATGGGTTTGGCTCATCAAAAGTAACCTTATTTCCATCCCTGATCAGAACTTGCTGTGAGAAGTTCTGATTGACATATGCTGCCTCAACACTCAAAGAATACGCCGAGTTAATATCATCCTTGGCCTCTGGCAATGGTTCTTGGGAGGTTTCATGCACAGATAGCAAATCAAGCTGGGATCCATCTCTCTTGTCAAAGAACAACTTGTTACCGACTCTCTGAATCACAATATCCCAGGAGTAAACAGACCTAGGTGCGCACATGAGCGCAGAAAGAATAGCATCTGTCGCGAAAACTGTTGCCTTGTCCTCGTTTGCCAACCGGCGGATGACTGGATCATCAGTTGTAGTAACCTTGAAGAAATTCCTATTCTTGAACCTACATTTGAAAAAAAAAAAGGATAGTTAGCAGGAAATCCCAAACCCATTTCACCATAGCCTTGTACTGAAGAGAACCTAGAAAGAGAACAGATCAATCCTCTAACGATACAGGCTTGACAACTCATCATTGCAAACACTCCCATATAGGTTAAAATCTAAGTTCCAAAAGCCCAATTCATCCATGTTGAACATATTTGTCCACCAAATAACCACCAAAACAGCAAAAAATTTCCGCGAGTTCCAGGCATCATGATACAAAGGACAAAGGATGCAACTTTTGCAATTAGAACAAGCCTACAGAATATTGCAAGACGCTTCCAACATCCAAGGGAACCCAGAATGCAATTCGATTGCATCCAATTGAAAAATTCATCATCGAATTAGCTCCAATTCAAATTCATTAAAAGGGAAAGAAAATTCAAGCCAACCAGATGACAGAATATACAGGGTTCACAAAAAGGAAAGCGAAAATCACAAGGTCGCCAACGACCAACAGGCAGTACCTCTCGAGGCGTCGCTCGTTCTTCGGGGTGACGCGGTCGTAGGTCCTATCGTAGTACTCGAGGGCGCCGCAGAGCAGGAGATCCTCGGGCTCCGGCACCGCGAACGACAGCTTCGAGAAGGTCGAGAAGGGGATCTGGTCCAGCATGTTCCACTCGGGCTGTATGTCCACCGAGGACTTGAACGCCGCCGCCTCGCGCCGCGGGGCGTTGGCCCCGGGCCTGTTGAGGTTGTAGAGCCGGTCGCGGCGGGCCCGCTCCTTCTCCGCCTCGCGCTTCTTGGCCTCGACCTCCTCGTCCCGGCGCTGCGGCAGCTGGCTACGGTGGTGCTGGTTGAACCGCCACTTGGGGCCGAACTTGGGGCGCGGCGCGGGCTTCGAGTCGACGAGCCGGAACGAGGCGTCGTCGTCGAGCGGCGCGAAGGAGTCGTCCGCCGAGAAGTCGAAGATCGAGTCCGACTGCTTGTGGCCCTTGGACTGGTTGTTGAGCGATCGGGTCCAGTCGGCGATGCGGCCGAGCTTGTCCGACCGGGAGAACGGCGCGAAGGGGACGTGGAGGGGGAGGGAGGAGGCGGCGGCGGCGGTGCCGGCGGCGGCCGGGGAGGAGGACTCCGGCGGGCCCCAGCCGTCGGGGTTGAAGGGGACGGCGCCGACCTCGAATCCTCCGACCATGGCTCGCGATCTGGGGCGGCGGTTGGCGGCGGAGACGAAGTTGGGGTTTTTGACGGTGAAGGGGATGGAGGAGGAGGAGGTGCAGGGGAAAAGAAAACCCTAGCTTGGTTCGGGATGGAATAGAGAGAGGAAATTTGCTGATTAGCCCTTGCAATGAGGCGGTTCTCTAAAAAGCGACCCCTGAACTTTGGGTTTCTCTTCAATTGAGCCCACTGCTTGGGAAGTGTGTGTCAAATAGCCCCCCCGAGACTACTAAATTCTTTTTTTCTTTTTTGGTTGAAATTTAAACTTTGTTCGTTTTATCCTTCGGTTCATAAAAACAAGACAAGCTAGATTCAAAACATAACAAATCCCACAAGGGTTGGGGTGCTTAGGTAGCTGATTAGAAAGTAGACTTTCTCTGTAACGGGCTTTCGCGATCCAATCTGCAATTTGGTTAACGTTATATGGACAGACTGATACTCTTATCGTTTGGGCTATTAAACCATTGCATTCATCAAATAAGCATCTAAGGGCCCATGGGCTTTGAGATGGGTTTGAGAAGCACTGAATAATCGATAAACTACCCCGAGACTACTATGGTCGGTGATTAATTTGGCTTGATAGTCGAGCACGTGCATCTCGCGTGTGCATTTTGCCCTAAGGGGGCATTTTTGTCCAGGAATAGAAATATTGCAGGAAATTAAAGTTGAAAAAGAAAATGAACTCTAGAGAGGGAGAGAGTGAGAGGGGGGAAGGGACAGGGGCCGGTTGGATGGTGTCCCAAAACCAGCTATGGCGTCCCTCACAGAGCATAGGCGATTGCTCTGCCATCGTCGAGAAAAGGATGAGGTGAAGAATGTCAGGAGGTATAGCTTTAGGGACTATAAGGGAGTCCAACGTGTGTGAGATCGTTCTTGGTCCGTTGGTCGGAACAAGTTGGGATTTTGCGAAAGCCTCTGAGACGCGCGTTTCTTCGACTTGACCGGTGGAAATCGGGCATTGGAGACCCTAAGGTCCGCCTTTCATGGTCGGTTCGTGATTGGTACAATAGCCCAAAAGTTAGGTATACTTTTTTTTATCTCTTTATCATTTTGTTGGTTCAGTACTACCTCAAAATACTCATGAAATCCATATGATAGGGTGCGATTAGTATGTAACCAAGTCTTAATTTTTCTGAAATCACATGCGCGGATTGCTCGCTGTTTAACCTATGTTTGCTTGAACTAATCCATGTGGGCTGCAAGGACTTCAAGAGGTTCAACCTTGGGCTCGGGAGATGAGTCGGCCCAAACAAGGGATGGATGGCCATCTGACGGAACCGATTTTCAGGTCTAGTCAGTGAGCGTTCAATCTGTGATTGGCCCAAATCAAGACCCCTGGAGGCTTTTATTATCTATGTTAAAAATAAAAATGACAAAAAAATGGATAAGTTGTTATGAGGTCAATGATGAAAGAGATTTTTCAGTTTTATACTATATCAAAAAATGTGTTTTTTCCTTACTACCAAGATGATTTTTATACGAAATATATAAAACGTTATGGGTATATCTGAGAATGCATTTTTCTTTAATGTGCTAAAAAAAAACATGTAAAATGTTTAATTATGTTAACTAAAGTAAATAAAATTAGAAATTGGAATAAAAAAAGGAGTGGGGCCATTGCTTTGAATTGCAATTGAAAGATTAAGGGCGGTTTTGTTTTTTTTAGTGTAAATGGGATTGGGTGTAGTCATATAGGGTGCGCATGACAACGCTTCTTTGGGGAAGAGTTTTTTTTTTTTTCAGAAATAATTCTTTTCTATTTCTATTCCGAGAAACAATTTCGAGTAAAAAAACTCGTTTAGTAATTACACAAAATTTCTACTCTTGAAATAGAAAAAGAATATAAATGCGTTTAGTAACGCAACAGCTTTCTTTTTTGTATTTATTCGTTTTTTATTCTTACTCACGGATCGCTAACCGCCAACCGCTGCCGCCCGTTGCCCGTCGCCTGCTGCCGCCGCCAGTGAGACGGGCAAAGCGAGCGACAGCGGCGGCGTCAACAAGCAGGGCAATGACAATGGCAAGAACGGGTGATGGTCGCAATTATGGGGCGGTGATCAGCGACCGAATGGCAATCAGGGCGGGTATATAAGGTGACCGTGATCGGCGGTAATGGGCGGGCGTGCAGCAGTGAGGGCTTTCGGGGTGGCGCATGAGAAGAGTTAAGAATAAAAGAAAAAAAAATTTGACTTATTTTTAGAAATTGTTCCCGAGACAAGAAGCAATTTTTTTTTTTGTTTCTCGTTTCTGCTCCAAATCTATTCCTAGGCTAATTTTATATTTCGGGGAATAGAAAAACAACTTGGCATTACCAAACGGGTTTCTGTTCTTTTTTTGTTCTGAAGAACAAAAGAATAGAAATTCTTAGGAAGAGAAATGTTACCATGCACGCCCTTAGAGGATGAAACTAGTGCTGTTCTTTTTCTTTTGGACATTATTGCTCATGGGTCTGACCAAGGTTTAATAACGAGACCATTATTAATTATTTTTCAAGATGGCTCGGGTCATTATTTTCCACCTTACTATATGGCGATAACATTCTCTAACTTATTGAGTTGACAAAAATAAACCGAAGAAAGCCAATTAATTAAAATCACAAATGGAATGGATGAAAATTGTTATTTGTTGAAAATGTAAAAGTGACACATTGTCTATTTTCCAATCACGTTCATATAAATTTCATTTTCTCTCTTGTACTTACTAATGTGCTCAAGTTGATTTCTATGACGGATTTTGTGCAACAAGTTTGAACCTTGTCAATAATATAAGTTAATCAACATATCTTAAATGTATTTAACCATCATTAAGAGTTCACAACTTTAACCAAAGAACTCCCTTAAAAACTTGAACTATAAAAGTGTATATTTCAAGGAGTTATTGGAGATTGAGCTTTAGAGAGGCATTGTCTAAAAATATATATGCTACTAATACTCTAAAATTAGAATTCTGCCTACTAAATCTATAGTAAATGTACCACCTTATTTAGATTAATGGATCATAAGATTTATGAGATGTTGATAAAAATCATCCGATTGATTGGTATGTATTGAAGGTACATTTTACCTTTTCATCAATTACCACTAATGAGGTCGAAATTGAGCTATATTGAACCATTTAAATCTTAAATGCATGTAAAGTTATTTGTGGGATGAAAAATGTGTGAGCCTCGGTTTTTTGGACCCCTTTATACTCAAAGTAAAAAAATTACTAAAAACTCTAAATTATAATAACTGTGACATATTTATTTTAATTTTTTTTGACACAAAAAAACCCTAAACTTGTCTTGAAGTAACACATTTACCTTTCATTAGGGTTTTGTTAGTAAATCGTTGCTAAAAATTTGTCGTAGATCTAACGTGGTGCTGATGTGACGCCATTTGTGCTCCACATCAGAAAAAAAAAATTCAAAAGAAAATTCAAAAAAAAAAAAAAAAGAAGCAAATTCTAAGGTACCGTTCATCATCGTCTTCAAGCTCACGGTCACCCAGCCAAAGCTCTTCCGGTGCTCGTTCGTTGCTGCCAACTGTCACTTGGACCTTTGGCAGTGTTGGTCGACCCTTGCTTCACCACCTGCCATGACCGCTCAAGCTCGAGCCATGGCCTCAGGGTCTGCGACATGGGATCAACAGGCTTTCCTAGAAGAAGTGTGACTCGAATCTTCCGGATTGCACACCTTTTGACTCTCGTTTTCCTCTTCTTAATTGTCTTGAACGAGTCACAAATGACCAAAGGTAGCTTCGAAGACCCTCAGTATCAACCTCCCTCCATGTCGCAGACCCTCTCAGGCCAAACGTCGAGCTTGACCTACCATGGTAGCCGCAAGCTTTAAAGCCAGATTCAATCTCAAAGCTCGCAGCTGCCATGGCCAGATCTGGTGTGTGTTCAAGCAAGGGCTGACGAACACTGCTGGAGGAGCAGGTGGCAATGGGTAGTGACGGACAAGCGATGCCGAGCTTGAAGACAATGAATAGTAACTTCTCGATGAATGGCAACTTTGAATTTTCTTTTTATTTCTTTTTGTTAGAATTTAAATGTGCGCGGAAGCATGGTATAGTTTATATTGGATAGAGGATGGACGAGGAAAGGATATTTTGAGAAGGTTTATGGGACAAAGATAGTTTCACTAGCATATAAAGAGAGTTATACAATAGTTGAAGGAGGTGTTGGTGAGAGAGTTACATGATGTAGTTTTTATGGTTAGCTCCCACACAAAACATGGAGCACTTGCTCCTTTATATAAGTCGGTGGAGGAAGTCTCCACAGTTCTCTACTACAAATAGCTACTATTATTTTATAGTAACATAAGATAGAGTGTTCTAGAACACATAAGAGATGGCGTGGATGTCTTCATACAAGTTGGCAGTTTGTTGGTTGTCTTTTCATTGTTTGTTTCTCACGTCCACTAAAGTTGTCTAGATTGGACTGGAGAATTCCATGTCAGAAATTGGATCACAAATTCCAACACTCCCCCTTGATCCAATTTCATGATATTCCTAGCATGATTTGTATCATCTCGAACTTGACTAGAATTCTTCTTATAATGTCCCATGCCGTAGATCTTCGTTCCACGATCGCTTGTATCCTTTTGTTGGCATACTCGCACCTGCTTTTGAATGTGCATGTCTTTTCTTTAATGATGTCCCATATGTCTCAGGGCATCAAAATGCTCTTAGTTGTAGTTGTTAGCTTGGGCTCGGGCTCTGGCTCTTGTAGGCTCTGGCTCTGGCTCCAGCTTTGATTTTGGCTCCGACTCCAACTCTCTTGGCTCTCACTCGGGCTCTGGCCTTTTTAGTTGAGGATGGTGAGGACAAACGCCCATAACCATCCGATATGCCTAGCTCTGATGTTAGAATTAAATGTGCGTGGAAGTATGGTATAGTTTATATTTGATAGAGGATGGACAAGGATAGGATATTTTGAGAAGGTTTATGGGACAAAGATAGTTTCGCGTATAAAGATGGTTATACAATAGTTGAAAGAGGTGTTGGTGAGGGAGCTACATTGTGGTTTTTATGGTTAGCTCCCGCACAAAACATGGAGCACTTTGCTCCTTTATATAAGCTGTCAAAGTCGGTGGAGGAAGTCTCCACAGTTCTCTACTACAAATAGCTACTATTATTTTATAGTAACATAAGATGGAGTGTTCTAGAACACATAAGAGATGGCGTGGATGTCTTCATACAAGTTGGCAGTTTGTTGGTTGTCTTTTCATTGTTTGTTTCTCATGTCCACTAGAGTTGTCTAGATTGGACTGGAGAATTCTATGTCAGAAATTGGATCACAAATTCCAACACTTTTCAATCTTTTTCAGACGTGGCACTTGGGTGTTGCTATAATTTTGTTGATTCAGTACTACCTCAAAATGCTCATGAAATCCATATGGTAGGGCGTGATTAGTATGTAACCAAGTCTTAATTTTTCTGAAATCACATGCATGGATTGCTCGCTGTTTAACCTATGTTTGCTCGAATTAATCCATGTGGCCTGCAGGGACTTCGAGAGGTTCAACCTTGGGCTCAAGAGATGAGTCGGCCCAAACAAGGGATGGATGGCCACCTGACGGGACCAATTTTCAGGTCTAGTCAGTGGGTGTTCAATCTGTGATTGGCCCAAATCAAAACCCCTGAAGGCTTTTATTATCTATGTTAAAAATAAAAATGACAAAAAATAGATAAGTTGTTAAAGATCAATAATGAAAAAGAGATTTTTCAGTTTTATACTATATCAAAAAATGTGTTTTTTCCTTACTACCAGCGGGATGATTTTTATACGGAATATATAAAACGTTATGGGTATATCTGAGAATGCATTTTTCTTTAATATGCTAAAAACAAAACATGTAAAATGTTTAATTATGTTAACTAAAGTAAATGAAATAAGAAATTGGAATTAAAAAAGGAGTGGGGCCATTGTTTTGAATTGCAATTGAAAGATTAAGGGCGGTTTTGTTTTTTTAGTGTAAATGGGATTGGGTGTAGTCATTTAGAGGATGAAACTAGTGCTGTTCTTTTTCTTTTGGACATTATTGCTCACGGGTCTGACCAAGGTTTAATAACGAGGCCATTATTAATTATCTTTCAAGATGGCTCGGGCATTATTTTCCACCTTACTATATGGCGATAAACCGAAGAAAGCCAATTAATTAAAATCACAAATGGAATGGATGAAAATTGTTATTTGTTGAAAATGTAAAAGTGACACATTGTCTATTTTCCAATCACGTTCATATAAATTTCATTTTCTCTCTTGTACTTACTAATGTGCTCAAGCTGATTTCTATGACGGATTTTGTGCAACAAGTTTGAACCTTGTCAATAATATAAGTTAATCAACATATCTTAAATGTATTTAACCATCATTAAGAGTTCACAACTTTAACCAAAGAACTCCCTTAAAAACTTGAACTATAAAAGTGTATATTTCAAGGAGTTATTAGAGATTGAGCTTTAGAGAGGCATTGTCTAAAAATATATATACTACTAATACTCTAAAATTAGAATTCTGCCTACTAAATCTATAGTAAATGTACCATCTTATTTAGATTAATGGATCATAAGATTTATGAGATGTTGATAAAAATCATCAGATTGATTGGTATGTCTTGAAGCTATATTTTACCTTTTCATCAATTACCACTAATGAGGTCGAAATTGAGCTATATTGAACCATTTAAATCTTAAATCCATGTAAAGTTATTTGTGGGATGAAAAATGTGTGAGCCTCGGTTTTTTGGCTCCCTTTATACTCATAGTAAAAGAATTACTCAAAATTCTAAATTTGTTAACCGTAACACATTTACTTTAATTTTTTTATGACACAAAAAACCCTAAATTTGTCTTGAAGTAACACATTTACCTTTCATTAGGGTTGTGTTAGTAAATCGTTGCTAAAAATTTGTGGTAGATCTAACATGGTGCTAATGTGGCCCCATTTGTGCTCCATATCAGAAAAAATTAAAAAGAAAATTTTAAAAAAAAAAAGGAAAGAAAAAAGCAAATTCTAAGGGTCCGTTCGTTTTGTGGAAAATATCACGTTTTCGGAAAATATTTTCTAGGAAGTCATTTTCTTGGAAAATGACTATATTTTCCGGTGTTCAGCTGAAACCTGAACTTTGAGTATAAAATATTTTCCACTGTTCGTTAGCTAATTTAATTGTTTGGGAAAAATTATCAAAGAATTGAATTTTAATATTTTTAATTGAAAAAAAATAGTTTTATTTTTTATATTTTTATAAAAAATGAATTTTTAATTATTTGTATTTTTAAAAAATCGAAATTTTTATTTATTATTTATTTTTTTCTTTCTTTTTCTTTTTCTTTTCCTTCCTTCTTCCTCCTCCTTCTCCTTCCTCCTTCCTCCTTCCTCCGCTGTTGCAGGCTTGACGATGGTCGACTGCTTGGCGGCTAACCAAGACGCGGTCCCTAGAGCTGGCGAGCTCGAGGCTCGACCGATCTTGCCTAAGCTCCCCAGAGGTTCGCCGGGCTTTGGCGAGCCGCGAGCTCACTGGATCTGGCGGCGGAACTCAAGCTCACTTGGATCGAGAGCCCAAGCTCCGCCGCCGAGATCCAGCGAGCTCACGGCTCGCCCGAGCCCCAGCCGAACCTCTGGCGAGCTCGACCAAGGCCCAAGCCCCGCCCAGCTCACCGGATCTGGCGAGGCCTAAGCTCCGCCCCAGGCCGGCGGGTCTCTACCTCACCCGATCTGGCGAGGCTCGAGCTCGGCTTCGCCAGATCGGGTGAGGCGGAGCCTCGCCCAAGGAAGAAGATGAAATGGAAAAAAAGAAAAGAAAAAAAAAGGAAAAAAATTAAAAACTCAATTTAAAAAAAAACAAAAAAGAAAAAGAAAGCATAAATGTGTTGGTGAAAAGAAACAAGGTGGAAGAAGTTATGGAAAATGTTTTCCATTTTTGAAAAGTAAAAAATATTTTCCTCATCTTTAAAGGTTGTTTTTTTCAATGATGGAAAACATTTTCCTTAATTAGTTTATTTTCCGTGAAACGAACACTGAAAAATCCGGAACATGTTTTCCCGAAAGTCATTTTCCATAAAACGAACGGAGCCTAAATTACTGTTCATTATCGTCTTCAAGCTCACAGTCACCCAGCCAAAGCTCCTCCGGTGCTCGTTCGTTGCTGCCAACTGCCGCTTGGACCTTTGGCAGTGTTGGTCGACCCTTGCTTCACCACCTGCCATGACCGCTCACGCTCGAGCCATGGCCTCAGGTTCTGTGACATGGGATCAACAATGATGGCTTTTCTAGAAGAAGTGTGACTCGAATCTTCTGGATTGCACACCTTTTGAATCTATCTCTTTCGTTTTACTCTTCTTAATTGTCTTGAACCAGTCACAAATGACCAAAGGTAGCTTCGAAGACCCTCATTCATCAACCTCCCTCCGTGTCGCAGACCCTCTCAGGCCAAATGTCGAGCTTGACGTACCATGGTAGCCGCAAGCTTTAAAGCCAGATTCAATCTCGAAGCTCACGGCTGCCATGGCCAGATCTGGTGTGTGTTCAAGCAAGGGCTGACGAACACTGCCGGAGGAGCAGGTGGCAATGGGTAGTGACGGACAAGCGATGCCGGGCTTGAAGACAATGAATAGTAACTTCTCGATGAATAGCAACTTCGAATTTTTTTTTTTTTGAAATCTTTTTCAGATGTGGCGCCTGGGTGTTGCCATATCAATGCCACTTATCCTTTAAAAAAATTACTAATGCCGTGTTAGATCAACCTCATATTTTTTATAGTGATCTCTAATAAAATCTCAACGAAAGATAAATATATCGCTCTGATATAGGTTTGAAGTTCTTATGTCACGAAAAAAATGGGCAATCTTGAAGCCCACGGCTGCCATGCCCAGATCTGGTGTGTTTCAAGCAAGGGTTGATGAACACTGTCGGAGGAGCAGGTGGCAATGGGTAGCAACGGACAAGCGATCGCAGGCTTGATGACAACGAGTAGTAACTTCTTCATGAGCAGCAACTTTGAATTTTCTTTTTATTTCTTTTTAATCATTTCAGATGTGGCGTTTGGGTGTTGCCATATCAACACCACTTATCCTTACATTAATGTCGTGTTAGATCAATCTCAGATTTTCTAGAGTGATTTTTAATAAAACCCTAATAAAAAATAAATGTCACTCAAATATAAGTTTGAAGTTCTTATGTCACGGGAAAAAGAATGGGTAAATGGGCTATAGTGGACATAGTTTGGGATTTGAGCGCTTCACTTATCATTTTAAATGCTAGGACATGCGATGCAAGTTAGAAAATAAATATCCAACCAAAGTTGAATCTTAAGGCATCAATTCACGGATGTTTAATGTTGGTACCCAGATTCTTTAGTATGCATAGATGAAGCAAGCAATTTTGCCACCCACTAGTGGTCTGGTTGACGGTATCAGCTCGAGGGAATTATTTTAAACTCTGAATCTGTCCAATAGAGCTTTGAAAAAAATGCAGAAGGTGATGGAATTGCTTTATCCTTTCTGACATCTTAAATCCTCAGGAATTTTGGTAAGTGCGAAAAATCCAGTCAGTACAAATTTCTTGACTCGAGTAGCTTTTATTTTTTATTTTTATTATTATTATTTTTTTGGGTGTAAAGAAGAGGGAGAAGAAATAGCGAATGAGCTACGAAAACAATTTGCTATTTGAAACCCTTCCTTACAAAAATTCCAAACTTTCAGTTATTTCTTTTGGGTTTAATATCATTAAAAACTCATGACTAATACATTTATGATAAATTTATCTCAAATTTATGGTTCCAAATCACAAGGCAAACCTAAAAATAGGACAACTATCAATAGAGGTGAGCATGGTTCGAGTTGAGTCAGTCCACCCCCTAACCCTAGGACCAACTCGCACGATACTGGTCCTCAATTTTTGGGACCGAGGACCGACCCTATTGAGCTTGGGACCGAGGACCGGACCGACCCAATGGGTTCGGTCCGATACCAAGATCAACTCGGGACTAACCGATAATTTTTTATTTCATTTTTTGTACTCCTTAGAAAAGCAATTAAGGACTAGACTGACCCAATGTGTTCAGTCCGGTTTCAAGGTCAACCCAGGACTAACCAATAATTTTTTATTTCATTTTTTGTACTTCTTGAAGGGGCAACCGAGGACCGTACTGACCCAATAGGTTCGATGATGAGCGAGGTCAGCTAAGGAAGGCAAGCGATAAGGGTCAAGTGGGGTGAACATCAAACATAATAGCATCGAATGTCAAGCGAGGAGCAACAAGCCAAGCGAGCATCAAATGGCGAGCGGCATGAGTGACCCAAAGCGAGCGAGGCAAGTGTTGAGTGGCGATCTTTCGATTTTGGCAAATTGAAGACTAAGAGGATTAATAAGACAAAAGAGAATGAATATTAGAGGAGGATGCCATAAGGTGCCTTTTTAAACGCCATGAGGACTCCTCACAAAAAACATTTTCCTCATTCGTAATTTATAAGTATTGACGTCGTAAAAGACATTAAAAACCTAAGTTATTAAATAACATTGTAAAAATTGTTGGAGAAAACTTCCTTGAGTGTTTTGAAGTTGACAAAACGTTTCCATCGATCTAGTCTCGAAGACTTGAGACTCTTCCATCAAAGTCGAAGACTCGGACGCCGACTCAAGACTCAAAGTCTATCCTCATTGACAGTTTCTAGACCGTCGAAGAAGGCTTATCAGAATCTGGATGTTTCGTTAAGGATTTGACTTTATCGATTGGAGAAGATCTCTTGGCTGGATATAGCATGTCGAAATCCATTATTCAAATCAAGATTGATTCGGGGATTTTGGATCCATTGATTGGCGAAGTATACTTGGAAGGTTCTACTTACGGAAACCTAGATCCCGTTTGTATGGGCGAGCAGGATTGATGGGCTATCATCATGTTCCTTAAATAGCTCGAAGATCTTCCTAATTGATTCTGTCCAACGGGTAGATTGGAAGAATTCCTTTGGTAAGTGCCAACGAGTATGATGGCATAAAGGAGTATACAAGGAAGACGTTCCAGTTGTTCGAGTGTGTGCACGATAGAAGAATTCCAAAGTTTGAAGCTCCTTGTTCTTAGTCAATTAAACTGTTGAGTGAAATATTGTACGCAAAAGAGAGTCTATATCTTTGAGAGACATTGAGGAAGTGTAGTAGAGTCTCTACACTGTGGAATCAAGGAAGAGCTTTACTGTAACAACTCTTTTGTTCATAGTGAAATCCAGCCCGGTGGGGTTTTGTCGGTGCGGAAGAGTGGATGTAGGCTTGGATTAAGCCGAACCACTATAAACTCTGTGTTCATATTCTCTTCCCTACGCTATTTTACTTTGATCGTAATTCGTTTTGTTTACAAGAGACGAATTTCCTTCTCATAATCTATTGCTGATTTGAGTTGCATACTTCACTAAGGGAAATTTGTTTTTATACCTATTCACCCCCCTCTAGGTGCTTATACTAGCTTTCACAATTGGTATCAGAGCTTGTGTACTCACTTAAGTTGAAGTGTTTTACTTCAGAGTTAAGGATCCATGGCTAGTATGTTGGCTCCAGGACTGGTTGAAAGGCAAAGCAATACCAGACCGCCTTATTTTGATGGAAAGGAATACAACATATGGAGAAACAAGATGAAGGCATTTCTAATATCAAAGGATCCTCTGGAATGGGATGTGGTAGACAAAGGAATCATTCCTAAAGCTACACCTGTCTCAGAAAGAGGAAAAGAAGTCGTTGAGTCTAGCGAAATGACTCAAGAAGAGATAACCAAGAGACAAGCTCTTGATGCAAAAGCAATTTATTCTTTATATTGTGCATTATCACCTACTGAATATAACATAATATCTTCTTGTGATATAGCTAAAGAAGTCGGGATAGATTACACATCACCTATGAAGGAAGCGATCGAGTGAAAGAAACCAGAATCAACATTCGTTCGGTCAATACGAAGCATTCAAAATGAAATCGGGAGAATCTATCACCGACATGTTTAGTCGTTTTACGAAATCGTGAATGGTCTTGAAAATCAAGGTCAACCAATTTCGATCCCATGAAAGTAAACAAGCTCTGCGTGGACTCTCCAAGGATTGGAATCACATAAAGACCTCAATAAGGGAGACACAAAGAATTATGCCACTTTACGTCGATGAATTGGTTGGGACTCTTCGGTCTTATGAAGTGGAGCGAATCAATGAAGATGAAGATCCTAAAGGTAAGAAATCCATTGCATTAAAATCTAATGATGATTCGATGTCACAGATTCTCGAAGACGATATGGGTGATGAAGAGCTTGCTCTCATGATAAGAAGATTCAGAAAGCTAAACGAAAGGGGAGAAGATTCAATCCAAAGAAACAAAGTTTTCAAAAGCAACGAGACTAAGTCTCGTTGAGGATGATGAATCCAATAGAGATGTAGTCTGTTTTGAATGTAAGAAAAAAGGACACATCGGATCCAACCGTCCCCTTCTAAAGAAAAAGAAAGGAAAAGTTGAGAAATATCGAAAGGCACTCAAAGCAGAAACTTGGAGTGATACAGAATGTGGAGAAAGTGATGATGATTATGCTAATATTTGTCTCATGGCACAATCAGACTCAGATTCAGACAATGAAATCGAGGTAAGTAATTTGAAAATCTCCACTAAAGTCTCTAGATACATTGATGAATTGTGTCTTAGTCTCAAAATTTCTCTTAAAAGGATTTCTGAACTTAAAAGAGAAAATTCTGCACTAAAGCAACAGGAAAATGTTTGGAAAGAAAATGTTAAAAGTTTAGACAAAAGTGTTACTACTTTGAAAGAAAATGAAGACAGTCTTTCAAAAGAAAATGCATTCTGAAAAATGATATCTCAAGTATTTCTAAAATATTTTCTATAGGATCTCGAGAAACTTGAGAAAATTCTTTCAAAGACAAAGACCTTATTTCAACAAATCAGATTTAGGAATGACTGCTGAAACTATTCCTCTAATTGATTTTCCTAAAGTAAAGAAAAGAATTAAGCAAAGACCTACAAGAGATGCTTACAAAAATCATTTCCAAAAAGTTTTTGTAAAACCAAGAGGTCGCAAAGTGCTCTTAAATGTTCTAAGTGCAATAGCTCGAGATCATTTTGAGAAAGAATGTCCTATGGTTTGGAAACCCGTTAAGAAGGTATGGGCAAAGACCGTATATTACACTAACACCAATGGACCCAAGAAAATATGGGTACCAAAGAAAACTTGAGTCTCTTTTCTAAATGCAGTCACTATCAAGAAAAAGGTTAAATGGTACCTGGATAGTGGATGCTCAAGGCATATGACGGGAGATTCAAATTGCTTCATAAAGCTTGTTCAAGTTAATGGTGGAAAAGTTTCATTTGGAGGAAACAACAAAGGAAGAATTGTGGGATACGGAACTGTAAAGATTGGAAGCCTCACGATCGTAATGTGTCCTTAGTGGAAGGACTCAACTACAATTTGCTAAGTATCGTCACCGTGTGCGACACCGGTTTCAAAATAAATTTTCAAGAGGGAATATGTTCGGGAACCAATAAAGACTCCTCTCGTCTTTCACGGGTCGAAGACATGGAAATATCTACCTCTTGGATGTCAAATCAAATGAAACCCAATGTCTAATCTCAATTCAAGAAGAAGCAAACTTATGGCACATAAAACTTGGGCACATCAACATGAAGCAAGTAGCCAAAATTTCAGCAAAGAAGCTTGTTCGTGGTCTACCCAATCTGTCATACCAAAAGTCGATCTATGCACACCATGTGTGTTGGGAAAACAGGTAAGAAACTCATTCAAACCAATAAATCAAGTTTCCACTAATCGTGTCGCAACTCTTGCATATGGATCTCTTTGGATCAACTAGAACTCGAGCATTGGAGGTAAGAAAACCTTTTGTTTAGTGATTGTGGATGATTATTCACGATTCACTTAGGTATATTTCCTGGCAAGTAAGTCTGAAACCTTTTCTTATTTTACAAAGTTTGCTAAAAAGGTCCAAAATGAGAAAGGGTATGTTATTTCAAGTATATGGACAGACCATCGAGGTGAATTTGAAAATCAAGATTTTACAAAATTTTGTGATGAATCTGGTTTTCAGCATATGTTCTCTTCTCCATATACTCCAGAGCAAAATGGAGTCGTGGAAAGAAAGAATAGGTCTCTTCAAGAAATGGCTAGAACTCTTCTAATTGAAAGTAACATCTCTTCACGTTTTTGGACTAAAGCAGTTTTCTGAGCATGTTATATTATTAACGAGAGTCTTTCTAAGGCCTATTTGGAGAAAACTCCCTATGAGTTATTCAAAGGAAAGAAGCTCATTATTTCATATTTTCATGTGTTTGGATGTAAATGTTTTATATTGAAAAATGCAAATGATCGGGTTGGTAAGTTTGAAGAAAAATCAGATGAAGGTATTTTCCTTGGATATTCTATCACAAGCAAAGCTTACAGAGTTTACAACAAGAAGACTCAATCTGTGGATGAATCAATGAATGTCAAATTTCAAGACTTTATGCAAAATCAATCGATTCATACTCATCTTGAAGAATCCGAACTTGCTCCAGACTCTACAAAGTCTAAATCTCCGAAGCGAGTTCAACCTTCGAAGACGAGCAACAAATGATCAACGAAGATTCAAATGAGGAAAAAGATCAACGTCGACAAATCAACCAAAGAATCGGAAGCATAAGTCCAATCATCCTAAAGATCTCATTATTGGTGATATTAATGAAGGAATTCGCACAAGATCCAAAAGGCGCGAAGAGTCTAGTGCTGTAGCTCTTATTTCTGAAATAGAACCCAAGAGCATAGAAGAAGCTTTAACTTATGAAAGCTGGATTGAAGCTATGCAAGAAGAACTCAGGCAATTCAGCAGTAATGATGTCTGGGAATTGACTCCTAAACCGAAAGGTAAATCCATAATTGGAGCTAAATGGGTTTTCAGGAACAAGATGAACGAGAAAGGTAAAGTTGTAAGAAACAAAGCAAGACTCGTGGCCAAGGGATATACGCAAGAAGAAGGGATAGACTATGATGAGACTTACGCACCAGTAGCAAGGTTAGAAGCAATTAGATTATTACTTGCTTTTGCTTGTCATAAGAATTTCAAGTTATTCCAAATGGATGTCAAAAATGCTTTCCTAAATTGATTTATCCAAGAGGAAGTCTATGTGGAACAACCACCTGGTTTTGAAGACCCAAGAAAACCCAGACTCGTATTCGGATCGAAAAAGGCTCTATATGGTTTAAAGCAAGCACCTCGAGCTTGGTGCGACAGACTAAGTAAGTTTTTAATTCAAAATGGCTTTGTCAAAGGTAAAGTAGATACTACATTATTTATCAAAAGAGAAAGCAAAAGTTTTCTACTTGTTCAAATTTATGTTGATGATATCATTTTTGGATCTTCTAATGAAAATCTGTGCAAGAAATTTTCTAAATCTATGTAGGACGAGTTTGAAATGAGCATGATGGGTGAACTAATCTTCTTTCTCGGGCTTCAAGTTAAACAACTGAAGGAAGGAATCTTTATTCATCAAGAAAAATATGCTAAAGAACTTGTCAAAAAGTTTGGACTAGAAAATTGCAAAAAGACGATCTACCAATGTCAAGTTCTTTGAAGATGGACAAGGATGAAGAAGGAAAGAAAGTTGACCAGAAGCTATACAGGAGTATCATTGGTTCACTTCTTTATCTAACTGCTTCTAGACTTGACATTTTGTTTAGTGTTTGTATTTGTGCCAGATTTCAATAAGACCCTAAATAATCTCATTTAAGTGCTGCAAAGCGTATTATCAAATACATTGCCTCAACTTCAAACTTGGGTCTCTGGTATCCTAAAGAAGGAGACTTCACTCTTCTTACTCGTACCTTGAGACCTAGCCGGTTGCGAGTTGATAGAAAGAGCACATCGGGCACTGTCAACTACTTGGAAGCAGGACAGTATCTTGGTTTTCAAGGAAGCAAAGTAGAGTAGCTCTTTCTACGGTAGAAGCATAGTATGTAGCTCTTGGAAGTTGTTGTTCACAAATTCTGTGGATAAAACAACGGCTAAGAGACTTTGGAATTGAAGATTCATGCACTGAAATCAAGTGTGACAACACCAGCGCAATCAATCTCACCAAGAATCCGATTCTTCACTCAAGAGCAAAACATATAGAGATTCGACATCATTTCATTAAAGATCATGTTCAAAATGGGGAAGTTTCGATTTAGTTTATTGACTCAAAAAATCAACTGGCGGATATACTTACAAAGCCTTTGGAGAAAAATCAATTTGAAGTTATTCGTTCCAGACTAAATATCTTAAAGTCTGAAGAAGTTCAGACTCAGGACTAAAAGTCTAAAGGCACTCAGACTCAGACAATCAAGATCTACGACTGTAAGTTATTTCTATTTTAGAAACTTATCTCTCGGTTCAAATCTTGAAAAGGTACGATCATCTATCCAAATTTAATTGGTGTAATTTTCCCAATTTTTCGTGATTAGTGCAATCCTTCCTTTTCGAAAAACAAGTTATTTTTGAAATGACAGTTATCTAATTTTTAAAAAATGCAGTTATTTTTAAAAGGCATTTTTATATTTCCTTTTTCACGACGCTCCGTATGCCTCGCTTCGACTGCCTTATATACTATCGGTTCTTCTTCGTTTTACTCATAAAAACCCTAAGAGCACCGATCTTCCACTTCTGTCTTCTTCTCTTGTTTAATCCTCGAAAAGTTTTCATCTTTCTTGGGAAACAAGCTTGGAATCTCTCAAAGACTGTGAAAGATGTCGTCTCAAAGAAAGTCTTTAAGGATCGCAAACAGGGGACCACAGCAAATGCGTGAGGGACCTACGCACTTTGATCTCACCGAGGAAGAAGAATCTCCTAAACAGCAGCAGAGCCCACAACATTCTCAGTAGCATCCATCTCCTCCATCTAGACCTCAGGCTGTTGCACATCAAGAAGAGGAAGAAATCATCGAAGACGCAAAACCCGTAAGAACTCTTAAGCCCGCTTTTACCTACAAGCTTTATCGTGCTTTGAAGAGGAGTGGTACTCCGTTGAACTACATTGATGAATTTCTGAAAGACAAAGGGTTTAGAAATGAAACTTTCTTTTTACGCACAATGGAACGATTGGGAATTGCCCCTGTTGGGTCGGTGGAAGAGGCATTGGCAAATATCCCAAGTGACCACGTGTTGGAGGGCTGAGTCAACCAGATGGGAATGACGATGATAGGATGTACAGTCAGTTTAAACCGAGAATGGGTGTTGCAGCAAAAATCCGAAGCAAAAGGACAGACTTGTTTCGATCGGAGGAACACAAGCAACTCGTACTCTAAGTTGCTTAAGCGTGGCATGATAAACCCTAGAAGGGTGGACTTTGATTTTCTTGATTCTGTGAATGTCAATCTATAGGAAAAATTCAGTCTTCTTCAACTCGAACAGTTTTGTTCTGAAACTACAGAGGCTTATGCTGAACTTACTGCTTACTTCTATTCGAATCTCGGTTTCTTGGATGCGAATAGGTTTTCTTTCGTGTTCGAGATCGGGACTATGTGGTTGACATGAATACTCGGGCTGATGTGATTGGGGTTGAAAGAGGGAGATATCAACCTATCAGTGTGTCTATCGCTCGTGCAACGTTGGAGCTTGTTCAGGATAGAAGGACGGAAGGAAAGATTTCCTATTTGAGAATGAATACATCCAACATCTTGCTTCACAAGATAGTAATTAACTGTCTCAAACCAAAATCAACTTCAAAGACCGACGTTTCAAACTCGGAGGCAAAGTTGATGTACGCCATCAATGCCGGTAAAAAGTTCTCTCTTCCACACACTATTATGTTCCACATGTACAGAGCAGTGGTGAAGGACAAGGGTCAACTTCCTTACCAAGCACTTGTGACCAAGTTATTCAGACATTTTAACGTTCAGCCTCCCCAAATTCTTTGTATTCGAACGTGCGATCAAATGGTGGTGGGACTAAAAATGGTCTCTAAAATGCGTCTGAAGGAACTCAACAAGGCGTTGGAGCAATTCAAAGTGAAAACCCCTGTCAAGACTCATTCAGTCTCTTCGGCGGCAAAACGAAAAAGGAAGGAGCCCATGGTTGCTCCATCCAAGAAAAGAAGAGCTCTCATCATCGAGGATGAAGAGGATGAGGATGATATCACCATTTCTGCAATGGCATTGAAGAACTTGAGTTGTTTTGTTCCAAAAACAACGGAGAGACAGGAAAAAGACACGGATGAGACAGAACAGAAGACTGGAGAGAGAGAAGATTTGGAGAAAGAAGCAGAGGAGAGAGATGCAGAGGAGGAAAGAATTGAGGAAGAAGAAAAAGAGGAGAGAGGAGATCAAACGGAAGCAGAGCATGAGGAACACTTTTCTCCACCTGAAGGCATGGAAACAGGGGGAGATCCTGAGAAAAGAGGAACGTCCTCATTCCCCGCCACCGGTGAAGGAATAAGTCATTCTCAAGAGATCCGGATGACATCTATGCCTCTCAATTTTCCGAAGAGGGACATGATGTTTCATCGCCCAATTTGCGTGACCATGCTGATTTGCCATCATCTGCCTATACTCCGTCTGATCGTGCAGAAGCTAGTACTCGGACTGATAATTTAGCAGACTTTCGCAGAATACTTGATGTTCTCTTGGAGATGCGGGGTCAAATATATGCTCTTGGATGCGAAGTACAGAACTTGCAAAATGCAGGTCAAACCTCTTCAGTTTCTTTGCATGATCAAATTCATGCCCTTGCTCTTCAAGTTCAAGCAAATGCCAAGGGTGAAGATGTGGCGCAACTAAAGGAGAATTTGAAAAAGCTGGAAGGGATTGTCCAGTCAATGGGAGATTTCCAGCTTGTTCGTGTTCCCAAGCAATCTTAATTCCATTCTCTTTTCATCTCTACCTTTTTTAATGCTGACAAAAAGGGGGAGAGATGCGATGCAGATTTGATTTTAAATTTTGAACTCTTGACTTTTGTGATGTCTTGACTTGACTTGACTTTTGTGCTTGGCTGTTTGGATTTGGACTAGATTTGGATTTGACTGTTTGAACATTTGTTTATCTTAAGTACTATTGATATCTCATGGCTTTGTTCATTTACATAACTAACCTATTTTCTGTGGATGCAGATTCTAGTGTTATTTTTACTAAGCCATTTATCTTTGTGAGATATCCATATTTGCTTGAGTATGTTTTGCAGGTCAAAGTTATCCAAATCTGCAGGAAAGTTTTGTCACCATTAGAAATGGGGAGATTGTTGGAGAAAACTTCCTTGAGTGTTTTGAAGTTGACAAAACGTTTCCATCGTCTAGTCGAAGACTTGCAGACTCTTCCATCAAAGTCGAAGACTCCGGATCGCGACTCAAGACTCAAAGTCTATCCTCATTGACAGTTTCTAGACCGTCGAAGAAGGCTTATCCATAACTGGATGTTTCGTTAAGGATTTGACTTTATCGACTAGAGAAGATCTCTTGGCTAGATATAGCATGTCGAAATCCATTATTCAAATCAAGATTGATTCAGGGATTTTGGATCCATTGATTGGCGAAGTATACTTGGAAGGTTCTACTTACGGAAACCTAGATCCTGTTTGTATGGGCGAGTAGGATTGATGGGCTATCGTCATGTTCCTTAAATAGCTCGAAGATCTTCCTAATTGATTCTGTCCAACGGGTAGATTGGAAGAATTCCTTTGATAAGTGTCAACGGGTATGATGGCATAAAGGAGTATATAAGGAAGACGTTCCAGTTGTTCGAGTGTGTGCGACTTAAAAGAATTCCAAAGTCTGAAGCTCCTTATTCTTGGTCAATTAAACTGTTGAGCGAAATCTTGTACGCAAAAGAGAGTCTATATCTTTGAAAGACCTTGAGGAAGTGTAGTAGAGTCTCTACACTGTGGAATCAAGGAAGAGCTTTACTGTAACAACTCTTTTGTTCATAGTGAAATCCAGCTGGTGGGCTGTCAGTGCGGAAGAGTGGACGTAGGCTTGGATTAAGCCGAACCACTATAAACTCTGTGTTCATATTCTCTTCCCTACGCTCTTTTACTTTGATCGTAATTCGTTTTGTTTACAAGAGACGAATTTCCTTTTTATAATCTATTACTGATTTGAGTTGCATACTTCACTAAGGGAAATTTGTTTTTACACCTATTCACCCCCCTCTAGGTGCTTATACTAGCTTTCACAAAAATTACTTGAACTCCTCGCTAAAGAGCTGTTTAATGTTATTGACGCGGTTTATTTTAAGATTTTCTTTATATATATAATCAGGGTTGGTCTGGTTGGACCGACCCGAAACTCTCAGGACCGAGGACCGACCCGTATAATGCCGGTCCAAGAATTCTAGGACCAAGGACCGACTCAATCTTCCTAGGAACCAGATTAGGACCAGTAGGGTTGGGCCGTTCAGGGTCGGTCCAGGGTTGACCCTAGACCGATGCTCACCCCTAATTATCAATGGCAAATCATATTCGAACAAAAGTTTATAAGCCTCGGATCATCTTCTGAGGTTAAAGAAACTGAATTGCCATTCATATCAAAAAGAAAAAACAATTCCAGATAAAACTAAATCTGACAGCAAAAGATGATCTACATGAACTACGAACTGATTTCAGATCTCACATTGGAGCCAAAGCACTGGAAAATCAGGGTTCGAATAAGTAGAACATGGAATTCCGCTTCTACACGCACGAACGATCAAGTGATGATTGTCAACTCGGTTCTCATAGATGAAGTGGTCAGTACTCACTTTGTTTTTTTATGCATAATCCTCTCTCTCTCTCTCTCTCTCTCTCTCTCTCTCTCTCTTCAGTACAAGTTAACCTAATCACAGACGTATACTTTTCACGAAGGCTGATTTTATCCAAACAACAATCAGAGCTGAAGATCTACACTTATCCAGAACGCTGTTACAGCAATCAAAATTCTACATCTTAAGAAAAATCATCTAATAACATCAGGGCTGTCGTCCATGATATATCATCTGATTTGCAACTCATCTATTATAGAAGAAGAAGATGACAGAGCAGCTTCTAATCCAACGCATAACTTCTCCTTTCTGGGTTCTGCTGATGGTACCTCATCCACTGCATAAAACACATTACTTTTGTGAACTGAAGAATATTACTCATTTATATGGAAAACTCATCTCTTCGCACATCTTCGTAGGAAATATTACATCAACCTCAACATCCCTGAAGTTGCTTCGTTGCAAGAAATGGGTATTCTACAATCTTTTGCTCATTTTCAAAAAGTTGACACGAAAGTCTAGGCATTTTACTTTCATCGTGCTAAAATCGTACATTGGCAGGTGCTTTTCCTATTATTGTCCCGATACGTTTAACAATCTCATACCCTTCTCTCAGAACGTCAGACATAGCTGCACTACAAAGATGGTGAACATCAATGCATATGAAGGTTAGTGGTATAATGCATGCCATGCACTCTTCCCCTATCACAGTGAGTGTAACTATCAACTGTTCTGGCAAAAATTTTCCTATTTATGACTTTGTACATAAGTGAAATGAAACATAAAACTATATCATGAAATATTCATGAAATATTTACATTTAACTTAAGGCTCCCATATAGTGGGACCAGACTACTAGGGTTCTAACTGTGTGCTGATTAAAGAAAGAGCAGAGTCATAGGCAATTTTTGTTTTGATAGGACAATAACGATATCCAAAAGCACTTGGTTGATTATGAATATTTTTTCTTGTTTTCTTGCCTTATGTTGCTCTTCAACATAATTGACAACCATAAATATTCTCTCATTCACACCACATAGTAGTGTTCAATCACTTATACTTCATACATAAGCAAGTTGAGGTAAGACTCTCTATGCCTAAATCAGCATAGTTCTACATAGGGGCATGCTTCTGGACCTCGTTCCCAGTTGCTGTAAAGATGTGCCACTTTATTTTCCTTGATGGATATTATTCAGCTTTCACTGTATTATTGTCCTATTGCGGCAGATTACTTTGTAATCACTAGTAGAAATCAGGCTTTTACTACAAGCCCGTTCGCATTTTCTTTCTCGGAGGAAAAGTGAATGACCCACAACTAACATCAAACATATTGGGACCGATACAATGGTTCCAAATTATGTTTTCAAGTTCAAATAATGTAAATTTGTGTAAATACATGCAGCAACCTCTTGAATCCTGGTTCTATGAGCGTGCATATACTTCTTGTGGTACATCTCTGATGAGAAAATAAATAAAATTAATGCCTTGTCTTTCCCATGTATACAACTATATATTGTCGCACAGATCAGATGAAAATGTACATAAACCATCCTTTTTCTTTCAGTTGTTCATCGTGAATATTTTCATTTTCTTGCAACAAAGTCAAAATTTTAACCAAGGGCCAAAGTCTATTTAGAAAGTGAGTGTCTGAAAAATAATATGAGTCTAATTTTTCAGCATCAAATCTTCATATTTATTGATCATAGGAAATTAGGAAATGCTGCTGAGAATTGACGCTCTAACCGTTAACAGGAATCAAATGCTTGTTAGTCATAGAAATCGTTACCGAGGGCCAACAGTCTCTTCAGAAATCAAGTGTATGAAAAAGTCGACTCTGTGCATTATCTTGGACACATTTCTTTAATCTCTCATATATTCTTGCAGAATCAAGGCTCGGTGCACAGTCCCCGACCTACATTCACAACGCAATAGAATGCTCAAGAATCATCAGAAATCTTCCGACAACCTTCTCCAATTGCCTTGGATATAATGATGTTTTTGAGAACAAACTTATACGCCTACCTCACAATGAATCGAGTGGAATGCTTTGTCTTCCTGAACGGAAAAGCTTGCATTTAAGATCTTGACCTCATCTTCGTGAAGCAGACTGATGACGCGATTGAACATGAACTGATGATCCAACCTAGTAATGAGAATGACCTGTAAAGCCGAACCACTTTGGTGAATCTCCATTTCTGGTAAATTTGATGCTACATCCATCCCATTGTTCATGCTTGTATTCAGCTTTGCGATCCCTAGCAAACTCTCTTTCTTTTCCTTCATCTTCTCCAAGTTAATCTGCAGCTTCTTGATGTAATTAGTCGCTTCATGAAGTTGATCCGGAAGAGATGTCACCTCCTTCGATACAGAAAGAAAAAAAAAATAGATGTGAGCTTGAAGAGTTTGGTTAGTGCGAGTTTTGCAGTCTCAATTGTCTCATATAATACTTTAACCTTCCCGGCTGGATTGTTTATCTGAGATATGCTAAATTAATTCATGAAAATTCAGTAGTGATCTCAATCTTACATATATTATCATGAAAAGTAAATTGTGCTTTATGGACATCGAATCTTACTTCGGACTGATAATGGAAAGACTACACAAAATGAAGATGCATTAACAAATCTGTAAATCGAGAATATTTAATATAAAAGAAAATGGCAGGAGGATTTATAAAAATTTGAACAATGACTCTCAAAAAGCAAAGGAAATCTCCTAATAGTAAAACGTGCAGTAGTGGCGAGAGCTCAGCGGAGAGAGAGAGAAGGAGAGAGAGAGAGACCGTCGGGCTATGATGGTGAACAAGAGAATTGAGCTGGGAATAGAGGGCCTTCATGTGATGTCGCCGGTTTCTCTCGATCAATTTCCGGTCACTTCTCGAGGAGCTCGAGCCGTTCTCCATCAAAAGTATTCCCGCACCAGCTCAGCAAGAACAATAGCAACAACATAAACAACAGAAACACTCTTAAGTCTTTTTCAGAGACATGCTATGAACATTATATGTGGCTTCGACTGCATAGTTCCTGTGCAGTGGCCTTTTTTCAGGAAAATAAAGCAAAAAAGCAAGACGTAAACAAATCATTAGATGCTACTGAGAAAAAGCGATTTCTCATGGGGGGGCACTTCCTCTTTTATGGGAGGGCTGGACCCCCCCCCCCCTCTGGGTCTGTCCATTTTTGTTGACATAAGAAATATCAACTTCCGTGCACTGTACATATTTCGGCTTCTAGAGAGACGTCATACCTGAAAGGCGTGGACCTTGGCAAATCAAATTTCCCAAAGGACAAGATAGTGTGCGAGATTCATCTTTGGAGGATTTCACATTCGAATGTTGAACCTATACACCACACGCACAGCATTTTCACCACGTCATAAACTGTCCAACATGTCACCTTCCTACCTAGAATCGAAGACTTGCAGGGTTGAAATCGAATAGGGTTTGTTCACATGGTAAAAGCACATAAGATCAGGTATCGAGATTTGAAGGTCCCGAGTTTAATACATCTCTTAGAAAACGCACGAACCAGACTTTAGACTTAATCGAGATATTTTGACAAAAGTTCTCTGTGTTTATAAGATATGATGAATCATTTATCGACCCCGGAGTGATGAAATGCCATTTCTAGCTACCCCATTTTATAGTCACAGATAAGATCATAGTATTTAGCCAAGGAAAGAAAAGCGTAAAGACCAAGCAACATATGCCCATGTATGTAGAGAGAGGTAGACTCGCATATATCTGTTGGCTATCATGGTTCGTTTCGTGTCGAGGAATTTTAGCACAATTGTGATGGTTCTTTTTAACTGAAATTATTCTTTGCCTTTTGCGTGGAACTTAATGTACTGGTCCTTGCATACTTATTCACCCCGTCGATATTGTCAGTTTGATCTCATAGATTCTCTAGACTTTATACCTAACCAATCAATATACAAAAAGTCATAAGCTCTCTCTTCCATCATCTATAGATAAAAAGAGAAAACATTGGATCGACTTGACTATATAGATACAGTGCGTAGTTTTTTCTCATAATTAGTTGGGACCAACTATTTTCTTAATTGCATAAGGTATTTATAGAAATGAATCAGGCGACCAAAATAAGGATAGCATAAATAAATTTAAATCGAGTAATTTCTTGATAATATAGAGACATATATGCACACTTGTGGACAAAGTAAACGGCATGATTAGGTCTCGCACCGTCCAGTGTGAATAATCTGACATTCAGTACGTTTTTCAAATTGAATTTTGACGAGTGCGTGTAACCGCACGATAAGATAAAGGCGGTTTTCCCACTGTGGAAAAGAACAGGACGGACCTATTGTAACGTGTTACTATCACTGGCCCTAAACTTATCCACAACAGAAGCTATGGTGCAGCATTTTGATTGGACGATCCTCGATCCCGTTGGGACATGTGATTGGTTCATGAGCATCTTATCTCCTACATGTGTTCCCCTAGGGTGGATCAAGGCCTTCCCAAAGATGGTTATAGCACCTGCGGATGGATTACCCCTGCTCCTCATCTCATATCCTAAAATGGCTTTCTCTCTGTACTATTGTGCACCAATGAGGTCTGAAACGTCAGCAGCATCGTAATAAAGGAGTGGGGCCCACATACAGTGACTTTTGAGAAAGAAAAGAGAGTGGAGGGGGGGGGGGAGATGACTTTTTTTTTTTTCTTTTTTTTTTTTTTGGTCGAAGGGGAGATGACTTGAGTGGACTTGACTTATGGACGACTAGGGATGGGTCTTTGGAGTCTTTGTGGATTGTAACTTGAGGAGGAGAACTAGACACATTAGTAATCTTTGCTTTGAGCTCTTAATTAATTTATACACATCACCAGCCTGGCCCTGCCACTCGTTTACTGTAGTAAGGAATGAAAGCATGGGGGACAATGGAGAATCACATACCCATGCTCTCTTTTTGCTCTCAAATCTTTGTGGTTATCACGTGCCCTCTTTTGAGGGATAAAATGGATGATGCCCTTCTCTTTTCTGAGTCATCGAGGTCCAGAGAGCACGAGAAAGCACATCATTCAATGCTTTTATCATGCAATGTGATATCATTATTTTGTTCACTTATCTATCTGACAAGTATTTTCGTATTAAATGCAAGTTTGAAAATTATCACTATAGATAATTATATGTAGAATCGTTTCTTGAGAAATGCTTCAATGGCCAGCTGTAAACGATGTATGTGGAATTAGTGGTATAATTATTTGGAAAAAGTAGCATTTGGGATATAAGAATAAAGGCATTCTCTGGTTGTGTCCACTTAATGTGACCGATGAAAATGCCCCTAAATTTAGGGAAACTACCCCGTGCCTGAAACCCCCCCCCCCCCCTCTCTTTCTGAACGACAACAGAGAGATTTTAGCAATGGCCGCAACTATCTCAAGTAACCTTAGTAGGAGGTCGCCTGAGCCACTGAGGACCTTGAGCATGAGGAAGCGGCCTCAGATTTATGGTTCCTTTAAAGAAGAAAGAATTAATCCCCTAATATAGACGACTATTGGAACGGGACCCTTATTGGAACTATAGCATACGTCGTGTTGTGCCATGTTTTTTTGGATAAAATTCCGGTGCTCTCGAAGGTAAATTTTTCTGGGTACTCTAGAGATAACCATCGATACCAATCTCGGTCTTTTGTGATCCCTATGTCTTCTTCTTTCGAAATTACTGTGATTACATCTGGAGTTGATTTCTGTCGTGGACAAGTACTAATAGTTGAAGTCATAGCAGATTAGGATCCCTCATGAGTTTCGTTCGCTCATGACAAAGAGGTTGTGTGGTTCTGGGACCAAACAGGAAACAGAAACCTAGAAGAAATCATCCAGTAAAACAGCTTTTGCTATGGAGTTAGATGCATAAGATGTCAAATACTGAGAAGAAGACCTTTGAGAAGCTGGCCTCTACACCATCTAAGTACAGGCACTCCACCGGTTTTATGGAGGGAATGGTTTTCATGAATTTGCTTGATTAGAATGGGGAATGTGTGAGGTTAAGCAGCATTCGGCCAGCAACATCATTAGCTTATTATCCGAAACGTCATTAGCATTTGTCGAGTGCTCTTGGTCAACTAAGATTATCTAATTTCACACACACCTCTCTCTCTCTGCGCTCATTGCCCAGCTGACACCCGCCTCTACCACTTCACCGCCGGCATCCCGGTCAGCATTGCGCACTTGTCCCCGACGCCATTGTAGCCTGGCCACTATCCCTCAGCTCAATGCTGCCGGATCCAACATTGTGAGGCGGATCGGACTGGCAGCTCAGACACCCACAGAGAGAGACAGAGTGGGGAACAACGGCTCGCAAGGCTCAAACGAGAGCTGTGCATCAGTGAGGAGACGGAGGAGATGAGCGTTTTTTTTTTTTTTTTTTTTTGGGCGAATTTTTTAGGCTTTCTTGTTTTTCCTGGAGCGTGTGGAGGTCCTTTTGAATGTTTATTTTTAGGTTACAAATTGGTAATGAAGAAACTCATGATTGTTTGACACGCGTCTTGATAGCTGCTGTCCAGCTATAGCTAAGCGTCGCCCGTAGGTTAAGGGATTGGGACTCTACTTGCGGATATAAAATGACCACGATATAACCGTTCTCTTTAAGATGATGTCATGCTTATATCTACGTCATGAAATGATCCTCAATCTTAAAGAAATAGACCAAAAATCATCCACCAAGAACCTTAACAAACACTTACAAAGAAAAATGATAACAGAAAAATCAAAAGTCCTTGTCCTTTGACGATTAGTTCAAATTGATTGGTTACAAATAATCGATAGCATCCACATATAAACTTTACTAAAATATATTTACAATCCACCAATAAAAAGTATAATTGGAGGAAACTTCTTTTAATTAGGGATCGAGAAAACAATGATCTATATCCAAATTATTCTCTCCTCACTCCAAAGAGCAACCAGCCTCATTCACTACCCAGTACATCCACCTCTAGAACTCCATTAATTTTGACACATCACCAATCGCTTTTATCAACTACCACTCACTTCACTTGTGTTTAGAACTTTATATTTGATTCTGACACATGTCAATCTCCATCACTAATCGTCGTTATCCTATTAACTTCTTTCTCTCTCTGACACATGTCAATCTCCATCACTAATCTTCCGTATCATATCAGCTTCTCTCTTTGTACACATGTCAGGAGCGCTCATATCAATGATAAAAAAGCACATAAATTACTTTAAAATATGGGAGATGCTGAGAGCGCATGTGTTCATGCTCGGAGGCAACCATCGTCAAGTCCTAACCTCATGTAACGGCCAAAAAGAGAGGAAGGGAGAGGGAGAGGGAGAGGGTGGGTGCCAGTGGTGGGAATGGTGACTATAGTTGAAAGAGCTAGCGGTGAGAATAATGATTGCCAGCGACAATGTAGGTAGGGACAAGTTGAAACTAATATTAGCGTTGGGAGGAGCAGTAAGACCCTCATACCTTCATTTGGGGGATTATCAAGAGGGAGTCTAAATTTGAGCCAATCAACATATCCATCAGAACCCATTTTTATTATTAAAAAAAAAAATCATTGGCTCCACATCAATCTCCTTGGCTGTGCAGCCAAGCTTGGCAAGAAACGAAGGAACATCATCCAACTTTTTGGTTAGGTCATGTCCGCAACTTTTCTCGAGATATCTCATCCAACGTTGATACATATTAAGAGTAAATCACTAATCGATAAACAGTTATGATATCAATTGTTGAAACAATGTAGTACAAGCTCGATACATTCACTTGGGGGGTTTACAAAGAGGGAGTCCGAGTCCGTCAACTTATTGAGTTGGACCCAAAATTTCACTTAAAAACTCAAGTCAATAAGTTATATACCAACTACAACATATTAACAACTCCACCTTACATCACATCCCCAATTGAGACTTCTTTTACATAACACCTTTACACATGTAGCTCAATAATTAGTAAGGGTGTGTTTGTTTTGCGTAAAACAATTTCAGGGAAAACGTTTTCCTCATTTTTCAGCATTTGGTTCATTTAGGAAAATGAGTCAATAGAAAATATTTTCCTAGTCAACAGAAAATGTTTTCCTTTCAAAACTTAAATTCGGGAAAACGATTTTCCATTTGAAAGAATCGGAAAATGTTTTCCAAAACATTTTAAGGTCCTTACTTAATGAAAAATTCATTATTAAAAAGAATTTATAATTAAAAATTTTGAATTTGTTATTATTACATCTTTTTTTTTCTTTCTTTCTTCTTTTTTTTTTTTTTTTTTTTTTCTTGTTTTCTCTTTTCTTTCTTTGCCTGTGAACATAAACCCTAACTCCTCCTCCCCTCTCTCCTTCTCCTTCGCCCCCTCCCTTTCGTCACCGCCACCTCCTCCAACCCTAGCCCCTCCTGCGCTCCTGTTGGCTTCGCTCCCTCCTCTTCCTCTTCGTCAGCGTCTTCTACACCTTCATTCTCCAATGGATTTGGCTCCACGCTGGTGACTTCAGCGCCGATGCTCTTCAGTACGCTGTCGTCAGTCGCGTCTGGAGGATCGTCGCCCTTTGGAATGGGTCAGCCTGCCGTGAGCTCTGGTTCGTCGCCATTCGCGTCGAGTTCCCCTTCGCCATTGTTTGCCTCGTTGGGGGTGCTCGCTACTTTCACGTTCGGGCACGCCTGCGCCTTCTTCCATTGCGAGCCCAGGTTCGTCCTCATTTGCGACGCGTGCACCTGTGCCTCGGGCATGGTCAAGGCTCACTGGCTTGTGCCTGTGCTTGGAGCTCGACCAAGCTTCGGTGGACGGAATCGCTACAGAGGGAGGTGAGGTTGTCGAAGATGGCGGTGGACAAGAGGAAGGGGCAATGGGTTAGGTGGAGAGGCGACTAGGAGAGAAGGAAAACAAGAAAAAAAAATAAAATAAAAAATGTTTATTTAAAAAAAATTATCTGAGAAAAAGCATTTTCCAATGAGGTCCAAACAAAAAAAAAAAAAAAAAACGTTTTCAATGATAGATACCAAACAAAAGAAAACTAATCGTACTCCTGGAAAGTATTTTTCAAGAAAATATTTTCCTTAATCATTAAGTTTTCCATGAAACAAACGCACCCTAAATTGATTATTAAACCACCAAAAAAGAGGGGGAGAAAAGTAAAGAAAACTAAAAGATACCCGTCATGAGATTAAATGTGTTGATATGTCATTCTCTTAATGGCAAAAGAAATGTCAATAAAACCTTTTACTCATGTGTTTGCGTGCAAATTGGATTCCTTGACGAAATATGTTTAACGTTGTTGTTTGATTTCTATTAAAGGAGACAAGTTTCTTGACGGTTCTAGAGAGGAAATATCACAAACAAATAAGGAAATTAAGAACTTTACTTCAAACAGAATTGCACAAATGCCAACCGTGCCAAACTCAATAACGAAGCTTGAAAAATATGGTTAGTTCTAGGGAACCGAAGGTAAACAAATTGTGCCATAATTTAATGAACGACAAAACTTAAAAACACAAAGATGCAAAGGTAGAATTTAATTGACAATGCGAGGTTAGAAATTGAAAGAACAATGTACGAAAGCAAAAATAATTAAAAGACAGTAGATTTGCTTATTTGTGTGCAATTTTTCTAGCAGATAAAAGATGGCATTTATACATTATTGATCAACCCCATTATTGATAATATGTTGCCTTAGTTGGTAATTTGCCACCCTTTCTAATGAACCCATTATTGATCATCGTTAACTAGAGGTGTCAAACGGGTGGGTCGGGTCGGGTTTGGGTCGGGTCATTAATGGGTCGACCCAAATTGACCCATTAACACATTTATGACCCATTTATGCTTAATGTAAATTTTTCGACCCATACCCGACCCATACCCGATTCGACCCATATTAATAAAATATTTTCATATTTAACAAAATTTAGGAAAACGTATTCTTATGTTTTTTTAAAAAAATTATATTACTAAAAAACTTCCAAGCAATACAAATCCAATCAACAATTTTTCAATTTTTTATAATTTTTCAAAAAAAAATTATTTCTTATATATATATTATATATATATATATATATATATATATATATATTTAAAAAATGGTATTGTTAAAATAGTTTTATACAACACAAATTTAATGGACAATTTTTATAATTTTTAAAATAATTATTTTAAAAAATCGAATTTTAATTATTTTTATTTTTTAAAATTAAATTTTAAATTAAATTTATTTTTATTTTTTAAATATAATTTTTAATTTTTAATTTTTTTTTTGTTCCTCTTCTTCTTTGACAGGCCGGCGGCTGGCCACAGGCAAGCCTCGAGCTCGCCCGGCTCGCCGACGCCGGCGAGCTTGAGCCTTGCCGAATGTCGACAAGGCCTCTGCCTTGCTAGATCCGGCGAGCTCGAGGCTCGCCGACGTCGGGTGAAAACGAGCTCGCCCCTGGCCGGATCTGGCGAGCTCAAGGCTCCCTGGCTGGTCGCTGGCCATCACCGTGCCGACGATAGGAGGAAGAAGAAAGAAAAAAAAAAAGGAAGAAAGAAAAAAAAAAGGAAAGAAAAAAGAAAATTAAAATAAAAAAATTATTATAATTTCGATTTTTATAAAAAAAATATTTTTGTAAAGTTAAAGAGAGAAGAGAGAGATTGTGAGGTTTTGACTTTTGAGTGAAAATAAATGGGTTCATTTTTAATGGGTCTTAAATGGGTCAGAGAGCTGACCCATTTAAGACCCATATATCTCAGTTTTTTTAATTTTAGAACCCATTATGGGTGCTTTAAAAAATAATGCTTGACTCATTAACGACGTTAACCGAATGTTGTGGTATATTGGCGAGTGGTCTAGATTGTTCATGGATGTGCATCAATATCAATAATAATCCTTGTGATCGTCGACAATGGCCATGCTTAATAATACCCTACACTCTAGTCACGTGCTTTATCCATATCGACCACTTGGCCAATTTTTTGTATAAACATTATGATTGATTCTTAAACTTTGTCCACTATCATTACCCTTTGGTCCTTGACTTTAACAATTTTGCCTCCCCTAATGATTTAAGTTTTGAGCAATTTTTGTGGTCGATCATTCCAGACACGTCATATTTAGCTTGTAATTCTTCGACATGAACGGAGTGTCCAGGTGGTGGTGCAAATGAATGAGAAGAACAATATAAAAAAATTAAAAATTTGGGGATAGAATCTTTACTTTCAAAGGTCAAGCTACAAGCTTTAGTAAGGTGATATTGTATGGATCATTTTCGTAGATTTATTTTGTCAATTAGCTTGCATTGTGTTTGACATATACAAAAGGTTGGTGGTCCGAAATTGTGAGGTACTTATTAAAAAAAAAATAGAAAGAAAGGTTAAAGCAATAAGGATTTTTATGCACGGATTCGTGAGGTCATGATATATTTTGTCCATGAATCTCCTGATCTTAATGGCCTTTGTACATAGAAAAAGTAACATTGCGATACCTCTTGTATGGACATTGTTAAAAGACGACCCAAGGGCCCATAATAAGCCTCATTAAGTATGTTTTGAAAATATAAATTTTCCATCTTAAGTAAGCAACTTCCTTGAACTGGGTACTTATTCAATTTCGACAAGAACAAAGATCCTGTCAGGATGAACATTTTGAGAGAGACCGGCTTAACTATACTCCCCTATAGGTTTCATTTTATCATATGAGTTTCAAATTTATTATGAACTGTTCGATTTGAGCCATAACTACTTAGTCCACTTATAGATGAACGAGCTTGTCACTGCAGTCCTTTCAATATCTAAGAAGATAGGAAATCTCCTTACATGAGGTATTAGAAACTCAAGATACAAGCTTGATGGAAGGATTGCTCACAATACGACTTGAACTTGTGACCGAATGAAAAATAATGTAACTTTTCTTATCACTGAGCGACCGCAGTTGGTAGTCTATCTTTAATTAGCGTAGCAAGTGCCCTCCGGGTGCTCTTTGTTACGCAGATTTAAATAATAAATGCGCCATAGGAATACCAACAAACAGCAATTGGGCCAAAAAAGCTATCAATAAATTCAAAGTACGGATTCAATAAATGACAAAGGAGCCCAAGAAACTCTTTCGGAGGATCGGCCCAAGCCATTTGCTTTGATATGCATAGTTCGAAACTTGAAAAACCCTTCACCAACTCGAGCAGGGAGTCCACGGATTTTAGGAACACCGGAACCGGTCTGTCCCCCTTGTTTTAAAAAATCCGTTTGATGCTTTTTAAAACAAAATTGATTTTTGACCAAAAATGGCTGTCAGTCTATGCCATGTTGACGTCGAAAATGGGATGTAACAAGAAAAGGCTAACTCAAACCCAATGCGTTTAATAAACGTGTCAAATTGATTTGACATGATTTACAACATGCCTGATAAAATTACTCACGTGACACAGTTAACATGATTATTGAATGTGTGACCATGTCAAGCGTTGACATGGCTCGATAAGTTAACCAATTTATGAATATACGTTGACTCGTGTACATGATAAAAACAGAAAATATGTCTATACATGATGACTGGTGTAAACAAGTACAAAACATTTCAGTTTACTTTTAGACGGTATATAGGTGATTCCACCTCACTTTGCATCTATAACGTATTTTTTCAAGTTAGGATTTTTCTTCTATATTCTATTATTGTTGTATCTGTTAATAATTTTTTATTCTACTATGGATGTTATTTTCATAAACTTATTTGACAAGACAAAAGTCTTTAAATTTGATTACTAAACGTGTCTAATTGTGTTGTGTTTAAAAAATGACAAGTCAATATTAACTTAAATGCGCTGAGTCGAAGCAAGTTAACTCACGAAACACACGATTTTCTATCATGCCACCCTGTTTATGACACGAATCCATTTATGTCAATATTCAAAACACGTTCAATAAATTTTTCTATAAATGATATCGTGAGACTAAATTTAAGATGGAAAAATGATCTTAAAATACAAAACAAAAAACATTACAAGCGACTGTCTAGATGTAAAAATTAGTTTTATTTTACTTAAGTTGCACATCGTTATCAAACTTGTCGTACGTAGCATTATTTACACAACTACTTTATCATTTCGGATTGAAATCGGCTAGGCCACCCATTGAACTTAATTAGTATAAGATTATATTTACCACATTTTGATTTCGACGTCCTCCACACAATTCCTTTCATAAGTTATAATGAATAATCAAATAAGATAATTTCAAGTTAACCAATTTATAAATACGCGTTGACTTGTGTAAGTGATAAATATAGAAAATACGTCAATACTCACGATAACCGGTGTTAACAAGTTTTAAAACATTTGGAAATACTTTGGGACAGTATATAGTTTATTTTTTACCTCATACTACATCCAGAATGTATTTTTCAAGTTAGTATTTTTCTTTTATATTCTATTATCGTGGTATTCATAAATCAGTTTTCATTCTACTATGCATGTTATTTTCATAAACTTATTTGACCGGCAAAAAGTCTTCAGATTTGATTATTAAACGTATCTGATCATGCTGTGTTTAAAAAATGACAAATTATATATTAACTTAAATGTGCCGATTCTTGTGTGAACTGATTAACTCGTGAAACACACATATTTTTGTTGTGTCGACCTTTTTATGACATAAATCCGTCTACGTTAAAATTCGAACCACGTTTAATATTTTTTTCTATAAATGAAATCGTGAGACTACACTTAAGAGAGAAAAATGAGCGTAAAATACAAAACCAAACATATTGTAAGCGAAAGTCTAGACGAATATAATCTCACTTTTCTTATTCGTATATCGAGGTAAAATGTCACAATCATTTCTCACAATTCAATACATACATACATATATACATATATATATATATATAGATATATATGTTAAGATGAATAATAAAATAAAAATAATTTGAAATTAAGTAATGTGCTAGAACATTCTCAACTACTTCTTTTATTAGTATTGCGAGCCGGATTCCGTACACGAAAGTTAACTATCCCTCTATTTAGCAAACAAAACAAGAGCAAAAACGTCTTGATTAGCTACGTATTTCACACGACTTCCACGGCCGTGCGATGCGCGTCTGGCACCTTCTCGTGCAAATCGAGCGTCAGCATCGACGCCCTCGGCTTCCGCCGCTCATTGGAGAGGAACCCGATTGCCGGCGGTCCGGCCTGCGCTAGCGGCGCCGTCCTCTCGCACGTGCCGAGCCACTTGGCTTGCATGTAGCGGTGCTTCCGCCACGGCCCCCTGTGCATCTTCCTCTCCTTCATGCACTTCTTGGCCGCCTCGCACAAGATCTTGATCACCCCCTGGAGCCGCTCGACTTTCCCGACGAAGACCTCCGGCAGCCGCTGCACGAGGCTGTCGTAGTCGCCGCACGCCCTCGCGATCACGAACTCGGCCCTGAAGTTGAGCTCGACGATGACCCGGACTTCTCCCTTCTTGGGGGGGCCGAGTCGTCCACCACGTCCAGGAACTTGTGCTCTCCCGCCGGCATGTAAGAGGAGCTCCTCCACTTGGACCTGCAGACGGCGGCGTCGAACCCCGCGCTCTGGAGGCGAACGCAGACCTCTCTCATCAAGCAGCTCCGGCAGTCGGCGGCGGCCGTGGATGGACGGCAGCCGCAAGGGATCGCCGCGGCCTGCACGTCCTTCAGAGCAGCCTTCGTCGCATTCCTGATCCTCGTCTCCATCGACGTGCTCCGACACAACACGCCCTGGAAAAATACAGATTTTTAGACATGAATTGATATAAAACGATGCACATATGGATCGAATCCTACAAAACTGGGACCGATGTATATATTACCTGCAAGAGCCGGTGCTGGGCCTCCCAGAACTTCCTGCTCTCCTCCGCATTATTGTAGTAGTCCTCTGCCTGTTCATCGCCGTCCAAAACCTCCGTCTCCCGACCGCCCTCCTCGGAGCTGAAGCTCCCGCTCGGCCTCTCGCCGCCCCCGCCGCTGCCGCCCTCCTCCTCTAGGAACTCGTCGATGTCCGACAGGCTCGCCAGAGGCTGCTCCGGGAACTCGAAGTCCCGGTCCTTCCACGTCATCCTCCGGCCACCCCTCGCCGGAACGCGACGCTCCTCGGCCTTCATGTCTGGCGGTGCTCCCCTTCTGGATGAAACACTTAAACTTTACTAAGCTCTGACGCGACACCACCGTGGTCATCGGCCCTTTTTATACCTGGGAAGCGGAGCACTGACCCTGGAAATGCAATCGCGCGTCCTACGTGGAATGACCAGCGACGTGGCGCGAGGGCACTGGCGGGCGCGCATCTCGGTCTCTTGCTTGGAACAGCGGTGATCCACGTCGACCGATGGTCATCAGGTTTTGGCTCCTCCATGCCGATATACTCGAAGACCCTGGTTTTGGTTTTTTGGTCATATTTTATATTTTCTTAACAGGATAATGTCACCACTTGTGAATCAACTTTCATTTAATGGGTAACATGGCATCTGAATTTTCAATTTGTTGATTATGTTTCATGAATTTTCGCTTAATATTTAATGTAGCTGCTAAAATTTTAATTTGTTCCATACTATTCTTGAATTTTTTGTGCATATTTGATATGCCCCCAAATTATATAAATAAGTTCGATATAGTTATTTCATTAATTCACGATCAATGACAAAATATTTAGGGATTAAATTTTATATTTATATTTTAAAGATTACAATAAATAAATTGAAAGTTCAGTGATTATATTACATATCGAGTCACAGTTTACGAATCGTTTGTGTTATTTTTCTTTTAGATTGGGCGGTTCCGAAAGATTGATATAAAAATAGGAAAAATTGAAAAAAAAATCTGGAATTAAAGAATATCATTAGCATTATTGTCATTATTTTGTTTTGGTGTCGGATGTGACGCTGTCTTTATGCTAATAAGTGGGTGGGGCCCACGAGGGATAAAGCAAGGTGCACTTATGGAGAGGAGCCATCGGATGAACGATGGAGGTTGGGGGTTGTTGTCTTGTCTTCGGTCCTACTTTCCAAATCGATGGCTATCATGCGAATGTGGTGGGGGCCCACCCGGTGAAGCTGACACGTTGGATTTTATCCGATAAGTGAGGCCCCAAGACAAGGCAGATTACGCGGCGTGTTGATATTGTCCTGTAATTGTCTGAGGCTATAGGTGTTGGAGATTCTCCCGAGGTACATGTGCTGAGATTTCTTTGGTTTTTGTTTTTCTTTTTTTTTTTCCTCTTCTTTTGTCTAGTTCATGCTAGAATTATCGTTTAAGTTGGTGGAAAATGTCACGAACAGTCCCTAAACTTTCACTTAATGCGTAATCCCATTCCTACATTTTAATTTGTTCAATTTGGTTCCTGAATTATTGATAAATGTCCGATCTAGTCCCCGACTATTGAAAATTCGACAATTTCGATTCTTCCGTTAGTTAAAGTTAACGGAATTAGCTTACATGGCTTTCAATCTCTTAAATATAAGATAAAAAAGGACATGTGGAATATCCAAATGGAAATTACCTTTAAAACAGGTTAAATTGTGGCCACCGTCCAAAAAAAAGATACATAACCACTTATTCTCTCTGTTTTTGTGATCAGTGCTATCATTTCTAGCTGACTCCTAATTTTTTTTTTCCTTTTTAAAGATATATATTGACTCATAATTTTAGTAATCCAACTTAGTTCCACGTCATTAATTAATGTTCCACGTTATCACTTAACGGTTTGAACAAACGAAAGGATTAGATAGAACATTTGTTAATAGTTCAAGAATCAAATTGAGCAAATCGAAAGCCCAGTAATGAAATTGAACATTAGATAAAAGTTTATGGACCATTTGTGACATTTTCCCTTTAAGTTGGCGTTTCTTCGAATCGAAACCCTAATCACGAGATCGAGATATGGTGATTGGTACACTTTGAAAGCGATTTAAGCTTTTGTTCTAGCTGATCGACATCGATTATTCATCCAACTCATATAACGGGAAAAAGTTTCGTTCACGAATTTGACTTGGGTCTTATTCCTCTACCGCAATGTTTGTTGTCTTATTGTGTTTGCTGCACTCCGTGAGGAATCCAAAACTTATCGCATGTATTATAAGCCATGTCGAGTCCCATCTTGGGTAGATGAGGGAATTTGTGCACCTGCCACATATCTAATAGCATGTTGGATAAAGACTAAAGATGAGGATAGGAGTTCGAATATGCTCTTTTGTCCAGAGGATTCAGGATATACACAACAATAGATATGTATATAGAAGGACGAAGTTTCAAAGTCTGAAATTTGGTCTCGTAATTTTGTAAGTGAAGAAGATATGCAAATTCACATGCATAAAATATTATATGGTTTAATTAAATAGAGCTACCTATAAATAATTATCTTATCTAGCATAAAGTAAATATGGTTAATTCTTGGAGTTAGAAATGCATCATGTAGCACAAATTAACATGGGATGATTATTTAAAAAGTCATAAATATATAGTATTTGTGTCAATTCAGTTATAAATCTTTTAATTTGGCCAACTGAGTCCTATAACTTTTAAGAACTTACCAGTTTAGTCCTAAAAATTTTATGCTAGAATTATAGTTTAAGTTGATGATTATTCAAAACCCTAATTACGAGCAATGTCTTTTGCTTTCTTGGTTTCTTTTTGCCCCAAGTTCTACCATAATATTTGAGATCTGGCAATTGATGCATCTTGAAAACGAAAGCTTTTGTTGTAGGTGATAGACATCAACCAAATCTCTTCTTCCAACTCATGTCATGCGTAAAAGTTTCGCTCGTGAATTTGGCTTGGGACTTATTTCCCAACCGCCATTTTTGCTGTCTTCTCGCGTTTGCTCTGGTTTGCACTCCGCAAGAATCTGAAACTCATCGCATGTACTATGAGCCATGTTGAGTCCCGTCTTGAGTCGACAAGGGAATTTGTACACTTGCCACTTATCAAATAGCGTGCTGGATAAAGACTAAAGACGTGGATAGGATGTGGGACAAGCCCCTCTATCCAAAGGATTCAGGATACACGGAACAATGTATATAGGAGGACAAAGTTTGGGAGACAGATATTTGGTCTCGTAATTTTGTAAGTAACGAAGATTTGCGGATTCACTTGTATAAAATATTAGATGGTTTAATTAAACAGAGCTACTTATAAATGATTATCTTATCTAGCATGAAGTAAATATAGTTAATTATTAGAGTTAGAAATGCATTATGTAGCATAAATTAATATGGGACAATTACTAAAAAAGTCATGAAAATATAACATTTATACCAATTCAGTTATAAACATTTTATTTAGCCAACCGAGTTCTAAAACTTTTGAGAACTTACCAATTTAATCCTAAAAATTTTATACTAGTATTATAGTTTAAGTTGACAATTATTCAAAACCCTAATTATGAGCAATATCTTTTGCTTTCTAGGTTTCCTTTTCCCCAAAGTCCTGCCATAATTATTGAGATCTGGCGATTGATTCATCTTGCAAACGATTTAAGCTTTTGTTGTAGGTGATAGACATCAGCCAAATCTCTTCTTCCAACTCATATCATGGCTAATAGCTTCGTTCACGGATTCAGTCCGGTCTCTATCGCAATTTGTATTGTCTTATCGTGTTTGCTCTGGATTATTCTTTGTAAGAAATCCGAAACTCATCGAATGTGCTATAAGCAATGTGGAGTCCCATCTCGGGTCAATGAGGGAATTTGCCCACCTGCAACATATTTCATAGCGTGTTGGATAAAGACTAAAGATTAGATAGGACGTTGGACAAGCCCCTTTATCCAGAGGATTCAAGATACACACAATAATGTACATCGGAAAACAAAGTCTGGGAAATAGATATTTGGTCTCGTAATTTTGTAAGTAAAGAATACATGCGGATTCACATGTATAAAATATTAGATGGTTTAATCAAACAACGTCACCTAAAAATAATTATCTTATCCAGCATAAAGTAAAATAGTTAATTATCGGAGTTAGGAATGTATCAT